>JBBMOI010000006.1:30817500-30925000 GCA_038088405.1 Porites divaricata | reverse complement strand
TATGTATTCCATCGATGGCGGAAAAACTGATCCAGTACGCCTTTTCAAGCTTTGGTTATCCAAGCGACCCGACGGAATGAAAGATAAAGGGCCACTGCACCTGAGCGTTATAAATCGTCCCAAATCAAATGATATCTGGTACACCAAATTAAAATTAGTATGGGCGAAAATACCATTGGCAACATCATGAAATCCATGGCCTCCTGTCTAAAGATGAACAAAAAACTGACCAACCACAGCATGAGAAAAACGTTGGTGTCCAAATTGAAAAAGTCTGGTCAGCCGCGCAACGTTATTTGTGAAATAACAGGCCATGCACGTGAATCTTCTTTGGACGACTACGACGAAATAGACGAGAATCAACGGAAAGAACTGTCTCACATAATCAGCGGATTTAAGGTAGTGCCAAATGAAAACGGTCCCAACGACGTCCAATCAGAACAGTACAGCTGCAAAGGCACCAACAATTCAAAACACAGTCCAACAGCCAGTCCTACCCCAACGAGCACCACTGGTTCCTATTAATTGCGTCCAACAGCAAGGTCAAATGCACCAGGCCATGGAATTCCTGAATCCTGATTTTCAGGCTGCTGGTTTTGCAGGATTTCTGCCAAGTTGTCCCTCACAGTTTCAGTACCGCATGGCAGCGTTTGCGTGTGCTGGTAGTCCTGCTGCTTCATCGCAGAATTACACCGGCTGTACTTTCATTTTTTCTTCCAAGAAAACGCGATATTTGCCTTAGCCACAACCGCAGAAGAAGCGAAGGGCTTATATCATTGAGTCAGACGACGAGGATTAAACTTTGAAGAAGACTATTTTTGCAGTAACAAGATTTTAGAACTGCTTGGACATTTGCGCTTCAATGAGTTTTTGGTAAAGTGATATCTTTCATTTTGTTTTGTTGACATGCCACGTACATGTAAACGCGTTTCCGGTTCCTCTTTTTACGAACCAGCCTCGTGGACCAGTAATACAGATTAAAAAAAATGAGTGATTTCAAAATGGATGTATAATAAAGTGGTAATTGAAACTTCGTTTCGTGCAATTTTGGTCTGAAATCATACTTGTGATTTCAAATCGAACTCGCGCTGCCCGCTCGTTCGATTTCGAAATCACGCGTTGGACGTTGTTCTTTCAGAATATCTTAACAAATCCCATAATTTCACAAATTTCATTTTTTATGACGTCATCACTTCGGTACTCTATTACCATTATAAATGAAAGCGTAGAGTTAAACATCAGTAAAACTTTCTCAAAGTCCGTTTCCATTCTTCTTTTTTTTAGACTATTTCTCTACGCACGTTCTGTGGGTAATTTATCGACCAGTACGAGATGGATCTGGGAAGAGCTACATGACTGTATTTTTACCCTTCATTTCGTTGTTTTTTTTTTTGGTGTATCTCACGCTGGCCCAGAATTTTAAATCGCTTAATAGCGCTAGCCTATCCGTCGCAAAATTAAACAAGACTTACCTGTGAGTTGAACTCTGATTGAGATTCTACCGAGTTATAAAGTGCCGGGAGCCGGTAAAAGAAAAAGGGAAACATCTCTTGAAAAAGAGTATTGGCCCGCACAAGGCTTTAAACTAGATTACATGTAACTGTAAGAAATATACAGTCATGTAGAATAGTACACTGAAAGCACGCGCGTACGGTATTTTCGCACGAGTTGTTGACGTATCATAACGATGCAAAAACAAATTCGTGCCATACCGCACAAAGCACTTTCCATGTGGTTTTGTGTTTAGTTTACATGTACAGTATACGTACGGAGAGATCATTCTGTCATCCTTTTATTTCAAAGACTTACAGGGTGCTAAAATAATAAACTTGCTGCTACGCATTGTGAAATGACTTGAAAGGAAACAACGTCCCTGTGCGGACGTCGTCTTTTAAAACCTATAAGTATTCAAATTATAACGAGGGTAAGGATATGAGGTACAGACGCTGATCTAGGATAACTACTGCGCAACTTTCTAGGGAGGTCCGGGGACATGCTCCCCTGGGAAATGTTTCGGATTTTAACTCCCTAAACACCCTTTTCCTTGGTTTCTGAGTCATTCAGATAGGATATTGGCCAGTTACATTCTCTTCGCGCGGATGAATCCTTGCAAATCGGCTGATGATTTCATCAAGGTCAATTTCCATATTGTAGTGTATAAAGCAAGGTGAGTCCTAACCATTTTCAAGATTAACTTAGAAATTTCTATATTATTGAAAACATATTTATTATGAAAAATTGTGACCGATATCCGTAAATCTGTGGAAACCAGTGTGGATCCGTGCCTGAGGTATTGGAGGAATTACACTACAATTTTACTACCCTGCCAGCAGAGGCTTTTCCCTTGTGTTTCGTTGTACTGCCAGTCTCTTCGCTGTTTTGGCTGCTCGCGTTTTGTTTTGGTTGTTTCTGTGCCGAGGAAAAGACCTCTGCAGACAGCCGTTTGGGATTCCTGTTGAGCATGCGCATTAGATACCTCCAAGATCTAGGAGGTAATCACATGACTAAACCGGTTGTGGAACCGGTTTTATCAACTCGCGCATCTTTTATGTACTAGTTTGCTGTGCAAAAGTGAGCCCGCTATATCAACATGGCGAGTGCGAGTCATTTCCGTGGGAAAATTGACTCATGAATACATGAGCAAACTCCGGCGGCGGCATCGCATTACCGACACGTGACACAGAAATTCCATGGTAACCGCATTTTCATCTCGCGCATGCTCAACAGGAATCCCAAGCGGCTGTCTGCAGAGGTCTTTTCCTCGGCACAGAAACAACCAAAACAAAACGCGAGCAGCCAAAACCGCGAAGAGAATTACAGTACAACGCTGAGAAACACAAGGGAAAAGCCTCTGCTAGCAGGGTACAAGTTTACCGTTTTCTTTTGAAAAAATAATAATTATAATAATAACAATCGTCTGCGGAAAATAAATGAATTTGAGTTAAGTGACCGGTTTGAATTAGCTTAATACCAAAATAGCTCCTATTAAAAGTACAACTCAAGCTTGCTTGCTTTTTTTCCCTCCTTTTTTCCCTTGTTTTACAATAGCTCTTTACAGTTCCCTTCAGAGGCAATAAAATGATACCAAACTATTCTATTCCAGTTACCCGACTATTTAGTGTTTCCTTTTTGTAATTCTAGTGAATATTTATTGACATTTTAGCTCTTTTTAACTTTCTTAATATTTTCTAAAAACTGAATTATTGTAATTTTTTTAATTTTTAGATTTACTCTCGTTTCGACGTATTGTCACTGGAAAGCCTTCTTAGTGTCAATAGAGTTTGTATTGTATTGTAATGACTACGAAGCAACGCGCGAAGCAAGGATGCTGCAAGCACCTATGAAAGGCCGGAAAATTAGTGCGAAACTCACGAACCGCTGTCGAGGGGAGAGTAGCAATTCTCCTAGGCATGCTTTATGCTAAGGGAACCTGGATACGTTCCGGCCGTTGGGTCTTTGGTTCGTGTGCGCCTTAACCTTTTTACTTATTTTAACGCGAGCGTACGAATAAGTCCAGACTCCTTTCCTTATCATAGAACCACTGTGACCGTTACCAACTTCTCTGACCAAGAAGTAGAAAGAGAAATTCAAGCTGCCACAAACGCATTTGGTGCCCTACTACCAAAATTAAAAATGTACAATGCGGCTGTGCTCCCGTTACCAATCAATTAATTTGAATGCTCACCAAGAAGCTGAAAAAACCACTATTACACCATCTATTAAATTCTCGGCATAGATGACAGGACGGAATTCCTGATGTCGAAGTGCTTACGAGGTCGATGGCTGACTCTGTTACTTTGGAAGCTCTCTTCGCCTCATATCACCTTTTGTCAGCTTCGCTGGGGAGAAAATAATAACCTTTTTCAGTCCTCAAAGAGCAGTGTTTTATGGTAATCTGTGTCGGGAACGATAACACATGAGGACCAGAAACTACGTTTTAAAAGATATAATGTTCCAAATAAGACATGAAAAAGGAGACATTAGAAAGCCCAAGCTTTAGATCATTCCAAGTGGCTTCGTGCCTTGATGGAGTCAATTGCCGCAATTAAAGGGAAAGGACGGGAGAATTATTGAAAGGCAAACGTAACGAAAGGTGACTTTGCTCAACTGTCTGGATAAACGTCATATGTGCACATTGAATGTGCACATCCCCGCTGTCGCTCTGTCGGGTCTGCCTAACAACCTTGTACAGAACAATCATCATCGGAGACGATTGACTTTCAATACACTTTGCTGATGTGAATGTTATAGATGTAGCTGACGTCAGTTGGTAATTACCAGATAATCTGAGAAAATCTTTGTAGAAATTAAATTTTACGCTTAAAATTGATCGGGTGACAAACTGCTTTTTGTCTAATCGACTGTATCAATACGTCTTGTATAAATTCTTAATTCTTGTATGCGAAATCCTTGGGAGCACGTTTCCTAAAGTTGAAGTTTAACATACATGTGCCAGTAAAAATTATGCAGTCCTCTTTCATCATTGCTGATCCTAAGCAGTATGTAGGACGTGTGTCGCACATAAACCGTAGTTTAGTAACAGTTGCTGTTTATTCTTGGATGTGTCCTCTGCTTTAAATCCTTTAAGTTACAGTTCGTTCTTTCTGTTGTCATATAATTGTCATATATGTTGTTTTTCTTTTCTTGGATTCTCTTCAGAAACTATGGAGGATCTACGTGGAGCAAGAGTACAGACGCCTGCACCTGTTGGAGACTTCCCAAGGCCATCAAGAGAAATGCGACAGCACGAAGCAAATTTAGAGAGGCAGTTCAGAGAGATGAGGCAACGTGAAGAAAGCTTACAAAGGCAATTGAGGGAGACACAGCAACGTGAAGAAAACACACAAAGGCAGTTGAGGGAGATGCAGCAAAACTCACAAAGGCAGCTCAGAGACATTCGACAACGTGAAGAAAACTTACAAAGGCAGCTGAGGGAGACACAGCAACGTGAAGAAAACTCACAAAGGCAGCTGAGGGAGATGAGGCAGCGATTTGAAAACTCCCAAGAACGGGTTTCCACCTTGGAAAGACAGTTGAGAGACAAAGACCAGGAAGTAAATGAGCTTGTGTTAAGTCTTTCGTTAGCCCAGCAAACAATAAGTGAACAGCAGCAACAGGAATCATGCGATTGGGTCGTTTCCCGCCATGAAATTCAAATGACCGATAAATGCCTTGGCAGGGGAGGCTGGGGAAGTGTTTATGAAGGCGTGTATTGTGGTTGTACTGTGGCAGTAAAGCAAATTCATGATCTGATTCTTTCCCCTCATAACATACGTCTTTTCGAGAGAGAAATGAATATTGCATCCAAGTGCCGCCATCCTCACTTGCTTCAATTTATCGGCGCCACTAAAGATGAGGGAAACCCTCTTTTTGTGACGGAGCTGATGGAGAAAAGTCTGCGAGCTCTGTTAGAACAGCGGCAACTCTCCGAGATAGAAATACGTGCCATTTCTCTGGATGTAGCCCGAGCAATTAACTACCTTCATCAGAAGAAACCAGAACCCATCATTCACCGGGATGTCAGCAGTGCCAATGTGTTGCTATGGCGACAAGGTGACCGATGGAGAGGCAAAGTTTCGGATTATGGCACTGCTAATTTCATGCAGCAGACCATGACGGTGGCTCCTGGAGCTATGATTTACTGCGCACCTGAAGCACTTACATCTAACCAAACGGTCAAGGTGAGTTTTCTTGAGTTTAGGGCTTTTCTGATTCGACACTGTTTCATCAACACGTTTTAGATTTAGAAGAAACGCTTTGGTGCATTGATTTTGAGCGCGTATGGTTTTAAGGACTGGTTGGTCGATTACTCAAACAAAAGAAACTGTGCTTTACTCTGTCCTTCTTCACCTTGGTGTAAAATTGGAAGCAGCAAATTGATGGTGAGCTTTGCTACTTAATTCCCGGCCAAACAGTGGTAACAGTGATAGTTTTTACCTTCACCGTTTGACCTCAAACATTCATGGGTAATCTCGACTATTGATCGTTTTCCAGAAATTTACAATGCACGCCACGAAAACAAGCTGTAGACGTGTGGTTTTCTCATTAATTGTTCAGTTTTAAAATCATACTGTAGACTTCTCATCTAAATCTGATAGAGTCAAACCTTTGCAAAACGACCGCCTTTGGGAGAGAGTGACGTCACCGCGTGGGAAAGTGGCCGTTAAGGGGAGTTAGGGTGTAAAGTGACCCCATGGGTGTGGGGGGGGGGGGAGGCGGTTAAGGAAGTTTACAATATCTGTGTAAAGTATATCCTACATCCTACAGCTTAATAAGATCGCAATCAGACAATAATACTTACAGTCAAGCCACTTCAAGCGTGATTTCGAAGGAGTTCTTCTGTTAAAATATGTTTGTAACATGTTTCCTGAAGAATGCAACAAAGTTACGTTGACACACAACACAAGTGGATTCACCTGACACGTACGCCTCCTAGTCACGCGGCGTGGAAATGATGGCGCAATAAAAAGCCAGTTTGCCTAACAATCAGTTGCCATTAGATTTCACAGCGCATTTGTTCTACATCAGTCAAAACTCCAAACGATCAGGTCCAATTTTAGCAGCTTACATATTCATGCCGAAATTTTATTTAGAGTCTGATGTCAGGTGTAATGCAGTCGACAGGTAAACTCAAGATTTTTGCGCCATCAGCTCTACTCCAATAAAAAACTGCGTTGCTAGGCGAACGTTTTTTCTTCGTGTCATTATCTTCGCACCGCGTGACAAGAACACTTGCGTGACACACTAGTCCTGCTATTCGTCAACCGAAAGTTTATATTGAGTTGTTTATTAGGAAACCTTCAACGGTATAACTAAGAGGTAGGTGAGACCCGAGAATTGTCCACAATAAGCCTGAACTTTCAGGAAGTTTCAGTTGTTTCAAAGCCACTTGCGAGGTCAGTAACAAAAAATAAAATAAACAAATAAAATTTGTGTGTATCGTTCATAGGTTGATGTTTATAGCTTTGGTGTTCTTCTTTGTGAAATGTGCGTCCGGGAACTTCCAGATCCTAGAAGGCGTGAACAGCAAGTTCTGCTCATGACGAACCATGTGTTAAGAGGGCTGGTACGGCGATGCCTGCAGGCAGATCCTGAAGAGAGACCAACCATGCAGAGGATAATCGATGAACTATCAAGATCTGTGTAACGTCCATCAAGCATTTTGTCATAATTTTGTGAAAACTTTCGTTGTTGATAGAGTTGAATCGGTAGAAATCTTTGGTGCGGGAATTCGTGTTTAATCGTTTATCGTGACAACGTAGTTTACCCAAGTGTTGCTAGAAAACAAATTACTCAGGTTGAAAACAGGTTTATAACTTATTTGCTTTTAACGTATTTTATAAAAGCGATGTTCTTTTCTTATATTACACTCAGGGAGGTGTAGCTTTTTCACGCGACAGATCAAAGAGAAAGCGAGGTCTTCTATTCTCCCTAACGTTTTAGTAATGGTGCCCAAAAGTTGAGCCGTATATATTTCTCATTTACCGTCGTGGGAAATGTTTTTTTTTTTTAACCGGTATGTTTTGTTTTCCCAATGAATTTGGCTCTTTGTCTTTTCATAAAGTATGCGTACATACAGTATGCACCTGAATATAACGAGATTTTAAAGAATAAGCTTTGTGAATTATTGGGTGCAGTCAAAGAATTACTTATGACCGTTCCCGAGTTAAGTTCTATGGGTTAAAAAAAGAAACGAAGTGGCTCAGCTAATCATGAAAAAGTGAAATGCACCAAATAGTAGAAGCACGTGTTGTTCACGTGCTGAGTTGTTGGTGCCAAATCCTACTCGAATTTCGAAAACTCAGCAGGATTTTGAGCGCTGCTGTGAGATTTTTTCAAAAGCACCTTGAAACACTCTAAAGCATTCTTTACATCAGTGTTCAAGAATTCTTTCCTTATGATGCCGTTGGAACTATTTTTGTAAATTACACCCATACTGTTGAATGCTAAGCAACAATTTACCTTTACAACGACGTTTTCCTGCGATACCAGGTTCAAGATTTTTCTTCCCCCTTGGAGAATTTATCGCTGTGTAACCGCAATCAAGAAAACGATCAAAACCCAGAGTGAACCCTTTTCTAGCTATTTCCCCATTTGAAGCCGTGCGGGGGAAAGACGTCTAGTGTGACCGCATCTACTGTCACATGACCTACATTGAGACAACAAAGCATAGTACAAGCTAAACAGGTTTATAACAAATGCTTGCTTGGGATTAACCTTGTTAATAGAGGCCACGCTTGGCTGAAGATCGTTGAGACGTCAGGCTATATCCTTAATCTACTTTACGTATATGATCGTTAGATCAGGAGTTTTCTTTTTGTAAAGACAACTAAACATTTGACTAACGGCCATGAAAAAGTTCTATTCCTTCATAAGCAAATAGGTTACTTTTAAAATGTTTTGGTTTAATTCAGAAATTACTCCCTTCTTAAGAAGGTCATGCGCACGAAGCAGAAAAAATTGACGAAGAAGTCGCTAAAATTGTGACACATTTGAGGATGTTACACTGAGTTAATAGGGACTTTAAGATCCAACAATGCGACCGCCACGAGAACGTCGCTTAAAAAAGTGTATTTGCGTTCTTTCGGTCTTTATAAGGATTATTCGTACCTAAATACTTTGTCAAATGTAGGCGAACCCTCCTGAAGCTGAATTTCAAGGGACCATATCGAAGCTCAGAAAGAGAAATATAATTTCGTCGTTGCTTGTTTACGTCCTCCATAAAACACGAAATTAGGCATTTTCACGTCGTACTCGTGCAAAAAACGGGAAAGAAATGTACAAAAAAAGTGTGATGCACGTGCAAAGCTGTTGTTTTGCTTATAAAACCTATTGTTTTTTTTGACGTTCCCGCCGCTGTCCGCGTCGTTGGATCTTAAAGTCCCTAATAACGGTAGTAGTTCGGTAGACATTTGTAGTTAGCGTTTGCTCTACCTGTATTAGGTAACTTACTCATAAAGCAGGGTTTACTTTAATTCCTATGTTACATACACGTTGTACATATGACGTGGAATAGACAAAAATTCAATTGGCTGAACCGTTAAAGCTGTCGCGTAGTAAAGTCCATTAGGTACTTTTAATCAAAGATGCCCACGCAAAAGGTAACTTACCTATAAAATAGAATTTTTTTAAATTGATTTCATAGCTACCTACTTATTAACCAGGTTACACGCGTGAAATAGACAATGTTACTGAAATAGATATTATTGAGTGAAGACACAAGTATATATATAATGGCTTTTGAAACGTGTTGGGATATGCAATTAAACATGCGTATCAGTATAAGCAATTGTAATAAGAGTTTCCTATCCAATAGGTTATTTAAAGTCGATTGCAAATCAATGCAGATATGACTTACACGTAAAAAAGACAATATTATTAATTAAATAAAAAAAGTATGTTTTCTATTCAACAGATAACTTGACTTATAAAATAGGATTTTACCCAAATTCTTGCTACTCATATAAAGAAGGTAATGCACTTGAAATAGACAATATCGAATAAAAGAAGCGAGTACGAGTAGTTATCTCGCTTACTGCAAGTGTTATAGGCCATTTATCTCCTGTTGAGACTGGATGTTATGTTTTTTGTCTCGTGGCCGCAATGCATTTACGGCCAATAATTCTGACGAAAACAGTGAAATGCTATGTACAGCTCCGCACAGCTGCTAAACACATCGTTTACGCTTCGTTAGTGGCCATGCATTTCTTGGAAATTGAAGGGTGTGAGTTAACTGATTTTTATCAAGACACTTGAAATTAAACCAGAGCACCCAGTACCTGGAATCCAGAGTCCAAAACTGTCTTAGATTCCCTTATATGGGGCGACAGGACTTTACTGACACTGTTAGCTAGGCCCGGGTCAAATGCCGTACTTCTCATCAATTTAACCTAATGCTTATGAGTAAAGTGTATTCTGACAGCGCTCGAGTAATAGAAACTGGAATAATCATAAGTAAATACGGTGCTAAGTGTTTCGTTTCGGACTCGTTTCTGAAAATTAGTGGTTGATCAAATGCCTAAGAAAGATTTTGACCTGACAGCAGCAGGGAGAAGGTATGAGCTTGGTTGTCATGCTACAAGCCGTGAATCAATGATTCCTAGAATGTATTCACTTACGTGGTAAGCTTTCATATTAAACGGAAACTGATTGACAATATCCTCGCTAGGCTACCTAGAGGAAGACGAAAGTTCCCCAAATAAAATTCGAGAGGTCTTCTTGTACCTTATAATTATGGTCATGTTACATGGCTCGTTGTCATTCACAGTAATGATCGCCTTTATAATCTTTTATTGAAGTGCAATTGGCAGTCAATCCAAACGTGAACCTTTAATGTTATTGCTTATTTTCTCTCCCAAACCCGACAGCAATTTTTCAATTTATCAATTATTCAACATTTTGAAAAAAATTGTCACGTGATAAATCACGTGACTTACCGACATATATATTTATACTTTAAAATGTTAAGAACGATGAGTTATTTGTGCGTCAAATTTTGGTTCAGTTCCATCCTCTTTGCCGACGTTATAACCAATAAATCATTTTCCACAGATAAAACCGTCGGACCCAGGACTGTAAGTAATGAACAATATCATTTTCTTCATTCAGGAGTACACGCGCGAGTAAGATGACCTGCCGTATCATCACATGTCTTTTCTTTATCGTCTTTACCTTTCCCTGTACTAAAGGCAAGTTCTCTAGAGTTTAAACATCCCTGACGAGTCTGAAAAACAGGAAATGTTTTCCAATCCCAAAAGGCTTTAGTGCGCCATGCGGTAGCGGTGGAAACAGAGGAACATGCCAGGAATTGATCATTCGTGATTGGATCTTCAAGTACATTAATAACCAACCTTTCGAGAAAGACAACGAGCGCCATAACTGGCCTTGTGCTCTTTACCACAAAACGTGCAAATGCAATTCAAACTTTGCTGGAAATGACTGCAGCAAGTGCGAGTTTGGCTGTTATGGCAAAGACTGCGTACAGAGAAAAACGCTGACTCCAAAAAATTTTCTCAACTTGTCAGCCAAGGAGAAGGATCGATACATGAGGTACATCAACATGTCCAGGTACTACATAAGCGATTATGTGGTGACTTTGACCCCATATGAACAGATCAACAAATCGTCATGGCCAACCGCGATCCAACAGCACTTTTTCACAACATCAGCAACTATGACCTGTTCGTGTGGATGCACTACTACGCTGCACGAGACACCATTTTCCCACATAATGTGACACGGGCAGATATTGACTTTGCCGGCATGATGGCAGGGGTTTCCTACGTGGCATGGACTGTACTGTTGACTTGGGAGAGAACCTTGCAGAGGAAATTGGTAACAATGAAAACTTTGCTGTTCCTTATTGGGACTAGACCGGAATAAATAAGACACAATGTGATCCCGCTATACCTTTTTGTTCTGAATAGCTTCTTGGTGTAACAAACCAACATGATGGAACTGTGAGGGGCAAATACTTTCATGACAACTGGTACGTCAGCGAACAAACCTATTTCCTGACCAAGATGTGTGACTCAACGAACAAGAAACCTGGTTTAGAACGGATCACCGAGAAGGAAAAGGAAGAAAAAGTAAGAAAACAGGGATACACAATGACAATTCCAACCACAGAAAAAGTCAATTTTGCTCTCCAGTTTGAAACGTTTGTCATGCCACCCTATGGCAGAGTCAAGCTGCAATTTTAAACTTGGAAGGCTACGCCAGTACAAAGACCGCTTATCGTTTGCCAAATATCCACACCTTACATATCCAGGTTCACATTGTCGTGGGTGGAGCCATGGGGGATGCACCTTCAGCGTCAAACGATCCGATCTTTCCCCTTCATCATTCCTTTGTATATCGCCATCGCAAGTTTAACAAGAACGCTTCGGTTCTTTCAACCAACGATGCACCCATCGGTCACAACAAAGTTGACGTGATTGTAAAACTTTATCCTGTGTATACTCATCAACACATGTTTAAGAAGTCTTTCGAGTTCGGTTATGATTACGACGATGTCGACGAGAATGGTGAGTATACATGACGTTTCTGACCTTCCTAAACTTTTTCCTTTAACTTGAATACGATTGCTTGTCACTAGCAACAGTCTTTCGAAAAAATCTTTGCAAAAGTGGACTCGACCTAATTTCCCTCTCATTTCTAAAGTGGCGTATTATAACGTTGTACTTTTAGACTGCTTGTACTCCGCCTTTTCTCTTAAAATCCGTCTAGTTCTTATCCCAGCCACCCCGATTGCAAACCACAAGGTTATTTAACTATAAGGGATTAGGACGAGACGAGAAAAGACAGACTGCGGATTACCTCCGTCAGCCCAGAAACGGAGTAACCGATTAGTCCATTTGGTGTAATTGTAGTGTAGCCCTTTGGGTGAAAATAAATTTTAAGTTACTCGTCAACCTGTTTAATAGCTGTAGTCGTTAATGTGGACAATTGGACAGCGAACACTTTTGTCTTTCCAGTCAACAGATATAAATTTATCATAAACCGTAGTGGCAGGGAGAATCCAACATTAAACATGCAGCTTAATCATCTGAGCTTGCTCTTTTGTTTTAAGCGGACTTTACTTGTCCTATAATCATCATCATCATCATCATAATCATAAATATCATGATCGTTATTATTACTTTGCCGCATATTATACCTTTAAACAGACTGAACATTTTACGTTTTTCCTAATGTGTATAATATTCGTTATTTCGTGCTTATCCAGGATAACGTTAGATTCAAATAGACCTTTGAAGGTTAGCCTGCTTAGCAAGAGCCCATTGCCTCCAAAAACCTGCTGAACAGGCTATTTTTAGCTTCTATGGTTTGTTTTATTAATTCAGACCACGTGATGTTCTCCAGTGAATTTTGCCTTTTGTCCCTTCATAAATTATCACTTATGCATACAGTGACCACATAAATGTCGTGATTGAGCCCTCGGTACCAATGGCGGTCTTCACTCACTGTCCTAGCAACCACTTGTTGCACAAGAACCTAGCCTTATATCGGCCATAAAGAGGCAGTTTTGGGCCAATGTCACAGTCTACATGGACTTATGTAAGAAATCTACCTCATTTGCTATTTGACTCTGAATTTTTCATTGCCATTTTAAGACCAAACGCTTTACATTATTTTACAAGCAAATTCATGTACAGAAACTCTCAAACAACCATGGCTCGTATCCTTTCGCTTTATAAAGCCTCCAGGTAATTGGCTATAGTGTAGTGCGACCTTTGCTGAAAGGGAACGTAGAAATTTGGCAACTGTGAGGCAAACAGTGAAAACTCATAGTCATATATTCTCTTTCCTCCATTTTCGAATGAACATTCGTATTAGCCAGGTGATGATATATTTATAGCGTGAGGCTGTGGAATGGCGAGGTATAAAGGTGTACAGCAATAATCAGTCACCAAGATAGTGGTCATCGCATTAAACGAGTGCTGCCAGGTCCAGTTAATCAGTGTGGTTATAATTCTTGTCGAATAGACTAGAAAGAGACTGAACGATAGCAAGAAATTTTTAATAAACATGGGCAACCAATAAAACACAAACACTACAAACGAACAACAGGTTTTAAAAAATTATTTCACAAACTGTCCGGTCTACTCACTTCCTTTTATTTCTACAATAACTCCGTGACTTGCAAGAGTTAATTTTACCGAGAAAAGTCAAGAAACACATTGCGAGAATCAGACCTGTTTATCTAATGCGCTTATCAAAAATGTTCATATTTTTTTCGTTTCGAGTATCGTTGTCTCAGAAATTTTTGCACTGTCATATAACTACTTTCGGAAGTATCTTCTTTTAAAGTATGACGAAAATAGCTTCGTAATTAAGCAACAAACAAACATAAAAAAATATTGACCCGTCACTTTCAAGTCAGTTTCGTCCGTCACAACATGATACAGCGCGATTGATGCATATTTTCCAAGACGAAATATGCTGGGACAGATCGTTTTTTTTTCTTTTTATAGAATTGGGAGTTGTAAAGTGATCTTACTTTGTTAGATGTGAATGAGAGTGCGTCAAGGTACTTACAATTTGTGAGATTGGGAGCCTTAATTTTCTGAGCTTCATTTGATCTTATCAAGCGCATGGTTGCCACGCCCTTTTTCCACAGCTCTGTAGTAAACCACTATGATTCAGGTAGGCGTCTGGCAGCTTTCTCTCTACAAAATAATGTTTCCTACATGTAAATAAAAAGAAAATTAGATAGATTTGATTCACATATAAGTTATAACCTTAAATAGGTTATTCCTTGAGTGTAAATTACTTTTAGTTAAATGTATAAAACATGTAATTACCATACGGTCAGCGGTCAGCGAGTAAGGTGGACTCGTTTTTGATTTAGTGTTTATTTCATAACAACTTAAATATCTAGTTACTTTTCCGCATGGCCCAGCCACTCAGCGCGATTAGCTTTTGCTATTTCTGGGTGGTTGTGCCCTCTTCGTTTCACAATGATTTCCTTTTAGTTACTTTGTATCAAGAGCACAATAAAGATTGTTATTAGTGTTGTTGTTGTTGTTGTTGCATACATGTAGAACAATATTGGCCGAGTCGGCCCAAATAAAAGTTAGTCCTCATCCTGGATTAACTCGAAAACAGGGTAAATCTGGGGGAAGTTGCAATTGTAACCATTACACAAATTGTCTCGATCATATGAGTAATTTCTATCGTTGCGAACCTCGAAATGACGGTAAAAACTGCGTTCAGATCAAGCAACAACACTTAGGTGGTATTTTTTCCTCGATTAAAAGATTACAGTACAAAGGTTCAGTTTGTTAACTTGTTTTATGGCATCCAAATGTAAACCTACAATTCATTAAAGGAAAATCTTGAAGGAATATAACAAACGACAAGAAAAAAAAAATTACTGGGTCAGTTTGGTATATTTCTTGATTTGTCTTTGGCATGCATATCTCACACACGCTGATTGGTACATCTGTCAGCCGCTGATACCGTGGATGTTTTTCTGTTTTCCGGGGAACACTGCAGGGCTTACACAAGCCAGCAGATACCAAACCTCTGTTTCGCAGCCTTGTATTGAACCAGCTTGAGTCTACTGATGGCCGTGTCTTCTTCGATCAATATTCCTTCAACAAAGGAAGGAAACACGATTAACAGAAAGGAGATTTGAAAAAGAAAACACACACAAAAAAAATATAAAGAGCTAGGCCTGCCCAATGGAAAAAAGAAAACAGAAAATCATACCGAATTCTCTATTTCTTCTCTCTCTTTAATCATAACGTACTGGAATTATTTCATAGACAGAAGAGCTCTTAAAGTTAATTAGCTAAACAACTAACCCTGCAACCGTTTCAAGGCAACTTAATATAAAGGATGATTTGATACCAAGGTCTAGAGTGGGAAAACGTCTATATCTCTGTATATTTTTTGCTTAGTTCCTGCTAGAGAATATAAGTCTAAGTCTTGCAGGGCTAAAATTAACCAAATGTTTAGAGTGCAAACTTATCCTGTTCAAGTCTCTTATGGAGCGATTTTCGTATGGCATGGAAAAATGATTTCGGTAACTGTTCCTAATTTGTTTTATCAGCCAATGGATGAAAACATCAAAACGTGGGCTTTTCGTTTTCCCGCCAAAACAAACTCTCTAATACGGAGAAGGCATTTTTGGATATGTTGGCCAATCGTGTTGCAGTATGACGTCAAAGCGATTTGCAAAATGTTATCGGACATGAAGTTTTTTCACATGAGAGCGTTCGCTTAACCAACCAAAAGCCACGCGCGTTTGTATTCGTTCGATAAACCAGTCCAATTGCTCTATTTTAAGACTCAAGACCCTGAACACCATATCCTGTTCCACAGTACATATTTGTTTAGGCCATATTAAGGGTACTCCCTCCCCTTCCCTCAGATGAAACTATCACTTACCAAGCCAGTTGTCTTTGAGGCTTTTAGAGACACCCTTGAAACATTAACTGGTGACGCTTGTGCCGTCCATTTATTCTGTTTCTCGTCTTCTTGTTGCCTTATAAAAGATACAGCGCTGGATTTTATGTCCCATCCTACAGTAGCAGCGCACCGTTTCCATATCCTTGTTGGAAGCGAAGAGGTTCCAGTTAAGCGTCTAATAGCAGGGGTGATGAATGGTCCATTAAAATTTTTAACTGCTCGCAAAATTTTACCTTTGCTCGATTTGCTCGCAAAATTTAAACGAGTGCTCGCTTGCTCGTGCTCCCCAAATTTTTGCGTTGCTCGCAAGCTCGCAAAGCAAATTTTTTATTTCTGCTCGTGCTCGCAAAAAAACCGCAGTGCTCGGCATGCTCGGCATGCTCGCAAAGACCATTCGTCACCCCTAATAGCCTTCCTTATGAAGTGTCTTATTTCCTTGGAATTTGATATAAAATGAAAATTG
This sequence comes from Porites divaricata, assembly GCA_038088405.1. NCBI lineage: Eukaryota > Metazoa > Cnidaria > Anthozoa > Scleractinia > Poritidae > Porites > Porites divaricata. Next base: position 30,908,619 of record JBBMOI010000006.1, on the reverse strand, counting down.
TAGACAAAAAAATAATAATCAACACTAAAAATATATAAAAAAAAAGACATTAAGAAAAAAGGTCCCCCTTTCGGGCGGAGCCTCCCCTCAGCTGTCCCCGTACAGGCCATTATAAGGAGTACCCCCCGGGTCTTTAAGACGACCAGTTTCTTGTACAGACAGACTCATACAAGCCGTCCATCGCGGTTCATTGTCTTTGTTGGAAAAGAGATCTGCATTCTGAAAAAAAAGAAAAATCAACACCGCAATAATTTATTTCAAATATTGAAATAAAAAATCAATAAGGGTGAAGTTGATAATACAACTAAGGGGTAATAAATAGCATTATCATTCGATGCAAATGTTTCTTCCTTTTCATTGGCAGAGAGCCCACCACGTGACCTGCAAATAACTGCCTACAAATAATGGTGTGCTCATGCGCAATGTCGTTCAACTTTTTTGGGCTTAATTTTTGGGCTACAAATACTATTCTGCTCATGCGTAGATGAAACCACGCTTGCTCCTTGCTCGTTTATGTGATCTCTGTCATTACTCGTGGAAGCTAGGCAGCGCGCGCTAGCCGCTTTGCCGAAGATATTATTTATTAAAAAACAAACTCAGGGATCAAATGATAAAACAATTATTGAACTCGGTTATCGCAAAATATCGTGATTTGTCAGTGTCTCGCAGATCAATTATTTGCCTCAGCCTTCGGCTTCGGCAAATAATTGATCTGCTCGCCACTGACAAATCACGATATTTTGCTCAACCTCGTCCAATAATTGCTAATTTTTCATCGCAGACAGTTTTGTATCTGTTAACGATGTCATTTTAATAACACCCTCCAATAAACTGCCTGGTTCAACAGCAGTATATATTTAAAAAAAACATATAAAATTATGCTGAACAGTTACAAAATAGGAATGAACGTTTATTCGTTTGTCTCACGATAGAATCGCTTTGAGATGTTGATCGCGACGTTTCGACTGCAATACTGCTAGTCTTCATCAGGCGATGAGGTCGATTGTTTATGTGTAGCTATTTATGCACGTTGTTTCGCTGTGATTGGTGTATTTCGATCCTTATTATTCTGATTAGCAGATGATGTTCCCTCACGGGTCCGCTTTGTAGTTGAACGGCTGTTATGCTTTCTGATCAAAGGCATCCATGCTTCAGGAATTTCGATTCCGTTGTCTCTATTGATGTTATTAGAATGAAGTCTTATTTGGATAGCCTCTTTGACCCTACGTGTGTATCGGTGAGGGTCACGATCGATAAACTTGACTTGATCCCATAAAGGAAAATGCCCCGTTTCGTTTGCGTGCTCCGAAACTGCGGAGGTTTGTGTATGAGCAAGCCGTATATCTCTGTCATGTTCTTTTATCCTGTCTTGCATTGCTCTCCCTGTTTCACCTATATATACTTTGCCGCATTCACATGGAATTCTGTATACAACACCTTCTTGTTTGCCTGGTTCTAGGGCGTCTTTCGGTCGTACTAAGTAAGATCGAAGAGTTGTGTCAGATTTAAAGACGGTGCGAACGCCTTGTTGTTGTAGGCAGCGGCGAAGAACCTCTGATACACCTTTAATATAGGGTAAAACCGCAGTAGATTTAAATTCCTGCGTGGGTTCGTTGTTGGCTGTTGGTCTTGTGGTTTTAGCAAGTTTTCGTATGAACGGCTATCCAAATAAGACTTCATTCTAATAACATCAATAGAGACAACGGAATCGAAATTCCTGAAGCATGGATGCCTACGATCAGAAAGCATAACAGCCGTTCAACTACAAAGCGGACCCGTGAGGGAACATCATCTGCTAATCAGAATAATAAGGATCGAAATACACCAATCACAGCGAAACAACGTGCATAAATAGCTACACATAAACAATCGACCTCATCGCCTGATGAAGACTAGCAGTATTGCAGTCGAAACGTCGCGATCAACATCTCAAAGCGATTCTATCGTGAGACAAACGAATAAACGTTCATTCCTATCTGACACCACGATGAACAATATTCACATTTTTAATGACAGTTACAAAATATTCTTTTATTTGGTGTACTCACCACCTCAACAAAAAGTCGAGAAAACGTTTTGTTTTTGAGATAGCCTGTTCACAGACCCTCTATACTCTCTCAAGGTCCGTCGAGCGCGGGTGATAAAATATAAAACGCAGGGGATTTATTGACCGCCAGAGCAAGGGCTACCCCCTGTGAACAGGCTATTTTTGAGATTGATTTCTGTGGGAAAAAAAATGCATTTACAGCAGTCAAAAGGGATTCAAAGTTCTAAACAAGATATGTGGAAGGGGCGGCGTTTGTCACTGATAGAAGATATACGAAAGGGGAACCTTTTCGTGAAAAATGGTATATAAAACGGTAAGGGGTTGGATTTTCTGGGGTTTTTTTTTGTTGTCATTCTGGTTTGCATGAATTTTTTCAACGGTTTTGGCCTCAGTATAAGATGTTTTTACTTTTCCCATCCCTCTCCATCATTTAATTGTTTTAAGTGTCCGTTCCTAAAACAGCAGGCATCGGACGAGAACATAACCTACACTTAGCCAGTATTTTTCGTTTCGCTTGTGTAATGATTCTATATATCTTCACGGTTGCACTTCCGTTGTTTGTACTTCCGGTGTCTTGGCCATGATGCTTTGCGAAGTGTGTTACTTTCTTTCGGCCATATTGCCGCTCGGAATAAAGTAAAACCACACAGTTATACGTTACTACCCAGAACTTTGCATGGTGTCAGAAGTAAAAGCGAAAACAACAAAGCCATGGCTCTAAGCGGCATCGAATGCCCCCAAATGCACTGGGACGGTGACAATCTTAAAGAAAATTGGCGTCGCTTCAAACAGCACGTGGAGCTCATGTTCTCCGGCCCGCTCAAATCCCGCCAAGAAGCCGAGAAATGCAGCTACCTCCTTATCTGGGTCGGAAAAAAGGGACGAGATATCTATAATACGTGGACCGACATCACCGACGAGGACAAGAGTAAGTTGAACACATATTACGATCGCTTCGAAGCTCACGTCAGTCCAAGAGCAAACCCTGTCTTCGCTAGATTTAAATTTCACGGCCATGTTCAAGGATCGTCCGAACCAGCGGAGAAGTTCATCACAGATCTACGCATCCTTGCCCAAGACTACGATTTCAAAGATCCTGGCGAAATGATACGCGATCGCATTGTATTCGGCACTAACTCGCCCAAAGTGAGAGAAAAGCTAATAAGTAAAGGATCCGCACTAACACTCGATAAAGCGGTGGAGCTTGCGAGATCATTTGAAGCATCTCAAGCACAGCTATCCGCCATGGCGGGCAGTAGCCTCAATAACCCTGAGGAAATCGTTCACTTGGTCCAAAAGCAAAACACGGGGAAAGGACCACAGGGGACCCAACCATCAAACTCTCAATCCCTAAGAGGAGCACGGTTATGCGGAAACTGTGGCCGCTCCCACAATTCACTCTCTAACTGCCCAGCACGTGGTCAGACATGTCTGTACTGCAAAAAGCCAAACAAACCACTTTGCTGAAGTCTGTAGATCAAAAGCCCGAAGACAACGATTTCACTCTTTAGGGCAAGCCGAAAGCCAAGCCTCACAGACAAGTGCCAATTCAACATTATCAGCAGCATTTGAGTCGGTTGTTTTCGAGTCAATCACCATAGCTGGTGTCTCGCGCAGAGAGTCCAATCGTTACAGAGATGAAGTGTTCGTATCAATTAATCTAAACCTGCCACAGGACACCCACAAGAACACCATCCTTAAAGCCAAGCTTGACACCGGTGCACAGGGCAACATACTGCCGATGCGGCTCTATCGTCAAATGTATCCGCACAACCTAAACGATCATGGAAGTCTTAGACCAGGTTCCTTGTCACCCTCGGATGTTATCCTCACCGCCTATGGAGGCTCACAAATCAAACATCGCGGTACTGTTACCATACCTTGCTCCTACAAAGGGGAAAACGCTCGAGCATCCTTCTATGTCACAGACACCCCAGGCCCAGCAATAATAGGTCTCCCAACTTCCACCGACTTGAGGCTGCTGACACTTAACTTTTCTACTGAGGAAAATGACCCCACACCCTGCAACAGTACAGTTTCCAGGGAGCAACCCATTAAGGACAAACAGGACCTGATCAGTCAGTATCCCGAATGCTTCAATGGAGTGGGAAAGTTCCAAGGCGAATACCACATAGTACTTGACCCTAATGTCCCCGCAGTTGTCCATCTCCCAAGGCGTATGCCAATCAGCCTCAAGGACGACATCAAAATGGAACTAGACGAGATGGTTAACAATGACATTATAGCAAAGATCAAAGAAGGTGAACCTGCGCAATGGGTCAACAGCCTTGTTTACCTCCGCAAGCAGAACGGAAGGTTGAGGCTCTGCCTGGATCCCAAAGACCTCAATGCAGCCATTCAGAGAGAACATCATGTCACTCCAACACTAGAAGAAATCCTACCAAAGCTAGCTGATGCTAAAGTATTTTCTATAGTGGACGCAAAATGCGGGTACTGGAACGTAATCCTGGATAAAGAATCCAGTTACCTTACTACATTCAATTCGCCATTTGGCAGATACAGATTCAAGCGCATGCCCTTTGGGCTCAAAATGTCTCAAGACGTTTTCCAGACCAAGATAGACCAAACATTCGAAGGATGCGAAGGCGTCGTGGGAATTGCAGATGACATTGTAGTTTTCGGGAAGACTACAAAGGAACACGACCGCAACATGCACGCGATGCTAAATCGTTGCATAGATACCGGGCTTAAGTTAAACCCTGACAAGTGCTTTGTAAAGCAAGAGAAGATCAAATTCTATGGAGTAATCTGTGGCCAAAATGGTGTTCAGCCAGAGCCAGGCAAAGTCTCTGCTTTGAAGCAGATGTCTTCCCCTACAAATCGCCAGGAACTACAAACCTTCCTAGGGCTAGCAAACTACATGGGCCCATTTATCCCAAACCTGAGTACACTAACAGCCCCACTCCGTGAGCTTCTGAAAGAGGACAACCGTTTTAAATGGTACGCAGCACACCAAGAGTCTTTTAATAAGATTAAAGACTCTATCAGCAACGAAATCACTCTAACATACTTCGATCCAATGAAAGAAACCATTCTTCAAGTTGATGCTTCCATGAAAGGCCTAGGTGCTGCCCTCACACAAGACCGTAAACCTGTCGCTTTCGCCAGTAAAGCCCTAACAGACGTTGAGTCAAGATACGCAAACATCGAAAGGGAACTGCTTGCTGTTGTCTACGGCTGCGAGAAATTTCCCACCTACCTTTACGGCCGAAGTTTTACTGTCCACACTGACCACAAGCCCCTCGAAAGCATTCACCTGAAACACCTGACAGCTGCTCCCCCGCGTCTTCAGCGGATGTTGCTAAGATTGCAACCATATGACCTCACCATTCGCTACCAACCAGGCAAAGACATGGAAGTCGCTGATGCCCTGTCAAGATTATCACCAGAGAGTCAAGACCCTATCCCCGGAATGAACGTCCAAATACACGAGATCTTTCCTCAATTTAGTAGTAGCATGTTGCAGAAGATCAAAGAACATAGCAGCTTGGACGCAGAGCTCAATGCTCTGAAAGAAATGATCCACGCAGGTTGGCCTGCACACATCGAGCAAGTCCCAACACTCATAAGGCCATACTGGCTCTACCGGGATGAGCTAGCCACCGAAGACGGAATAGTCATGAAAGCCCACCGTATTATCATTCCCGCCACGCTGCAGAAAGAGATTTTGATGAAACTACACGCACCACACCAAGGAACCGAGAGAACCAAGCTAAGAGCTAGAACCTCAGTCTACTGGAGAGGCTTGTACAAGGACATAGAAGAAACCACAAAAACATGCAGTACATGTGAGGAGCTCCAGCACAGCCAACAAAAAGAACCCCTAATCACCACAGAGGTACCCCCCAGGGCATGGCACACCATTGGCGCTGATCTCTTCGCTCTTGATGGCTCCGAATATCTCGTAATTGCTGATTATTACTCAAAGTACCCCTTTGTTAGGAATATACCGAGTGGGCAAAGCAACAGCAGCACAGTAGTCAAAATAATGAGGCAGCTGTTCAGCGAGCAAGGCATCCCCGAGATAGTAAGATCTGACAACGGACCGCATTTTAATGGCCAAACCTTCCAAGAGTTCGCTCGGGACCTCGGTTTTAAGCACATTACAAGTTCCCCTCACTATCCTCGCAGCAATGGGTTTATCGAAAGCCAAGTCAAGTCAGTGAAGTCAGCCCTCCTGAAGTCGAAAATGACCAAATCAGACCCTGACATGTCGCTGCTTTGTTTAAGAGCTACTCCTGTTGACCACAAACTTCCCTCACCTGCCGAGTTACTCTTGGGGCGCCCAATCCAAGACAACCTTCCAAGGAAGATTTCAAGGGACCCATCAAGTGAAGAAGTTGTCTCCAGGCTGATCGAAAGACAGCAACTGCAGAAACGCTAATATGATCGATCTGCAAAGCCACTCCCAGAACTTGCCCCAGGGCAAAGGATTACCATTCAGGATCCAGCATCGCTGAGATGGAAACCTGCTGAGGTAAAGGGAAGACTAGCTGGAACTCCCCGCTCATATGCTGTAACGACTGCAACTGGTAGAGAGCTGAGGCGCAACAGAGCCCACATACGAGAAGCGCACCAGAACAACACAGCAGTGGAACCGGAATGGAATGAGCAATCGTCATCCAAAGATTCCCCTAGTCTGTATTCATCCTCCAGTTTAAACCTTCTGAGGAATGAAACCATCACATCGCCAGACACATACACCACTCGCAGCGGCAGGCTGATTAAACCCCCAGAAAGACTGGATCTGTAGGAACTGAGTCAAACCAGCTGTGATTCTAAGGAATACTTTGAGTCGGTCATTATAGTATCGTTGTGTTTAGCTATTGTAGGAAACAATCAACACTGACTTAGATCACGTACCTCGTAGACACTGAATCAGGTTAATGCACACCTAGACTATCATCCAGTTTGTCAAGCTTATAGGAAAGGAGGGATGTAATGATTCTATATATCTTCACGGTTACACTTCCGTTGTTTGTACTTCCGGTGTCTTGGCCATGATGCTTTGCGAAGTGTGTTACTTTCTTTCGGCCATATTGCCGCTCGGAATAAAGTAAAACCACACAGTTATACGTTACTACCCAGAACTTTGCAGCTTGGGCCGTAGACAATTTTCGCGTGGGTAAGGCGGAACGAGCGAACTACAAAAGAGAAAATCTGCAAAAAGTGGAGTTGGTCCGACAGGTTAAAGAGAGAGTAGTAATCCCGGTCGCGACATCACACTTATGAAAATTGAAAAGAGAAAACCGTGGCCAGGAAAAGTCCCTGTCACAGATTTTTATGTGCCGGATTTACGCTTTTTCTTAATTAAGTCTTTGCGTCCGCATTCAGTCACACTGAGAATTTCTCTATTTGCTTGTATTTGTCAGCATAATTTTACTAGAGCACAGAGCATCGTTTTCAAACATTAAGCATTTTGAGGACAATGGAAAACGTCACCTTGAATGTGCATTTTGTTGATCTTGTCTGAGTTTTCTTTCCACCACACTACAGTGGCAAATAAAAAAAAACGAAAGAAAATAAAAAACGTCTGAAAGCACAAATGCAGCCCATACGTCCTTGCGGCAGGTGCGATTTTCAGTAGGATGAGAGCCTGGGGATGAAGGGAACTTCCAATAAACAAAATGGCCTCCTGGCTCAGTCACTTGGGCTTTACACAGATTTGTGTGGCACGTGGAATCGTGTCATGGGGGAGTGAGGATGATGCGCCAGGGGAGCTACAACTTTGGTATAACGAGAAGACAAACGAATACTACATTTGTGTCCAGACAGCGGTTTATCCCCGGGCCGAGGTATGTAAAGTTATTGATGTTTTTACTCTTCACTTCCAAAAGTGCACTGACAAAATCAAAACGTTATTAACGAAGAAGTCGAAATTTCATTTCATCCAATGCTGAAAACAAATAGTACCGTGTGAGAGTGGACTGATAAAGTGGTTTCGTCCAGGGGCTCAAGAGTAAGAACTAAATTTTATAGATCCATAATTGACTCTTAAGGAGTTAAAGGATTTTAATAAATATATACAATTTAACAATTATACTGAACCCTTTTTATTTAAAAAGACAGCATATTTATGTGTTTGTGCAGTCACTTTAATGTATCTGTTGTAGTTTTTTTTTATTATTTCATGTAATTGTTTGTTGTTTTTCTTGTGTTTTTGGGTATGGTACAACTGTACAAAAGTCATGTATAAGTATACACTAATGAAGTTGAAACAAAAGAACAATAAACATTGTAAAACCTGAGATAAAAAAATTAACTACAACATATCCACTTATTATTTTATATGCTTTGTTCTTCATTAAACATCTAAATACATGTAAACGCCTGCTAATAAGAACCTGTGGATTTACCTTCTGGCAGAAATTGGAGCACTTTAATGCCGAAAAATTCAAGAACCTGTTTAGCCTAGCCTGCACGTGCAGCCGACTTAAGCACTCATCTAAACCATTTGTTCAGTCCATCTGTGAATAAGTGCACAGAAGCTTAATGTTCTAATATCCTGCAGAGTCGCAAAGACATATGTGAGTGTTTCTGATAGGCAGGTTTCTTACAGCTTTCTTATGCGCCTCATGATTGGCCTAATTCTTACACGTGTGAGACGGTTGGGCACAGTGACATGTCACAATTCACAAAAGGGAGTTGGCAAGGATTGTTTACAGTTTACAGCAATCAATGAAAGAACAGTACAAAAATTTAAAGACTTCTTCTGCACACAAAAAAATTAGTGCTTTGAGAGAATTCCTTCAAGGCCAGAATTAAATTTTTGCTTGTAAATTTGACAACTGGTTTTCCAGCGTCTTTCAATCCTTGCAGATGCACTGCCATGTATTTTGCAATCTAGCTGACAGTTCTAGGCTTCCAGCATAAAAAAAAACCAGGAAATCATGATGTTTATAATGGCTAAAAAAAACTAAACACATGTACAGCTATTCAGGTCCATGCATTTTGGAGAAATGAAAGAAACTATGGTTATTCAGCCACAAGAAAAAAGCTTCGAACAACTCTTAAACAGAGGTAAAAGAAAATCATTTCATGGTCAACTGCATCTGTGATCAAATCCTGTCAGAAAACATTTGCAGAAACATAAACCACAGAAGCTAAAGCGGCAAAAAAAAAATTGCTCAGACAAAGTGTAGAATACTCCATGCACTGCATATTCTACACAAAAAAAGGGAGCAAGGAACACCTCTGTTGTTCAAGCTCACGTTTCATACTATCATGGGCTCGGTCTCTCTTGTCATGAGCTACTAGTCGTGTTTGGCTTATCAGCACTTAATTCAAATTGTACTAGTCACAAACTGTGTAAGAAACTAGCCAATAAAAAACAACAACATATGTCCTTGCGACTCTGCAGGATTTGAACACAATATTATGCACTACTTTGCAGACGCTCTATAGGTTTAGAGAGTGTCTCAGTGAAACGCAGGCAAGTTTAGCCCAGAAAGATCATCATTCCTAGTAAAGCTTAAATTATGATAAACAATTTAATAAAGGCAGTTAACTATGAGTTGTAAATTTAAGTATTCATATCTCGCTTGCTTTATCGATGGTCAAGTATTATTCAGGATATTTACCTTTTAATCATATTTGACGATTTGTTTCTGAATTGATTGAGTACATGTGTATAAATACAGAAAAATCAAGGGCCTAGATTCGAGAGAAATTATATCATTGCCAGAGAGCAAAAAAAAAAACATGATGAACATGGCATGACATTTCTGTCATTGCTGAAAATAAACCACACACTCATCACTAGACTCATTTGCGTAGAATGAAAGTTTACAGCTCCCGGCCAGTTAGCTTTACCATCTGCACCATTAATTGAAGTTTTGCTCATTAAGATTCTTTTTTTTCTATGGCCACTGAGGTATTCACTTGTTCCAGAGTAATCAACACCTTCAAGCGATAAGAATTCATGGACCAACCTGTTCCGGAAAGCTCTAAATCTTTTGCATTAACCTTTCCTAAGCTTTCTTAACAAAACATGCGTAGCTCTAGTCATGCCGTGTTCTTAAGAGTTAATTTATCTTTCCGATTTTAAGTCAACAATCTATCTCTTTCATACGCAAAAATAAATTAAACCTACATAGCCTTAATTGCTAATTATAAGTACCCCAAAATACAAGAACCTTATAATATGGCAGACTTCAAAAAAAGTAGGTTCATGAGGAATTGAAGTGAGTGAGTTCACTTGATTCATATATGTAAGAACTTTTACTGAGTAAGCCTGTGCTGTGTTTATATTTGATCATTTGCCAATTTACTGAGAGGTTATGTTAAAATGGCTTTCATGTTTAGTGTCAGTGGAAAACAATAACAATATTACTGTTTAAAAAGTTTAAGGAAAACCTTGCAGTGAGTCCAGGAGCTGTTACACTTGGATACAGTTCATAAGAAAATGGAAACTATTACCCTCCACTCCAGGATGTGGTTTATACTCCCCCTGCCCCCTGGAAGGCATCAGAAATTCCAAGGGGAAGAGGGTTCAAGAGGAGGCAATTTCCAAGGGGGTGGGGTTAGATTCTCAAGGTCGTTTTTTCCAGGGACTTTGAAACAAGAATTATTGTTTTTGTTGATGATCTTACATTAACAGGTAGCTGAATGCTTTTTTCACTGCTTACATAATATAGTCTACATGTATGCAATATGAATGTCAGTCGGCTCATGATTATATAATGCTGGTCTTTCAGCGCATTGCTTTATTTCACAAATGAATGTAATTACAAGTGGTATTCACCGTGTTATGGTTATGTTCTCTTAGCCTTCTTCTAACATGTTTTTAACTGAAAGGAAGTGATTGAGGTTTACTCCAGTTCTTTCATAGATGCTATCACATGTGTCCTCTGTAAGGTATTGTCTCCCTGGTTGTCAGTAAGATACTGTTAATAATTAACAAAGAAAGACCTCTACGTGCAAGGCAATTAACTGAGAACATTAGACTCTGTTTTAAGATGAATAACTAGGGGTAGTCATAGATTAAAAGTGCGTTCGATCAGCTGTTCAAGATGCGAAGTGAGTTATAATTTCTGGCCAAACCATAGATTTTTACAGGCTTCTATTGTAGAGTTAGTGTCCAGGGAGAGAAATAAGTTGTTGCATGATGATGATGATGGTTAACATATATTGATAATAAGAAAGATAAAAGAAAAGGTGTTTGTTAAAAAACAAACAAAATATTATTAAGAATAACTAAAAAGTTAATTTATTTTTCTGATTTTCAATCAACACTCTATCTCCTTCATACATGTAGTTTAAGTAAAAATTAAGGACCTAATTAAGAACATACATAGCCTAAATTGCCAATAAGTACCCCAAAATACAAGAACATATTTTGCCAGACTTCAAAAAAAGTAGGTTTTTAATTTGCTGGTGTTTTAATACTGTACCTCATTTACAAGATTTATGTAAATGATTGGCCAGGCCATGGTAGCTTGATGCACCAAAACAATACTTAGTTCATGAGGAATTGAAGTGAGTGAGTGCACTTGATACATGTAAAAACTTTTAATGAGTAAGCCAGTGCTGTGTTTACATTTGGTCATTACCAATGCACTGAGGTTATCTTAAAATGCCTTTCATGTTTAGTGTCAGCAGAAAATACATGTACATTTAACAGCAGCACTAAAACATGGAATCCGGAATCTGGAAACGGAATCCCGGAAACAGAGACAGAAATGGAATACAGAATCCGTGAAAGAAGGTCCCAAGCAATTGATTTGAAAAAAAATATATATTAGCAATGACAATAAAATAAATAAACAGATAAAAAAAAGGCACAAATGAATAAAATTAATTAGCTGAGTAAAGGAGACTGCTGTATCACTAGAGGAGTCAATTCCAGTGAAAAGACTCGAGGGAAAGCGAGGAGAAAAACGTCACTGACAAAAACTAGTACGTTCCTTAAGAAAAAGATAAGTTTTATGGAGACAGACTTTGTTTAAATTGACAGAGGCGTTGTTTATTTAACTGAAAGGCATAGCTGTCAAGTTTTTCCTGATTGTCTTTTCTGGGTTGTCTTCAATGAGTGTTCAGTCATTTTTATCAATGCAACTTACTCAAGAGAATCGTGGCATTGTGTCAAAGACAAGAGATAATTGTGCATGCATTTGCTTGATTCTGCAACTGATTACATCAAAATAATGCACCATGTTTAATAAGCCTCTTCAACAAAAATACGGACATCAACAAAAACTAAATAATTATTAACAAAGAAAGACCTCAATTACATGCAGCAAGACAAAACTGAGAAAAATAGACACTGTTTTAATACAATTATCTTCTGCATAAAAGTATAGTGCAACTTACAGCATTTATGATAAAAAGAGTATTCTCTTCAGGGGGGGGGGCATCACCAAGTTAGATAATAGAAAATTCTGTGGCGTGGGGTGTATGACAAGCACCCCTGGAATGGAAATTATAGGAGTGAGGGTGGTGTATTTTAGTAAAAGTTCCCTGCATAGGGGTGGGGGGGGGGGGGGGGGAGATTATTACTCATATCAATCCAGTCAAGTGTAAGTTGTGAGTCAGGCAACAAATAACCCTTGTTCATGTTTTTGTGGTAAAAGTAGTATACATGTAGTATTTATTAAGAAGTCTTCACATTTTTAAAACTTTTTTTGCAATATTATTCTTGCTTTAACTGTCAGAAAGTAGTTTAAGTTCCCTGAAATTGATTTCTTGGAATCGAAACCATTACATTCTAACCTCTCTAATACGGACACCAAAGGGACAGAGCGAAGTGTCACTACGATGACATCACTTTTATGACTCCACTTATAGTTTTAAGTGTTCACTAGCTAAAACCAGGCTTACTCGTCTTTAAACTGCATTTAAGTTTATTAATTCACAGTACTGGGACTCTCTTTCAGTAGCATACAAAATTGTACATATCAGCTAATTAAATAAGTACAGTTATAGACAAATCACTGTTTTAAGATGAAACAAGCTAACAGCGCAATCTCTGCATGTAAAACGTTGTAGCATAAAGCACAATCTGAGAGCGTCTTTTGCCATTAAATTTTTGAATTAACGGTCAGTAAACAGTAACTTATAGAGTACAAAATGTAATAAAAAAAGATCTTCATGCTATCTGTAGTTATTGGAACCTTTAAAAAGTTGGTTATGTTCCTTGATCTGTACACCTTTTGCAAATTAATTGTTTGGTATACAGCGACTGGGCCTTTGAAGTCACCTTGCATAGCTCATCAGCCAGACTAGATGGGATTTACCCTGTGCAAATTCACCTGATCGGGATTCGGAATTCACCTGATCACTACAGCGTCCGTAATAAAGAGGTTACCGTAAGTTTGTATGAATTTACTCTCTGGGGCCAAGATTTAGTGTCCGTTGTCCGTATTAGAGAGAGACTATATTATAGAGGTTCTTTTTTAAAGAAAGTACGTGAAAATTTTGGCGGAACATTAGAAACTGTCCGTAATAATTATAGAGGTGTCTGTATTAGAGAAGCTCCATACCGAGATTCGACTGTAGTTTAGTAGGAAGAAGGGAAATCCATTTGTGGTGCATTTACGTCCTCCATAACGTGTGTTTATGTTGTGGTTCAATTTTATCCTTGGTTGAAATTTTATTTTCCTTTGTTTCAAACTCATTATCATATATTGTCATACCCTAAAAACAAAGGAAAATTAAATGTAAACCAAGGACAAAATTGAACCGCAACATTTACATCCTCCATAAAACTTTTATGTCCGGTGACATTTGAAAATTCATGATCAGTGAGGCTAATATCATTATTTTCAGCTTGAATCATTATTGCATCTTGAGCATATTGCTGAAAATATTTTGTTTTCTTTTTTTGCCATTTAAAGGGAGTCAGGAATTTGCATTTAGGAGGGCACAGTGTACATGAGCCATCCATAAAAGTCTATCCTTGCCAATTTATGTGATTTTTCTAGAATGAGATTTTAATAGACCAATGGAAAATTTATGGTATAAAGATTTACAACAAATAGTTTAAAGTTAGAAAGAATTGTACATGATGTTTCAAAAGCTGAGTTAAGCGGACACATTTAGCATTCAACTTTCTTTTCTAGTTGTTTTTAAATAATTGTTGTGACTTAACCTTATGGATTAAGTTGGCCAATGGCATATTATTTATTTTTATTGAGTCTACAGATTTTGTAGTTTTTTAAAGTGACGTACAAAGTCATCAAAACACAATTTTTTCACAAATTTTTTTAACACTTTTCATCTGACACCAATTTGTCACACCATTGACAGGGTGCAGCAAAAGTGTTATCTGATAGCCCAGGGCTAGTAAAGCAACTCATGGGGTTTCCAGTGAGTAAGCAGCATTTGCCAAGATAAAGAGTAATCTGAAATGCTACAGGAAAGGGGTTGGTTGACCAGCATGAATGCTCTACTGTGGCTACTAAACTTTTGAATCAGCAACAGTTTCCCCAAAGGAGCTGTGACATTAAGCAACAGTAAGGGCAGATTTAGGGGGCGCAATTTTGTCCTTGAAATTATTTTGTAAAGAATTCTCAGAACAATAAAACGTTTCTACATAGCTGGCAAGTGGGCGAGTGTCCCAGCCACCCTTTTCTGAATTTTCTGGATCCACCCCTGGCAGATGCTGGTAAGATGAGTTCATGAGAGATTTCTCCATTATTGATAACTTATTTAGAGACCAAAAACCAATTCCATCATATAGCAAATAATACAAACAGTACACATGTATGCATCCATTATCAAAATGGAATAAATATGCAAAAGATTCCAGTTAAACCCCACTAACCCAGTAGCCCAGAGAATACAGAAAAAATAACTCAGGTTTGTGGAGATGGACCAGATGGAGAGATCTAGGTTGGGAGGCCAGTACATGCGAAAGAACTAATAATTTAATCTGTTGTCAGGGACTTGACTGACACTGCATGCCTTTGTGTATTTTCCTGCAGTAAAAACAGTTGCTTATGCTTGTCAGTTAAGATCGATGACAACTAGGTGATGATGATGTTTTCATCCCTTTTTCTAATAATTTATTTTTTGCTCCTGCTATTAGTTGAATTACCTTTCCATGTTGTTTTTCCAGATCTTAAATTAATCTGCCCAAGGGCTGCTCCACAGGATGTAAGATTTTTCGATTGTTTTTCTTCCTGTGGTGCTGATACTGTGTAAGCTTTCCTTGGGTTTCTGAGGTTGAAATTGAAATAGCAGTTACAAAAACAGACTGCATGTATACTGCTAGTTCAAAAGTAGTTCATGAAACTTCCTCTTCTTGGCTTGCTATTATCTCTTTCTAAGCCACTGTATGACTTTGTCATTTCTCTTTTTTCAAAATTTGGGTATGATTGTAGGTACATGTGTATACTGTAAAGTCCTATTTCATTATACAGTACCAATATGAAAATCAACTCTTTTAGTTATTGGGATCTGAAATATTATTTAATGAGGTCCCCAAAGTCAGCATTAATTATATGGGTTAACTTCAATTTTGGTTTAGGTTCATAACATTCTCACAGTTCTATTGCCCTGTTTGTTCAGTGAAGTTAAGCTCTGTCAGGCAGGGTTAGTATTCCGGGGTAGTTGACACTTTTTGGGATAAAACATGTAATATACCTTGACTTTAATTTTTTTTCAAAAGAAAGCAGTTTCATTGTTTAAACATGCTTATAGAGCATTTTGTTTCATGTAAAAGTTTTAGAATCAGGTGAAATTGCAAAGGACTTTCTTTGATCATATTAGTGCATTTACTGTAAGTAGCTAGGGGAAATGGTGAACTAGAGCTGACAGATAGTGCTGCTTTTTATATCAGCTGGTTTGTTTATAGCCTGCAGTGCAGATGGCCTGCGTAATGTGTACAGTATAGAATGATATAGTTGGTTTAAAGAAGGTTTAAAGTGTCTACGGTACAGGCTAGCTTGTTTATAGTACAGTATTGATGTAAAGTGCAATGAGCTCAACAGAGTGCTGCACTCAATAACAATCAGCCAACCACAAGTCATGTTCACAAGGACAATTAGTTGCCTTTCAAAAACAAGATATCTCTTTAACTCTCAAAGTGCCACCGCCCAAGTGTGTTCACTGCACTGATATCAATTCAACTTAAGAAAATTTTGTAGGTTTTAATAAATTGTATATTACACTTGAAAAAAGAATCAAAATTGTTGAGTCATTACCCCATGCAGTATATATAATTATGCTAACAACCTCATCCATGTTAGTTTAATTGAGCAAACAGTGTAATTGATCATCCACTTTTTGGGACACCTCCTTTCAGGGGACACAAAATTTGTTCCCGAAAAATGTGCACATAATCTTTGTATATCTATTATCTCAATTAAAGGGACGAGTGACCTCTATTTAGAGGAAAGAGACAGTTTTTCTGCGTCCAGAAACCTGGGTTTATTTTAACGTCCATTATTTTAGGAGACACTTCAGCACTCAAAAAGTGACTGACCACAAAGAGGACTGAGATCTTTAAGAGCACACTAATCAAAAATGGAAGCTTTCCCAAACTGAACTATCTCACAGAAATCAATGAAATGCACTTGTGTGAATTCAACATATAATTATAGCAATACCATCAACAAGTTTATTCAGTATTGACAGTATTACCATTTCTGTGCAGGTGTTACCGTTTTGAAAAAATTAAATTCAATTAAAAAAGAAAAGAAAAATAAAATAATAGGGAGTTTAAGATACCACGACGACGATGGCCTCAAAACCTCAAAAACGTCGCTTAAAAAGTGAATTTCCATTCTCTCAGTCTCTATTGAGGTTACTCCTACCATTTACTTTGTCAGAATGTAAATCATATTCAAGTTCAGGAACTGGCGCGTAGCTAGGATTTTTCAAGGGGTGTAGGGGGGGGGGGGGGTGGGGGTGACTCACACCATGTCAAACCCATGATACTTACCAGATTGGCATGTGGACATCCAGGCCGTGTTTTACTAAACTTGACATTATTTTTCTGATGAGCAGTGAGTGTGGGTGGAGGGACAAGCTTACAAACTAGCTGCATATATTAATTACATTCCACATAGCATAAATTGCTCTGTTTTAGTTATGAAAAGGAATATGGTCCACTGCAAATGGAGTAAGTAACAATCTAGCACTGGAAAAGATTTATTGCATGATGATTCTTCAGATTCGTGCGTTTTGGCCACCTGAATTATAGGGACATAAAACAATTATCTCACAAAAGGGGGGTTCATAGGCACCCAAGGACCACCCCCTAGCTACGCCCCTGATGAAGTAGAAAGAAAATTTCGCCATCGCTTGTTTGCGTCCTCCATAGAATGTGAAATTTGGCATTTTCTTGTCCTGGTCGTGCAGTGATGGCTAAAATAATGTACAAAAAAGCGTGATCACGTGCAGAATTGTTTCTTTGCCGGTTCATTTCTGAATCAACCTATTGCCTTTTTGACGTTCTCTTTGTCGTCGTCGTTGTGGCATCTTAAAGTCCCTAATGATGATTTCTCTATGCTGTCTTTGTTGGTTAATTATTAACAAACCCCAGCCCAACCGAAACGCATACAGTGTATGTATGTCCGGTTTTTCGAAGGGAGCGAAGCGACGACCGGAAATAAGTCTGCGTTTCGCAGGCTGTGGTTAAGTGGGTTGTGAATATGGTTGTTTTCAGTTGTTATTTTATGGTACCGGAAACGCCTGCTGATAAGAACGTCCCTTTTTTTGAAGTAGGTTCTTGTTCTTGGGGTACTTATTGGCAATTTAGGCTAGGTAGGTTCTTAATTAGGTTCTTACAAGTAATTTATGAAGGACATAATAGATTGTTGATAATGAGAAAAATAAATAAATTTTCTCTTTATTCACAATTATGATAACCCTAACAACACTTATCACCGAATATCATACAGTTTGGTGCAGTGTGTTTTTGTTGTCCTTAAGGTGGCTCGACTGGATTTTTTGGGGGGGATACCTCCCAAGTTTGAGCATTAACTACGTCGCCATGATTAAAGATATGGAAAAAAGGTTACCACAACTGTATTATATAAAGATGAAAATTTCTTATGATTTGGGTTTTATTGCAATCGGAGTCGCCATGGCAACGTAACGACGCCATTACGTTTTTTATTTATCTCTGTGTTTCTCTGTACCAGGAGGTTTTTTGAGAAATCGCTTAAGGGAGTATGTACCTGCCGTAATTGCCTCAATTATTGCAAAGTTTGAAAAAATTCTATGAGAGCGTTTTCGAAATATTTTGAAACGAAGTTTTAAGCATCATAAAAACAGCGAAATAGCATGCAATCCACACAATTAGCTAATTTTTAAAGAAAATGATAAGCTTTGGAAACGCGGCTTCATCTCATAGTGGTTTGATTCCATTCAAACCCTCCTACAAAAAAAGAGAAGAATTGCTCTGGGCGATCGCGAGTAAGAAGAATTTTATTAACTTGTATTCAGCTGCCTTTGTTACAGTTTTTGCACGTAATTTGGTCCCCGCCTATAAATTTCTCATTTTTCAAAAAACTGCTCGATAAATTTTTTTTTAAATTTGATAATCCCGAGATCAATTGTCAATAAATATACCCTGCAAGTTTCAAGAACATTGAAAACAGGGAAGGTTTTCAAATAGGACCTCAAATATGACCAATTTTTCCCCTAGATTTTGTGTTTACAAGCGAGCGCCCTCATTATTCACTGGCATTGTTTTCAAGTTTCATATGCACGTGCAAATTTAGCAAAAAGATAGAATTTGCATCATAAAAGGATCCTCGGTTAAAACTCCGGAATATGCTAATCACCGGGTAAAGAAATTAGTGATCTATTATAACATCACAGCAACTCTTGGTAAGAGTTTCTGTGATGTTATAACCCGAGTAAGATAATTGAGTGTTGCATCCTACAAGATGAGCCGTGACGTTCACCGTTTCGGCCCTCACTGCATATTCCGGATATTTCTTCCGAAAGTAATCGAGAGTTCTTTTCTATGCAAATTTACTACTTATAATTAAACTGTCCCTTTGACAAGATGTGCAATACTAGTGCAAAAGCATACACTGTGGAGTTAACCTGAGATCAGGCGTTATTTTTTTTTCTTTTTTTTTTTTTTTTTGCTTCTTTGCTTCTTTGGCTCGAGAGGGAAAAAAAATAACGCCTGATACATTTATTTAGCAAGCCGTCAACCGCCCCCTAATTTACATAATGTAACGTCTGCTTGACCTGTCATGTTATTAGACAATAAGCGTTTACCACAAGAGAATCAAATCTCTTTTGAAATCAATTTTAGGGAAAAGAAAATTTTTAAGTTCGCCCATGTTCAGATGGCGCTTCCTAAAAAAGAAATTTTAAATGTGTTGTTTTTGTGATGAAATACTGCTAGCTGGAGCTGCCGTACCTTTATTTAACAGCTACAAATAATAAAGAATTTACTGGTTAAAGCTCGTTGACTTCGTTCTATACCGAAAGCAGTGAAAAAAAATTAGGCTGAAGCACCATATTTCACGAACTGACAGGTGGTGTGAAAGCGAAGATCGCTCAGAATAATTCGCAGGTTTCTGAAGGAAGAATTACAGTCGACTTTCAAGCCAGGTCAAGACTCCGTTCATGAATTGATTATTTGAAAAGTGAACCCGTTTGTCGCTTCTGTAACTTGTAGCCAGTATCAAATTGCATTCAAATGATCGGTGAATTTTTAGTATACGATGAGATGGAAAATATTTCAATGGATGACATTTCTATTCAGGCATACTGAGCCGGCAGAAATTTCATAACGAACTCGCGTGTGTATTCACTGACGCATTACGCAAGCAAAAATGCAGACTGAAATCAATTAACAACAACTAACGGTGGCGGCATTTTGGCCAATCGAAACGGCGCAAATCATTCGCATTGTTTCCTATCCAATCAGGAAAAAGTCAACATTCTGGCATTTTTACATGTGATCCGACAAACAAATGTATCATGCCCTCTTCCCGTGAGAGACATAAAGGGCTAATAGGGAGAGGGCATGATCTCAGGCTACTGTGTAGGGTGTATAGTGGTCTTGTACAGACTTACCAACCCCCAAAAGGCAAAAAATGTGAGATTCTGAACCTAGAGCTAGGAAAAGTAGTGTAGAGAAATGGGTATAAAGCGGCGGGCAATAAAGTATGGGGCAAAACAAGGATCGTGGTTAATTTTAAACCACATTTTGGTACCGTATGGGTCAAAAAAGATGATGAGGGAAAGGATGAATCTTTTTGTTTTTTTTTTTTTGGTTCGTACATTAAGTTGAGGACCGAAAATTTAACAATCTAGTAAAAGGAAGATAAGTTATGGTGAAAAAAAGGACGATTCAAAATATAAATATGAGCGGTTTAACAAATGATTTTGAGCAGAACATAATTATTGAACTCATTGCGCCGTAACTGAGGGCATAACTGTTTATCCTGTAGCAAGTGAGATTTGAGTGAAATGGGCTGTGAATAGTTGTGTTTAGTTGTTATTTTACAGAAACTACTGCCGCTATAGTCAATGTAACTTAAATGATATCATTATCTTTCCTTACCGTTTCAGTTTAACATTCTGCCTGAAACTACAATGAAGGTCACCAAGGATACAGTTACAATTAGCGAACTATCTCTGGGTCTACTTAATGGTCCTAAAGGACAAACTGTTCAACTAAAAGATGCTGATCCAAATGAGCTTCAGCTTTTTATTGACAAGATGCCCGCCACTATCAAAGGTAAGAGTGTGAAATATGATTAAACTTACTGTATGTACGTTAGTTTAGAAACAGGTAGCTCAAACTTATGACGAGAGTAGTTAGTTTGTGTTTTTTTGAATTGAGAAGCATATGGTTAAACCCGTACATTTGTAAGGTAGCCGGGCTTAAATATTTAAAATTGAATTGATGAGTGAAATATCCAGACTTAATTTCCTAAACATTAACGCTTATAATTTTGGTGAACCCGCACGAGGGGTAGACTACTAGAACACAATTTATCTACTAGAAAGTAGCAACGCTTGTAGGACACGATATCGGGCCCCAATTCTAGTGATTAGGAGTCAACAAATCAGATCATATTTAAGACTAAATGAAAGCTTAGAGTCAAGCATTAGTCTGTAATTCAGATATCAACTGAAGCGATTTTTTTCCTCGCCTCATTCTTCTCTTCTCGCGCGCTGGTGGTTCTGCCGTTAAAATTTCCCCTGAGACCCTGACTCGTTCCCAGTCTTCTCTTATCATTTGTAAGCGATCATGGAGCGGTAACGGGAGAATATTACAACATCTCCCCGCGCTTCTCTCGTTTAAAAATTAACAGGAGACTGAGAAACGACTGGGGACGAGTCAGCCTGAGACACGCCATATCAAAGTCTGATGATGGCAAGAATTATTAATTTGAAAAACATTTGACTATTTGTCTTTAGTATAATTATATCGATGACTATCGAAAATAGAGCGCTTTGATTGGCTAGGAGCTTCACACTATCCCGCTGTAATCACCGCGCGGTGATTATAGCATTGAAGGCTAGCAGTTTTCAAAATGGCAGCCAGATTTTTTGATGTTTCGGGGTCGGAAATTGATCAATAATTTTATTTTCTCGAATAATCATCAATGTAATTATACTAAAACAATTAGTCGCCTCAGGCGACGTGAATAATATTGGCGAATAGTCACCTCGACTTCGTCTCGGTGACTATTCGCCGATATTCACGTCGCCTTCGGCGACTAATTGTTAAGTATTCGTTCGTTGTGTAATTCATCGACCAGTAAAATAACCATACGAAATGGTTCTGGAAAGAGCTACATGTATTTTTTACCCCTTCTACCCGTTCTTTTAAAAGGCGTATCTCACGGTGGCCCCAGTTGTTGAAAGGTTGGATAACGCTATCCACCGGATAAATCCCAATCCAGTGGATAAGTATAGTTTGGAAGCAGGAAATTTCTACCACTGACCTGAAAGATCAGAGCAATTGCGTTATCCAGTGGATAGAGATAGCGTTATCCATCGATTGAACAACCGCTGCCTCGTTCTCACATGCTTGTGCGCATGTTATCATTACACTGTATGGCTTTAAATTTTTTTCGAAGAAACCACGGCCCGGAGTCGACCGTAGGTTGGATTTTATAGCGGCCCGTAGGCGTCACCAACGCGGGTATAATAGTTACGATGTATACCTAAGTTTTATCCAGGTTTTGAGTTTTGCATCGCAAGATATAGAGTTACGATTTATTTTTTTCAGTCTGCGTAAAAAGGACATAATTTTCTGTTTTTAGACACGCCTTAGCTTATGTGCCTTGATAAAGAATGCAACAGAATATAAGTTTTATCAAGGGTTTGAGATAAATTTTCTGCTTCAACGCAGGATAGGATATAGATCTAGATTTACAACTCGTTTTTTCAATCAGTGTAAAAAAGACATAATTCTCTGTTTTTAGACGCCCCTTATGTACCTTGCAGAAAAGAATGCAACACGTTTTTCTTAGACACTTTTCAGTGGTGATTCTTATTAGAGGATGAGGTATACAGCTATTTCAAAAAACGTTGTCGGAAGAAAAGCAAAGTCTTAAAGCCAAGACCGCAAGGTAATGTGGGTGGTTTCAAATCCGTCTTTTGCGGGCAAACAATCACTCCACTAAACTTGTCGCTGATTTTTAGTCTTCATTTATACTGAACCATACTTATCATTTCAGTTTTAAAAAACACAACGTAAAATTACGTTTCTGCAAAGTGCACTCTTGCTTATTCCTAGCCTGAATTTCATCCGGTTACTTCGAGTGGTTATTACTCCCTCAGTAACGTCTGAATCGACCGGCCGTTAATGCCGTCCAGTGACGTCACTACTCCTTGACCTTTGCTTTAATTCTTGCAAAAAGTAAAACACGATTTTCAAGTGGCAAACCGAGAAATATCGTTTGGCAATGTCTGCATTATACAGAATCGCTCTATTTTTTTCGATCATAGTTCATGTTTAACGATCAAACTATCAATTGCGTGCAGTACAATTCTGAACCGGTTGTACTGAATTTTATAATCAAACTCGGTCGCAATCACGCAATGAAATAAACACACACACGGAACACTTAGTTCAAAAACACAATGATTTGCTTTAATTGAAAAGAAGCTATTTCGTCCTTAACGAAGAAAAAAAAAGGAGACAAGAAAGAAAAGCTAACAGAATCATTACACTTGACGGTAAAAATAGGAAGAAGGTCGAGTTATATCATTGATCTCAGAAAACTTCGCGTAAACAAAATCACCGGCCTCCGAAACCATAAAGCGGCTCCAAATGAAAAACCTACCAACTCTCCACAATGATTCTTCATTCGCAGTTCAATTTAGCATTTCAGTTCGAAGACATGGGCAATTTTGCAGTTTAAGATAAAGATTAAGGTTATCGAAATGTTTGAACTACACGAAAGAATGCAAGGGATGCGATCCGCTGAATATCAAGCGATAATCCCGCGAAAATTTTTCATAACTATACATAATTATACGAATGTTTAGAAAATCAACCAATCAAAATCACTACCCGGTTTTCGGGTAGTGAGTGACGTCACTGGACGGCATTAACGGCCGGTCGATTCAGACGTTGTTGAGAGGAGAAAACGACTCGAAGCAAGCGGATGAAGTTCAGGCTTACGTATCCCTCTAGTTGTCGGATACCACCCGGCCATTCGCTCAATATCATCTATTTTTCACAAGCACATTTACATTCTCTCATCGCCCCAACTTTGTGCTACTTTGTTTTAGTACGTACCTCTCGTTACCTTCCTACGTATTAAACAACCCGGAAATTCGCTAAGTGGACTTCCCGTTCGGAACCAGAGCTCTCGCTTAAAGTGCCCATAACGAATTTTTTTTTAATTTTTCCATCCAAATCTGCACATCAAGCAATGATGTTCCCCGAAGAAATTTTTTGACTCCGACGAAACGCGATTTTTTTAGGATTTTTTTAAGTCTTCGAAATTTGCCGCCATTTTGTTCCACCATTCGCATTAGTCTCCTCTCGGTCGAACTGGAGCCATGACGTATCGTGACGTAGGTTCAGGAACTCTTATTCCTCTCAAGCAGCCTCGAGTGTTTGTATCTGTCTCGAACGTGGATAATAATCTGTGGAAAATGCCTGAGAGATGTGTTGCAGCAACGTAGCTGACCCTGAGAAACATATTTCAATGCACAAGATTTCGTCCTTCGGCGAGAAATGCCCGATAAAGCAAAAAAGAAGAAAAAGGTGGATTGACCTCGTGTTGGAGAGACGGAAGATGTGGGTGCCGGGGAAGACGTCCTCGTTGTGCTCAGAGCACTTTACTGCGGACGATTTTGAAAGGCAGTTGAATGTGGAATTAAACTTGAAGCGTGAACTAAAGAAGGATAGCATTGGGGTTTGTGTCTAACCAACAAAACACGCCAAGCGCGAAGGAGAAGATGACGAGCCGCCATCTAATAGGAGTAGGGATAAGCGAATGGTAGGAAATTATTCTCACACGTGTTCGTGACATTCCCTGTGATTGTTTTCTGAGATTTTGCTCTTAGTCCACGTATCATTCAAGAAAGATCATTATAATTGTTTTCCTGTTTTCTACAGATCGCTTGATCTGCGAAGTCTCGCTTCAAAATGCTGGGAGAACTTAAAGCGACGGCAAATGTTAGTTCCGGTCCTTCCACAAGCTATCAGGCAGTAAGCAACCTGGGTAAACTTGGGTTGAGGAGCTGTGGCTGATTACGAGCTCTTATGTTTTGTAATATTTAATTTTTGCAGGCTCAAATCGTACAATGTTTCCTAGTTTTTCATATGTTTTTGACAAATTACAAAGTCATTCCATTGGATAAAGTAGCCTGCAAAGCAGGCGTATTTTGGAGCACGATCCATGAATTGTTTCAGGAATAACGTTGTGCCGCCATCTTGGACGTTAATACTACCAGAGAGTTGGGACGAGTCAAAAACTTTCTTTAAGGGAGAGGTTGATGGGTTTAAAGTCTTTTCCGTTGCTTTTCAAGATGGCGGCCACGATCAATGTACCTCCGAAGTTAGGGTTAAAAAACGCCTGCTCTGCAGGCTATGGATAAAGCTGTTTGATATTCTGATGAATCTTTTTTAAGTTGGTACTTACAACATCTGAGTAACAATAATGTATCATTCTCTGACACATGTACTTAGGGAATGTTAGTAAGATGGTGTTTTTCATTTTTAGACTATGTGGAAGATCTCTTCCAGTTCTTTCTGGGGCTGAATAAGCAGCAACTTCAGGATGCAGCTATAGAACTGAAGGAGATGACACCATATCACATGGGTAGCATGCTTGTGGACAAAGAGTCTAGGGAGGAAGCTATTAGGAAAAGAGAAGAGAGGTTGAGACAGAGAGACAGCCAAGAGGGCAAGCTATTAGGGCACATCCAGTCTGTTCTGCCTGCAAGAACCCAATGAGAGGACACAAATTTGTCACAGACTGTCCCTGAAATAGCAGAACCTAATAGTCTAAAGTTTTAGATTTTGAGGACTTGAGACAATTTAGTACACATTTAACTTAAATCTATGATTTATCATCTGTTGCATCTAAGCCTCGACACAATACAAAAAACATTTTCTAATAGGGTGCAAGACTTGATATGTTTAGCCACCAAACATTTCAATTTTGAGAAAATGTCGCGCCAGTGGTAAGTTGTTGCAGTAGACCTGCACCGTTCTAAACCTCTTATTTCAGTGGTCCCCTTTAATCTGCACCTCCATTGTTTTCAGGGATAGGGGCATTGTTATATGACAATCCCTATTGTTTTCCCAGCAAATCACAAACAATCTTTCAAATAGGTGCGGGTCGCCCCAGTTGTTGATATCAACACACTTGCCTCCAGAAATTATTCTAACGTCTAAAAATTCTTTCAAAGAATATTTTGTTGAGTGAAAACAAGTCAAGTCGACAACAGCCACCTACTCCAAACTTTGAACGTTTGGCGGCAAAACCTAAAATCATGAGAACATGTTTTTTCCTAGTGTGCACACACTAAGATGTAACCAACGGTAATTACTGTTCTTTTTTCAACCGAAAATACACGATTTTAATGACACTTTTTGTTTGCTCCTTTTTTACCTAGTTGTCCCAAGCCCAGAATTTTTTTATTTCATAAACTAAGAAAAAAGCCCTGGACTTTGTCAGCATTTTACTATTACATTAGGGGTTGTCTTGCCCCCTTTTATGGTTTCAGCCGACTTCATGTTATTGTGACTGTTTCATCAGCATAATACCATCATTGCCTTACCAATTTTCTCGCTGAAATGTAGCTCAACAGGGCCTTACAAATAACTTCTCAATAACAGTGTGTAGGGCACAAAATAGCATTGCACTTTGTGAGGGCCACAAGTTTTAAGAGCCAATGTCGGAAAATATCGAGAATCTCAAATCAGTTCCAAAATTTCGAATTTTGGCTGATACCACCCAAGCACCCCTTTAGGTGAAGTATTTCAAGAAATGATATTAAGAAATCCCCAAGCGCTTTACATTTTGAGAATTTTAGAAAAGTTCGAAAATTCGCAAAAAATACAGTTTTTTATTCAGGAAATGGATAAAAATTTCAACATATTTCAACGAAACAGTACAAGCGCGCGAAAGCTCCTATTGACTTGATATTACTCATGTATTTAGCAGACATCCGCAGCTTCAAGACCCCATAAAAAGCTTTCGCAAAATTACTATTTTAATATAGTTTCTGGCTTTTATTGTGTGCGCTCTGATTGTGTGTTGTTTTGGCGGCCAAAATAACGCCCAACTTCAACTGTCAAAAGTCGATCCTGGTATGTCACAAATTGAGAAAAATACTACACTAAACTAAAGACCTGTTATTTTTTTAAATACACCTGAAGTTTTAGCTCTGAGAATTTAAACACTTGCGAGTAATAAAATTTTAACTTATGCCCCCCAAGTCGCCTGTCCGCGACAAGAACGTGGAATGTAAACAAAGGAAAACATATGCAAATCGAGGAGAAAATCACACGGAAGTTATAACTAGCACATCAAAGCGGAAAAAATTGATGGAATTCTGTTACCTAAACAAGTATTTCTATCTGAGAGACTTAAAAAGCGAAATTATCCGTCCAATAATAATGAAAAAGCTATAAAAAGGGCTGGAGGGCTAAGGGTCATCAATTCGCGTCGGATGCATGAACTCGTGCGTATGGTTCCGGAGGTAAAAAATCTTCGAAAGAAACTTTCAAAATGCACCATGGAGCAAGCAAACAATGTCAGTAAAAGTAGACTGATATTGTGAGGTATGATAGAAATAAACCATTGTAAGTTTATTTTTACAAGTGACTCTTAAATTAAAAGAGATATGAAATAAAGTATGACAGAGGCGGGCCGGCCATCGACAATTCCATATTAAATGGTCCGTCCCTCGGCTATCGTACTCAATATTAAGTCCAAAAACCGTAACAAGATTCAACGAAATAAATCATACATTACAATAATCTTTAAAAGGTATAATACTCACTTGGGAATTAGATTTCCCAAATCGCAAAGTTCTAATTATATAGATATCAGGAATGTTTACTTACCGATCTTATGTCGTGTTACATGTTCCAGGTTCCACAGGAGTAGAGTAAAACCCTCCGTCTTGTTTATACATTTCATAAAAAAAGACTAACTTATTTGTTTATTAGAACTATAGATAGGGAGTAATAATCCATCTTGGTTTTTTGGTGTTGTGTTACCTGTCACCTTTTTCCAAGTCACGTGTTTTGCTGTACACGGTTTGTAAAAAAGAAATGAAATACATAGAGGATATTACACGGTGGCGCGAAGATATGAATTTTATTTTCGAGTGGCAAAACAATATTTTACGAACGAGCTGCATCAGCCTAACAAAGTTCAAGCAAGGGAAATGTAACGAAAAAATATTCTTCCACATGCGGCTCTAAAACACTCCACTCCCCATAACGCTTGTAATGGTCCGTCTCTTATAAGTGAAGAATAAGTGAAGTATTTGAGATTTTCGTAGGCTCGATTACCAGCAGCTGTTTAGGAAATGAGCCCGCGCTCCTCCCCCAAAAGTCTCTTCTCAGAGAGGAAACGATCGAACCCGAGGGAGCGGCGAAGCAGTACGTAGTCCCTTTCGTAAACGGTCGCTGCCATTTTTAAGGCACCTTGAAAATTTTTGACCTGTTATTGGGAGTGTTTCTATTAGAAAGAAAGAAAATCGCAACCCACGGTCAAACCCCGTACCTTTCGTATCTTAATTTCTCTCCCTTACAACTACTTTTTACCTACCACACCGACCCGCCAAAATTCCGAAAAATTTAACAATAGCAGCGGCCAAAACCGAGCCTAAGATCTCCACTTATTTTTCTTTACTTTTGTTAAATATCAGTTTAAAAAAACGACCGACAGGTTGGTGCCAAGTAAAATAGTGGGACAGGACTTGCTAGAGTCCGGGGGGGTACTCCCTTATAAAAGCCATATGGGTATGTGCCGCCCCAACGGGTAGGGTTTTTGGGCCTTTTTGGTCTGAAAACGGGTATAGACTTTGCCCATTTTGGTCTGGAATAGAGTACGGTTTTCGAAGAAACTACGGGAGTGTATGGAATTTTTTATCGTTTCAATTCCAAATGAGAAAGAAAGAAAGAGAATTATGCGATTTCGAGATGGATTTAATTTTTTTGTTTACGCTTTAATCTAAGTAATGATGACATCATTTTTACCTTTTTTGGTCTGAAATAGGGTCAGAATCAGCAGGAACGGTCGGCACACCCCCACCAATAATTTTCAGGAGTACCCCCCCGTACTAGAGTCACCTATTCAGTACTTAATTTCAGCCTTGGCTTTGGCATCCACAATTACTGATCGCGTCTTTGAGCAACTTCAGGTATGGAGCTTTACGGCGAATTGGTTGATCGGGGATTTCAAGATTGAGGCCGTGGCAAATCACCTGAAGCAACGACACCTTTAAGCTCTTTAATGTGTCTTCTTCCGCCATGGCACAGATGTTGTACTGGTCAAAAACAATGGAATGTTGGAGTGTGACAGTAGCCATCACTTGGTCTCTGGCCATAGAAAAGTTTATTTCATCTTCAATGGCGGTAAGGTCGGCTTCATGGGTGAGGGTCTGTTGGCGAGCTGTCGCGGAAAGGCGAGAGAAATATGAAGATATCTGCTGAGAGGTCAGAAATTCGGTTGATTTAAAAAGCCGCTCGCTATTCGAACCGCGGGCGCGTCTCATATCACGTGCTACAAGACTTGCGTCGACTTTCCGTCCAGTGGACTGACCAATGTTGAATCTAGCAGTGAGGTAGGCCTTCTGCTTTTCACTAAAACGGTACGCCTTCTTAGCTGGTCGCAACGCCCATCCCTCTGTTAAACGTTCTCTGGATTGTGTACTTACAACACTGCTGGTTCTTAAGGTTGGCACGACACCAACGCCCTCTTCTAAAACCTGCTGATAGCCAAGCTTGGCAAGATCCAGAAGAGTGTGTTTTTCCAAGGACCGTGTGCATTTCTCAGAGGATAGATGTTTCGTTAATGCTGAATGTCTTTGGAAAACCCTTGTACATCCACTCTCGGAGCAACTGTATAAACCATGGTTGGTCTGACTCTCCTGTATGTCAATGGAACTCTCTTTTGTGTTGGGAGACTCGTCGTCGTCAACATGCTTTTTCTCTTTATGGCCGAAAGACTTGAATTTCCCCGGAGAAAATGTAGATTCTAGCCACCTGTTTTCGGACTCTGTAAATAGGGAAATTTATAAGTGTCAAAACGACACTGGGTAAATGAATAAATTCAGTGTAGACATAAATATATTTTATTGTGTTTTAATTTAAGAGCTTGGTATGTATTGCTATATTAGTATTATTTTTTCCATTGCTCTTATCGCTTTTTAGTTGATCTTCCCGGTTACGCAAAGGTTTCTTAGCTATCCTTAAGTTGTTTTTTAATGAAAATTTTAAAATAGCCGAGGGCCCCAAACACAAACAAGAAAAACAAAGACTTCAGGACTCTGCGTTACCTGTTGTCAAGGTATCGGCCTTGATTTCTTTTCCTCTGCCAATGTCATATGCCCTCCATGCTTTGATACCACCTTCTGTAAACTCAAAGTTGTTGAGTTTACTGACATTTTGGATCTTCGCTGGTTCGATGATTGGTGATGCCATTGTGATTGCATCCAGACACGCTACGCGGACGCCATCAACTCCTCCATGTGAGACAAGAGCGTCTTTTAATTGAGTGGCATTCGTGACATCATGGCCTTCATTGATGAAAATGCGCACGTGAGCCTTACATGTGGCTGCAAGGCGATCTGCGGCTCCCTTACCGCCCTTTGGATCACTGAAATCAATGCGTCTGATCTGGATTCCTGTAGAACTCGAAACTACAGGGCACGCAAGGATCGTTGCAGACGAATGATAGCATCCAGCGTTGTCCTGCCAAAAATAGGCCTTCGTTATGTTTGGATACTCGGCTTTGACAGAGCGAAGCACATCCTGCATGATTGATATCACAGAGGTACTGTCCTGACTGCATGACTGGATGATGTGAACATATCCTTGCCACTGTAACTGACTGTCAGATCTTCTATAGACCACGGAAATGTGCCAAGATATGCCACGCCTTCCGAACCAGTCAGACTGCGATTCTCGTTACCTTTGTGGTAGAAACTTCATTGCCCAGTCGTTGACAATCAGCACTGTCTCATTATCAAGAAGGTCAAGAAAGTCCAGTCGCGCTTGGTCTTGGTTAAATGATCGTAATATGTGGCACTGCCACGAACGGATGGCAAGCTTCGATGACTGCATAATGTAAATGGCTTCATCACGCTCGTCATCAGATGAAAAATGGCAACAGTTGATGCGATTTTCAATTTCTCTTAAAGTTTCGTTTAGCGCTTCACACTGCTCACAGGTATCTTCGTGATTGAGTTGGCACTGCACCTGGAAGTCTGGATCGCTAGCATCGCTCAATGAAAACGCTACACAGTGATCTGGTATGCTAGTTTCCTTCTCTAAATGCACCTGCAAAGAAATCAATTTATAGCAAAAGCAATAAGCCTCATTTAATCAACTTATTTCGTCGATCACCTACGTACACAACACAACAGTGAAAGGTACTTTAAGTAAAGTTTTTCATCGCGGTTCATATTTTTTGCGCCTGGATGTGCTTGCTACCCATGACCAAGTTATACGCTTTTCACACAATTGTTTTGCCACATGAGATGAGGATATAGCGATACTCACGCACACCTCTGCACCTGTTGATATTAATGTGCCAACAAGAAATGCATTACCTTGGGTACCAGGGTTTTTTTCCGCGCGCGGCGGCCTGCGGAAATCTTCGGCGTCGGCCGACGGCCGAAGCCTTCGGAAAAACGAGTAACTCACTGTTAAGACTTGACAAAAACCGGAAACCAGGCGAGAAAAGTCTCTCCCAGGGTAGAAGCGCTTTCGTTCTTGTAGCAAAGACTATTTAGTTTCACTCGTTACAAATTACAATCATAAATGTTTGTAAACAGTGATGTCTCCTAGTACCTTATAGGTATCTTAGGCGGGAACTGAGGTGAAATGTACGTATACTTATCAATACTCCAAATGTATTAATGCATTAACCATCAATTTTTTTTGTTTGCTTAAAACATACCTTGTAGTCTCCTTTTAAATAAAGCTTAGCAGCTCTGAGCGACTCGATCATTCGTCTTTCCCAATCCATGTCACTTTCCACTTCATTTATTTTACGCACCAGTGATATCAGGTCATCAAATGCTCTTGTACCCTCCGCGGCATAGTAATCGAGTCCCTGAAGAGACTTTTTTACTGACGCACTGCATTGAGACAAAATGCGCAACATCGTGCTTTCACTAAAAGGCTTAAATCCAGTCTCTTCACAGTACTGAGTATATTGACGCACGATTCGTTGAGGTATCATGGTTCTTATCACGTTGGGGACTTTAATGACTTCACCCGTCGAAAGAGTCAACTGTTTCTGTCCGAACGGAAGATCTTGTACTAGGTGTGGGCTTGTGATAAAGCACAGAAAATGATCTAACTGTTTTAGATCTACTTTTATTCTTGTTGACACCTGAGGAGGTACAGGTGCGCCTCGACCAAACTGAAGGCGGTGCAGATTTGCCATAGAGTACCGGTACCTTGTTAGCCCTGGAATGAATGTGGCTAAGATATAACCAGCAACACCAGTCATTACAGAAAGGATTTGTCGGCGGGTATCCCAGCTATCGGCGTTATTATACGCTTCTCTCAGGGCTTCTAGGTAATGCTGATCTGCTTGTGAGATATCTTCAATACCAAGCAACTTGTTCATGGAAGCTGTTGACGTCATGCCTCTCCAAATAAGGCCAGCATCTTCAGGAGAAATGGTTTTTAGCACTACAGCTACGATGTCGCTTGATCTTCTTGTATACCTTTGTTTAGTGGATTCACTGCAACTGCTAAAGTCCAACCATTTTCTCTGAAGCGGCGGTATATTCCAAGCCACCAAGAACTCACTCAGAAGGCTACGCTGCATTTCTGCGGCTGTTGCTTGAGAGGGAACAATTTCATCGCTTTGAGTAGACGTTGTGCTCCTGGTTTCAGAGCTTAAAAAGGTCTCATCGGCAATTTCTAACTTGCTTAATGCACAAAGGACAGCACTAGATACATCACTGTCTTCAGATGTCGACTCCTCAGTTTTCTACAAATTTGAAATAAATAACAAATTAGAGAATCCTTTTAATTCCCATTACAGTTTAAACCGGGTTACCGCATTTTTCGCAAAAGCGCCCTGTATTGGCCGATTTTGCCAGGGCAAGAGGGTAATGCAGTTTGAAAAAAAAAAAAGGCAGCTAAGACGCAAGTGAACAATTTGCTCGTCTGATGACAGTTTATTCACAGCTTGTTGCTTTTTTAAGTTTAATTGGGTTGAAGTCCAGCCTTTCAGCCTTGGCGGAATTCACCCTTCTCAGTCTTCCTAAAATAATTTCTTTTGCTGCCTCAGGCGTTACAGAAGCTAGCTTACGCTTAGTGGCTACCTCGACCTCAGTAATTCTCGATTGACCTTTCTTTTTCCAGCGTCTTTCCTGTAATATTGACATCTTTTTCCAGAAATCACAATCGTCGTCAATGTTTGCTGTTTATAAAGAATAAGCGGGGACGTGGATCAATAACAGAGAAATATTTTGAGTAAATAACTTATTTTATGGGCTTATCAACATACCAGTCTTGTATCATCAGTTTCCAGGAGTCCTTCTAAATTCTTTACTTCATCCCCACTTTCCATAGATCCTTCTAACTTCTCCTCTTCTGCTTTAGCTTCCTGAGGTCCTTCTGATCCCTTCTTTATAGCTCCAGCGCCCACTAGATGTTTTTCCTCTTCTCTCGTCAGATGTCCAAAGCAAGTCGAGCAAATAGCTAATGTGAAATAATAGTATGTTAGAAAATCCTGTGGCTTAATAGAGATGGGGGACTTACCCCGCCCTCTTCCCCCCGAGGGGTGGCTTAATAGAGATGGGGTTCTTCTTACGGGCTCCTGAACTTTGTGTCAGTTTTCCATAAAGAACTCGAATGCAATGTGGAAAAGCTCAAGCACAAGAAGTTGAAGGTCATGCAGCCGAGGATCAAAAACAAACCTATCCCCACATGGGGAAGGAACGTGTGACGAACCCCTAAGGCTCGGTTCAAACGTCGAACTTTACATGTGCCGAACCTAATTATTAGGTTCGGCACATGTAAAGTTCGACGTTTGAATCAATTAGGAACGGCACTTTTGTATTTGGGTCGACTCTGCCGTTCTATTCGACTGAGCTAGTCGAATAGAACGGCAAAAGATCGACTTTGATTCAACGTCGAACTTCACATGTGCCGAACCTAATGCATAAATTATGTTAACGTATTTTTTGATATAACCGCGCTTCTGATTGGCTATTTAGTGGGTTTTCGCGCCTTTTCTGACAGAACTCACAGAAGCGTAACGACGGTTACGGTCTAGCTACCAGCATTCTCGTTGTAGATTTTTATACTGAAACTGGACAGCTCAAAACGGTCTTCTAAAAAGTTGCTTTTCTTTATCTCCACAAAGAAATCGTAATGTAATTTGAAATTTATTGCGTTACTTTATTTTGTCCAAATATCACGATCACGATCTCCTCAACGGTCTCCTTGCCATAACAGAGCACAATCACACTAAAATCAAAACAAGAATTTCCAGGCTTGGTAAATTTTACTTTTTTCAGTTTATTTCCCTATTTTAAGCAGTAAGAATGATATTTCTTCTCGCCACGAATTAGGTTCGGACATGCAAAGTTCGACCGTCTGAATCAACAGTCGAACTTAATAGTTTGGGTCGACCTAAATAGGTATTAGGTTCGGCACATGTAAAGTTCGACGTTTGAACCGGGCCTAAGAACGTCTGCGTGGGAGGCTAAAACAAATCCGAACTTCCAGCTGGTGAATAAACCACCCCAGGGTTCCATCACTGCAGTAAAAAAAATTCCTTACCCAATCGCTATTTGTTACTAACAGAGTCAGAGCGTTCAACCTTATAAGAATTTCTGCAAAAATTACAAGACATTACGTAAAAATCACTTACGCGATCCAACAACAATTAGCTGGCCTGTTTCCTTCAAAATAAGTGAAGATAGTTGACTGCTTATTCTGTGTGTTCCTTTCACTTTTGCTGACTTACGTGCGATCATTGGGCTTGGAACCGAACACACAATTTTCCCTGTTCTCCATCTTATACCATATTCAGCCCGATGACGGGGACATATAGTTATAAGGTCATGAGACACATCCGGCGAAAAAATTCCTGATTAAAAAAAACCTCCGGTATTAGAGTTGTATTAGGTACTCTCGCAGAACAACAAAACAAAGTAAAAATTCAACCACGTGTCATTTACAGACCTGCACGAGCTAGCAGCAGTTTCATTTCACTTTCCAACGATGGATCTTCACTGAGACCATACATTTCCAGATGTCTCGTGATGTCTCGTTCGCATTTAGAAAGAGGTATACATTCGTACTGACCAGGATATTCCTGGCTAACACCGCATTTAAAATTTCCATCAAGAAGAGTCGAAAAAGTACACAACATTGTTTTCGTTCCACACATCCACACACGACGTTATAAACGCTGTAGGTTATACCATGTGTCGCTTACGCAATGTAGTTTTTTTTAGATTTCGAAATACTGGACAGAATTAGGTGATTACGTGTACCGCACGGGAAAGATTGCGTGAGGGGCTGCAGGGTAATTTATTCAAAACACCATACACGTAACTTGACACCAAGTTAAGAGAACCAACATTTGGCGCCGAAATTTTTTTTACGGACGTGTATTACAGATTACAATTTCAGATACTCGCTAGTTTTTAAGTCATTTTATTCAGGTAACCTACAGTACCTTACATCACGAGAAAGATGATGAACACTTGCTAACACTGTGACTGGGTGGAGGGTATTTAGTTTCTACAAATCCTGGACGAACGTCGAAAACGAATTTATGTTTCGTAATCTCAAAGCTTAGAGGTGGACGTCTGTTGAGGACCTAGCTGCAGGAAGGTGTGTTCACCATTATTATAAATGGTTGTTTTGAAATACTTGCATCTTAATGCCTTTTGCCTTTGAGCACAAACAATCTTTTTTATTTGGGAAACAATTATTACGGTCCGCGTTGTTTGTGGTCTTGATAGCCGCTGTAATTCCATTTTGTTGAGAGGTCCGAATTTACAATAGTTTTGACTTGCGTTTCATAGTTCATTTTTATCGAAGTAAGTATATTTTCTAACATAGTTTGCCAATGGGTTTTTGAAGTTGACAGAAATGATTGATAGACCGAACGCCTGTTACTTCAGAACCGGGAATTCACCCGATCAAAATTTGTGATGGCCAATCACTCTTTTATCATGTTTTAGGATTTTTCCTTGTTTTAGATTATTCGACGAACAATTATGCTTTATTAGCTTCCCAGGTAGCAATACTTGTTTAGCTAACAGAATTTTCATCAATTTTTTCCGCTTTGATGTGCTAGTTATAACTTCCGTGTGATTTTCTCCCCGATTTGCATATGTTTTCCTTTGTTTACATTCCACGTTCTTGTCGCGGACAGGCGACTTGGGGGGCATAAGTTAAAATTTTATTACTCGCAAGTGTTTAAATTCTCAGAGCTAAAACTTCAGGTGTATTTAAAAAAATAACAGGTCTTTAGTTTAGTGTAGTATTTTTCTCAATTTGTGACATACCAGGATCGACTTTTGACAGTTGAAGTTGGGCGTTATTTTGGCCGCCAAAACAACACACAATCAGAGCGCACACAATAAAAGCCAGAAATTATATTAAAATAGTAATTTTGCGAAAGCTTTTTATGGGGTCTTGAAGCTGCGGATGTCTGCTAAATACATGAGTAATATCAAGTCAATAGGAGCTTTCGCGCGCTTGTACTGTTTCGTTGAAATATGTTGAAATTTTTATCCATTTCCTGAATAAAAAACTGTATTTTTTGCGAACTTTCGAACTTTTCTAAAATTCTCAAAATGTAAAGCGCTTGGGGATTTCTTAATATCATTTCTTGAAATAGTTCACCTAAAGGGGTGCTTGGGTGATATCAGCCAAAATTCGAAATTTTGGAACTGATTTGAGATTCTCGATATTTTCCGACATTGGCTCTTAAATTATTATTTGTTCTGCTTACCTAAACAGATGTGTAAAAGGAGATTTTCTGGTAGTACAAAAACACTATCACCAACCTATCTTAAACTGTAATGTGTTTATTCAGATATTTACAATTTTATTTTCTCACTGTCCACAAATAGCAAATGCTAGTCTAGGTGGGCAGTGTCTATTAAACATGATTTGGATAATTTATGATTATAACAAAACCATCTTGTTTGGGCAGGAAAAGGATTTAACCAAAGTCTCTACCCTTATTCTTAAAGTGCCAATGCATTTTGACAGAGGATAATAATACATTACACATGAAACTACTGTTTTAATATGAGTTAACAATGAAAATGTTGCTTTTAATTTGGACCATACTGTTTTAAAATGGTGTCAAAATTCACTTTGACATGAAAGAAAACGAGCAAATGTTCTCAATAATCGAATGCTACTGTATTTAGTCTCGCGTGCTTGAGCAACGCGAGACTCTTAAAATGCAGTCGTTTTTTTTTTGTCGGACCTAGTTTGTAGGCCTCGCGTTCCTAGCGAAGACCGTGGAAACTGGGGATAAGAATCGTGACGACTTTCATTGTATGGAAATGATCTCGTGATGAGAATGCGGTTTATTTTTGGCGATGACTGAAATGACGCGTACAAGTTTGGCAATGATGTAATTATCCTCGAATGGAGGTCCTTGATTTTCGTGTAATTATGCACGACATGTAGACACTTTAAAAAGGAAATATCCCCAAGCAGGATGAGAAAATATTATAGTTGGGAAGTCCTCAGGATTTTGTGGCTTTTAAGGCGTTACGTTTCTCAGAATATTGTCGCAATTACAGGAAATGTACAGTTAAATAGATTCACTTTGTTTTATGTATTTAATTGACAGATTTTCGCAGTTGTTAAGATGTTAAGTCGCGCTGCACTTCATAAATACTTGAGATATCAAGTATCCACTGTCACGTAATGTTTACGTGCGCACGTGCGTAGTGCGTTCGCAAATAAAATAAAGGCAATGTATGAAAGGCGCCCGTACAATTATGTAAGCGTAAAAGTAGAATCTCGCTTAATTTGACGTTTAATCTCAGTACTTTATGTCATACCTCTATTTGATTTACGTGATTAAAATTAACGTGCGTTAACGTGCGGAGCCGAAAACGCATCAGTGGAAATCCAACCTAACGTGTCACGGGTGTGTTTATACGGGTCTTGCAGCACTTTATGTCCACAGAATAGAAATCCGATATCGAGCTTTTCCGGAACGGGTTGGTCCAAGAATTCTATAGCTTGAAAGTGTTGATTATTTTGGAACAACTGATCACTTCAGTGGTCGAAAAAAAAGAATAATCTTAATGAGCAAAACTTCAAGGTTTACTGGAAAATCAGGATCGAGGATCGAGAAATCAGGGATCAAGGATTGGTTAAAAAGAACTTGAAAATAAAATAAATAAATAAATCGTGGATCAGTGGTGATGTGGGCCACAGACTGTAGATAAATTTCACAGAACATAACCTCCTTCTCTGTACTGAACACTAAATTCAAGTAAACTAATCCGAGTCTGTCTGAGTCAGTGATTGTTTTGACGAGAAAGAGAAATTTTCCTGGAAAATGAAACGCTTTATCCCGGTGATACTGTAATACAAGAAAAAACTTTAACAGTTTTTAATTTTTAAGTGACCATTGGCTTTCAGTACTCCTTACTTTTCTTGTAATTGTTGTATGCACGACCCCACCAGCAATGCTGATCTTTTTATCGTGCCGTAAACTACGGTTCTTAGCTACCCACCTACCTATCTATCCATCTGTCTGTCTATCTATCTATCTATCTATCTATCTGTCTGTCTGTCTCTCTATCTATCTGCCTATCTATCTATCTATCTATCTATCTGTCTGTCTATCTATCAAAAATAAATGCTGTGTACAACTCTAAACAATGTACTCTGAGACTGTACGGAGACATTAAAAGTAGATACTAAACAGCTATGGAAAATGTCATTACTTTCACGCGATATTGATATTTTATAAAACGGACAACAAATTCAGCAGGAATACGCGCGAACTGAATTAACTGTGTGTTGTATAAGGTTCTGTTAAACTTACACTTTTTTCCTGTGCTGAACATATACTGTACCGAGCCGTTTCTTGGTCCGGTACAAAGAAGCTATGTATATTTATACTGACAGAGTCATGGGCCCCTGATCCCGATAAAAATCATCGTTCAATATTTCGAGTGTAAAATCCCTGAAAGAGTGCTCCTCAATGGAGCAATATCAATGTGTAGAAGGTTTTCAAAGGCTTCACACTGGTTTGAGGCTGAGATGTGCGGCCTGTCTCTCCTTGCAATTTTTTCTACTTTTTGAGTATATATACATTATGATATACAACACTCGTTTTGTATTCCAAACGAAAAAGTACGTAGTATAACAGCCCCGGTTGCTTTACTCCAAGCACGCGAGACTCAACGCTACTAAGAGCGTTCTTGTTCATTCTGACATTCTGTCAATGATACTTGCTGGGCAAAGTGACCTAATTATGCAGGAGACCATTTATGCTTATAATCCAATCACTCAAATGAGGCCAAAGATATTAATCTAAAAATTTAATTCCCATAACTCTGAGAAATTTATTCAAAATCAAAATTATCTGTGGCTAGGTGTTTTCCATTTTGTTCATCCTCCAGTTCAAAACCAGTGAAAGTTTCATCCTCCCGTAGAGGGAACGCATTTCGGATGGCATTATATGCACATGATGACAGAGGTATTCTTCTTTTGCCCATGAATCCATACACCATCCTTGAAAATTCCCGATAGGCAATTGATCGCAGATATCTACAAAAGAAAGCAGTAAATAAATAAATCATCCTAAAAAACTACAGATAACATCTACATTGTGGTTCAATGTCAGTCTTCCTTTTTTCATATGTTTTCTTTACCCTAAATCGTTTTCCCTTTCTTCCCACTTCTGGCCATGACTATCTGCCTTGAGTTAAGTTGATCAAGCATTATACTGAAACTAAACTTTTAAGGGAAAACCAAAACAAAGTAGCATAAATTTCCTAGACCTAACAGTGTGATCTGTAACTACGGCAACATGGACTGTTTTGATAACTGATATGTACATGTTATGCAAATAAAAAAAATCACTATGTATTATTATCTCACCTTTCCTCCGATCCCATCTTTTTGTAATACCCCTTGTCCTTTTTACGGTATTTTCCACTGGCAAGTCGCAAGCTCCATTTTTCCAGGCAAACAGGTCTAAAGCTACAATACTCGTCACAAATCGTTGAAACAGAAGGCATTTGTCTTGAATTTTCTCCGAATTTCATACATTCACTCTTCATACCTTTGTTCTCAATCAAATGCACCCTTCTCCTTCCCCAATGTTGAGCCACGCGTATTTTGGAGCACTGAGATGACTGCAAATCCCAAATCAACATTGGGGAGGGGAAAATCGCACAAGTGTTTCAAGATTTCTGACGAGTATTGTAGGGTGTTCCGTTAGGCATTTTAACACTTCTCCTTCTTCCAAGTCTTCTACAACAATAGTCAATATCACTCTCCAGTGCTTCACAGCAGCCTTCGAGCTCTTTGCAGCAGTAGCACTCGCTGATATCTCGAAGATGATTTAGGCTACAGTTCCCACAAGAACACCTGCGAAAGAGAAATAATTCGTTGACAGATGTGTCAGGATTGGATTTAGGTTTGCTGGAACGTTGGTAAAGATAGCGAACTTACCAGTTACTAACTCGCACTCTGTTCTCCAGCCGTTTGGTTAAATCCTCGTCTAGTTCACTTTCCGCTTCTTGTATTTTTCTATAATTGGCTAACCATGCCTCATCAGCCAGCGGCTCGTCAGCGTATGGTTCTAAAGAATCATCTGCGTTCGTGCTTACAGTGATACCACTTGCTCTATGAAATTTCGCCAAACTCGGTGGCCTCAACTTCGATGCTTTCAAACTCGTCTTGACTGTCTTCGGCGGTCCGTTCACTTTCTGTACCAGACATGTTTTCCTCCATCGTTGATACAGCTTATTTTTGACTGAGGCTTTAAACTATTCCGGTGAATTTCTGGCTTTGTTTCGCTCGTAACTTTCGCTCCAAATGTTGAGAATCATTGAGACGCTTGTGAGACGCATTCACAACAAAGGTTCCTGAGTCTACGTCACAGACAAATCACGTGTGCTTATTATGAGCCCGTCGGCATTCTTATCAGCGGAACAGGTAGACCGCGAAAAAATAGGATTTCAAAGACTTCAAAAAATCATAAAAAAATCACGTTTCGACAGAATCAAAAAATTTCTTCGAGGAACGACATTGCTTGATATGTAGATTTGGATGAGAAAATAAAAAAAACATTTCGTTATGGGCACTTTTATTTTATTGTGTCATACACTATTCAAAGTCCTTTACTTTTCTGCAAGATCGAAAAAAAGGGACTGTGAACAGTCTATCAAAGAAATTGTTTTTTCACGTTAACTAAAGGCAGTTGTAATAAAACAGTCATTTCTTTAGTTTCGGTAGGTTCCGCGGTCTGCAGTTCCACAGATTAGTCTTACCCGGCGAAAATAAATTTTCAAATGAGGCTCGTCCTCCCCCAGAAATAAAGTTAACTCCACAAAATCTACAACTGCTTGGTTTTTGTTTAACGTTTACATTGGGTTTCCGTCCCCTTTTCCAATTTTTGTGGGAGTCGCGGCGCCGACATTCTGTTGCGAAGCTTTTCTCATGCTCTACAGCTAGGAAACCGCCTTTGGCGATACATTCCCGCGTGAAGCCAGTCATGCAGAATAGCGAATAGCGCGCCTAATTCTGATTGGTCGTTGAAGTGACAACTGCGATAATTGAAATCTGGGGCGAAATGCAAAAGATGCGGCTTTTGTAGCAGGCGTTCCCTTCTTCTCTTTCTTACCCTCCCCCCTTAACGCCTGCTACGAAGGCTTTGTCAAGAGGGGTGTCTGTAAAATGAGGACCGGAAACTTGCGGATCGCAGATGTGGATGGAAAAATACGGAAAGACGCCAAAAAAAGTAAAAAGAATAAAACGAGAAATGCTGATGGCAAAAATGAATAATTAAAAAAAAAAAACTAAGGAAAGAAATCATCTTTCTTTCAAGTCTCTGTCGTGAGGCTGGGCCCTTCATGTACAGTACGCGTTGTCAATAGTTGGTACAGGTTACTCGGGATTTTTTCATAATTCTTTGAATCCTGTAAATTCTTTCATTAACCTCGCAGAAACAAGGACGCTCCTTTCCTCCTCCTTAAAACCACATATGCTATTGTACACTTCTCCTTTGAGTACATAGCCTGGATATAGTAGTGTACTCAACTAACAGA
Source organism: Porites divaricata (assembly GCA_038088405.1). Classification (NCBI taxonomy): domain Eukaryota; kingdom Metazoa; phylum Cnidaria; class Anthozoa; order Scleractinia; family Poritidae; genus Porites; species Porites divaricata. Next base: position 30,866,672 of record JBBMOI010000006.1, on the reverse strand, counting down.
AGAGAAAATATTCTCAGGGCAATCAAATCGAGAATTGTACGTTTGAGCGCCTCGAGACAAAAAACGCAGCGTCAAAAAGGAAAAAGGCGGAACCTAAGTACGTAACTTTCCGATTTGGCAGTTGCCAATCAACTCCGCCTATCGCGTGAATTTATTTTTTACAAGTTCTACCTTTTGGGAATTTGTAAGTGCACGAATTATGGATTCGAATTTGAAAACTGCAAAATATACTGCCAATTGAGCAGAAAAAAAAACAGACTTGATCAAACGTGATTAATCGCAAAAGCTATTTCCCGAAAAGGTGCAAGAAAAAAATCGCCTCAGTGCTGGAAATTACTGTCGGACATCTGACATTGTCCGACTAAAACGCTGTAATGTCCGACTAATATTGCAATATGTTCGGACATAATGTCCGAGCACTTAATTGACTTAGCTCTTGTCTTAGACGGTTTTTAACACCCCTGAGTTGATTTAGGTAAAACGCTGTGGTAATAGACTGTTCACAGTCCTCTATTTTTCCGTAAGATCATCGAGATCGAGCGCTTTGCCATCTTGCATGAGTGTCAAAACTACTTAGGGGACGGGGGCGGTTTGGGAGGAAGCGAGAAAAATAGAGGGACTGTAATAACATCACTGCAGCTCGCGTTCAGGAGGCGTGACAGGAATTTCACGCCTTTTACCATTCATTAATTAAGAAATCCCGCTGGTGATGAAAAACATGCCAGACACATTTAGCATCGATTACGCGTGTTTACAAATATTTCCATTCGAAACAGTGATTTTATAATGTTTCTGGGCCATTCCTCGAAATAAAATCGGCAAACATGCACAAGAAAACATTTTCCTAATCAAAATACCAAAAATCCTTTGTGTCTGCGCAAAATGTGCCTTATGGTATGAAAGCGTACGTTTTATGGAAACGTCGTCTTGTCAACGACTTGTCAATGTCGGCAACTTAAACTAAACCCGTTGTCAACGCAAATTAATATCTATTGTCTAATGACCAATCAAACGCCTGCGTTGCTGGTACAACGCGCTCCGTGAGAGGACTGTGAACAGTCTACTGTGGTAAAAAAAAAATAAACTTTGCATTCCAGTGAAAGACTCTCTATTTTGAGTTCAAAAGTAAATTTAGTCATGAATTGGGAGAGATGTAAGAAATTATCTTCACAATACAGTGGAACCCCGATATAACGATGTTCCCGGTAAAACGATGAATTCTTAGAAAAGTTACAGGAAAATGTATGGGACAGAACCCCAATATAACGATCTTCGATATAACGATGAGAATTTAGCTGCCCGAATGTAAAATCTTTCCCGATATAACGATATTATCAGTACGCAGTCACAATTTAAGCAAAGCAATGAATTTAATTAATACAATAACTTTTAACGTTATCGAGTAATCTTTAACGTTTCTGTCAATTTACTTGGTTTACTTGGGCTATACATAACGCTGAGAAAAAAGCCATTGCAACAAAAACGACTAACGAAGGACTGTTGCAAGCTAACATGTTATGCACAACAATGCATTACTTGCCGGCCAGTGTCTGTTCTTTTTTCCTTTTTAAGAAAAAAAAAATTACACAGAAAGTACTTTGCAAACTTTCAAAACTTCCAGTGCTTTGCAAACTTTTAGGACATTGCTGCGTGCTTCAATTATTACATTTGTTAATCATTTGATACTTAGTGAAATAATGTACGCAGTAAAAAAGGACATTTCAGGTTTACCCCGATATAACGATATTTTTGGTTATTTTACGGGCCATATCGTTATATCGAGAGTCTCAATATAACAATCCCTCGATATAACGATATAATTTTACTGCTCCATTGGTATATCGTAAAATCGGGGTTCCACTGAAGTGCAAACGATTACTGCCTACCTTTGAGGTCGGCTGTCAATAGTAAGCAACAATATATTCCTTTTAGCTAAATCTACAGGGGTGCTTTTAAGAAAAATTCACATTGTAAAGACATGTGCAGCATTTTTGCTGGTTGTGGGAATCTTTTTAGTGAAACAAATATCACTGTTTGGTTCCTTTGTTTATTGTAAAATTCCTTTGTAATAATGTATCGGTTTTTACATCTAAGGCTTGTAGTATACGTAAAATCATGTACGCCATTTCTTTTTCTGAACTGAATTGCCGTTTTCAAAAGTACCGGTGTCTTAAGCACCTTTTCCCCAGAAAAACAAGTGGTAAATATGTTTATGAGCAACTTCAATAATGTAATGTAGCAAATGGAAATAAGAGTGATGTAGCAAAACACAGAAAGCATTCCCCAAACATCATTTAATTTTAAAAAACCTTTTAGACCGATATTATTGAATAAGCGCCACCAAGAGCCATGCCTCGTTATAATGAAAATCAAAAGACGTTAATTCTGTTAGCTTAATACGGGAAAATAACAATATCATAGTTAAATCAATTCTTTGTCGCTTCCAACTTTTAAATAAACCCAGTGAGTGCTGCGGCGCTTATTCGAGTAACTACGATATGCTAATTTATTACATCCATTTGGAAATCACAGGTGATCCTTGCAATCTGATTGGCTCAGAGCGATGTGATTTATTCACGAATCGCACTATTTTGTGCTCTAAATCGCATCTTTTTTTCAACAATGAGAAAGTAGCACTTAAACAAAATAACCAATCAGATTTCAAGGATCATTCACAGTAACCAATCAAATTGCAGGAAAACAAAAAACAAATAAAGGCAATATTGTGTGGAAAACTTTGTGCAAGTTTTTTTGTTGCCAAAACTTTCTTCTTACAAAAGCAAAAATGGACGAATTTAACTACTTACAGTTTCTTAATGATGATAGTGAGCTCCTTGAGGCTGAAGAAGTACTTTTAGAGGAATTTGCGAAATTCAGTGTCCAGTTTGACGAATATTTTGATAGTGTTTCCTCCACATCCGCTCCGGATGCGTGCGATCCCGAGTCCAGCAACAAAGAGACAAATCCAGAGCCAACTCCGAAAGTACAAAATGTAGAGTCTACCAGGTTCCCTGAAATCTCAAGCGAAGAAATTGAAGAGCTCAAGGCTGTTGCTGTCAACAAAAATACCTCCCGCTCGACAAAACAGTGGATGAATGTATTCAAAAGTTGGTGCCAGTCTCGTCATCTAGAAAATGTAAACATAGAAACAATGGCGCCCGAAGAGCTCGACAACATCCTGAGCAAGTTCTACGCCGAAGTAAAAAAAGGGATGGAGATGATTACGAGCCGGAATCCCTTAAAATCATGCAGAGTGCCATTGAAAGGTATTTAAAGGAGAAGAATTATCCACTGAGCATCGTACGATCGAGGGAGTTTGACAACTCACAAGAAATCCTCCACGCGAAGGCAATTTCTCTCCGACAACAAGGAAAGAGGAAAAGACCAAAGAAATCTCAGCCTCTCACTTCGGAGGAAGAGTCTTCCCTCTGGGTAAAAGGTCAGCTTGGTGATTTCAATGGAAAAGTCTTGATCAATGTTAACTTGACTGAGCAACTTGGATTTAGAGGTCGGCAGGAGCTCTATGACGCCTACGTAGAGGACTTCGTCATAAGACAACAAGAAGACGGCAGCGAAGTTGTAGAATTCCGCGAAGGTCCCACTAAAACACGAAGCGGTGGTCTAACAATATTGCGAAGAACAACACCACAAGCTATGTATTCCACCGATGGCGGAAAAACTGATCCAGTACGCCTTTTCAAGCTTTGGTTATTCAAGCGACCTGACGGAATGAAAGATAAAGGGCCACTGCACCTGAGCGTTATAAATCGTCTCAAATCAAATGATATCTGGTACACCAAATTAAAATTAGAATGGGCGAAAATACCATCGGCAACATCATGAAATCCATGGCCTCCTGTCTAGAGATGAACAAAAAACTGACCAACAACAGCATGAGAAAAATGTTGGTGTCCAAATTGAAAAAGTCTGGTCAGCCGCGCAAAGTTATTTGTGAAATAACAGACCATGCACGTGAATCTTCTTTGGACGACTACGACGAAATAGTCGAGAATCAACGGAAAGAACTGTCTCACATAATCAGCGGATTTAAGGTAGTGCCAAATGAAAACGGTCCCAACGACGTTTCCAATCAAAACAGTACAGCTGCAAAGGCACCAACAATTCAAAACACAGTCCAACAGCCAGTCCTACCCCAACGAGCACCACTGGTTCCTATTAATCGCGTCCAACAGCAAGGTCAAATGCACCAGGCCATGGAATTCCCGAATCCTGATTTTCAGGCTACTGGTTTTGCAGGATTTCTGCCAAGTTGTCCCTCACAGTTTCAGTACCGCATGGCAGCGTTTGCGTGTGCTGGTAGTCACGAAGCTATTCTATTCCAGTTCAGACCCGACTTTTCAGTGTTCACTTTTCTACGAGAAAAACACTCCTTTGTGGTCTCAACAAATTTCCTTTTTGAATGACTACGAAGCAACTCGCGAAGCAAGGATGCTGGAAGCACCCATAATAAAAGGCTGGAAAATTAGCGCGAAACTCACGAACCGCTGTCAAGGAGAGAAGCTAAAGAAACCTGGACAAGTTTCGCTCGTTTTGGCCTTTGGCTCGTGTATGTATCACCCACTAATGTAATAATCGACCACTTAATATGTAAAAGTAACCGCTAGTGTAATAAATATCAACCACTAATGTAATAAAAAAGTTAACCACTAATAATAATAATAATGGGTCTTTATTTCACACAAGATAAATAAAGGACATTACATGGCCGCGCGCGGGAGATACGAAATTTCTCTTCGAGTGTTGAAAAATATTTCACGAGTGAGCGCAGCGAACGAGTGATATTTTTTCATCACGAGAAGAGAAATTTGGTATCTCCCGCGCGCGGCCATATAATGTTCTTTTTATTATATAAACACCAATGAAATACCAAACCATTTCACTTTAATAGTTTTTCGGTGTGAAAGGCGCGATTTATTATGTAGCCATAGCAAAGGTGATATTTTCACATGTGAAGATATCAAGGTCTCGCGCGAAAGCTCACCTGGTATTTCATTGGTGTTTATATAATAAAGATACATATCCGATGTTACAACTTTTTATGAATAAAACATAAAAAAAACATAATGAAATAAATTACCTAATCATAGAATCCTAACTATCCTGTACTAAGGTTGTGTTTAAATATTAATCTATTTATAAAGACAGACATGAAATGCTCATGCAGTATTGATTTTAGGACGGGCACATTGCTTTTTACGGAGATTATAAGAACAGACTTTCTTTGAAGGAATATATGAAAGTAGCGGGTGATTGTTTATAGAAGTTACTTTCTTAAAAAATTTACAGTCTTGTTTCTTTAATAGATCGTTGATTGAAATGGGGTAAGAAATAAAACGGCGTTATGACATCTATCTAAAACGTTCTGTATAATATTAAGATCAGGTACAGAAGCTCCATATACGGGTAAACCATAAATAAAATTAGGCGAAACTAAGACAGTGAACAAGTGATCTATTTCAGCTTGTGAATATTGCTCTTTTCTAAGGGTCCTTAAAACATGAAACAAGACTACTGCATTGAGAAATGTCAAATACGGGGTTATCATATTGAGAATTGTTGCCTTTACTTTTGAAGATAAGTTCTGTACATTTTTTCGGATTGCAAGACAAAATTCATGTTGTTCTCCTAAGACCTTGTCATGAATTGTCCCAGAAGGTTAACAGACGGTTCACATTGATTACTAACAGGAGACACCATTGTAGAGTCATCAGCATATTTAGATAGAGCAGGAGCATTGTTATAAGAAATTTTGATGGTTGATGTCCGCCCTCTTCCAAGAGTCCGGCCAGGTGTGAGTTGACAGCGATAAATTCCAGACTTCGGTTATAACCGGCGTTAATAGTTAGGCATAATGCGGCATAACTTAACCACCAACACAATAACTTTGCGACCATTAATGTAACAAACCTAAAGAGAACAGCTGGTTGGCTATTTAGAATTATTAAATCGTACGACCTCCTGCTTTGATGTCAGGCATTGCTGTTTCAACGAAATATGTCGTTTAGGACTTGTTCTATACCGAAGATTTGATTACCAAAGGCACTGTGGCTCAAAAATGCGGCAAAACGTTAACTCTTGTGGCGACGTTTTAACAACCAGTCTGAAAGTGACAATGTTGAGTGACCTTGTAAACAGGGGAGACCCCCTACAGTTCTCTACATAGCAGGGCTCTGCCCAAAAGGGGTACTAATCATTCATTTGCACGCCATCGGATTTACAACCCCGATACAAATACAACATAGCCTTACTCAAGTAGTACACAATCCAAAGCAGTAAACATGTTAAACATGGATGCCTGCAAGAATAACTGCCACTGAGCAGCTTGGCCGAGCCTTAACTTTTACTTCATGAAGCACATATGCAACAGTCGGCGCGTTTTGTTACTTTCAACACAGGTAGCCCAAGTTGGAAATATGAGTATCGGCGAACATCGGCAATGTTGCGTAACATTCGAAATATAAGGATTTGTATGGGAAAAACCTTAGTATCATTTCCGTGTCCTACGAAAAGGATTTCAATAAAAAAGAACAGTGTTACGTCTCTCTTGTGTGGTCCATGGGCCGAATTATGGCCGTTCTATGGGTTGTACTGTAAACGGTTTTCTCTTTAGCCTTTTCCAGGCTCCCAGATAGTGGGGAAGACGCGAAAGAAAAAGGCACGCGAAAAGTTGGTGGGACGTTTCGTTCCGTTTTCCTCCCATCTTCGCGCTTTCATAATTCAGCGAGCACGACTATCTCGGAGCCTTGAACACGCTATTTTCTCTCTATATAAAGGTTTACCAAGGTTGGGGAGTCCAGCGAAGCGGCCCGACGGATCCACCAAAGGAAAATGACGGTAAATTCGCTCCAACGGCTCCAGTCGCCTCCAAATTCCGCCTAGGTAACACACGGTAGTTCTGCTTTCCTTTCGTGATTTTGCTTCAAGACGCCTTTGCACCGAGAGCGAATCAAAGATGGCCAATCTCTGCAACCTTTCCCGTCTGAAGCCATCGACAGAACCTTGGTTTAAACTCCGCGTTACCGTTGAAAGATAGCGACGCGGCCTGAGACTGAAATTACTCACACTCGGGGTGGGAGACAGTCTCTTGCTCTCGTTGACATCAATACCCGAGAAATAAAACAACAATTTACCTTGAATCTAGGACCTCGCTCACTCGAGTTTTCTCTGAGCTCCCAGCCGCGAAGAAAACAGTGAGGAATTTCTCTAGGTCAAATTTGTCAAATTTGTTCCTCGATCATTTGACTTTTCTTCAAAACGACAACTGAGTATTTTCTTTAACTTCCAGTTTTCATTTGTATAATTTATCGGTACATGTTAAACCGCAGAGGAGAGGAGATTTGCTGAATTTGCCTCAATTTTACCGCGCTAGCTTTTCTTTGCGTGTACCAACGGCAAATGGTAGATGGCTAAATGAAGAATCAGAGCACGCGCTTTACTTTTTTTATGTTATAAATAAACCGTGTATGCAGTAGGTTTGTTTATTCTTAGGTATGCTTTCTGCCTCAAATATTTGAATTTAGAGTTCTCTTTTTTCTGCTACTAAGACATACTCTTCTCCTCTCCCGGGCGACTTTGAGTGATTAATGTCCTTGTCTCAAACCCTTGCAGAAAGTATGCAAGATGTACGTGGAGCAAGCGTACAAACTCCTATACCAAGGCCATCAAGAGAAGTGCGGCAGCACGAACGAGATTTAGAGAGACAGCTCAGAGAGATGCGGCAACGCGAAGAAAATTTGCAAATACAGTTGGGGAAGTTACAGCAAAACTCGCAAAGACAGCAGCAACGCGAAGGAAACCTTCAAAGGCAATTAAGGGAGACACAGCAACGTGAAGAAAACTCACAAAGGCAGCTGAGGGAGATGCAGCAACGTGAAGAAAATTTGCAAAGACAGCTGAGAGAAAAAGACCAGGAAGTTAATGAACTAGAGTTAAGTCTTTCCTTAGCTCAGCAAACAATAAGTGAACATCGACGACAGGAAACATGCGACTGGGTTATTTCCCGTAATGAAATTCAGATGACAGAGAATTGCCTAGGGAGGGGAGGCTGGGGAAGCGTCAATGAAGGTACCTACTGTGGCTGTACTGTGGCAGTGAAGCAAATCCATGACCTTGTTTTATCCCGCCATAACAGGCTTTTATTTGAAAGAGAAATGAATATTGCTTCAGCTTGCCGCCATCCCTGTTTGCTACAGTTTATTGGCGCCACAAATGATGAGGGAAGTCCGTTATTTGTGACAGAGCTCATGGAGAAAAGTTTGCGAGCTTTATTTGAAGATCGGTCGCTTTCTGAAACAGAAATGCGCGTCATTTCTCTGGATGTAGCTCGTGCTCTTAACTATCTTCATCAGAAGAAACCATCACCAATCATTCACCGGGACGTCAGCAGTGCCAATGTGTTGCTATGGCGACAGGGTAACCATTGGAGAGGCAAAGTGTCAGATTATGGCACTGCTACCTTCATGCAGCAGACCATGACAGTGGCTCCTGGAGCTATGATTTACAGCGCACCTGAAGCACTTTCGTCAAATCAGACGCCTAAGGTTAGTAATCATTTGTTTCAGATCTGAATACTGCACGATTATTTGATAGCGGCACAATTTGGTGGACTTGGTTCATTATTGATTATTCCAAATCTGTTTGGTACTTTTACTGTTACCGGTTCCTTTAGACGAAATTTTGTTTCCGCATAAAGAAAGGGAAAAAAGCTGTATTCGCGTGAGGGAGGTGTCCTGTATTAAGAAAAGAAGACGTTGGTTTCCCTGTATCAGTGAACCAGGCCTAGGCGTACTCATAAAATCACCTGAGATGTTAGGATTGAATCGACGTAGTGTTATTTTCACGAGAGCTTGCTTGTCATTAAGAGTGGAGCTAATTACCATTTAGACAACACCGGTACATATCTATTGTTCGTTTTTAGGTCGACGTTTACAGCTTTGGTGTTCTGTTATGTGAAATGTCTATCGGGGAACTTCCAGATCCTGAAAGGCGTGACGAGCAAGTTGTTCTTATGTCGAACCGCGCTTTAAGAGGCCTGGTACGGCGATGCCTGCAGACAGATCCTGAAGCGAGACCAACCATGCAGGAGATCATCGATGAATTATCCAGAGCTGTGTAACATCGGTTCTGTCAGTTTCGCTGCTGATAGAATGGGCTGGCAATCTAAAAAAATGTCTATTACGGAAGGTCAGGTCGAATTGTTCATCCTGACAAGGTAGTTTATAAAAGTATTTCTAGAAAAAAACAACAAAGGTATATCATGAAAAATTGGTGTTTTTGCCAAATCAGTTTTACACTTAGTGAAGTGTGTTTATTTCACACCAAAGAGAAAGCGAGGTCTTTATAAAGTTTAGTAATCATGCACAAAAGCCTTTTTTTACATTACCCATTGTGGGTGATGGCAAATAGATGCTTGGAATTAATCTTGGTAAAGAGGTAAGGTCTGCGAAGATATCGCTGACACGTCATTTCGATATCCCGAGCTTGCTTTTTGTACGATCGTTAGAGCAGAAGTTTTTATTTTTGTAAAGACCAATTAATATTTGACATTTTTCTTTATTCTAACATATTATGCTATTGGTTACTAATAACAAATATTTTTTAAATTAATTCTGACGAAAGTCATGGACCTAAAATAGATAATATTAATTGAAGAAAAGAGTAGATAATTCGATAATGGCAAGTTTTAGGATATAAAATTCAATCTAGTAGGCCCATTAGGCTTTTTCAATTAGAGTTCTCTATCCAGTAGGTAGCTTACTCATAGAATAAAATTTGCCTAAATTCATGTTACTTTCTTTAGGTCATACGTATGAAGTAGGCATTGTGTTAAATAGACAATATTGAGTGAAGAAACAATTATTTCAGTATATGGTTGTGAAGCGTTTTACGAGATACGATTGAATTTGGAGAGCAGGTAGAACATTAAGCGACTATAATTAGAGTTTCCTATACAATAGGTACCTTTTTATATAAAAAAGGGGAAGTCCAGTTATTTATACTGAACCCTTTTTATTTAAAACCAGTTGTCAAATTTACAAGTAAATACTGAACTCGAAGGAATTCTCTCAAAGCATTTTTTTGGTGTAGAAGAAACCTTGAAAGTTCGAACTGTTCTTTCATTGTTTGCTGTAAACTGTAAACAATCCTTGCCAACTCCCTTCTGAGAATTTTGGCATGTCACTATGCCCAACCGTCAAGCACATGTTAAATGTAAGAATTAGGGCAATCATGATGCGCATAAGAAACCTTTAAGAAACCTACCCATCAGAAATGCTCACATATGTCTTTGCGACTCTGCAAGATATTAGAACAAGCTTTTGTGCTCTAATTTGCAGATGGGCTGTACAAATGGTTTAGATGAGTGCGGGAGGTGGCTGCAATGCAGGCTAGGCTAAAGAGGTTCTTGTATTTTGGGTATTAAAGTGGCAAATTTCTGCCAGGAGGTTCTTAATCCACAAGTTCTTATTAAACAAAGGAAATTACCATTTAAAATTATGTATGCCTTTTGTTTGTCTTGTCCCAGTGCGACTTTTGCTCACCAGTACGGCGGTTTTGTACCACGTGAATGGCTACCTGCAAAGGGCCTATTTCATATACTTCACATCATTTCACTCCTCACGGGAGACATGAACTCAATAAATTGACCTCGCTCCCAATGTGTGGCTTCATAGTTCAGTTGGTAGAGCAACGCTCCGGCAACGCGGAGATCATGGGTTCGAATCCCGTTGAAGTTCTGATTTTTTTTTCAGGCTTCTTTCCAATTGCTTAAATTGGAAAATTTACTGCGATGAGCATTCTTTACTTTCATCTACAACCGCAGTTCAAATATGAATTATTTCATATACTTCACATCTTAAAAAGTTAACTACAACAGATACATTAAAGTAACTGCATAAACACATAAATAAGCTAATTTGTTAATTTCCAGCGTCTTCCAATCGATGCAAATGCACTGCCGTGTATTCTGCAATCTACCTGACAGTTCTAGGCCTCTAGCGCCCAGAAAATCAGGAAATCATGATGTTGACGTCCAAAAAAAAAATTATTTATTACCAATTCACTCCACTACATTACAAGCAAATAAGCTAACACTACTATGGAGAAGGAGACAACAAAAAGCGCAAATGCGCCATACTAGGGATGCCCCCGACTATCTAAATATAAGAAAAATATGTACAAATAGAAATGTAAAAGTTCTAGTTATCCTTAATGAAGCTTAAAACATTTTTTTTAAAAGTTGCAATACTGTTTGATTCTCTAATATAATTTGGTAAACCATTCCATTCATTTACAATCCGGTTAAAAAAACTATATTTAAAACCATCAGTTCTACTAAAATTTGGAACAAGGTCCTGTGTGTCATTTTTCCTCAACTTATAACCTGTATTTCTGTCCTTACAAAATATTAGCTTATTTAAAATGTCAATATCATAATGTCCATTAATTACATTAAAAAAAAATGTAACATCTCTAGTGAACCTCCTACTGGATAATGACAACAATCTTAGCTTAGATAGTCTAGTATCATAATCATGATCAGACCCAATGATCCATCTGGTAGCTCTTCGCTGAACAGCCTCCAATTTATCAATGTTACGTTTAGTATAAGGGTTCCAAGTTTCGCATGAATATTCTACTAAAGGTCTCACAAGACTACAATAAAGTGTGTTCATGGTATCAATATCCTTTAAGTCCCTACAAGTCCTCTTAACCAACCCTAAAACCCTATTAGCCTTGGCAGTTATTTTATCTACGTGTTGGTTCCATGAAAGATTACTAGCAGTAAATAATCCTAAATCTTTATACACATTAACACTTTCCAAACGTTGACCTTCAATATTGTACTCCCCAACTAAGGGTGACTTTTTCCTGGTTATTCGCATGATCTTACATTTCTTGGTATTAATTCTCATCTTATTCATCTTGCACCAATCTGAAATTTTATCTGTCACTTTGAAAAGTAGACAGATCTTCTTGAGTACTAATAACTCTATACATTTTACTGTCATCAGCATACAAAGCAATTGAGCTGTCCTTACTAATTACCCCCGGTAAATCGTTGATGTAGACTATGAAGAATAATGGTCCCAACAAAGAACCTTGTGGGACACCAGAGGTTACGGTTAACCAGTCGGAAGCCTCTCCTTTCACTACAACACGCTGTTGACGTTCTGTTAAATAATCTCTACACCAATTTAGCAAGCCTCCGTGGACACCATATTTGTAAAGTTTGGTTAATAGAATGTTACACACTTGTAGCTATTCAGGTCCAAGCATTTTGGAGAAACCAAAGAAACTAACTTAAAGGTTATTTATCTGCAAGAAAATAGCTTAAGTCTTTTTATTAGGTAAAAGAAAATCATTTCATGGTCAACTGCATCTGTGATCAAATCCTGTCAGACAACAGCTGCAGAAACATAAATCATAGGAACTAATTGCTCAATATATATAAATGGAACTGACTGGTCAGCTTCCTAACCTCTAAATGTGAGACTCAATTAAGGGCAAAAAAATTTGCTCAGTCAAAGTGTAGAATACTTCATGCACTGCATAAACTGCACAAAAAAAGAGAGCAAGAAGAACCTCTGTTGTTCATGCATTAGCTGACTCTACGGTCACGTTCTGTACTATCACGAGCTCAATCTCTCTTGTTACGAGCTATTAGTCGTGTTTGGCTTGTCAACACTTAATTCAAATCGTACTAATCACAAACTGCGTAAGAAACTTAAGCCAGTCAAAAACAACAACATGTGTCCTTGAGACTCTGCGGGATTTGAACACGATATTGTTCACTAATCTGCAGACGCTCTATACGGAAATCTGCGATGCAGGCAAGTTTAGCCAGGCAAGATCAGACATTCCAAGTAAGGCTTAAATTATGATAAACAATTTAACAAAGGGGGTTGACTATGAGTTGTAAAATTAATTTAAGTATTCATATATCTCGCTTGCTTTGTCGATGGTTGAGTATTCTTCCGGATATTTACTTTTTATATCGTATTTGATGATTTTTTTCTGAATTGATTGAGTACATGTGCATAAATACATGAAAATCAAGGGCTTAGATTGGAGAGAAATTATATCTTTGCCAGAGACCAAAAAAACGCAATGAACATGGCATGACATTTCTGTCACCGCCGAAAATAAACCAGACACTCAACGCTAGACTCGAGCATTTGAGTAGTTAATAGAGGATGCTTTACCATTCAAATTCACCACCGATTATTTCTGTCATTTCTCTGATTAACTTCATACTAACTTCATCAGTACAAAAAATGACAGACTTAATGGGAAATTTTGCCCCGTCAAGCACCCACTTTTTATTTCAAGCTTAACTCTGTCATATTTTGATACTAAAAGAATTTTTGAAATATTTTAAATTTCCCATTAACTCTGTCATTTTTGTGTTTATTTGACACTTTATGACATTAATGGCTCGCCCTGCGGGCTCGCGGAAATGACAGAAATAATCGGTGGTGAATTTGAATGGTAAATCATCCTCTATTAACTACTATAGAAGAATTCAATCGCGATAAAGATTATTACAAAATATAAATAGAAAAGATTATTTATATTTATAAAAATAATTTTGATTTATTTATATTGTAGAAATCTTTATCGGATTTGGATGAAGGGGGTGGGGTTGGTTGGATGAGATTGAATGATAAAGATTATTACAAAATATAATTAGAAAAGATTAATTATAAATATAAAAATAATTTTGATTTATTTATATTGTAGAAATGTTTATCGGATTTGGATTTATTTATCAATAATTCCAAGATAATCATTATTTCCTTCATTAATAAGATAATTAATATTTTTTAACATATCTATTATTTTTTTGTAGTTTCTTTTTAAATAATTTTCATGTTTTTCATCTATAAACATTAATCGAGCATAATATTCAAATTCTGCATTAAAATTATCTAATAAACCAAAAATTAATTCCTCAAAAAGTTCGTCGTTATTATATACTTTTGGGTCCATTAAAGCAACTTGGAGATATTTATTTTTTTGTTCTTTGATTGTTTTTCTTTTCAAGAATTCCCATTCAGTAATTTTATTTTTATTATTAATTGATCTTATTTTTTCTAATAATTCCCATTCTAAAGCTGGTTTTTTTAAGTTAATTCTTTCTGAAGGTTTTAAGAATGGAATTTTTTCAAAAATTGAATCTTCAGAGAGAATAGGTGATGAAGGTGATTCAGATTCTTTGTTGAGTTCATTAAGGTTAATTTTTTTTACTTTGTTAAAAAGAAGAGTTTTTAGATCAAAATGATTAATAGAAATAATATTATATTTATTTTTGAAACGAATTTCATGATCTTTTTTTGAATTATCGTTTTCTACTACATAGAGACAGTTATCAAAACCACAAATATGATCTTTTCTTCTAAAACTAATTCCATATCTATTATAATCATCAAGCATTTCAAAGTAAAAATCACACAAATCAATACCATCCCATCTACTGTAATAAGGGGGATGTTTTCCTAAATAAAGCATGAGAATTTTGAAGGGGTGATTAAGAAATATTTCATCTTTTTGTTTCATATCAAATGATTCTAATTCCATTCCTGGTTTGACTTTAAAATTATCAAAATCGGGGCCACTAGTAATCATTTTATTAAGGATTATATAATTTTAAAATAATTTTGATTTAAAAAATAATATTTACTAATAATAAAAATGCAGTTGTCAAGTTACGATCGTCTCACACCAGAAAATATTATTTTCAATGAAGCCAAAGAATTAAAAGTCAAAGATAGCAAAATCAAATACAAACGAATCCCAATTGAAGTCAAGTACCCAAATGGAAAGAAAGGTGCTCTCGTAATTGAAACTCCGTTTCTTTTCTCTTTTGGAGTAAATGAAAAGAAAAACCAAGAAAATAACAAACTTGTTGGATATAGTATTCCAGTTTGCCTCTGGGGAAAAGATAGCGAACCAAACACAGAGGAAAAAGCATTTTTTGATGCATTGAGTAATATCAGGGAATTATGCTGCAAACATCTTGAAACTGAATACGGATCTGATATGGCATCAACTTTGTCTTCCCCCCTTTACTACAAACAGGTTGAATTTGTTGATAAAAAAGGAAAGAAGAAAACAAAAAAAGATGAGTCAGCTGCTCCGGTTCTTTACGCAAAACTTATTTACTCTGAGAAGTCAAAGAAAATACTTTCTTTGTTTAAGACCAAGGGGAAGAAAGAATTGAATCCTTTTAAATATATTGATCAGTATTGCAATGTCAAAATGGCATTGATAGTAGAAGGAATATACTTGAGCAAGACTGTAACATCTATTCAAATAAAAGTTCATGAGTGCTATGTAAGACCATTGAAGCCTCGAGAATCTCTTTTGACAATAAATGAGGAAGAAGTTGATAGTGAAAGTGATGATGATGTGACTGTTGAGGTTGGTGATGTTGAAGATTTAATTATTTCTGATATTGAGGAATAAACATGAGATTTTTAATACAAAATTTGTATTAAAAATTAACCAAGTCCTTGAAACTCACCCATGAGTTAAATTTATCAGGGTATCCACTCCATTTCACTAATGCCATCTTTTTCTTGTTATCTCTTCTGATAACTTTTTCTACTCTAAAAGTCTGCTGTTTTGCTTTCTGAAGTTCTTGTTCGTAAAAAGATCCTTTGATCGATTCCGACATCAGATCAACAATAGAATACGTAACAGGTTTTGTTGGATTAATCTTTTCAATCACAAATATTTCCTCTGTCCAGTTTGGCGTGTAACCTTTATCAAATACCTTTCTTTTATATTTTGAAATTCTAACATGATCTCCAATCTCGAACTTTGGTTTCTCAGGTTTCAAGAAGATAGATTCACTATACAAATTAGACCAAACTGTTTTTTCATTCTTCTTTTTACTCGCTTCAACAGGAGACATTTTAATACTAGAATGTCTCGTATTATTGTAATCATTAACCAGTTTATCTATCTTATCTGCGTAAACAGTGTTGTTATTCACAGTAAACATCTTCCACATCTTGTTTTTCATTGTCCTGTTCCATCTTTCAACAACACTAGATTTCTCTTCATTTTCAGTGTGATATAGTTTGATATCTTTTTTCTTCAAAAAATCTTTGAAATGTTTACTGATAAACTCAGAACCTTTATCAGTCCACAATTTCTTTGGTTGTCGCCCTCTTTCAAAAATATCATCAAATGCTTCACTGACAGTTTCAGTTTTCTTGTTTTTCAGGCCTTTTATCCAACCATACTTGCTAAACACATCAATGACCATCAGCAAATATTTAATCCCTTTGTTCCACTTGCTGAATTTTTGCATTTCTACCAAATCAGCAGCCCAGATATCATCAATTCCATTTGAGATTACTGATCTCTTTTGAAAGTTTCTTGTGATTGGTTTGTGAAGTTCGTCGGCAAGTTGTTGAGACCAATCACTACTCAACGCCGACGCGCGTTTTTTTGAAGCCCAAGTCCAAGTTTTTGTTTTGTATTAATCATTGTTCTGGCTAAAGAATGCCCCCATTGTCTTTGTTTCCAAGGAATTGCATCTAATGATTTTATCATTTTTCTATCAGCTTCATTTTTACATTTTACTTGTTCGTTTGTTGGTTTGTTTCCGCATACAGAGTAATCAACATCGTGTTGCATACTTACTGCATCTGTTCTTCCAGTTGGTTGTTCAAATATTTCCAATATCTCACCAGTTTGAGGATCATATCTCAATTGAGATTCCAGTGGATTACCGGGGCCAGTATACTTATGACCAGGAAGAGTAAATCCTTTTTTTGGTGCAACTTTGAGAATGGCTTTATGAATATCAATTGCTCCTCCCTCACTTGCTAGAGGATTATTTTCCCAGAATCGATCGTCAACGATAATCTGATATTTGGTTCTCAGGATCTGAGGCCATGTATCGGGATTGGCAGAAATGATATTATTTATATCTGCCAGGGCTTCTGGATTGTTTTCAAAAAATCTTGTCTTTTTCATTCTTCTAGAAGGTTTTTCAAACTTAAAAAATAATTCAGGATTAGAACCTTTGCGTATTATTCCCATCTTGGCTTCTTCAGCGGTTGTGGGTCTTCTCCAGAATTTACCAGAAGTCACACCATGATCCGATCCAAAAGCTGATTTCATGATATCACCAGATTTATATCGATCATAAACTGGTTTCAAAGATGGAATCAATTCTTGAGTTGTTTTCATAGCAATATCTGGCGCTTTTTTTACAACAGTTATTGGATCAATTCCTGATCCATCCAAATCGGGTCTATTAGTTTTATATCTCTTTTTGGGCCTGACTTTGGTTGATAGTTGATCTATTGCTGATCCAACAGAATCTTGGATAAAAGGCGTCAGTTTATTGATTCCCATATTTACAACCTTTTTTTGCAGTTTTTTATTTCTCATTAACTCACTTGCTCCATATCGCCCCATTTCGAGTGTTTTTTTTCCCATCCAAGGAAGAGCATGTTCAACGAATGCATCTACAGCTGTCCCAACAACAGTGTCAAAGACATCTCCTCCAGATTGTTTGCCCGCCTTCTCAGACGGGCTGTCTAGTTTTTTGATTTGACGACTTTTGTTGGATCGACATCTTCTTCTTTAACAAAACTCACTTTTTTATTTCCGCAAACAGCGCATTTACAAAAGAATTGCCATCTTTTATTTTTAGTTAGTTTGTAACCACTTGGTTCTTTACAAGGTGTTTCTTCTTTATCTACAACACAATATGATTCTTTCATTTAGTATAATGTTTCGATAAAATGTCAGCTAGGGCTAATTTTGTAAAAAGTGAACTTGAGAAGATTTATAATAAATTAAATGAGAGCTATGAATATGCTAGTATTGCAAGATTGGAGAATAATAATCGGTTTATAAAAATATTTGAGTTGATTGTGGAGTTATCTGAGAAATCAAATGATCTCAAACAAGTTGTAAGGGGGAGTTTAGTATAATCTAAAGATAAATGGAAGCTAAATTCTTTTCAGAGATAGAAAAAAATATGGATGTTGAAACACTCAAAGATTTCGAGAAAGAAGTAAGAACAAAGATAATTGAAGAGTTTGAGATTCTTCGGAGTAAAAATCCAGATCTTTCACGAGTTTTAATGGCTGGTGAATGTGAGATGTGGGAAAAAATAAGAAAAGGAGAGTATTCTTGGTTGAAAATAAAATCCGATAAAAAGAAGAAACTTTTCAAACTTATTGATATTTATACAAAATTCGATTCTATAGTTGATACTGTAAAAGAATTGGAAAGAAAAGTTGAGAAGGTCAGAAAGTTGAAGGATTCACCAGTGGATTCAGATTAAATATAAATTTTATATTTAATCTTGAAAAATATTATTACAAATTATTTTATTAGATTCTTTTTTTATATTAAAAATAAAATTTTCTTTTTATATTTTGTAATAATCTTTATCCTCCAAAGTATTCTTTTATAAAATCACTGTTATCATTGTCAAAATGAGGATTGTGTATAACATCTAAAATACTTTTTCCATTCTGTCTCTCAAACAAGTAGTAAAGACACCAATAACCACAGAGAACAGTGTTTCGATTTTGTATTTCATCCAAGGAATAAATAATTTGTTTTCCAGAAGACCTGAAATACTTTAAAGCCTCATTCGGCATTATCAGACCAAATGGATCAAAATACTCAACAACTGAATCCAAGTTTCTGTAACAAACCCAGTGTGTGCCAGGTCCTTGCATATCATCAAGATTTATTATTCCAATTTCTTTTTTTATCTTTTGTGGAAGATTGTCTCGACTGTAAATTCCTCTGAGATGACTCAGACCAAGTTTTTTCACCCATTCCATCAAGTCAAAGTTGGAAAGGGGTTTAATTACAAAATGGAGTTTAGTGTGAGAATTGAGTTGAATGGGCTGTTTTTTTCCACTAACTAACTTTTGCTTTTGGTCTTTTTTTTTGCCTTTTTTTTTACCCCCATTCCTATTGGATTTTCCCAAGTTCCAATAAAGGGGGGAGGATAGTAACCCTCTCCTTGTGTGGATGGAACATAAACATTTCTTGTGTTACTAGATGATCCCTTGTCAACCTGAAGACCAGATCCAAACAACTTTGGAAGCAGACTAATTGCCATTGGAATTCCGATTGATGCAAGTGTTCCCAGGAATCCTCCTTCTATTTGTTTTTGAGTCGGCTTGATAACCAATCTTCCTCCTGTCTTGAAAACTTTGTTAATTTGATCTATTTGTGCCTTGGTAAACTCACTTGCAAAAGGAGGAAGAAATGGGAAAAACTTTTTTGGAATTGAAATACCTCGACCAAACAGTTTTTTTAATCCTATTTCTCCAAGTGCATTTGCAGCTCCAGTAGCAAGTGCAGGAGCAACTTTTGAAACTCCCTTTACAGCAAAAGGAAGAAGTTTAGCACCAATTCTTGCCAGACTTGAGAAAAGGTTTCCCCCGTGTTTTACTAAACTTCTGATCTGTGTTTGACTTATTTTCAAGTCTGATCCTGTTTTATTTGCAAGTGATTTTTTTATTTTTGTTAGTTGTCTTTGGGTCAACATTAACTCATCAGGCCCCCTGAGATGAGAATGTTTTAATCGAAGTGTTATTGCTGATCTTTTTTTAATCGCATTTAACAGTTTTGATTTTTGGCCATCTGAAAGTTTTACCCCGTATTCAATATAAGATGTCATTTTATATAATATGTTATATTATTTTTTCTCAAGCTCTGAGGAGTAGTTTTCCACTTTTCTGTTCTATTTCTGCTTCTCTCTCATGTAGTACAAGAGCGTAAATATTATAATTTGCAGCAGTCGCTCCAGATAATTCATAATGAAAAGATAGTTTTGTAACACCGTCCTTCAAGTCTAATTTCTGCTTTGTCAAATCAAAATACACAAATGGGAAAATATTCTCAAAATTCTGTCTATTAAGAAGTGTTCCACCTTGAAAATCATTGTTGGCAAATACATAAGACATTACATCTCTAAAAACTCTTGAAGGATCTTCTGAAGGTTTGTAATGAATATCAGGGTATTCATTCCCATTTCCAACTTCAAGATAGCATCTATTCAAAGTTCGAGGATCTGTGGAAACGCTGAAAGTATTGTATAAAAATGGATTTGCTGTCTGTGATTCAATATTTGGAGTATTGATAAAGAAAACAAATACATGCCGAGGTTTTGAAATTCCGTTTGTAATTCTAAAGTTACCAACAGCTTGGTTGCCAGCGACGTTAGGTTGAATAACTTCATTGAGATAAGTCCATTTGTAAGGTTTGAGATACTCACTCATATAAATCTTACTTCCTTCTGAATTGAATATTAATCGAGGCACAAACAGTTGAAGACGGGTGATGACTACTCGGCAACGATTTCCTCCGGTTCTCCATATAAGATTATCATCTTTTTCAATCTCAAAGTTTATTTCGATTTTAGTGTTTGGAAGTAATTTGTCTTCAAGTGCCTCAAAGAAAGAATATCTATTGAGAGGAATTTCACAGTGTACTGTGCTTGAAGTTCCAAGCAGAGCTTTTCGTTTTGCAAATCCTTCATTAAAAGTTGCAGGAGTGTTATCTATCATAAGACCAGCTTCATCTGCACCATTAGCTGCATTTCGTCGATGTTCAACATTTCTTCTTGTAAATCTATTTTTATTAGCACTTGTGGATGTGTCAAGAAAATAAAATTCATTTGTTGCAACACTATCAGCGTAAGATTTATTATATTCAAGCAAATTTTTTATATTTACACTATGATTGGCGTAATTACACTGATAAAGTTCCTTTCCATTCGCCAGCACAGATAATCTTGAAATAAAAGAATTAGAGCCATTTACTATTCCCATTTGGTCAGCTTCGTAAGTAGTAATTTGCGCTCTATTAGCTTCAAGAATACTATCATCATTTACATTAGCACCAATAACAAAATCAGTTCCATCATGTTGCTCAACTTTAAAGTCCAGTGCTATTCTAGCATTATACCAATCAAATGGAGTGACTTCACCTGAATTGTCGGCGGTAAATTTAAGATTATTTCTAACTTGAACGGTGTTGTTTGCTGGGGCAATATTAATAGGGTTTTCAAGGTCAAAAACAACATCTTCATATCTTTCAAGATATTTTGGGTTTCTAAAAGACTTCATTTTAATAATTAGATTATATTATTTTTTTCTTCCAGATCCAGACATAATTTTTAGCACATTATTATTGATTTCTTGCTGTGTCATTTTTCGATTATTTGTTTTAAGAGATGGAGGATTTTTACCAGAAAGCATTTTTACTATTTTGTCACCGGCCTTTTTAGATGAAGTGGGGGTTGGTTTGGGAGGAGGAGCAAATGTTACCTTTTTTTTGGTTGGTTTTCTTCCAAGAAAAGATTTTACTGAATCCATTATTCCTTCTCCATATATATGTTTTCTTGAAAACTTTCCTGTGTCAGGATCATATTTTTTTTTAAACTCTGATTGACGCATCATTTTATTTATATAATTATACAACATTGCTATCTTCGGTATGGCGAAGCAACAGTGTCATAAACCAATCAATACCATTCAAGTCAACAGGTTGACTGACAGAATCAGTTATTTTTATATGCATTTCAGAAATTGTATTAGAACTTACAGGACAATAAAGAGGCCTAAATGGTTCAAATGTGAAAGGATACGATCTTGTCAGATTATCCGTTGGAATAACAGCAATTGTGTTTGTATTCACTCCATTCACAACAGAGTCTTTTATAGCACTCACATTAATATTAAGAGAATCAATAGATTTTGTGATATTTGGAAGTTTTGTTCCATATTCAGTTTTGGTCACGAGTTTCTTTTCAAATCCAATCAAATCTCCAAAATCTGTTCCTCTCAGATCGAGTTGAAAACTTCCCTCAAGTGATACGAGTACTCGATAGGTGGAGAGAATGAAAGATAGATTTATCGAGTAATTCTTCACACCCTTTGCGTCTGTTGTGTGATGATTTTTTTGTTCCATGTATTGATGAATGTAGTCATTAATGTCAGAATAGGAATACATTCCGTCTGTGAAGGTGATAGTTTGCCATGTAGATCCGTTGTGGGTGTATTTAATTGTGTTGTTTCCGTAACTACTTCTGATGTTATACCAAGAATAAGTCATCGATAACCTATCCAAAGCGAGAAAATGCCTGAATTGTGGGTCAAGTTTCAAAGGAGGATTAAATTTGACCAAGAAATCGTGTGATTTGTTTACTCCTATTTTTTCTCTTTTAACAGATGAAATATGAATAGCGCTTTCATTCATTTATAATATGATTGGATAACTTTTCTGAGAAGTTTGTTAAGTTGGTTATTAGACAGGATCCCAAGATCTCGGAGACGATGTGATATTTGAATGTATTCAGGCAGCACACCATTTTTTCCTGCAACAAGAGATCCATTGAGTAATTCAAATCTATGAAGTAGTTCTTGGGGGGAAAAGAAGAGGCCCTGACCTACTTTATATTCAAGTGAACTTAAGTAAAAATCAAGAATTTCTTTATATTTTTTTTGTGTTTCCTGCTGCATAATGTTTAATTCAAGTTCTTTTTCTTGTTCCTCAGTTTTATTTTTTGTTCTTTTCAAAGCTCCAATTTGGTTTCCCATTACTTTTACATCATTTTTTAAGATTTTATAAATTTCGTTTATTTCATTAGGATCTTTATTTAAAAGTTCATTTGGTTGTGGATAATTAAGTAAATCTAAAATCTGTTTATCTTCTTCATCTAAATTTTTTTCAAGATTATATTTTAAGATTTCTTTTTGTCTAACTGGATTTAAATCTGGATCTATTTCATCTTTATTTTCTATCTGAGGCAACTCTTGCATATCAAGAAATCGCTCAAACTGACTAAATCTGTCTGTAATGGCTTTTTGATTGGCTTCGAGACCTTTTGTAAGAGCCAACTGATTTTGCAACATTTTCTGGTTTTGAGTAAATATATTTTGTTTTTTAGAATCTTTTCCAGGATCTTCAAACTGAGAAATCAGAGGTTTGAATGTTTCAGTAAATCCTTCTCTCAAATTCTGTTTTTCCCAAGTAGTCTCTTTTATTTTTTGTCGAACCTGTTTAATAAGATTATTGGCTTCAATCTTATTTTGTGAATATTTTTTCATTTCTTCAATATCCATTTATATATTTATTATATAAAATGGAGATACCAAATTATGATAGCAGAGATGATGGAGAAAAGAAATTCAAGCAGTTGTTTCCTTTCATGCCATCGGATACATTTCGAATGCTGATTTGTGGAAATAGTGGAAGTGGTAAAACTAATTTGCTCTTCCATATGTTAATGAAACCTCTGTTGTATTACGATGAGATTTATCTTTACGCTCGAAATTTGGAGCAGGATAAGTATAAGAGGCTGATGCAAAAAATGAGAGAGATGTCGCATAAACTCGGTTATGAAATCCTTTCAGTGAGTAATGATGAAATAACTCCTGTAACAGAAATGGATTTCGAAGACAATCAAAAACTTGTGATATTTGATGATTATGTTTGCGATAAAAATCAGAGACAAATCGTTGATTATTTTATTCAAGGTCGACATAAAAATTGTTCGGTTATTTATTTGAGTCAATCATTTTACAAAACACCAAAAGATATTCGATTGAATTGTTCTCATTATTGTTTGTACGAATTTCCATCTTCCAGAGAAGCAAACAGAATATCATCTGAATTGGGAGTTGATAAAGATATGTATAAAGAGGCAACACGAAAACCATTCTCATTTCTTTACGTTAACAAACCAAAGAAAACCATTTCAAAAAATTTTACTGATTATCTAAATATTAAATAAGATGGGAATATTTAACGAACATTCTTCTAATCACTTTCAATTTACAAAAGGAGTTCAAGGAGCTCCAGGTGTTGGTTTTAATCTCACTGCAGATGGAAATTATGATATGGTTGGAAAAAAATTGACAAATGTTGGAGCACCAACATCAGACACCGATTCTGCAACCAAGAAATATGTTGATACCAATTCTGGAGGAGGAAAAACATCACTTTTGACAGTGGATTCAAATATTGATATGAAAAGTCAATATTCAATCACAAAACTCAAAACACCGTCAAACAATGATGATGCTGCAAATAAAAAATATGTTGACGATTCCAAAGTTGATGGAAGCGTATTTTTGAAACTTGATGGAACAAGATCAATGACTGGAAATTTGGATATGAATAACAAAAGAATTTTTAATCTTCCAAATCCAACTGGTAGCAAACAACCAATACCAATGGCTTACGGTGATCTTGCTTATCTTCACGTTAATGGATCAAATATGATGACAAATCATTTGAACATGAATAATAAAAAAATAATCAATCTTGTTACACCAACAAATAACTCAGATGCCGTTCCCAAAAAGTATGTGGATGATAGCCTTTCTAACCAAGACTTCAGTTCTTTCTTTAAAAAAGATGGGAGTAGGGTCATGACTTCAGATCTTGATATCGGTGGTCATAAAATAATTAATCTTGAAGATCCAACTTCAGATTCGGATGCAGTCACCAAAAAGTATGTTGATGGTAATTTACACCAAACTCAAGTTCAACCAAGTCATTACAAAGATGAGTTTGCTTTTCTGATGTCAAGTCCGTCTCAATGGACAGATGAAATAGATAATAGAACTAGTTTTATTCCAAAAAAGATAACTTTCCTTCCAACTTTTAAAGGAAACTTTCACGAATACAATACAAGAGTTCTTTATACGACTATACTAAAGAATTTTCAAGGGGGTTATAAGTATAAGATTGGGCTTAATTTCTTTAGACTGGTTGGAGGAGCTGATTATACCCTTTGTCTTGAAATACTTAACATTGATTATCAACTATGGCATAAAACTCAGATAAGCGTTGACAACAACACGTTACAAGGATTGCAGCTTGGAAATGTTAGTGTAAAAAAACTTCAACATAGTTTCATCGATTCAAAAAAACAAACACAATTTATGTATTACCACAGAGTCATAATTAATTTCAAGAAGTTGACAACTGGAAACAGATTCTTTATTCACATTTTGGTAAGTATTCCAAATAATGGAAATGATCTGGCTGTGTATCCACTTCAGTTTTCTGGAGTTTACATGATTGCTTATGGTATTATGAGCAAAGTTAGCAATATCGACCCAGATAAAGTTTATGACTATCATAAATCATTTGAAATTTATAGAACACAAGTAAAGTTCAATGTTGACATTAACGCAAATAATACGAGTATATTGAATCTTGCTCTCAATAGAAATTTGAATAGTAGTGCTGCAACAGTTGGAATGGTAAAAGAGCTGATTCCTTTTACGGTAAACCATGTTTATAATCGATTCTTTGATCAAATTTATGATTTTACAGATGCAAATAATTACGAATTAAAAAGAGGGGCATCTGGTATTGTAATTAGTGGCCTGAATGACTTTCATAGTTTAAATGGTATTACCATCCCAGATAAAGACTTGAGTAATATCAAAAAGGAAGGATTAAATATTAATAATTACACCATTACTTTAAACCCCTCTGCTAATTTCAAAAATTATACCCTGTGCCTGGTTTTTTATCACTGGGACAACAGAGATTTTGCTTTAGTTAAGAAAAATAAACAAAATAACCAACATTTAATGAATTTAACTTATTCTAAAGCTGCTGGTTATTTAACTTTACTTACATCTAGTAAAAGACAATTTTTTGGTTTACCAAGTGGTTTTAATGGAAAAAAAATTGTTTTATGGTTAGCGCATAGTGTTGATACAATTGTTACAAAAGTTAACTTGAGTAATTACAGCTCAACATTAACTATAGATAGCGCTAATTACGTACCCAATCAAGATTTTGACTTTACAACTGAAGATGGAATTATGAATAAAATTATGTTTTCTCCAAATTTTTACGACTTTGACTCCGAGGCATTTAAAAGGATAATGATTCAAGAGAAACTAAATGGTAGTTATATACTTTAATAATAAATGAAGGACTTGTTTGAATTTAATCATATTGATAACTCACTATCAGAATCAGAGATCAAAACTCTCAAAGATTTCTACAAACATTATCACAAGAAATTCTGGTGTTTTAAGAAATCTTTCAAGCGATATAAAATTCTTGATGAAACACTTACTCTATCCGGAGGAGGACTGGTTGTAGTGGGAACTATTGCTGGAGGAATAACACTCAATCCAATACTCCTGGGTGTTATCAATGGTCTTGGAGTCTTGGTGAGTTCGGTTTCAAAAATGAAGAATTACAAGAAAAAGATTGAAATGTCACAAATAGCATTTACGACCTATGAGAAAGTATTGGTAGAACTGAGATCAGCTTTGAGAGGTGATGAATTCAATAAACAAGAATTCGTGGATCGAATGAAACTGATAGATGAAATGATTATCGATCAATCACCTGTTGCAGACAGATTCTCAAAGAGATATAATAAAAAATATTTGTAAAAGATTATTACATAATTTGAAAAGAGAATTTTATTTTTATTATAAAAATAAAATTGATTTAATATAAATTGTAATAATCTTTTTCATCATGGCAAAGTATTACCACCCATCATATTCAAATTTCTTCACAACTGATAACGGAGGTGTTTATAACTCAAGAACAGGAAGAGAACTTGGAAATAAACCAAATAAAAACGGCTTTGTTAGAATCTCAATTCGACCTCGAGGTTCAAACCCAATCAGCTTGTTGAAACATGAATTTATTTGGGAAGCCTTTAATAACGAGGAAACAAACAAGTTTTTCAGAATCTTACACGTTGATGGAGATAAGCAAAATAACAGGCCAGATAATTTAAAACGTGTCTTAAACGAATCCTCTAATCCAGAAGGAGAATCCAGAAAAATTGTGGCAACTAATCTGACAACCAATGAAAACAGATTTTTTAACTCAATATACCAAGCTTCTAAAACACTTCAGATTAATGCTGGATCTATTAAACTAATCTCGGATGGAAAGAGAAAAACAGCAAAGTCGAAATTAAACGGAAATAAATACTCTTTCAAATATGCTAATCCAAACGACTTGAATAATGTAAAAATAATCAAAAATAAAATAAAAAATAATATTGAAAAAGGTTTGTACAAATTATAAAAAGAAAAATTTATTTTTAATATAAAAAAAGAATTTATTTAAAATAATTTGTAATAATATTTTTCATCTTTTCTTTCTTAAATAAAAGATGTTAATTTAAGTAGATAAAGATTATTACAAAATATAAATTGAGAAAAGTTTTTTTATATTATAAAAAGAATTTAATTTATTTATTATGTAATAACCTTTACCATCTTCTATCTACTCTATAGATAGAAGATGTTAGAATCAATTGTAGCATATGTGAATTTTTACTTTCCTTCTCATAAAACAAAGTTTTACGACGACAACTTTATTAAAGCCTGTTTGGTTTATCAGTACTTATATATAAAATACTTCACTCAAAAATTGAGCTTTAATCAAATTCTTTACAAACTATCTGACTTCAGACACAGTTGCAGATCAAACTCGTCAGTACTATCTAATCACCTTATATTCAATCTCGCTTTTCGCGAATTCCGGAAACATTTCAATCTCAGTCGAGGCTGTGTTTATACTTTCAACTCACCAATCAAATCTGAATTACTTGGGTATTTAACCGGAATCATTTACTGGATTTTTCACAGAGGTATTGAGTGATTTGTAACTGTGCCACCAGTTTTGATAATTTTTGAGAGTTTGTTCTCCAATATTCAGTTCAACAAGACTGTGTTTGGGATTATTCATTTCTTCCAAAATTTTTTTTATAAGGAATATGACATTAATGCTTCTTTTTCGATTGAATTTTTTATTTAATTCTTCCATGATTCTGTTGTCTATTTCCATCAGTTTTGAATACAGATTGTATTTCTCATCCTCAGAGAGATTTATTCTTTTTGAAATTTGTTTGACTTTCTTTTCAAAATGATACTTTCGCTGATAAATGCTTTTTTTTCGGAAAAGCAGCCGATCTTGGTCTTTTTTATCAAATGAATCAAAATAACGCCCGTTTTGTTTTCCGCAATTCAAACAAAATACATATCCTGCAACCAAATCAAATTCTTTTTCTTGGCAATTTAAGCAAGAGATCTTTCGATCGGTTTCATTTTTTGGAGATTTTGTAAAATTATAAATTATATCAAGATATTTTTTTATTTCTTTTTCGGAGTAAGTCATTTTATTATTAATTTAAACAAATAAATTTATAAATAAAAAAATTGATAACGCTTGCCATCCTTTTTAGATTTGGAAGTTTTCATCTTTTTCTTACAAATTGCAGAAATACTAGATGAATCAATTTTATAATATTCGCCTGTTTCTTTGACACTATCAAAAATCTTTTCTTCTCGAGTTTCTATGTTAAAAGAAACAACTTTTTTGCAATGAGATTTATGATGATTTTCTTTTGGAGAAAGTAACTGTAAATTATTTACTGAATTATTTTTTCTATCAAAGTCACAATGGTCTATGTGCATTCCTTTTGGAATCTCCCCCTTAAAAGTTTGATAAACAAAACGATGAATGAAATAACTTCTTTTTTTATTTTTTTCGCATAAACAAAATTCTAAATATCCATATCTTGTTCATTTTAATTTCAAAATCCTTTTCTTATTCCATTTTATACTTAATATTTTTCCACATTTGCTGGCTAAATAATCTTTAATGAAAGGATGATAAAAGAATTTGATATCTTGGAATTTAACATGTTTTCGTTTTACCATGATTTATAATACAATATTATAAATCTTTAAATTTTTTTATCTTAGTGCTTGAGTATTAACTTTATCTTTGCATAAAATCCTTTTATCATCTTCTCCACTTAAAGCCAATTTATTAACTTCCTTTGAATATATTTTATGGTTTTCACTTTTTATTACATTCATCGTTCTCATTTGTTTTTCGCCCGTAATCAAACACCGAACGTAGTCCTCAAACTCAATCTGTTTCTTCACTACATTTTTCTTTATTCCTTTGCATTTTTTATTTGTATTTGATCCTTCTATTTTAAAACTATACAATTTCGGTCTAAGTCCTACAAATTTAGTAATCTGCCGACCAGCCACTTCATCCTTGAATTTTCCAATTACTTTTTTATTAACGCCTGACAGTATTCCTGACTCATGCCCCTGTGGGAAATCCGATGTGTCAAATCTAGCTTTTATATCTGCTGTAATATTTGCATAAAAATCGTCAGTATTTATCTGATACATTAGAGAGTCCGTATCTGTAAATAACAACTTAGCTTTTTTGTAAGAATATTTTTTTTGAACAAAATTATAGTGAAAATCGAACATCAACAACTTTGACAAATCCAATATCGCCTGCCCAACATATACAGGTTTGTTAAAATAAATCTCAGTCTTCTTTAAATGTATCGCAAGCAAATTTCGATCAAATATTACCACTCTTTCAAAATTAGGCCGACTTGATAATTTAACAGCTTTTGCGCGATTATCAATCAGAAACACATTTTGTCTCTTCCGAATATTTTCTATCGTCTTTCCAAACACAGAATTATTCATCAACTTAAAAAAGTCTTTCTCAAAACTGTTTGCTGCTATTTTGCGAAGTTCTGTATTTTTTCTGATGTAAGGCTCCATCCAAGAACTCTGATTGAAAGAAATTCCTCGGTGAACAGCTTTGATTTTCAATCCCAGTTCAAGACATTGTCTCAAATTGCGATAATGAATAACATATTTTTTATGAGGTTTAAAATGACTAATAAGTTTCTCCACTCCACCTACTTTCATCTTCTCTGGTGCCAAAGGATAATCGTTGTGTGACTTCCACAATTCCTTCGGATACTCTAAATCAACTTCAAATATAAAACCTCTCTTTCCCATATTATTCATACTGCTATTTGTTTTCTCAAGAATATCCATCACCTTTTCTTTTGTAATATTACTCATCCATTTAAATCCTCCCGTAGGAAGTGATTGACTCATGGCCCAACCGTATAAATTGTTTGCATCTAAATATTGAATGAATTTTGAAGGCCTGTCTGGATTAAAATCTTTCATATATTTGTTATTGGCTTCTGAGTATCTTTTTGCTATGTGAGTCATTCCACCTCTGATTCCTCTTTCAAATAACATCAGCATATCGTAATCACACAGTAATTCAAGTTGTTGGCCAGTTTCTTTCAAACAGGCATCCCAAGCCAATCCAGGAGATGTGTAATAATGCGCCGGATCCAGTTTGTAATGCTTCAGGCATGTTTTACGAAAGTTTTCAAAAACATCCGCCAGAAGCAATACATCTGATTTGAGATAAAGATCGTGATAATCTCTGATTGATTGACAACCAAATGTATTCCAAACATTTTGAGCATGTTGGTAATCTTCATCCGAAATGTCTTCGTCATTCAATCTTGAATAGAATTTCTCTTTGGTTGGAAGTTGTGTTTCAGATAGCTTTTCAAGAGATGAAACATAATCATAGGGATAAACACCCTTTCTAGTTAGTAGATTGATATTGTCTTTCATTATTTCTTTTGTACTATTAAAATCATCCGGTTGTAGATTTCCAACAAGATTAGCAAGACTGGTTTGGAAAAACTTGAACGAATCGATGAATCTGATTTCAAAATTCAAAGATACCATTTCTCCAGTTCTCTTGGATCTGTATTCGTCGACTTTGATCTTCTTTGAAAAACTTATATATTTCTCCTCAGTCGATGGAATACAATTCAACTCACCCTTCAAACCTGAAAGTTGTTTTATAAACAAATGCGCGTCATATCCTTGAAGATTGTGAAATATTACAGGCAGTATCAATGGTTTTCGGCACTGGAGATTACAGCTGTTATGCGAAGCTCCTCGATATTGACCGGTAAAATGACAATGATCACGAACTCTATCTCCATCTAAATTACCTAAACAAATATGACAAATCCTGGCTTCTTTAAAAGATACTTGTTCTTCCTCTGTTAATCTGAGAGGTTTTGGATGACGATAAAAATCATCGTAAAGTTTTTGAGTTACCATTGCAAGTTTTGAAACAAATACTTCAGCAACATTATCACTTTCTTTCTGTTTTGTAAAACAGATTGGTTTAAAAATATTTGGGACTATTCCCTTTATATAGAAACAAAACCCCGACGGTTCGTGCTTCTGATAACCAAGTGTATATGAACCTGCTGGATTGGGTTTGCACGTTTCCAAGGATTTGGTAAAACATTCAAAATCGGCGTAAACCACAAAAGGAATTGGAAGCTGTTTAAAATAATTTTTAAATCCTAACTTTGAATTTTTCGCTGGCATTTTTACAACAACTGATTCATTGAAAGAACAATATTCAATATGACGCTGAAATAATTCCTCTTTTGAAAAATGAGAAAAGCATCTTTTGCAAATGTGTATTCGACCATTCGTTCTCGATGTTATTTGAGATCGGAATAATCTTGAAAAACTTTTGATAAGAGAATAATGGTATTTGCCTTCTTTTTCAAATAGAAACAAATCAATTGTTTTCTGAGGATCTCTCTGTGCCATTCGAAGAGGGTAAAACTTGTTTCTCTCATTGACTGAAAACACGTTTATTCCTGGGATATCTGGATTGAGTTTTTCGAATTTTGAAATGTCTTTTAATTTGACTGGAAAAGCAATTCCTTTTGTATTCAAAATATTTTCTTTTTGCTTCAAATCTGTCAATCGGAAATCATTTTTGTCTCTTGGATAAAGGTATCTCAATACGCACCATAAAAAGCATTTCTCATCTTTGTTTCGAATGCTTACTATCGCTTTCTTTCGCATTATCCAATCTGGAAGTGGAATATAAGATGATCCTCTCATTGGGTTGTAATCGGCAGTGTGTATCTCAAGATGAATTATTTCCTTGAAATACCAACCACTTCCGTTCTTCTGATAAATCTCAATCTTTTCAATTATGGAGCGAATAACCCTGGTCAGTATTTCTTTTACATCGGATGATTCAAGATTGATATGTGTTTCAGAATTAAAATAAGCTTTATCTTGAATGAAAAGACTTGACTTTCCATCGCTTGACTTTCCCATTTGCTCCATCATGCAAACAAGAACAAATCTGACTTTAATATTTCTATGGTTCCTGAGAAACTCTTTAAGATAAGCAGCCTTGGATTTGAAAAACTCGAATGGCGTAATATCAGTTTGCCCCTTTACAATGTATTTATTAGCAAATCCTTCCAAAGATGATTTCTCTTTCTCAATTCCTTGCTCATATTCTCTGAGAGCTCTCTCAAATGCTTTGCGCAGATAAGATGGAGTATCTGGAGGAATTGTTTTATTCTTGATGCAATCCTGAAAATACTCTTCAAATTTTTTGGGTTTTGGTTTGATTTTGTCTCTTGCTTTTTGTATTTTATTAATATCATCAATCAACTTTTGTTTATATTCCTCCTTGAGTTTTTGCTTATTATCTTTTTTTATTTTTTTTAGCTCTGAAATAGAAAGATTAGTTAGATCAGTGGCCATCTTTATTTAATGGTTTTTTTATTTTTAAATTTCAATTATTTTTCTGATTCACATTAGTAAAGTCTTGAAACAAAATTGTTTTAAGACTTAGAACATCCTTGGATCAAAACCAGTATCCCATAACTTCTGTGCAATAAAAATAAATTTTTCTTTAATATAATCTGGAATTTTCTTTGATGACTCATCTTCTTTTTCGTTACCAAAATCATCTGCTTCATACAAAAAACTTACTATTCCTAAAAATTCTTTAGTAAAAGCTGCACTCTCATCTGGTACATCATCCTTAATTTCCGCAACTTCATCTCTTAACCTATAAACCCTTTTTTCAACTCTATCAAGTATATTTTCAATTTTTTTAATATCATCTCTCGCTGAAGAATATCTTATTGTTGGCCACAAACTTCCTTGAGGCGCCGGTGAATAAAGAAGATCTAGACTTTTATTTATTTTTCTCAAGATTTTATAAATTCGTTTTTTAGAAAACGAAACATTACTTTCACAACCTCGATCAATTTGCGTTTCTGGCTTGAATCCCATTTTTATTATTATTTTGAAGCCTTTAAACCAGTAATTAAATTTTATTTTTCTGCCTCAAAACTCTATTTCCCCGACCAGAGCAGATTAACACTCCAAAAATTAGCCGATTCAGGATTTTCATAAGTCAACTCACCCTTCTTATTCTTTATCTTCATCGCCCGAGAAAGATATTTTTCTTTTCGCTCGTTATCTTTGTGAATTAAAAAGTCTGGATATTGCGACGAGCCAAAATGCAAATTCTTTCCACTTGGCAGCTTAACCACGTACTTATTATTTTTCCGCTTTGAATAATCAAGAGATTCGGCGCCGAGTTTTTTAGCTTTTTTGCTTAACTTCTGAAAATCTTTTCCTTTTACAACATATTTATCATCATCAGATAATGATTCCTCTTCCTCAGGAACATAATCAAGATCTTTATCATGTTTATAGCCATCTTCAACAATAAAATCTTGGTCCTCAGGGGTTAGATATTCCATTTTAGTATTTGTTTAGATTATTTTGAAGGGAAACCCCCTGATTATGATCTCATCAAAAATAACCTCACGTTTCATTGAAAACAATAGATTGCATTCCAGAGTTCCCTAGCAACCAGCAAAACTGAAAATAGATTTTGAGTTTACTTTCATCGATTGAAATTGCTAGGGAACTCTGGAATGTATTGACGACATAGAATAGTTTACTTTAAATTCTTTAAAAATAATATTTTCTGATGAGAGACGATAATAACTTGACAACTACATTTTATTATATAGAATTATTTTTTCAAATCATTTTTTAAAAGAATTTCCTCTACAGATTCGGCGCCGAGTTTTTTTACCTTTTCGATTAATTCCTTTAAATCTTTTCCTTTTACATCATCAGACGATGATTCCTCTTCCTCAGGAACATAATCAGGATCTTCATCAAAAGATGATTCCTCTTCCTCAGGAACATAATCAGGATCTTTATCATGTTTGTAGCCATCTTCAACCAAGAAATCTTGGTCCTCGGGGTTTTGATATTCCATTTTAGTATTTACTTAGATTATTTTAAAAGGAAATCCCCCACTACTTCTAATAATCAAAAATGAGACAAGTCTAGACATGTTTGGTAAACAGAATATGAGTCATAACTATTTAGCTATTGTTTGGTATCATGAGACAGTCATACGTTTTTTTTCATCCAATCAAAAGTTACAGATTTTCTCTTCAGAATTGTGAAATTTTTTCAATAAAAAACATTTCATTTGTGAAATTTTTTTTTGTGAAAAGTAATTAATTTGTGAAGTTTGTAGGGATAAGAGAATTCGATATTTGATAAAGATTTCTACAATATAATTATTTCAAACTTATTTTTATATTTAAAATTAATCTTTCCGAATATATTTTGTAATAATGTTTTTCACAATTGACTTAATATATCCCTTTAATAAAATGATCGCTGGTAGCCCCGAACTAGATAAATTTGAAGTTAAACCATGGATGGTTTTCGATTCATTTGACCCAAAACAAGTAAAAAATCTTGACACTGATCATCCTTATAAATATTTATTGTGGGTTCTTTATAAATACAACCCTAGCTACAACTCGCCTAAAGGAAATGATGCTGACCCAGACTATGATGGTTATGACGACGACATCGCTGATTATTACTTCAAAATTTTAGATGACTTTAATAGGTATGGAATTGTTTTTTCTCGTAACTCTGAACTTTACCCTGGTAACAAACTTTACGTACATAATTATTCCATACTTAATAATTATCTTTATAATAAAAAAACTCTTTTATTTAACAAAGCAAAAGTAATTTACCTGAATGATTACGATAAAGGAGAAAAACCTCTTTCAAAGGAAGAAAAAGAAGTGAGAGATTTTATCAAAAAAACAAAAAATAAAAAACTTCAAGTAGCAATGATGGATCCAGTCATTTATAATAAACTTTTAAAAAATAAAAATGCATCATTTTGTGATTTACTTCTGATAGAAAAATTTAATCATCGTATGACTTGGCATGGATTTGATGATTTCCTTAGAATAAAAATGACTTAACAATCTTCAGATAAAATGGTTTCATAGTTTTCAGATAAAAGAAAAATGTTTCTTAAAATAGAATTCGATATGTGATAAACATTTCTACAATATAAATAAATCAAAATTATTTTTATATTTATAATTAATCTTTTCTAATTATATTTTGTAATAATCTTTATCATTCAATCTCATCCAACCAACCCCACCCCCTTCATCCAAATCCGATAAAGATTTCTACAATATAAATAAATCAAAATTATTTTTATAAATATAAATAATCTTTTCTATTTATATTTTGTAATAATCTTTATCGCGATTGAATTCTTCTATAGTAGTTAATAGAGGATGATTTACCATTCAAATTCACCACCGATTATTTCTGTCATTTCCGCGAGCCCGCAGGGCGAGCCATTAATGTCATAAAGTGTCAAATAAACACAAAAATGACAGAGTTAATGGGAAATTTAAAATATTTCAAAAATTCTTTTAGTATCAAAATATGACAGAGTTAAGCTTGAAATAAAAAGTGGGTGCTTGACGGGGCAAAATTTCCCATTAAGTCTGTCATTTTTTGTACTGATGAAGTTAGTATGAAGTTAATCAGAGAAATGACAGAAATAATCGGTGGTGAATTTGAATGGTAAAGCATCCTCTATTAACTACTCATTTGCATATAATGAAAG
The DNA here is from genome assembly GCA_038088405.1 of Porites divaricata. Lineage (NCBI taxonomy): Eukaryota > Metazoa > Cnidaria > Anthozoa > Scleractinia > Poritidae > Porites > Porites divaricata. Next base: position 30,830,969 of record JBBMOI010000006.1, on the reverse strand, counting down.
TTTACAACTCCCGACCAGTTAGCCTCACCATCGGCACCATTGATCAAAGTTTTGCTCATTAACTTTCTTCTAGATTTACTGGTTCTCTCAAAAATATTATCATACAAGGTACAAGTAGATCGCCTTGGTTGTCAGTGATATACTGTTCATAATTTACAAAGAAAGACCTCTACATGCAATAAGGCAAAACTGAGAACATTAGACACTATTTTAAGATTTTTACTCTCCTTATCACAGAAAACATTGTCTTCCACATAAAAGTATGTACAGTGCAACAGCAGTTTTGATGAAAATATTCTCTTCAGGAGGAACCCAACCAAGTTAAAGATAACAGAACATTCCAGGTTGTGGGGTGTATGATAAGCACCGCCTGGAATGAAAATTATAGCGGTGTGGGTGATCCAAAGCAAAAGTGTCCTCTATAATATAGGGGGAATGGGGGTTATGGAATGTTTTCTGGAACTACACATTAGAGTTTACTCATATCATAGTCAACTTTAAGTTGTGAGCCAGGCAACAAATAACCCTTGTTTTTAACATGTTTTTGTGATAAAAATGATAAAGTATTAAGAAGCCTTTGCATTAATTATTGCATTAACTTTTTTGCAACATTATGTCAACTCGGGTGCTTTTGTATGTCAGAAAGTAGGTAAATTTCCCTCAAATTCATTTCTTGGGATCAACCCCGTTTAGTAGGAGAAAGAAAAATCCATTTGTGGTGTGCTTGCGTCCTACTTAAAATGTCTCCTGACAGAGGGAATTTTTATGTGGCCTTTATGCAGGGACGACAAAAAAATTTAGTAAACAAAAAGTGTGCTGTATGTGCAGACTTGTTTTTTTACCTAATAAATGTATTGCTTTTTTGATGTCTTTGTTGCTGTTGCCATTGTTGTTGCTACCGCTCCCTATTTTTAAAATTCAAGTTTGTTTTTCTGTTTAATTAGTCTCACTTGTGTGCGAAGTGAGACTGACATAATCTGCAACGCTTTTTTCTTCATATTTTATACACAAATAGCATACATAGCTAGCTGTTACTGTCATTCGCATGGAACCGAGTGCTCTAAAATCTCAGTAGACCTGCACCGTTCTAAACCTCTTATTTCACTGGTCCCCTTTAATCTGCACCTCCATTGTTTTCAGGGATAGGGGCATTGTTATGTGACAATCCCTATTGGAGTCCCTCAGGGATCAATATTGGGTCCAGTCCTGTTTACTATTTATGTGAATGACCTGTTGTCTGTCCCTACTTCCTGCAAATCGGCCTGTTATGTTGATGACTCTAAACTGTACCTGTCCTTTCCCTCATCTGACATGTCCACTGCAATTCACAATCTAAATGCGGACCTGGAACAAGTCTCCAGATGGTGTTGTCAAAACTCTCTATTGATAAATCCTGATAAGACTAAAGTTTTAATGATCGGTACGCCTCAACTCCTTAATAAGCTACCCACAGCATCTGTTCGGATGCTTGGAAAAGAAATTACACCCTCTACTGTTGCTAAAGATGTTGGCATTTTTATTGACCAATCACTAACTTATAACGAACACATTGCTAAAACAGTCTCTATTTGCCTACATAAACTCGTACAAATCAATAGTCAGAATAAAACACTTGCTAGATAAGAAAACAATACTTCTCCTTATGAACTCTTTCGTTTTTAGTAAGTTATATTATTGCTCAACTGTTTGGTCAAATACTAGTAAACATAACATCAACAAACTTCAGTTAGTGCAGAATTTTGCCGCCCGTGTTGTTCTTGGCCTAAAAAAGTTTGATCACATCTCACAAGCTTTCAAATCACTAAATTGGCTGCCTGTTAATGACAGAATTTACTTGAACGATGCGGTGATGATGTACAAATGTATTAATAAACTTGTGCCTGACTACCTAATCGAGAAATTTACTCTGCGTTCACAAACTCACACTAGAAATACTAGACAATGTGATCAACTGAACATTCCAAGGTGCCGCCTAATCACTGGTCAGCGGTCCTTCACCTACCGCGGTACTAAGCTCTGAAATAATCTAAGAGACAATGTTAAATCTTCAGATTCTGTCAAAGTTTTTAGGAAAAAAATTGTCAACCTACTTTTCTCTGATCAATCTATGAATTTGTAAGTAGTGAATGATCTATTGTATTTCACTTTTTTTTTTAACGTATATTTATTATCTTATGTATTTGGTAATTTATTTAGCTATTTTAGTTGATTAGTTGATTAGTAACTTTGTAACTGAAAAACCCTCTTTAGGGAGTTGCAATAAAGTATGTATGTATGTATGTATGTATGTATGTATGTTTTCCCAGCAAATCACAAACAATCTTTCAAATAGGTGCGGGTCGCCTCTGAAATCTAATGCAAGCAACTATTCTCTGTAATTAGAGCGGACGCACGGGTAGTCAGGTGCGCGATTTATAATAGTGACCAAATTACCTAGATGGTAAAAAGCTGTTTTGCAAAGAAAGTTCAAGTGCTTGTTCATTGACAGGGTGTTATGACACCAAACACGGAAGTTTTTTAGCCGCGTCAGTAAGTACGGTTAATTCACTGCCTACGTAAATGAAGCTTTGCTGCGGAGCAGGACAACACCAAGAGCTCCGGTTTTTCGTTGTTGAGTTGAATTTATTGGCTGTCATCCAACTATTGACGTTAAGGATACACGTTTCCACCTTAGATTAGATAAGAACTTTATTTTAGTACGATTAAAAAAAGTCAGCATTGCTGCATGGTGGGGTTGTGCAATCAACAATTTCAAGAAAAATAAGGAGTACTAAAAGAAAATGTACAATTATTAATTTAAAATGTTTGTAACCAATGTTTCAGTTTTTCGTTGTAGCTAAAATAGGTTGACCAAATGTAAAATTGAAAATTAAAGCCGTTAAAAGTATTGGTTACCGATATCTCTATTTTTAAATGTAGCTAAAATAGGTTCGAAATTCATTTTATGAGTATCAAATTTTGCAAGACAGCGTTAAAAATTCTTTCAAGGTTTTAGCCCTTGTTTCCTTCTTCGTTAAAGTGTTCCATTCCGATTGCTCATCTAAATAAAGCATATGGAGTTTCTGATAAAATTCGTTTCTGGTCTTGGAAGAATGATATTGCTGCACGACAAATCAGAATCATTACCCAGTTCTTGGTAATGTGACGGAGAATTGCAAGAACATTTTCAATTTACGAATGCGTTTTTAATTTCGCTGAGATGGAGGATTCTACCCTGCTAGCAGAGGCTTTTCCCTTGTGTTTCTCAGCGTTGTACTGCCACTCTCTTCGCGGTTTTGGCTGCTCGCGTTTTGCTTTGGTTGTTTCTGTGCCGAGGAAAAGACCTCTGCAGACAGCCGTTTGGGATTCCTGTTGAGCATGCGCATTAGATACCTCCAAGATCTAGGAGGTAATCACATGACTAAACCGGTTGTGGAACCAGTTTTATCGACTCGCGCATCTTTTTTGTACTAGTTTGCTGTGCAAAAGTGAGCCCGCTATATCAACATGGCGAGTGCGAGTCTTTCCCGTGGGAAAATTGACTCATGAATACATGAGCAAACTCCGGCGGCGGCATCGTATTACCGACACGTGACTCAGAAATTCCATGGTAACCGCATTTTCATCTCGCGCATGCTCAACAGGAATCCCAAACGGCTGTCTGCAGAGGTCTTTTCCTCGGCACACAAACAACCAAAACAAAACGCGAGCAGCCAAAACCGCGAAGAGAATGGCAGTACAACGCTGAGAAACACAAGGGAAAAGCCTCTGCTAGCAGGGTAGGAGGATTCTAATGTTGAAACAAAGTAGACTGGTTCTCAGGTTACTGAGATTTTTTGATTCTGTCCCCCAACGCAGGCCGTGAGCTGGCGATCTGCCTAAGAGTGAGTTCTACGAAAGATATCCACAGATAAAAAAGTATCCTTTAAAATGAGGGAAGGGAATGTGAATGTGGATTTGAAATGAAAAAACTTCGTAGAACTTCTCACCATTCGTCGTGCTATCGAAGAGTCCAGAAATCTACCTTGACGAGTTGCGATAGGTTTATGCCCTTCGACTGAAATAAAGAGAGAGCTTTTTCTCTTAGAATGTGAGAAAAACTATGGAAACAACAGTTGATTGACGTCCACCAAAACTCACGTTTTGACCGTAAGAAAAAAACATGTCAGGGGCTCGTGTCTGATTGGGAACCATTGAACAATCTCACTCTGTGACAGACACCAGCTATCAAGGTTTTATGGGCACATTTTTCTGTCCATACATCAAACCTTTATCTATAGATTCTTAACCTCGTTGGTAAAGAATGGGACGACACTACCCGTCGGGCAGGGGGATGGGGGAGACTCTTCTATGAATATGAAGGGGACGCATAAAAACCCCAAGATATCGGTCTCGGGCTCCCCCTGACGAAACTTAAACGGATAGTTAACTAAGAGCTATTGTGATTTTCATTGGGAGAAAGAATTTAGTTGGCATCGAATGCTGTACTCTTATAGTTATGGATAACTTCTTACCCAGAGCCGTCGGCGATACCTGAAATTGGCTTTCCCTACTGAGCACTTTCGTCCAAGTCTCGTTGCCATGAATAAGTTCGTGTTAGGTTCGCTTTCAAATAATACAGCCTTCTCTTCTCGCTCCTTGGCCACTAGGGACCCCTGCGATTCGGCCCCAAAAGTTCTATACTCATGACTTGAATCAATGTTCACATAATTAATCTGGTAGCCTGAGCTTCCAACCGTAAACTTTTTGCAGTTTATGTTTCGCCTAGTCTATTATATTATTGTAAAGTTTTGAGTTCTTCTGCCAATATTCCGCGAAGTTGTGGCAACAAAACTGAAACTTGTAAAGAATGACTAGCTGTTTTGCAGTAGATTCATGGCCAGTTCATATTTGATCGATTTGGCCTTTTGTCTTTCTTGAACTGTTATTTGTAAGCAATAGTTATAAAAGAATGAAATTACTACGTCGATGGATCATCCCTTGTTGACCAGATTCCGAACAAATCTACATCATCAGTAATGAATTTTGGGGGCCAAATAGCAGACGTCTCTCCCCTCGAAACATCTCTGGTGGCGAGACGTCTGTATTGGCAGGCTTATCTTAGTTTATTGTTCTACAGTCAATCCAACTCTTTTGTTCAGGCCTTAGGCCAGATACAAAATTTACAAAATTTACGATTGTTTTTTGATGATATAGAAAAAAAAAAAAAAGAAAAAGAGAGAATTCTTTAGCAGTGCAAGATACAATTCTAACAAGTTTTGATATTTTCGTTTCTTGGCTTTTGCAAAAATTGCAAAATTTACAATTAAAACAACCACTGAATGGCTTAAATTCTACTCTTTCAATACTGAGAATAAAAAAAGTCATATTTCTTATAACGAACCATATCTTCGGATGAACACCATATGTTAAGAGCAAAGATGTTAACCAAAATAATTATGGCAATCTTTTTTTCAGTTTATTCAGTTGCGCAAAATCAACATATTCTAATTACACATGTAATTCCGAAATGTATTTGTCTTTTTTGGGGAGTCTCTGGACATGCTCCTGTGTAGAAAAAAGGTGGAAAATTAAGTTCTCAGAATCGTAATTTCTGGCTTTCTGATCACGAGAATAGAATAAAGAGTTTTTAAGGTCAGTTTTAGTTAATATTTTTTCAGTGGTAAAGTCTCGCTTTCGTTGTTACAATGAATTTTTTTTCTATCTATTATAACTGTCAAGAGTCGTTTTAAGTGGATCGGCAGATCGACTCTCCTTATAAGTGGTGGGAAAACGCTGGTAAGTGAAATTGACTTTTTATATTTATTCTGCGTAATTCTGCTTAAGGGGAAACTGTAACACATATTCAAATTATTAAAAAAAAAATTAATACCCGGCGTGAAACACACAAGCTTCTTATCATTGTAGACAAGATAAGCAAGGAAAAAGCACGTTTTAAAAGACAAAAGGAAAAAAATCTTTAAATAACTAGGGGGAAGGGATGTATGGTTATCGCCTCGAAGCGGAGTAAACTTGTAGTTTGCTGGGCATCACTCGGGGTGTTCAGGACTGAACGCCAATATTTTGTGCTTCGATACTAAAAATAAAAAGAATGTTTGAGAATGATAAGGGATCAAATAAAACCATATCGTAACTGATCTCCTTTAGGTGTTCAAGAAACAACTTCCTTTTCACTCGGCAGTTCTGTGTAAGTCCCCTCTTTCTCAGTTAAGTGAGTTGGACACGTCGCTTTCCTAAATTGATCAGTTTGTCTTGCTAAGGTATTCATTTTACTTTTAATGGTCAACTAAAAGGAGAAAAGTTTTTCTGGAGAGTTTTTTCTCCTTTTTTTCTTCTTTTTTTGCGTGAATTTTTCAGGCAATTCAGCCTGTTTCTTCCCTGACACAGTATAAGCGTGAGACGAGGATATTTAGCCTGTATTTTTTGTCTCGCTTGCTCCGTAGACCATTTCCAGCGTGACTTAAGCGAAACGAGCAAACTACAAAAGAGGATACCTGCTAAAAGTAAACCTGGTCTGACAGATTAAAGAGGATCACTGACCCCAGACGTGACATCACGCGTTTTAAAAATGAAAAGAGAAATATTCTTCAAACCTGTGGGCTGCAGCAGCTTTTTGGTATCTGATCTGTTTTCAGTCACATAATTTCTTTGGAGTATGATTTCTATAAACCTATTTCTCGTTTCTTGGACCATTGTTTTTGAGAGTTTACTCTAAAAAGTTCTCAATGTTTGAAGTATCGAGTAGGCGGTGCTATGTCGACTGCTATTATAAATGTAAACTTTGCTCGAGCGCGAAGCATTTCAAACAAATGCAGGAAAAAAGTCACTTTAAATGTGCATTTTGTTGATCTAGTGTGAGTCTCCACAACATGGTAAATAAAAACAAACGAAATGAAATGAAAAAGCCTCAGTGCACAAATCCAGCCCATAAGTCCTTGCGGTATCCGCGATTTTCAGTAGGGACTGGGGACGAGGTGCACTTCCAATAAGCAAAATGACCTGGCTCAGTTGGGTCAGTCAGTTGGGCTATACACAGCTTTGCGTTGTATGTGGAAACGTCTCATTGCGCGGTAAGAAAGATGGAGCAGGAGAACTACAACTTTGGTATCGTGCGATGTCCAACGATTGCCGCATTTTATGTGACAGTAGGATAGCGGGGCATGACGAGATGGTATGTGAGTTATTGATGTTTTTCCTCTTTCATTTCTAAGAGTGCAATGACAAAATCAGCAAAATCAGAACGTTATCAACAAAGAAGTCGAAATTTCATTTCGTCCAATACTGAAAACAAATAGTACAATGTGAGAGAGAACTGATAAAGAGGTTTCGTCCAGGGGCTCAAGAGTAAGAACTAAATTTTATAGAACCATGACTCTGGGAGTGAAAGGGTTTTGAATATTTAATTTAACAATACAGTAATAATAAACTGGTTCAAGACTTCAGAGGCGGTGCATTGTTTTATTACTACAGCTCTGTTTCGTGTGGCCAAAAGATGACCACACTCATCAAGTAATATCAACAATTGACCGTTCGATTCCAACAACTGGCAAAAAAAGCGGAAATAGCGGTTGCTATGAGATACAAAAAGAGCGTTATGTTATCATATAAATCATGTGATTGCTATTTATAATTTGGGAGATTGTGTTACTTTATCATAAAGTTCCGTGAGGAGGTACAGTGAAACCTCTATTAAGCCCCGGGGGGGGGGGGGTTACTTCCATATAAGATATATGTGCCGCTGGATGGGGTCGCATTTGCACGACTGGATTGACTATAATGGGGTCGCATTTTCAATAGAGTTACTAGAATGAGGTCGCACATTTTCGGATTTTTGGGGGGTAAGACAGTTTTTCACATTTACGGTTAACAAACGTACCAGAATGTTTCTACTTTAGGTGAAAAGTAAAGTGTTCTTCATTCAGTTTAAATAATGGATCAATTCATAAAAAGTGATTAAGTTGGGATCGCGAAAATTACATACTTTCCCAAAAGTGACTAAGATGGGGTCTATAATTGGTCACAGAATAGACTATAATGGGGTAGGGGCTCGGAGACGCCAGCGGCACATACCCGGCAAATTTAGCCAAGTACCCCACCCCCCCGGGTATTAAGCGGACACCTTCCAAAGTGTTCGCTGTATGGAGGTTTGTAAAAATTGCGTAATGTTTGTTAACGATTAACATTCACCTGTTACTCTGTACTGTGATTAGGTTAAGGAAGCTAAGCTGTACTTTGCGCAAGACTTTTAGGTGAACTTTGATCGCGGATGACGATTATACTGCCAGATATTAGTGTAATATACAGTTTATTGACCTCTAAATGAGTTAATTTATCTCTAATTTCGACTCCACGTATTTCAAGGAAGTAATCCATACTATCTCTCCTTACTTTTTTCAGTTTGTAATTATGCCTGAAACTACAATAAAGGTCACCAAGGATACAGTTACAATTAAAGAACTAAAAGACTGGTGGGGTCACGAAAAACAAACTGTTCAACTAAAAGATGCTGATCCAAATGAGCTTCAGCTTTTTATTGAAAAAATGCCCGCCTCTATCAAAGGTGAGAGTGTTCAAAGTAATTTCCAAAAGTTTGTTTAAGTTTTGGGTTTGGCCGGGAATAAAGAGGTACATGGTTGAACCTCTGTACAAATGTATGGAAACAGGCAGATCAAGGTTAATATGGTGAGAGTAGTTTTAGGTTTTTTGGTTTTGGTTTTCAATAAAAAGAGTAATAAGGTTACATTTACTGTATTGTACGAAGGTTTATAAATTAAAACAGGTAGCTCAAACTTGTGGCAAGAGTAGTTAGTTTGGCTTTTTTTTTTGTTTTTAATTGAGAAGCATATGGTTAAACCTGTACATTTGTATGGATAGCTGTTCTTAAATATTTATAATTGATGAGTGAAATATCCATATATAAACATTAACGCTTCTAAATTTTGTCAACTGGGAATCTTCGCGTCAAAACATCTTTCGCTGTTTACAGTGTCAAGAGGTGTAGACCACTTGAACAACGTTGATCTTCTTAAAAGCAACAACGCCCGCAGAGCTTGATATCCGGCTGGCCCCTATTCTAGTGATTTTTCAAAAAATCAGATCATATTTAAGACTAACTGAAAGCTTTGAGTCAAACATTAGTCTGTAATTCACAAATCGATTGATGCGAATTGCTTCCTCGCCTCATTCTTCTCGCGCGCTGTCGGTTCCGCCGCCAAAATTTCCCCTCAGACTCTGAATCGTCCTCAGTAGTTTTCTTATCACAAATATATGTTACGTCATAGAAAGCGCTTTGTACGGAGTTATATTCACGAGTTGTTTGAGTCAAAATCCGAGCGAGCGAGATACGATCGCGAGCCGCTAGTGAGGGCTTTTGACACAAACTCGTGAATATGACCCCGTACAAAGCACTTTCTATGACGTGAACTGTTTATTACACATATCACGAGAATTTTCACTGAAACAGTTTTCTTAATGTAACACATAAGTCTATCACTAAGAGCAAATCACAAATACTGAGATGCAAATGCGCAAATTTAATAGCAATGGCAAATCTCGCAGCACGATTTAAGTCCTTATCGTGCAGAAAAGAAAATGCACTTACAAAAGTTTAATCTAGTGTGACGTTACGAAAGACAGACTTAAGCGATGTGGGCTCGTATAGAAGAGTTCACGCTCATAGTTGCATCATAGCTAATCAGGGCAAGATGGGGGGGAATTCAAAGATTTGTATTGGAATTCAAAGCCCGCTAATTAATTAATAAATAAATTAATTAATTAATCGAAAAGAGTGACTTAGAGTTCAAAGAAACAATACACTAAATCTGGAGTGCATAGAAGTCCGTGATCAGTTTTTACAAAACCTTGATTTTCCCATACATTTTCTGTAATTCCACAGTATCAAGTAGTAAGTAGGAAGATCGGCAGTTGATAAAAACTGTTTCCGCTGTGCGGTAAAAAATACAACGTCCTATGGGATAAGCAGTTAGAGTAAAAATGTCAGCGTGATTTTAATTTCGAACTGGATCGTGTCGAAACGTTTTTATATCAAATCAACTGATTATGTGAGCTCGTTCAAAGAAGGAACTATTCTTGGACACACACTTCAATACTTTGTGTGAGTTTACAAGCCAGCAATATTAAGTGACAATCGGAGCGAAACGGAATTCTGAATTTCATCTTCTTCATCAGTATCTCATTTATGCTAATATGTCGCTCAGTTTCCAGAGAGACTGAACGTAGGGCATTTAAAATTTTCTTTGAAGACAACATTTTTCTTTTTTAGGTGACATTTTATCAGTTCGCTCATATTACTTGGGTGATTTTCATGATTTCCTTGTTTCGTTTTTCATCATAAATTATCTTTTCAGAAAAAATGCAAAATCTACGCAAAGCAAATTCGTCAAGGCGAACCTCAGAATTAGAAAGTCAGCGGAGGGATTTTCAGCGACGTGAAGAAAACTTCCAGAGACAGATAGGGAGATGCAGCAACGCGAACAGGATTTACAAAGGAAACTCAGAGTAGTTAAGAACGGTATCAGGACTCTCAAAGCCACCTAACAGATATTGAGCAACATGAACAAAATATGCAGCGGCTTTTGAGAGAGCTTCAGGAACGAGAACAAAATTCTCAAAGGCAGCTGATGGAGTTTCAACAACGTGAAGAATATTCTCAGAGGCAGCTAACGGAGTTGCAGCGACAACTGAGGGAGATAGGACAACAATTGACCAATTGCCGAGGTCAAGTTTCTGAACTACAGTTAAGTCTTTCAACAGCACTGCAAACAATAAATCAATTGCGTAACCAGAAAACGCGCGAATGGGTTATTCCCCGCGACGAAATTCAAATCACAGAGAAATGCCTTGGGAGGGAAGGATGGGGAATTGTCAACGAGGGAGCGTATTGTGGCTGCACTGTAGCAGTAAAGCAAATACATGATCTGATTCTCTCCCCTCATAACATACATCTTTTCGAGAGAGAAATGAATATTGCATCCAAGTGCCGCCATGAGGGGAATCCTCTGTTTGTGACCGAGCTGATGGAGAAAAGTCTGCGGGCGCTGTTGGAATAGCGACAACTCTCCGAAACGGAAATAGCCGTCATTTCTCTGGATACAGCACTTGCTCTGAACTACCTTCATCAGAGGAAACCAGAACCCATCATTCATCGTGACGTCAGCAGTGCTAATGTGCTGCTATGGCGACAAGGTGACCAATGGAGAGGCAAAGTGTCAGATTATGGCACTGCTAATTTCATGCAGCAGACCATGACAGAGGCTCCTGGAGCTATGATTTACAGCGAACCTGAAGCACTTACATCAAACCAGACAGTGAAGGTTAGTTTTAGTGAATTTTCCAGAATTTCTAAGAACTGCTGAATTTACAGCAATGCTAATATTGGCATAAACGGTTGGTCCGAACCAGTCATAGAAGTGTCACGGCTCCGACAACAAATACCGGAGTTGTTAAAGGTCCACAGGTGCTTATGGTCTTGCAAAAACTCTGGTATTTCTTTGCCAAAGTTATTGGTACCGTACAACGTTTTTGACTGGTTCGGAATCAGTTTTTCTGTAGAGTGGAAAAAGCAATAACTCTAATTTGCACATCCCGTCACGTCCTGTCCTGTCCCTCTACCAGTTCTCGCCGGCTCCCACCGCATTTTTGCGTGCTCAAATTCTTCCTCTTCTTAGTTTTGAGTCAACTTCTTAAACCATCGCTTGATCGGTTGTGGTGTACCTTTAAGGCGTTTAATTTAATAATTATAACATGAAGATAGTCGAAAAAAACGAGACGCTTAAAAAGTGTTTTTTTTTTCCTTTTTTCCACCTCTATGGAGCCTGGTCCCAGTCTGAGATGGGGAGTCTTGTCGTGAGAAAAGTAAAAAATCGTGAGTCTTCTGTAAACGATAACAAAAACCTGTTTCAATGTAAGGTAAAATTTAGTAACAGATAATTCGAATTCATTGTAATGAATTGTAAATGTAATGTATTGTAATTGTTTGTGTGTCCGAAATAAATAAAAAAAATCGTGAGATTCGTATAGGTAATTGTGAACTTGGACCAGCTTGGGAGTCGAAGAGCAATAGCTGATCTTTTCGTCATTATCGCCAGACGAGTCAAAAAGCTTCAAAAGTTCATAAACGTCTGTCTTCTGTCTCAAAGTTGGCCATAGTGCTAATTTGAAACATTCAAAGTCCACACGAAGACAACTTATCGTCCTATGAAAGGTACAAAATCATGAAATCAAAATCTCTGGGCACAATGCACGCTCAGCTCTTCTTGATGGGAACGATCGATCTTGTCGTTTTGATATCGGGCGCTTTCGTACGGAGCCGACTATAATTACGAAGATGTCCACACCTGAGTGGACACTTGCATATCGCATTTGCCACAATCACTTGTTCCTTACGCTAGGCGTAATCCACAAGTTAAAAACGAGACGCGTGAAAAGTTTTTTTTTTTCTTTTTCCCCCTTGATCTACGGAGGCTGGTCCCATTCTTACAATGTACGTGTTCGTGTAAAAAAACATAGAGTACTAACCAGAATATAAAAGAATTATGATCATAAAAATTACCAGTTTACGTATACCACTTTTACATTGCCCGAAATATACCTCGTTTAACTTCCCCCCACAAACACATACACACACACACAAATTAAAATTTTGGTTAAGAAGAATTGTTTACAGTTTTTCTTGGAGGAGGATATTACAGTCTTCCCGTAGAAGGCGAAAATTAAACAATGCTTATGCAAAATGTTTTGAGGTAATTAACAACTATTCCATTCGCGCTTGTTGCATATGAGATGGTTTCCCAACAGTGCGTTCTCTCATTAGTTGTTTTGAGGTCACATGACAGCTAACGATGAAACTCTTTCAGGCCATAATCTCTGAGCGAGTATCATTTCAAAATCTATGACCTAAGAGGGTAACAGTGCACTGTTACCCGCGAATGTTGACCGAAGACCGCCGTGAAATAAATTTCCAGCCTTGGGAATCATTGAGATTCTCGGGAAACAAAATAAACTGCTTCCCTCGGAAACAGTCATTAAGTGTTTATTACGTTTAATGCGACAATGGCAAATATGTTCTATGATCAAGCTTGGAGAAATTACAGCGCAGGAACGCTTATTCTGTTCAAAATTCTATGATATCTCCTAATGGAACTCACCCTTTATCCTTAACGTAAATAACGTAACTTTTCTGGCTGGTCTCAGTTGACTCAGTTCGGCAGCGGATATTGTCCCGGATATTGTCCTTGCAATGAAAATCAAACCTCGCTGGGTTTTGACCGTAATTTGCCGCAGACATCCCAGGGAAAAAATATTGACTTATTCAAATGATGAATTATTGTCAGGTTGATGTTTACAGCTTTGGTGTTCTTCTTTGTGAAATGTGCATCCGGCAACTTCCAGATCCTCGACGGCTGGAAGAACAGGTGGTGTTAATAGCAAATGGCGCGTTTCGTGGCCTGGTACGGCGATGCCTGCAGAGA
>JBBMOI010000006.1:30810000-30812500 GCA_038088405.1 Porites divaricata | reverse complement strand
TTGGTCAAGCTAGTTGTTTAATTCACGCGCGCCGTCTTCAACTGATGTTCCCGTTCTGGCTTCAGTTGTTCAAACGTTGGATAGCGCTATCCAGCGGATAAATCACTATCCAGCGGATAGCTTAATCAGTTTCCCGAATACTTATCCGCTGGGTAGTGATTTATCCAGTGGATAGCGCTATCCAACGTTTGAACAACCAGGGCCTGTAGTGCTAATTCAGATGGATCTCTGTCTCGGAACGAACGCCTATATTCTATCAAAGCACAAGGTCGCTTGAAACTTTTTTAAAAGCCATCGTTTAAAACACAATCACAGTTTGCTTTTGTTTATATATTGCATTTCTTTACTTTGCTATAAACTTACTTTATTTGTAAAAGTTTTTCCAGGCAAATAGGCTTTTGTGAAACTGCTGATTTTGTTAACTTAGTTAACCACCACAGAGACAAGCATATAAATCAACGACAGGTGAATTTCGATTAAAGCGCTCTTGCTTTCCAAAGTCTTCAACAACTGTAAAGCGTCGATGGAACGGTTCTTCAGCGATGTTGATTCCTATATTTGAAGGCAATTAAAAGCGCATAAATATTTTAAATTCATTTAAACCGCTCAAATGCGGCTGATCAGTATAAACCGTGTGAAAGTGTGTGCTAATACTTAAATTGAGCCTTAAAATCCCAAGGCTACAACTAGATTACAACAAAGCTGTTAAAAAAGCTTTGAAAAGTGTTTTACACTTTGTGGATTACGTGCGCCAGAATCGCCTCAGATCCTTAGAAACAAGTAACCAAGGAAACAAAATCATCCAAACAAATAACAGTTCAGTTTCAACTAGTTGAGGCCAAGAATAAAAAATTTCACGACAACCAGAAAAATACAATGTTAAACAAATTAAAGAAGCTCTAACACTTTTGAATGAAAAGTTGTTGCAGTAGTTTGATAACTTAAAGGCAAAAGCAAAGTTAGTCTAAAATAACGATTTTCGCGCGTGCCCTGTACTTTTGATAAAACCTTACTCCGTCGAGATGTGAAAATAACACAAGTTTTACCTTCTTCGCTAACATTTCCCGAAGCAGTCGAAGTTCCTAACATTGTTAGGAGGAAAATTATGCGGATTAAAAACGTTTTCATTTTGTCAAGAATAACTTTTCTCTTTCCAAAGCGCAACACGATTTAACTTGTTTAGCGAAGTAGAACGATTAAAAAACCTGTTGTCATAAAGACAAAATAGAACGTTTTCCTGCACGCGTTAAGTTTATGGGACACTCCTTTATCCTCCTATATATTGCATTGCATTGACATTAATTGCAGCTGTTCATCTTTTTAATAACAATGACTCGTGAAACGTTACTCTAAGCGCAAAATTTACGCTAGAGTCGATTTTTCCGGATTCGTCACGAATATAATTCAGATACCGGTTTCGTCATATAGTTTCGTCTTATATACAGATCCCCGACGCGTGCGGGGCACTACCTGACCTTATCTGGCCTAAGTGGGTTTGTACCGCTGGACAGTGTATGGTTTTCTTTCACAATGTTGAGTCTTAAACAGGGTATACAGTACAATTTCAGTATTTCTAATCGTTCTTGAAGAGAGTGTCTTTTTGGACCAGAAGCCTTTCCAAAGAATTAGTACGAAGGTTCGCGATGAGTAATCTCCATATGTGCTACTAACAATTTTTATTCTAAAATATCCAATTCCACAATGTTATTTTGAAAAATATTTCGATTCTGTATGCAAAAAAAGAGAACGAACTAAGGTCATAAAATAGGGACTCTTTTCTTATTAAACAGGGTTGCAAAATGAACGATTTTTGTCTTTAACCGGGGTCAAGGTTTGAAGGCGCGCCTCGGCGACACACCTCTACCAAAACTTCTCTTGAAAATAAATAAATAAATAAATAATGATTTGGAGATAACACATCCACAAAGTGGTTCTTCGTCAACCTGATTCCTGGTCGAATTGGAATTTGGAAAAGTTGGTTTTTGAGGAGAAGGGAAAACCAGAGTAAAGGAGAGAACTAACAACAAACTCAACCCACATATGGCGTCGACGTCGGGATTTAAACCTGGGCCACATTGGTGGGAGGCGAGCACTCTCACCACTGCGTCATCCTTTGCTTCCCAAAACCAAACCCTTTTCACGGTTGACGATTGTTGTGAATCGTTATTGAGTCCAAAAGTTAAAGTAAATAAAATCAAACCCCGCCATCTCGCTAATACGGTCACCTCGTTATTACGGCCACTTTTTTTTGGCCGCCCGGCAAAAAACCGCCATACATTTTCTTGTAAAAAAAAAACCCTCGTTAATACGGTCACCCGTTAATACACGGCCAACTTTTTTTCGGCTCATTGGTGGGCGTATTAACGGGATTCCATTGTATAAATTTTGCATAGATTATGTTGTGTTTTGAAAGTTTTCTTGGCCTTGCACTTGCATAAAATTACGAAATAATTTCAGATATAAGCAGTTTTCGAACTTGAATTGTCTAGAAAAAGTTAAG
>JBBMOI010000006.1:30695000-30807500 GCA_038088405.1 Porites divaricata | reverse complement strand
TTAAAATGTGTTTTTGCGCATGAGCCGCAGACATTTTGACGTCTTCTGTGATCTATTAGCAAAAGACCTGCTCAAGGCACAAAGGAATGTATAGCTATTTTCTTTGTCTAATTCAATGAACAGGAAAAAAAAATCGGCAAACTTGCCTCGTAGCACGCTTCCCGTAGCAAATTATAACTGTTACACCCAGTTTAGACATTTTCCCAGTCACCAACGCTGCTCTTCTTTCCTTCTCAGTTTTTCTCGATACTTGTAAGCAGTTTCAGTTCGTTTTTGTTGTTGTTGTTGTTGTTTTTAGTTTGTTTTTTAAGGCATTTTTCAAGGAAATACGTCTGCGGTTCGCAGGCTACCAAGACTCCGGTTATTTCTAATGGTCCGTCCCTAGTACTTTTTTGCATTTGTTAACGATGTCATTAACACCCTCCAACAAACTTGCGGCCGGGAATCAATTATATACTCCACAATTTACTCTTGTTTTCTCTTTTCTTTATAATATTGCTTTTTGGAAAAAGTTATTGAAACTATGTGTCCAGTTTATTCGTTGTATTACTTCCCCAAATTTTTAATGATGGCCTATGTTACATATCGTAAAGACCGCTATTTATGTGCAAATACATGATAGGCCTCATGAATGTTAACAATATTAGCCTGGCTATTTGACAAAGGCAGTAGTGAGGGGGTGGGGGGGGGGGGGGCGATGTATGTCTTCCATTGATTTAAGAGGTTCAGTCTCGGAACATGCTTCCGTTCACAAAAAAAAAACAATTGAAAACCAAATTATCAGAATCAAAATTTTCAGCATTCTAAGGATTAAATAATAAAAGTGATAGTGTTAAGGACAGTTTTTATTACAATTTTTTCTATAGATTAAGCCTTGCCTTCGTTGTTCAGTGATGTTGTTTCTTTCAATTGCAAATAATCAGCTGTCAACTTGAAAGACGTTTTTAAACAGGGCGGCAGCGCGGTCCGAAACATAAAAATCGTGAAAGAACGCTGGTACAATTTAAGGGAATTTAAGATTTTCTATGTAGACTATGTATTATACGAACTGCAGCGTTTAATTGGCCTAAAATAACTTCGTTTGGTGCAATCAGTTCTCATATTTTTCCAAAGCCGGGCGGGTTGAACTGACTGCAAGGCCTTACCCTCTCTGTCCCGTTACTCTCACTTGATACTACTTATTTCTGCTTTCAGGGAAACGAACAAATACTTAAATTATTTAAATGCTTTATCATTTTATTCCCGACCTTGTAATAAAAGTGCTTCTTAGCATGTACAAGGAAGAAGCACGTTTTACAGACAAAGGGAAAAGGATTCGAAATAACTGATCGGGAAGAGGATGGGCATCGTCTTGTAGCGGAGTAAACTTGTAGTTTGTGGCGTCACTGAAGGTGTTCAGGACTTAACGACAATGTTTTGCTCTTTCCAAGGCTCGGAATAAAGAGAATGTTTGAGAACGGGGTATCTTTTAGGGGGTCAAATAAAGCCATGCCCTTAGATGTTCAACAAGCAACTCCCCCTTTTTACATGGCAGTCCACTGTAAGTGTCCTCCTTCCCAGTTGGGTGAGTTGGATACATCGCTTTCTTGAACTGATTTCTTTTTAAAGAAAAAAAACTTGCTAATGGATGCGTTTTACCGTAAAAAAAGAGAAAACAAAGAGAAAAGTTTTGAGATTTTTGTTTTCATTGCGCTTTGCATGAATTTTTTCCAGGGTTTTGGCCTGTATAAAATGTTTATTTTTTTCATCCCTCTCCATCATTTGTTCTAATTGCTCGTTCCTAGCACAGCAAGATGAAGACATTACCTGCAATTAGCCATTAAAATTAAACATGAAAATAAAAAATGTGGAAACTATTACAGACACAAGATTCTCTCTAAAACCGTGACCCTTTTGTACATAATAACATAAACGGTTCGGTTAAATTACATTCGCATGCAGTTCTCGCTGGCTTTTCACCGTTTTCCGTGATCAATCGATAAAATCACTTGATCGCTAAAGATTTTTATCGATTTCGATTTTTATCTAGTGGCTACACAGGGAAGTAACTACAGACGGAACTGATGTTATTTTTAAAGGGTGGCAGATCTAACTCGTGAAAAAACTGGGCCCCCTACAAACCTGGCCAGTATCGGCCATCAGAAGAAGACTTTAAAGAAAGTGGTAATAAATTGTTTGATCCTTTGACTCTCAATTGCAACTCAGCTGTCAACAAATTCACTGTTTCCATAAAAAAAGTGTTCATTTTTGAATGAACAGAAGAACAGATGTATCTTCCGATATAAATCGATGGAATCGGTAGATAAAGCGTTAAACGAAACGAGTGTGTCATCGATTTCTACCGATTGCTCGATACAGTCTATATCAATCAAATCAGAATTACCGATTTTTATCGATTGGCTACTCCGCGGAAACGCCTCAGAGCACAAATCCAGCCCATAAGTCCTTGCGATAGCTGCGATTTTCAGTAAGATGAGAGCCTGGGGACGAGGTGCACTTCCAATAAACAAAATGGACGACTTCAGTTGGTTGGGCTGGAGACAGATTTGTGCTGTACATGGAGCAGTCTCATGGCCCGGTCAGGGTGATGGGGCGGGACAGCTACAGCTTTGGTATCGTGAGAAGCGTAATTCATATCGCATTTACGCCGTCAAGACAGCGAAAGATGGCAATTGGGTACGTGAGTTATTAA
Source organism: Porites divaricata (assembly GCA_038088405.1). NCBI lineage: Eukaryota > Metazoa > Cnidaria > Anthozoa > Scleractinia > Poritidae > Porites > Porites divaricata. The sequence continues at coordinate 30,804,808 of JBBMOI010000006.1, read as the reverse complement.
TTAATGTTTTACTCTTTCACTCCCAAGAGTGCACTGAAAAAATCAAAACGTTATTAACAAAGAAGTCCAAATTTCATTTCGTCCAATACTTAAGCGTAAAACAAATTGACTCTGGGAATGAAAGGGTAAATTTTTTAAATTTAAAGTAATACGTCAAACAATTTCAATTACATTGTAACAGACGCGTAACAATATACTGAACCTTTTGTCTTTTGAAATTTAGGCTTATTAATGTGGTTATTTAATTTATTCACTTTAATGTATCCATTTATATATTATTTTATATGCTTTGTTCTTCATTAAACATAAGAACCTGTGGATTAAGAACCTTCTGGCAGAAATTTGCCACTTAAATAATTATACCCAAAAATACAAGAACCTGTTTAGCCAAGGAAGATCGTCATTCCAAGTTAAGCATAAATTACGATAAACAATTTAACTAAAGAGGGGTAACTATGAGTTGTAAATTTAATTATATAATTCTTAAGAAGAATGCTCTTAAAAGCGTTTAATTACGGTGTCACTTGCTTAGAGACAAGATAAAATAATGAGGAGGCAATTACAAGAACTAGGATTTCAATTCCCATGGAAAACAGTTTTTTGGTTCTGTGCCCACAGATCATAGCAATCCATCAGTAACAATTTTTTAGTTCTGTGAAATTCATGGGAACCCGTCCCCTAAATGTTTTGGATTTTAGTCAAAGTCATATATAATTTATTTTTTCTTTGTGCTGCTAGCTGGAATCCATTAAAGTACCAGTAATGTATGATTCAAGATGGAACTGATAGATGCTAAACATTTCAGTTTTGTATATATGAGTTGTAACTGAATAATTGCCCTACTAGTTCGATAGTAGAAAAAATAATTAATTTTCTGTAAATGGATCCGTAAGGCTGAAAGTGGCACTGGGAAACTATTTTTTGGTTCTGTTATTTTGAGATCAAGGTAACGACACGGTACCGGAAACTTTTGTTACCATAAATTAAATTGTAGGACTTGGGATTACATCTACATGAAGAAGGATTTCCTGGCTAAAATGTTTTCTCTTCCTACTTTATCAACAGTAGAGTATTCTTCAGGATATTTACTGTATTTTTTTGCTTATAAGGCGCACTCGGTTATAAGATGCACCCCAAACCTTTCAACACGATTTTTCTAAGTTGACAAACTGAAAATTAAGCAAAAATACCCGGCTGTAAGGTGCAACTGTGATTTTTGGCAATGTTTATCTTATAATTACAACAACATGCTTTTCAACAACACTGATTACGGCCATTCACCTATTAAGTGAACAAAAGTGAAAAAGGTTACACATTTCAATCAAAAGCAAAAAAATCACACCTATCAACACAGAAAGCATTGTTTTTTAAAGCTGCGAATACTCAAGGACTCAGTTTTTGTTCCATAAACAAGTCAGTTGTCTTGGTTGCGGCATATTGACAGTGGTGCATGCATTGGTAGTATCAAGAAAATCAATCGTGTAATACATAAGCCTGAATATTTTGTTAATTAACTGACAAGTCTGGGAAATTTAAGCCCTTGTTTATCAAAATAACTGTGATAAAAGAGCTCTCACAGTTCTATTAACAGGTTTGGGAGTTTTCATTGGAAAAAAAAAGTTTTGAAACAAGCGCAAGATCGCAGTGTGGAAATGACAGTAAACAAACTGCCATCTTGGTTCAAGCACGTGCTCAAAAATTTGCCTGGTTGCCAAGTATCAGCATTCAGTTCAAAAACGATTAATGCCAGGTGATTTGTTTCGAATTAAAGAGCAATTCGTTCATCGATAAAAAACCGCTTTAGAAGATGTAGAAGTGATTGAAAACAGATAACAAAAAAGAGGATGAGCAGCTAGAGCTTTTATATTCAAGGATTTGACTCAATTTTGTTTTGTTGCCCAAAGATACTCAGTTATAAGACGCACCCTAAAATTACAACAGATTTAGACCTATCAAGCAGACTTTCGTTGAAAACATGCTGCACCTTGTAAGCAAAAAAATAATTATGGTACTTTTAATGTCATATTTAACAATTTGTTTCTGAATTGATTGAGTGCTCTTGTATAAATACATGAAAATCAAGACCCTTAAGATTCAAGAAAAATTACGTCGTTGCTAGAGAGCAAACACATGTGATGAACATGGCACGTCATTTCTGTCATCACCAAAAATAAACCACACACTCAACACCAGACCATTTGCATACAATGAAAGTTTACAACACTGGTGACCAGTTAGTCTCACTATGACTGCACAATTGATCGAGGTTTTGCTCATTATTAACATTTCTTCTTTTTCTCGACCTCCAAGGTATTCACTTGTTCCAAAGTAATCAACACTTTCAAGACAGTGATAGAACTCATGTGGACCAAACTATTTCGGAAAAGCTCTTAATCTTCTGCATTAACCTTTCCCTAAGCTTACTTCACAAAACATCTGTGGCTCCAGTCATGCCACGATTCTTTATATCCCCAGTTTCCATGGTGTCTGCTATGTTCAACCCTGCAGAGACCATGTCTTCCCTTTTGTGGACTACATGTAAATAGAAGGAACAAAACATGGCTTGCAGCTTTTGAGTCTGCAATCGAGACTAACAAGAAATTTGGTAATCAGTTTTGTTAGGGTTATATGACATAATACAATTATTATGAAAAACTAAAAAGTCAATTTATTTTTCTGATTTTAAATCAACAATCTATCTCCTTCATACATAAAAATTAAGAACCTAATTAAGAACCTACATAGCCTAAATTCTCATTAAGTACCCCAAAATACAAGAACCTATTTTGCCAGACTTCAAAAAAAGTAGGTTGTTATTTGCTGGTGTTGACTGTACCTCATTTACCAGTTTTATGTAATTGATTAGCCACCATGGTAGCTTGATGCACCACAACAATAGGTTCATGAGGAACTGAAGTGAGTGAGTTCACTTGATTCATGTACAGTGTTAAGACAACGTTTAATGGATAAACCAGTGCTGTGTTTACATTTGATCATTACCAATTCACTGATCAGGTTATTTCAAATGCCTTTCATGTTTAGTGTCAGCAGAAAATACATGTAGGTACATGTACATTTAACGGCAGCACTAAAACACGGAATCCGGAATCTGAAAACTGAATCACTGAAACAGAAACAGAAATGGAATACGGAATCCATGAAAGAAGGTTCCAAGCAATCGATTCGAAAAAAAAAATATTAGCAATGACAATAAAATAAATAAACAGATAAAAAAAGGCTTAAATGAATAAATTAGCTGAGTAGAAGAGGCTGCTGTATCAGTAGAGGAGATGATTCCAGTGAAAAGACTCTAGATACTACTTCCTGCAATGAATGCAAATTCTCATGGGACAGGAAAGTGAAGAGGAAAACGTCACTGACAAAAACTACAATCATCGTCAAAAGGGTTGGGAAGGTTGCCCTTTTTACGTCTCCTTTTCCTTCCTCCCCCCACCCCTGGCCCAATGTTGATCAAAACGTTAAATTATGTTTGTGCGGGTAATTGTTCTGTTATATCCCAACATTGAATAGGGGGGGACGGGGGATATTTAGCAAAAGAGAAAACTCCGTTTTTTCAGGGTTAAAATGGACTACTGTTAAGTTGCACAACCTTCCCAACTACTTTTGTCTGTGATTGTCTGAAAATTCTGGGTGTGGCCCTCGAAGATAAAAAATCGACGACTTTTTGACAGTAGAAAAGTCTTCAAAAAACGCTCGTAAACAGTATTCTGTTGAAAAGAAATATTTTCCGTACCTTGTTAAGACAGTTTTTGGCGCACACGCATGTTTATACTCGGCATGTTTTGCAATCTGGTAAGGAGAACTATTGCTCTTTCTGGGCCACAGGAAAAGGGCCAAAATAAAAATGTAAGATTATTTTCGGTAAAAGCTATTGACTATAGCATAGGCTGATATGCTCCAACTGTTAAAGCAAGATAATATTATAGTGCGTTCACCAGTTTCCCAAAAAGCCATTCGGATCGCGACATTGCAGCTGACATATTCCTTGGCAGTTCCTCCATTCCTTTGCAATATTCAGTACATGCCAATTTGCGACACGGGCAAACTATGAGGCTGAGTGGAGATTTGCCCAATTCTAGAGGCTACTTTCTTCCGCTAAACAACTCTAGATAAGCCCTTATGGCACTGCTTTTCGAAACTGGTTTCAGAAAACGAGAACAAAGTACGCTCCTGATTTAGGATAAGGCGTCCATTGTATTCGTTTATCTAATTACAAAGGTAACACATGCAAAGTCATTGCACACCACATTACTCCATTTTCGCAGCCGAAAATAATTCCTTTATAGTAGCGCTAACGACAAAATAGCCTAATTGACTTGTTGGCAGCTTTGCGAGGACTTAACCAAAGGAATTTTAATAGACATTTTAGCTTAATTCTAAGTAAAATACGACATTACTCCATGGATAGCGTTAAAAATTAAACTAACTTTGCTAATTGACCTTTATAGGGCACTGTTTGAATGGAGTAATGTTGGGAAACAGTACTGTTGTTAAATGTATCCCCGTAAACAAATGCGACAAAAGCTGTCGATATTCTTACATGGTTGACATGTTTTTGCCCTTTTCTTGTTTGAAAGTCGGTTCATTGTCCATATATTAAGCATTTTCTTATGGAGTAATGTGATGGAGTAATGTGGAAGCCCATGTTGTTTACTGTTCTCAAATTAACTGAATGATTGACAGGCGACGCTAGCATAGCAATTTCTATATAAACACTGAAAAATGACTGAATAACTCTTTTATAGAGGTTCCGTATTACTTTCAGGCCTTACGAAAATACAGTCTAGAAGATTTTGAGTCCACACTTATCTCACTCCTCCCTCGCAACTACAAACATCACGTTTTTCTTGGATAGTTTAACACTGCCGGAATGGGAAAAAAAAACTATATTGTGGCAGCCTTTATGCCACTTCTATTTGTAACATCTTTCAAAATACTTTGCTGAAAGGAAACGGCAAAAGTTCAACAGGAATAATGCCGCTGATGAAAAAGATGCATGTATACATGACAACGACAGCAATCGTATAGCATTTTCTACTTAAATACCCTCATGAAATTTTCTTTAAAGCTAGTGAAACAGACCACCTGTGGCCATTCTTTCTACATAGTCCATGCAAAGAAAACGTCCTCTTGCTTCATGGGAAAAATTAAACGCCCTAAATGTTTTCTTCTGACGTTCTTAAAAGAAAGCGTTTTCACCCAGTGGATTTATTGGTCACGCTATAATTATGAAATGTCACGCATGCAGATGCAAAATTCTCCTATTTAGGATTTCACTGAAATATAACCTTTATTAGAGTTTTAATATAGTTTGGAAAGTACATGATCAGCACAGTTCCAGGACGACATATCTCAATCAAATGTTAAATGCGACAAGTTTTATAAGCGTTTAAAGTTGATTTCCTATTCTCCTACAATCATCGTCAAAAGTGTTGGGAAGGTTGCCCTTTTTACGTCTCCTTTTCCTTCCTCCCCCCACCCCTGGCCCAATGTTGATCAAAACGTTAATGTTTGTGCGGGTAATTGTTCTGTTATATCCCAACATTGAATAGGGGGGACGGAGGATATTTAGCAAAAGAGAAAACTCCCTTTTTTCAGGGTTAAAATGGACTACTGTTAAGTTGCACAACCTTCCCAACTACTTTTGTCTGTGATTGTAGTTCCTTAAGAAAAAAATAAGTTATATGGAGACAGATCACTTCGTTTAAATTGACAGAGGCGTTGTTTATATAACTGAAAGGCGTAGCCGTCAGGTTTTTCCTGATTGTCTTTTCTGGGCTCTCTTTAACAGTGTTCAGTTATATTTATCAATTGAATGCAACTTACTCAGGAGAACCATGGCATTTTGGAGTCCAAAGAGAAGAGAGAATTACATTTGCTTGATTCTGCAACTGATTACATCAAAATAATGAGCCATGCTAATAAGCCTCTTCAACAAAAACACGGATGTCAACATAAACTCAATTACTGGTACACCAATATTCCATCAATATTCAGCTTGGCAAAAAAGTTGAACTTATTGCTAAGACACCGGAACTGTGGTCACGTCACGGGTCAGTCATGTGTTGAGTATTCAGTTTGGGGACAATCATGTGGTGTGGTCTGAGGCCAACTACTACTAGTTGGCAGCTATACAAAGGAAATATTTAACTGTATTATTCAACCCATAAACTTGTGAATAAAAATTACTCGTAAAATTACTTTCATCGGCCTTGAAATGCAATAACCCAAACTACAGCAAACCTTATCAAGACACAATAACAAGAATATATTTAAGGGAACTGCCAAGAAAACTAAAACAAATTCTCTTTGGATTGTACTAAATAATAATGCAATGTGAAATTCTTTAATTTTCTATCATTGATATTTGTTTCCGTATCCCATCTACGTTTCTGTTTCCGGATCCAGATTCCAGATTCCGTGTTTTATTGCTGCTGTATCTGCATAGGTTCATGAGAAAATGGAAACTGTTACCCTCCATACCAGGATGCAGTTTATACTCCCCCCCCCCCCCCCCCCCCCCCACGGAGGGCATCAGAAATTCCAATGGAAAGAGGGTCCAAGATGAGGTAATTTAAAAGCGGGTGGGGTCAGATTCTCAAGGTCTTTTTTTCCAACTGGGACTTTGAAACAAGAATTATTATTATTTCTTTTTTTTCACAGCTTACCTGTATATCATGATTAATCTTCTTGTATCTAATATGAATGTCATCAGCTTATTGCTTTATATTTCACAATATAATTGTGGTATTCACTGTGTTATGGTCATGTTCTATTTAGCCTTCTTCTAACTTGTTTTTAACTGAGAAAGGAAGTAATTATTGTTTATTGTTTACTGGTTCTTTCATAGATGCTCTCATAGTACACTGGCCAAAACTGTTCTGGATTGATGTTATATATTTATACAAAAATATTTAACAAGCTAATTAAAAGGAACTTCAATTACCGGTATATTTTTCTCTTTGAAGTTTATCGAATTCCACACCTGGCAAAATATTTTCATGTTGATCATGCAAGGAGGACTTCCATTACAGCATATCCAAACATGGTAACGAAATCACAGAGGCATGCAAAATCACATGATTTTTAAGAAAAAACGAATTTAAAAAATGAAGGGTTGTTATGTTAAGAATATCACAACATTTTTGCAGATGTTTTGAAAACCATTCAATGGGAAAACACAAGGACAACTTAAGGACAGTCTTCAACTTATTTCACCAGTGAAATATACAGCTGTAGCACTTTCTTAAGACCTTCATCATCTTAAAACTCTTCTTGCCACTAGATGGGTCTTCCTTCCCGTTTTGAAGGTGGCAGCCTGTTGCTCACGCTCCATTCCAGCAGCAAAGAAATGCTATTTGGGCCTCTCTAATAGTTGCTGGACCATATTTCTTGGCTCTTCTCCCAGGAGCTTGCCATTAATTTAGTCTCATGTTGTGTTGCACAACAGCTTGAAACAACTCTGTGGATTTGCCACGTGGCCCTTCAGTGGTAGCACATAATTTTATTATATGTATCACAGGTTGAATCTTCGACGCTCTTATAACTGCTGTTGTATCAAAGGATTATACTGCTGCACGTACGTCAATGGCTCAATCCAAGTTATCTTTGCTGTAATATTTATTAGGAGACAACATTCTAACATGACAACGCTTCTTTTTCATCGAAAAACATGTGATTTGTTTTTCTTTAAAAGTACGTAATTTTGTGTACCTTGGTGATTTTGTTACCAAGTTTTGATACGCCATAACACAATTCCTCCTTGTGTGATCAGCATAAAAATATTATTCCATGTGTGGAATTTAATATTGTTTAATTATTAATTAAAGGAAAAAATATCATTACAGTGTGTAAGGGTCCTTATGGCTTGTTTTATTTTTGTATAATAAAACATCAATCCAGAACAGTTTTGTCCAGTTTACTATGTGTCTCGTAAGGTATTGCCTTCTTGATTGTCTGTGACGTACCCCTCTACTCACTGTTAATAATAGAAAGACCTTTATAACATGCAAGGCAAAACTGAGAACATTAGAAACTTTTTTAAGATGAATAAAAAGATTTTTTGCTCTTTTTATCTTCTGCATAAAAGTGTAGTCAAACAGCACTTTTAATGAAAATATTCTCTTCAGGGGGATCCCAACCAAGTTACAGAAAAAGTTGTGGCATGCATGGGGTGTATGACAAGTACCTGTGGAATGGAAATTATAGGGGTGTGGATGGTCTAAAGTAAAAGTGCCCTTCATAGGGGTGTGGGTGGGGGGGGGGGGGGGGTAGAGCCATGTCCAGCCCTGGCCATGAAATCCATAGTTTCTTCACTTCTTACTTAGTTCTACACTTCTCAGAGGTGTGGAAGTGTGGAATAGTCTGACAAACTAAGGATATTGTCGCACCTCTTCCCTAGGCACGAAACCTCTGTCATTCTTTACTTAGTTCTACACTTCTCAGAGGTGTGGAAGTGTGGAAGTCTGACAAACTAAGGATATTGTCGCACTTCTTCCCTTGGCACGAAACCTCGGTCATTCTTTACTTAGTTCTACACTTCTCAGAGGTGTGGAAGTGTGGAATAGTCTGACAAACTAAGGATATTGTCGCACTTCTTCCCTTGGCACGAAACCTCGGTCATTCTTTACTTAGTTCTACACTTCTCAGAGGTGTGGAAGTGTGGAAGTCTGACAAACTAAGGATATTGTCGCACTTCTTTCCTTGGCACGAAACCTCTGTCATTCTTTACTTAGTTCTACACTTCTCAGAGGTGTGGAAGTGTGGAATAGTCTGACAAACTAAGATATTGTCGCACTTCTTCCCTAGGCACGAAACCTCTGTCATTCTTTACTTAGTTCTACACTTCTCAGAGGTGTGGAAGTGTGGAATAGTCTGACAAACTAAGGATATTGTCGCACTTCTTCCCTTGGCACGAAACCTCTGTCATTCTTTACTTAGTTCTACACTTCTCAGAGGTGTGGAAGTGTGGAAGTCTGACAAACTAAGGATATTGTCGCACTTCTTTCCTTGGCACGAAACCTCTGTCATTCTTTACTTAGTTCTACACTTCTCAGAGGTGTGGAAGTGTGGAATAGTCTGACAAACTAAGATATTGTCGCACTTCTTCCCTAGGCACGAAACCTCTGTCATTCTTTACTTAGTTCTACACTTCTCAGAGGTGTGGAAGTGTGGAATAGTCTGACAAACTAAGGATATTGTCGCACTTCTTCCCTAGGCACGAAACCTCTGTCATTCTTTACTTAGTTCTACACTTCTCAGAGGTGTGGAAGTGTGGAAGTCTGACAAACTAAGGATATTGTCGCACTTCTTCCCTAGGCACGAAACCTCTGTCATTCTTTACTTGGTTCTACACTTCTCAGAGGTGTGGAAGTGTGGAAAAGTCTGACAAACTAAGGATATTGTCACACTTCTTCCCTAGGCACGAAACCTCTGTCATTCTTTACTTAGTTCTACACTTCTCAGAGGTGTGGAAGTGTGGAATAGTCTGACAAACTAAGGATATTGTCGCACCTCTTCCCTAGGCACGAAACCTCTGTCATTCTTTACTTAGTTCTACACTTCTCAGAGGTGTGGAAGTGTGGAAGTCTGACAAACTAAGGATATTGTCGCACTTCTTCCCTTGGCACGAAACCTCGGTCATTCTTTACTTAGTTCTACACTTCTCAGAGGTGTGGAAGTGTGGAATAGTCTGACAAACTAAGGATATTGTCGCACTTCTTCCCTTGGCACGAAACCTCGGTCATTCTTTACTTAGTTCTACACTTCTCAGAGGTGTGGAAGTGTGGAATAGTCTGACAAACTAAGATATTGTCGCACTTCTTCCCTAGGCACGAAACCTCTGTCATTCTTTACTTAGTTCTACACTTCTCAGAGGTGTGGAAGTGTGGAATAGTCTGACAAACTAAGGATATTGTCGCACTTCTTCCCTAGGCACGAAACCTCTGTCATTCTTTACTTAGTTCTACACTTCTCAGAGGTGTGGAAGTGTGGAAGTCTGACAAACTAAGGATATTGTCGCACTTCTTCCCTAGGCACGAAACCTCTGTCATTCTTTACTTAGTTCTACACTTCTCAGAGGTGTGGACGTGTGGAATAGTCTGACAAGTTGAGTTAAAACGTCGCACTTTCCCTGAGTCACGAGAAGTTCAGTGCTCTTTATGAGCACTTGGTTTTACTTCTGTATAGTATTTTACATTTTTCCTTAAGAACTATTTTTATTTTGAATAGAAGATATAACCATTGTTTCAATGCCAGCTGTTGAAAGAAACTTAAAGTTAAGAAATCCGATGTCCAACCAATCATTCTTCCTTATCAGTATGCTTCAACTTTGCTCATTGTTAGAGCTAGCCATATATCCACTGTTTCGTAGTTTTTCCTCTTCTCTAAGGTTATGTAAATGCTGAACATAAATTATGAAAAAGACAAAGTGTCCTCTGTTCATTCTCCTTGTCATTTTTGCATATTTTGACAGCCAAGAGAACGTCTGCTCGCAAACTTCTGTGTCAATCTGTAGGTGAAAAACAAAGAGGTCAGATGACAACATCAAAACATTTGTACATCGCTTAATGCTAGAATGCACTTATATGCCGCCAAAGAATTAATTACCGTGATTAAATAACTTAGTAAGCGATAGGATTCAAATAAATTTCGGTGTTCTGGCCGACGACCTATTAAAGGAAACTGAGATCGTTATAGTACTAAATAAAATTAATAACATTGCAAACCACATCTTTTCCGTCTCATTACCCCTTTGAGCTCTTCTACGTTGATGTGTTCATAATGTTGACAGGCTATTCACGTCTATCTTTGGCTCAGTTGCTGTTGCTTTGATCTTACCTTCATAGTTTAGCTCTTACGAGTATATCTTGTAGTGACTTTCCTCTTTTGTAAGATATTATGGGAGGGTCTTTAAAGATTCCTCTAAGCAACGGTTGGTTTTCTATAAGATACCATTTGTTCATGATGATTTTTTTTAGATTCGGTACTGGGGGGCGATATTCTGTCACGAATGGTAGTATTTTCTTGTGCGTTTTTGTTTTGTTTTGCAAAGCCGACATTCTTTCGTGATGCTTGACTTCTGATAGGTGTTTATCTATCACTTTATCTCTATACCCCTCATACGGAGTCTTCGCTTGAAATTAGTTATGTTCTCTTCGAACGTTTTCTCAGAAGAGTTTGTTCTGAGTAATCTTAATGCCTCGCCTTTTATGAATCCTTTCTTTACCCCTGGGGGGTGACATGAAGAGAAGTACGTGTATTGGAAAGTTTCTGTCGGTTTGAAGTGTGTACGCACATCTAGGATTGATTCCTTCTTAAATCTTTCTCCTTTGTAAATACATGTATCCAGAAAGGCGGTTTCTGTTTCTGAAACTTCAGCAGTACATTTTATGGTCGGGTGGTGGTTATTTGCTAGGTCGATGAATGAGTATATTTCTTCTTTGTCTACATTCCACAATGAGAATATGTCATCGATAAATCTCTTCCACACTAGTGGTTTGTGCGGACTTTTGTTAATAATTTCTATCTCTATTGCAGACATAAAAATGTTAACAAATGCAACTGCCATTTTTGTTCCCATAGCTGTACCTTGTACTTGGAGGTAGTTTTTTCCAACAAATTGGAAAGAATTCTCCGTTAGGATTAGTCTGAGCACATCTGCGAGGTATTGGCTGGGTATTGGAGGTTTGTTTTGATAGAATGTTTCGTATGCTTGGCATATAATTGTAATTCCTTCCTCCTGTGGGATGTTTGTGTAAAATAGCATTTTCTACAACCCTGGTTTTCCCTGTGAAGTTGATAAAGTCTGTCGAATCTTTGAGACACGAGTTTTGCGATTTAGCAATTGGTTGGAGGAGACTATCAACAAATGATTAGATCCTTTCTGTCGGGCCTTCGTAGCCCGATATGATCGGTCTTCCAACTGGTGTTGGTTTGTGAATCTTTGTGAGAGTGTAGAATTGTGGTATTCGCGGTGGATTTGGCGTGAGGGATAGCCATCGTCTTATCATCTCGTCTATATGTTTCTCTTTGTAAAGCTTATCTATCAATTTCTTGACCCTTTTAGAGGTTTCTACTACGATTGGTGTTTCTAAGGGTTTGTAGTTTTCTCTGTCATCTAATTATATTTGACCTTCTTTCATTTTGTCTTCTTTGTTGAGGACAACAATAGAGGAGCCTTTAACTGCTCGTTTAATATTGATGTCTGGGTTTTGTTTCAGTTGTTTGATGGCAAGTTGTTCCCTCTTGGGTAGATTGTTTCTAGGCGTGATTGTATTTATATTAGCAAGTTGTAATTTAACCTCTTCTAGGTATGTTTCTAGTGCGACTGATGGCTGAACTGGTGGTTCCCAGTCTGACTTTACATGAAAGGGGTGTTGCTCTTTATCTTTTCCATGAAAGATATATTGTAGACGCATTCGTCTAGCGAAAGCGTTGAAATCTTTTAATAGTTCTGCCCTAACGTGACCTGTGTTTGTCACTGGTGTGGGGATGAATTTAAGACCCCTTGACAGAACATTTATCTGATCGCGTGTCAGTTTGTAATCTGAGAGGTTTTTGATATGTTTCTTTCTTGCTTCTGTCATGTTCTTATCTAAATCACGCGCTCTTTTACGCCTCCGTTCATTGCGTTTTTTGGTTGACAATGACCGCTTTTTCTTTCCTCTTTCCCTTTTTAGATAATCTATATTCTCAGAAACACTCTGGGATAAGATTCACTTTGTTTATTCTCTTTAGTATTTTGTAAGACATTCTTCATTTTGTTGAGTTCGTCTATTTTCTTCTGGATATTCTCTAGTTTCTGTTCGTGACTGAATTCTAGATGGCAGTGAAACAAGGCTAATATCTTCTAGTCAAAGAATTGTTGTCTAAATGTAAAAAAAGCATTTAAAAAGATGTACCACGAGTTGCAGGAATAAAACCAACTAATACTCGCACTGCGCTTTATTCTCATTCCATACATACGACTGCGGGAAAGTGCGACAATATCCTGACTCTGTCACACTATTTCACACTTCCACACGTCTGAGAAGTGTAGAACTAAGTAAAGAATTACATAGGTTTCATGACTAGGAGAAACGTCTAACATTATCCTTTGTTTGTCAGACTTTTCCACACCTCTGAGAAGTGTAGAACTAAGTAAAGAATGACAGATGTTTCGTGACTAGGGAAAAGTGTGACATTATCCTTAGTTTGTCAGACTTTTCCACACTTCCACACCTCTGAGAAGTGTAGAACTAAGTAAAGAATGACAGAGGTTTCGTGCCTAGGGAAGAGGTGCGACAATATCCTTAGTTTGTCAGACTTTTCCACACTTCCACACCTCTGAGAAGTGTAGAACTAAGTAAAGAATGACAGAGGTTTCGTGCCTAGGGAAGAAGTGCGACAATATCCTTAGTTTGTCAGACTTTTCCACACTTCCACACCGCTGAGAAGTGTAGAACTAAGTAAAGAATGACAGAGGTTTCGTGCCTAGGGAAGAAGTGCGACAATATCCTTAGTTTGTCAGACTTTTCCACACTTCCACACCTCTGAGAAGTGTAGAACTAAGTAAAGAATGACAGAGGTTTCGTGCCTAGGGAAGAAGTGCGACAACATCCTTAGTTTGTCAGACTTTTCCACACTTCCACACCTCTGAGAAGTGTAGAACTAAGTATGAAAAAGGAAAGTAGGGATCTTGTGGCCAGCGCTGGACATTTGTGGGGGGGTATTATGGATACTCTCTGGAACTACACATATTACAGTTAATATCACAGTCAAATGTAAGTTGTCAGTCAGGCACCAAATAACCCCTGTTTTTAATATGTTTTTGTGGTAAAAGTAGTGTACATCTGTACATGTAGTCTGAATGAAGTCTTCATTCGCATTTTTTTAAACTTTTTTTGCAATATTATTTCAACTCAGTTGCTTTAAACGTCAGAAAGTAAGTTTCCTGAAATCGAACCCATTACAGTCGAACCTCTCTAATACGGACACCGAAGGGACAGAGCGAAGTGTCCGAATTAGAGAGGCGTCTGTATAAAAGAGGTCACTACGATGACTTCGCTTTTGTGACAGTTTTAAGTGTTCAGTAGCTAAAACCAGGCTTACACTTGTCTTAAAACTGCATTTAAGTTTATTAATTCACAGTACAAAGACACTGTCTTTCAGTAGCATACAAAAATTGTACATATTGATCAGCTACATATGACAGTTGTAGACAAATCACTGTTTTAAGACGAAATGAGCTACAGCGCAATGCTGCATGTAAAAAGTTGTAATGTAAAGCTCAATTCTGAAAGTGCGCTATTTGTTATTTTGCAAGTGCAGTGAACAGTAACTAGTCAAGAGTACAAAATGTAATAGAAAAGATCTTCAATTATTGCTATCTGTAGTTATCAAAGCCTTCAAAAAGTCGGTTGTGTTCCTCTGTGCACCTTTTGCAAATGAACATATTTGGTATACAGCGACTGGGCTTTTGAAGGGTGGGCCAAAGGGGGCCTCTTTTCCTTGAAATTATTTTATATTATTTTGATAGAATTCTCAGAACCATAAAACGTTTCTGTATAGCTGGCAAGTTGGCAAGTGTCCCAGCCACCCTTTTCTGGATCCACCACTGGCAGATGCTAGTAAAATGAGTTCATGAGAGATTTCTCCGTTTTTAATAACTTACTTAGAGAACAAAAACCAATTCCAGCATACAGCAAATAATACAAAATGTACCTGACTGTATGTATTTCATGCCATTATCAAAATGGAATAAATTATGCAAAAGATTCTAGTTAAACCCCACTAACCCAGTAGCCCAGAGAAGACAGAAAAATAACTCAGGTTTGTGGAGATGGACGAGATGGAGAAATCTTAAGGTTGGGAGGTACACCAGGGAAAGAACTAATAATTAATTTTCTGTTGTCAGGGACTTGACTGACAGCCTTCTTTGTGTATTTTTCTGCAGTAAAAACAGTTGCCTATGCTTGTCAGTAGATCAATGACAAGTGTTTTCATCCCTTTTTCTAATAATTTATTTTTTGCTCCACCTGCTATTCGTTGAATTATCTTTCCATGTTGTTTTTCCAGATCTAAATCTGCCAAAGGCTGGTCCACAGGATGTAAGATTTTTTGATTGTTTTTCTTCCTGTTAAGTGCTGATACTGTGTAAGCTTTCCTTGGGTTTCTGAGGTTGAAATTGAAATAGCAGTTACAAAAACAAACTGCATGTATAGTGCTAGTTCAAAGGTAGTTCAAGAAACTTCCTCTTCTTGGCTTGCTATTATCTCTCTCTAAGCCACTGTATGACTGTGATTTCTCTTTTCAAAATTTGGATATGATTGTAGGTCATGTGTATACTGTAAAGTCCTATTTCATTATACAGTACCAGTATGAAAATCAACTCTTTTAGTAATTGGGATCTGATTATTATTTATTGAGGTCCCCAAAGTCAACAGCCTGTGTTATTTCATTTACTATATCATTAATTTTTTATGGGTACTTTAATTTTGGTTTCGGTTCAAAACATTCTCACAGTTCTCTTGCCCAGTTTGTTCGGTGAAGTTAAGCTCTGTCAGGCAGGGTTAGTATACTGGGATAGTTCACACTTTTTGGAATAAAACATGTAATATGCGTTGACTTGAATTCCATTTTTCAAAAGAAAGCAGTTTCATTGTTTAGACATGCTTATAGAGCATTGTTTCATGTAAAAGTTTTAGAGTCAGAAGAAATTTCAAAGGATTCTCTTTGATCACTGTGTTTATTGTAAGTAGCTAGGGGAAGTGGTGAACTAGAGCTGACAGATAGTGCTGCTTTTTATATCATCTGGCTTGTTTAAAGCCTGCAGTGCGGGCAACCCACGTAATGTGTACAGTATAGATTATAGTTGATTTAAAGAAGGTTTAAAGTGTCTACGGTACAGGCTAGCTTGTGTATAGTACAGTCCTGTTGTAAAGTGCAATGAACTCAACCAAAGCACTGCACCCAATAACAATCAGCCAATCACAAGTCATGTTCACAAGGACAATAATTAGTTGCCTGTCTCTTTATTTCTCAAAGTGCCACCGCCCAAGTGTGTTCACTGCACTAATATTAATTCAACTTAAGAAAAATTTGTTGAGTCATTACCCCATGCAGTATATATAATTATGCTAACAACGTCATCAATGTTGGTTTAATTGAGCAAACAGTGTAATTGATCATCCTCTTTTTGGGACACCTCCATTCAGAGGACACAAAATTTGGTCCCAGAAAATGTGTACATAATCTTTGTATATGTATTACCTCAATTAAAGGGACGAGTGACTTCTATTTAGAGGAAAGGAACATTTTTCTGGGTCCAGAAACCTGGGTTATTTTGACCTCCATTATTTCAGGAGACACCCCAGCAATCAAAAAGTGACTGACCACAAAGAGAGCTGATATGTTTAAGTGCACACTAATAAAAAGTGGAAGCTTTCCCAAGCTGAACTGTCTCACATAAATCAATGAAATGCACTTGTGAGAATTCAACATATATCAACACGTTTATTCAGTATTACCATTTCTGTACAGGTGTTACCGATTAAAAAAAATTAAATTAAATTAAAAAAGAAAATAAAAATAAATAATAGGGAGTTTAAGATACCACGATGGTGATGGCCACAAAAACGTCGCTTAAAAGTGAATTTCCATTCTTTCAGTCTCTATCGCGATTACTCCAACCATTTACTTTGTCAAATGTAAGTCGAAGTCTTGTTCAGCCAAATTCCTAAGAATCATATTCAAGTTCAGGAAGGGGGGCGTACCTAGAATTTTTCAGGGGTGTGTCACACTAGGGCCATTTATACGAGGAAAAATAAGACGCGTCTTACATAGGACGCGTCTTAAATAAGACGCGAACTTTCCGTATAAACGGCACATTTCGTCTAAAATAAGACGCAACTTCGGTAAGACGCGTCTTCTTTTAGAACAGCCCATAACATCTGTTTTTTGGTAAGACGCGTCTTAGCTAAAACGAGAAAAACTTCGTATAAATGACCTTTGCGTTTTAAATAAGACGCAAACGCATAGTACGCATGCGCTTTATTTTTTGGCGCGCCACGTTGTATTGCCTTTTCCACGGGCAACATTCACATGAAAGCGAGTCAAGAACAGAAATAAGACGCAAACCATTTATACGAGCTGTTCTTGTCTTGGATAAGACATGCTCATATAAATGGTACAGTTCCCGTCTTATTTAAGACGCGGCTTATTTTTACTCGTATAAATGGCCCTACTATGTCGAATCCCAGGGTACTTACCAGATTGGCATGTCGACATCCAGGCCGTGTTTTACTAAACGTGACTTTTTTTTTTTCGTATGAGCCGTGAGTGTGGGCGGAGGGACAAGCCTTCAAACTAGCTGCATAGATTAATTACATTCCACATAGCATAAATTGCTCTATTTTAGATATGAAAAGGAACATGGTCCACTGCAAATGGAGTAAATAACAATCTAGCACTGGAAAAGATTTATTGCGTGTTGATTCTTCAGATCCGCGCGTTTTGCCCACCAGAATTCTAGGGACATAAAACAATTGTCTCACAAAGGGGGGTCACGGGCACACTCCTTTGCTAAATTGTTTATTATAATTTACCTGTAAAAATTAACCACATAATAAATTATAAGAACCTGCTTGATTTAGCTTACCTAAACAGGTTCTTGTATTCTTAGGTATTAAAGTGCAGATTTCTGCCAGGAGGTTCTTTAATACTATTAGCGGGTGTTTACTGTAACTGCCTCTATAGTCAAACCAGTCAAACCTGTATTAAGCGGACCTCTATAAATGGTCACCAAAGTCCTGGAAATAGCTTCCCTTAATTATTGTAAAAACTGATCTGTATTTAACAGTTACCTCTATTAAGCAGCCGTGGTCACATGTTTTCGAGGTCCCAGTGAGTAATTTGTTATAATTGTCGTTACTTCTATTAAACTGTCCCTTTGACAAGATGTGCCATACTAGTGCAGAAGCATACACTGTGTAGGGTGTTTAGTAGTCTTGCACAGACTTGCCAACCCCCAAAAGGCAAAAAATGTGAGATTCTGAACCTAGAGCTAGGAAAAGTAGTGCAGAGAAATGGGTGTAAAGCGGCGGGCCGTAAATTATGGGGCAAAACAAAGATGATGAGGGAAAGGATGAATCTTTTTGTTTTTTCTTTGGTCCATACATTAAGTTGAGGACCGAACATTTACGAATCTAGAAAAAGAAAGATAAGTTATGGTGAAAAAAAGAACGAAAATATAAATATGAGCGGTCTTAACAAATGATTTTGAGCAGAACATATTGAACTCATTGTGCTGTAACTGAAGGCATAACTGTTTATCCTGTAGCAAGTGAGATCTGAGTGAAATGGGCTGTGAATAGTTGTGTTTAGTTGTTATTTTACAGAAACTACTGCCGCTATAGTCAATGTAACTTAAATTATATCATTATCTTTCCTTACCGTTTCAGTTTAACATTCTGCCTGAAACCACAATGAAGGTCACCAAGGATACAGTTACAATTAGAGAACTTGGACTATGGGGGGATCTATTTTTGGGTCCTAAAGGACAAACTGTTCAACTAAAAGATGCTGATCCAAATGAGCTTCAGCTTTTTATTGACAAGATGCCCGCCACTATCAAAGGTAAGAGTGTGAAATATGATTAAACTTACTGTATGTACGTTAGTTTAGAAACAGGTAGCTCAAGCTTATGACGAGAGTAGTTAGTTTGTTTTTTTGAATTGAGAAGCATATGGTTAAACCCGTACATTTGTAAGGATAACCGGGCTTAAATATTTAAAATTGAATTGATGAGTGAAATATCCAGACTTAATTTCCTAAACATTAACGCTTATAATTTTAGTGAACCCGCACGAGGGGTAGACTACTAGAACACAATTTATCTACTAGAAAGTAGCAACGCTTGTAGGGCACGATATCGGGCCCCAATTCTAGTGATTAGGAGTCAACAAATCAGATCATATTTAAGACTAAATGAAAGCTTAGAGTCAAACATTATTCTGTACTTCAGATATCAACTGAAGCGAATTTTTTCCTCGCCTTATTCTTCTCTTCTTGCGCGCTGGTGGTTCTGCCGTTAAAATTTCCCCTGAGACCCTGACTCGTCCTCAGTCTTCTCTTATCATTTGTAAGCGATCATGGAGCGGTCACGGGAGAATATTACGGCATCTCCCCACGCTTCTCTCGTTTAAACATTAACAGGAGACTGAGAAACGACTGTGGAGGAGTCAGCCTGAGACACGCCATGTCAAAGTCTGATGATGGCAAGAATTATTAATGTGAAAAACATTTGACTCTCTCTCCATTCGTTCGTTGTGTAATTCATCGACCAGTAAAAATAACCATACGAAATGGATCTGGGAAGAGCTACATGTATTTTTTACCCCTTCTACCCGTTCTTCTAAAAGCTGTATCTCACGGTGGCCCCAGTTGTTGAAAGGTTGGATAGCGCTATCCACCGGATAAATCCCAACCCAGCAGATAAGTATAGTTTGGAAGCAGGAAATTTCTATCACTGACCCGAAAGATCAGCCCAATTGCGTTATCCAGTGGATAGAGATAGCGTTATCCATCGCTTGAACAACCGCTGCCTCGTTCTCACATGCTTGTGCGCATGTTATCATTACACCGTATGGCTTTAAATTTTTTTCGAAGAAACCACGGCCGGGAGTCGACCGTAGGTTGGATGTTATAGCGGCCCGTAGGCGTCACCAACGCGGGTATAATAGTTACGATGTACGTTTTATCCAGGTTTTGAGTTTTGCATCGCAAGATATAGATTTACGATTTATTTTTTTCAGTCTGCGTAAAAAGGACATAATTTTCTGTTTTTAGACACACCTTAGCTTATGTGCCTTATGGCTTCCGATAAAGAATGCAACAGAATATAAGTTTTATCAAGGGTTTGAGATAAATTTTCTGCTTCAACGCAGGATAGGATATAGATCTAGATTTAAAACTCGTTTTTTCAATCAGTGTTAAAAGGACATAATTCTCTGTTTTTAGACGCCCCTTATATGTACCTTTCAGTAAAGAATGCAACACGTTTTTCTTAGACACTTTTCAGTGGTGATTCTTATTAGAGGATGAGGTATACAGCTATTTCAAAAAACGTTGTCGGAAGAAAAGCAAAGTCTTTAAGCCAAGACCGCAAGGTAATGTGGGTGGTTTCAAATTCGTCTTTTGCGGGTAAACAATCACTCCACTAAACTTGTCACTGATGTTTAGTCTTCATTTATACTGAACCATACTTGTCATTTTAGTTTTTAAAAAAGCACAACGTAAAATTACGTTTCTGCGAAGTGCACTCTTGCTTATTCCTGGCCTGAATTTCATCAGATTACTTCGAGTCGTTATTACTCCCTCAGTAACGTCTGAATCGACCGGCCGTTAATGCCGTCCAGTGACGTCACTACTCCTTGACCTTTGCTTTAATTCATGCAAAAAGTAAAACACGATTTTCAAGTGGCAACCCGAGAAATATCGTTTGGAAATGTCTGCATTATACAGAATCGCTCTATTTTTTTCGATCATAGTTCATGTTTAACGTTCAAACTATCAACTGCATGTAGTACAACTCTGAACCGGTTGTACTGAATTCTATAATCAAACTCACGCAATGAAATAAACACACACGAAACACTTAGTTCAAAAACACAATGATTTGCTTTAATTGAAAAGAAGCTATTTGGTCCTTAACGAAGACAAAAATCAAAGAAGACAAAGAAGAAAACCTAACAGAATCATTGCACTCGACGGTAAAAATAGCAAGAAGGTCGAATTGTATCATTGATCTCAGAAAACTTCGTGTAAACAAAATCACCGGCCTCCGAAACCACAAAGCGGCTTCAAATGAAAAACCTACCGACTCTCCACAATGATTCTTCATTCGCAGTTCAATTTAGCATTTCAGTTTCGAGGACAAGGGCAATTTTGCTGTTTAAGATAAAGATTAAGCTTATCGAAATGTTTGAACTACACCAAAGAATGCCAGGGATGCGATCCGCTGAATATCAAGCGACAATCCCGCGAAAATTTTTCATAACTATACATAATTATACGAATGTTTAGACAATCAAAATCACTACCCGGTTTTCGGGTAGTGAGTGACGTCACTGGACGGCATTAACGGCCGGTCGATTCAGACGTTGTTGAGAGGAGAAAACGACTCGAAGCAATTGGATGAATTTCAGGCTAACGTATCCCTTTAGTTGTCGGATACCACCCGGCCACTCGCTCAATATCATCCATATTTCACAAGCACATTTACATTCTCTCATCCTCCCAACTTTGTGCTACTTTTCTTTAAATACATACCTCTCGTTACCTTCCTACGTACTAACAATCCGGAAATTCGCTAAGTGGACTTCCCGTTCGGAACCAGAGCTCTCGCTTAATGTTATTGTGTTATACACTATTCAAAGTCCTTTATTTTTCCGCAAGATCGGAAAAAAGGGACTGTGAACAGTCTATCAAAGAAATTGTTTTTTCACGTTAACTAAGGGCAGTTGTAATAAAACAGTCATTTCTTTAGGTTCCGCGGTTCCGCGGTCTGCAATTCCACAGATTAGTCTTACCCGGCTAAAATAAATTTTCAAATGAGGCTCGTCCTCCCCCAGAAATAAAGTTAATTAACTCCACAAAATCTACAACTTCTGGGGTTTTATTTAACGTTTACATTGGGTTTCCGTCCCCTTTTCCAATTTTTATGGGAGTCGCGGCGCCGACATTCTGTTGCGAAGATTTTCTCGTGCTCTACAGCTAGGAAACCGCCTTTGGCGATACATTCCCGCGTGAAGCCAGTCAAGCAGGATAGCGCGCCTAATTCTGATTGGTCTTTGAAGTGACAACTGCGATAATTGAAATCTGGGGCGAAATGCAAAAGACGCGGCTTTTGTAGCAGGCGTTCCCTTCTTCTCTTTCTTACCCTCCCCCCTTAACGCCTGCTACGCAGGCTTTGTCAAGAGGGGTGTCTGTAAAATGAGGACCGGATACTTGCGGATCGCAGATGCGGATGGAAAAATGCGGAAAGACGCCAAAAAAAGTAAAAAGAATAAAACGAGAAATGCTGATGGCAAAAATAAATAATTAAAAAGCTAAGGAAAGAAATCATCTTTCTTTCAAGTCTCTGTCGTGAGGTTGGGCCCTTCATGTACAGTACGCGTTCTCAATAGTTGGTACAGGCTACTCGGGGTTTTTCGTAATTCTTTGAACCCTGTAATTTATTTCATTAACGTCACAGAAACAAGGACGCTCCGTTCCTCCTTCTTAAAACAACGCATGCTATAGTACACTTCTCCTTTGATATAGTGTACTCGACTAGCAGAAGAGAAAATACTCTCAGGGCAATCAAATCGAGAATTGTTTGTTTGAGCGCCTCGAGACAAAAAAAGGCAGCGTCAAAAAGGAAAAGGGCGGAACGTAAGTACGTAACTTTCCAATTTGGCAGATGCCAATCAACTTCGCCTATCCTGTGAATTTATTTTTTACAAGTTCTACCATTTGGGAATTTGTAAGTGCACGAATTATGAATTCGAATTTGAAAACTGCAAAATATACTGCCGATTGAACAGAAAAAACAGACTTGATCAAACGTGATTAATCGCAAAAGTTATTTCCCGAAAATGTGCAAGAAAAAATCGCCTCAGTGCTGGACATTGTCCGACCAAAATGCTGTAAATGTGCGACTAACATTGCAATATGTTCGGACATAATGTCCGAGCACTTAATTGACCTAGCTCTTCTCCTACACGGATTTAGTTAATTTAGGTAAAACGCCGTGATAAAAAGCTGAAATAAACTTTGCATTCCAGTGAAAGACTCTCTATTTTGAAGAAACTCGAAAACGTCCTCGTATCGTATTCGTCTTCCTATCTGAGCTGTTCTCTTTGTTAGAGAATTAGTGGCTCTATTTTCCATGTATGGAAATCTAATTCATGCAACTGAAAGCATATGCTTTGGACCTAAAATGACTGCCTGTTTCTGCACTTCAACAATTTGAAAAATGAAGAAAGGTTTATAAGACGAACAGGAAAACTTTCCGCGCGATTTCTTCGCCAGTTTGAACAACAACTAGAGGAAAAGGCATTGTTCAAAAGTAAATTTAGTCGTGAATTTGGGAGAGATGTAAGAAATTATCTTTACAATACAGTGGAATCCCGATATAACGATGTTCCCGATATAACGATGAATATTCTTAGGTATGCCCCTGCAAAAGTTACAATAAAATGTATGGGACAGAACCCAAATATAACGATCTTTGATATAACGATGAGAATTTAGCTGCCCGAATGGAAAATCTGTCCCGATATAACGATATTAGTAGTACGCAGTCACAATTTAAGCAAAGCATTGAATTTAATTACTAAAATAACTTTTAACGTTATCGAGTAATCTCTAACGTTTCTGTCAATTTACCTGGTTTACTTGGGCTATATATAACTCTGAGAAAAAAACCATTGCAACAAAAACGACTAACGAAGGGCTGTTGCAAGCTAACGTGTCATGCACAACAACGCATTACTTGCCGGCCAGAGTCGGTCCTTTTTTTCTTTTATAGGAAAAAAAATTAACACAGAAAGTACTTTGTAAACTTTCAAAACTTCTAGTGCTTTGCAAACTTTGATATTGCTGCGTGCTTCAATTACTATAATGATTTCACTTGTTAATCGTTTGATACTAGGTTTACCCCGATATAACGATATTTTCGTTATATCGTGAGTCTCAATATAACAATTCCTCGATATAACGATATAATTTTACTGCTCCCTTGGCATATCGTAAAATCATTGTTCCACTGAAGTGCAAACGATGACTGCCTACCTTTGAATAGCCTTCGTAGCTGGCGGCATTTTGTGGATGCGAGATTAAAGTTTAGGCGGCGGAGCTGTCTTCCAAAAAAAGGGAGTAGGGACGAGGCTAGTCACTGCTCCGCCGTCAAATCTCACTCGACTACTACACAATACCGCAAGCTACGCTGGAAGTCGGCTGTCAACCGTAAACAACAAGATTTTCTTTTTAGCTAGATACTACAGAGGTGCTTGTAAGAAAATTCACATTGTAAAGACATGTGCAGCATTTTTGCTGGTTGTGGGAATATTTTCAGTGAAACAAATATCACTGTTTGTTTCCTTTGTTTATTATAAAATTCCTTGTAATAATGTATTGGTTTTTACATCTAAGACTTGTAGTATACGTAACATCCTGTACGCCATTTCTTTTTCTGAACTGATTTGCCGTTTTCAAAAGTACCGGTGTCTTAGGCACTTTTTCTCCAGAAAAACAAGTGGTGATTTTGTTTATGAGCAAGTTCAATAATGTCATGTAGCAAATAGAAATAAGAGTGATGTAGCAAAATACAGAAAGCATTCCCCAAACATCATTTAATTTTGAAAAACGAATATTATCGAATAAGCGCCACCAAGAGCCATGCCCCGTTATAATAAAGATCAAAAGACGTTAATTCTGTTAGTTTAATACGGGCAAATAACAATATCATAGTTAAAACAATTCTTTGTCGCTTCCAACTTTCAAATAAACCCCATGAGTGCCGCGGCGCTTATTCCAGTAAATACGATATGCTAATTAATGTCGGACAAATTTTCGAATAAGTCCTTTGAAAATAAAGGTTTGAGAGGACACATGTCCTTTCAAACAAGAAAAATTATTTCCATCACTGCCGCCTAATCTTAAAGCGTCCTAAAAATCACTGAACTCCCGCAAAAAAGTGTCCCCAGTAAAACGCATTAATAAAGGGTACTTTCTGTTTCATTTGTTTTTGTTTTTATCGAAACAAAATAGTTTCCAAAACATATCCTTAGCGATTTTTTAGAACGTCTGTATCGAGCAACCTAAAACTCGTTATAACGTTACAGGCAGAATTCGGAATCTAAAATATATGATATTCTGTTTATTTGGACAGCTGTCGTCTATCTGGGACGCCGCAACCAAACATAAGACTGCTTCTTAACAAGCCTTTATAAAGATTTTAACAATGTCTACATCAGATCATCCCTTTTTGTTCGTTCCATACATTCATACACTGTTTACAGGCAGCCATTACGATACCTGAAGGAGGATCATGAGGTTATATCGCTGTATTAACATCTCTCCTTACAGATAACCCACCCGACCCAGGAAAGGTTAGCCACACCACTAGGGTTTATAACGTCCCCTACTCTTTTCAAACAGTGGTGTGGGTTCTTGTACGTCCCATAAGAACCAGATTAGTGAAAGTGCTGTGAGAGGGACCTACGGTTTTTCGTGCTTATCCGAGAAGACTAGAAAGTATATAACCGTTTGCAGATGTCATTACAAAGGCAGCACTTTCTTCTCAGTTACTTGAAGACCCTGAGTGTTGGTCCGACCGGGGTTTGAACCCGCGACCTGCCGCCCGGCAGACCGGCGCTCTGCATACTGAGCTACCCATGCGGAGGTTTCGTTGAAAGAACCTTTGCGTAAAATTGTGAAAATGGAACGACCCAGTTTGCTCAGAAAATTGAAGAAGATCCGAAAATGGAAAGAAAAACCATTAGTGTAACAGTAACTTACCTTTTGATCTCAAAAACGGGCAGTTTAGAGTCACGCTCTGAACTGTCTTCCATGGCAGAGTTGACCTGAGTCCAGGCAGAGTGTGCCAGCGTAACATGAAGAACCTTTTCAATACCAGGCTCGTTTGTGGGGAAACAGGACGATTTACCAGGTGAGCGCGGAATCGTAGGCGAAGCAGCGCACGCCGATTTTTTTCGCGCAGTTCACCTTTTTTGGTTTATTTTGTATTGTTTTCTCCAGTTTCTTTATTTTATTCAAAAATAGAAAGCTGATCATGGCTCAACTACTTTATATACTTGTTTTCTCTCCGTTGATGGATATCAAACTATTATTTATAATGATCGGCATTTACATATAACAAAACCATAAACGAAAAAACACATTGGTAAAACTTATATATCCAAAATATTATTATAATTATACTATTGTCTGCATTTTTTCTTTCCGCATTTTTCCATCCGCATCCGCATCCGTCATCCACAGGTATCCGGTCCTCCTTTTACAGACACCCGTGTCAAGAGGGGTAGACTACAATAACATTTATCTACTTAAAAACAAAAACGCCCGGCGTAGAACATGATATCGGGCTGGTCCCAAGTCTAGTGATTTGGAGTCAACAAATCAGATCATATTTAAGACCAAATGAAAGCTTAGAGACAAACATTAGTCTGTAATCCAGAAATCGATTGATGCGAATTTATTACTCGCCTCATTCTCGCGCTGGCGGTTCTGCCGCCAAAGTTTCCCCTGAGACCCGTTTTCAGTCTTCTCTTATCATTTGTTAGCGGTCAAGAGAGAATAGAAACCTTTAACATCAGGTTTTTCATGGGAAACCGCAAACCTGAGAATATCATGTGACCACGGTTTTGCTGTCGCGTTTGCCGTTTGGAGTTCACGTTTGAACGGCAGGAAGGGCTTTTTTCGCGGTTTTTTTTTTGCCTCTAAAAATTGTACAGCCTCGCTTTTAAAGGCACGAATCAGCTTTCTATATCTACCTTGATGTGCTACTTAGATTTTTGATCTCCAAGCAATGAGTTATTTATGTTTTTGGGCGAAAAAAGCGAAGCATTTCGAATTACGAAAAACAACATGGCGGGCACTAAACAATGAACGCCTTGCTAAAATTTGAAATCCCGGCAACGTGAAACTGGAAACTCGTAACTGCAAATTAAAAAACCTGGTGCTAAAGGTTTCTAATATCACGGCGTCTCCCTCGCGCTTCTCTCGTCAAAGTCAAGTCAGCTCAACAGAAGACTGAGAGACGACCGGGAACGAGTCAGCCTGTGACCCGCCATATCAAAGTCTAATGATGGCAAGAATTATTAATTTGAAAAATATTTGACGATTTCTCCCTACACGTTCGTTGGGTAATTCATCGACCAGTAAAAGTTACCATACGAAATAGATCTGGGAAGAGCTACCTGTATTTTGTACCCCTTCATCCCGTTCTTTTCAAAAGGCGTGTCTCACGCTCGCCCTCCACCGATGTGGCGCAAGTTCGAATCCTGGCTTCGACGCCATATGTGGGTTAAGTTTGTTGTTGGTTCTCTCCCTTGCTCCGAGAGGTTTTCTCCGGGTCATGCGGTTTTCCCCTCTCTTTTTTGTTGTCGTCTTTTTTTTTAAATAAATAATAATAATCAACGATTTAGAGGTAGCTCATCCGCTAGGTGATTCTGCGTCTACCTGACTCGTGGTCGAATTGGAATTTGGAAATGTTGGTTTTTGAGGAAAGGGGAAAACCGGAGTACCCGAAGAAAAACCTCTTGGAGCAAAGGAGAGAATCAACAACAACAAACTCAACACCCACACGGGGCGTCGACGCCGGGATATGAACCCGGGTCACATTGGTGGGAGGCGAGTGCTCTCACCACTAAGCCATCCTTGAACCCCCCCCCCCCCCCCTCCCCCCGCAAGTAGAATTATTTTGATTTGGTACTACTTACCAAAATTATGATCTGTATGAGTCAACCAGTTGCTAACTAAAGCCGATTAATGCGAACATACATTGATGAAGGTGTCTGAAGATTCCAGACTCCTTTTCTTATCATAGAACCACTGTAACCGACACCAATTCCTCTGACCTAGAAGTAGAAAGAGAAATCCAAGCTGCCACAAACGCATTCGATGCCCTAGTACCAAAATTCAAAATTTGCAATGCCGCTGTACTCCCGTCCCGGGGGGGAGGGGGTGGTGATCCAGACCCTGAGATAAGGGGGGCGGTCTCCCAAAAATTTTTTTCGGCCCTCCGGGCGTTAGTTTGCTCTAACAATAAGGGGGGCCTCCCCTAGATCCGCCACTGCAATGAAACTGAATGGTCATGAAGAAGCTGACAAGTCCACTATTACATTATCTACTAAATTCTCGGCATAGACGGCAGGACTTCCTGATGTAGAAGTGCTCAGGAGTGTTGACTCTTGACTCTGTTACTATAGTATAGAAGCTCCCATTACCTCATATCACCTCTTCTCAGCTTCGTTGGGTTAGAAATGTCAACGGAATAAGTAACTTAAGTCCTCCAAGAGCAGTATTTTACGGTAATCTGTGTCGGGAAAGAGAACACATGACGGCCAGCCGAGAAACTGCCTTTTATAGATATGTTCAATGACACATGAAAAAAAAGTACATTCGGCCAAGTGGCTTCGCGCCATGAAGAAGTCGATTTGATTGCAGCAATTGAAGAGAAGCGGCGGAAGAATTATCAAACGGTAAACGAAAGGAGACTTTGCTCAACAGTCTACGTGAACGACATATGTGCACATTGCCATTGTTTGTCACAGCTAATGATCATCAGAGACGATAGACACCCAATACACTTTGCTGATGTGAATGTAATTGCTGGCTTCTGTTGTTAATTACCCAGTAATCTGGAAAATGTTTGTAGAACAGTTGAAATTGATCGTCTGTCAAAATGCTGGTGACAGTCAACTATTGCATGAGAGGAAGGAGAGAGTCCTCTGCCGGCCCTCGACGCGTTTCCTATCACGCATGCTGTAGCGTTTCCTTAGAAAGCAGCAGCGTTGTAGTCACGTGAGACACAGGTTACAATGTGGATTTAGAGATTCCAGCGTTTCCATCATCTCAACAGGGCATGCGCATTCCACATTAAACACGACCGGGTTTAAAAACTAGTGAAATCTGGTTAGCGGCTTAGTAAAAGAACGGGTGGAGGCCGGCAGAGGTCTCTTTCTCTCTCTCTTTCTTTCCTGTCATCTTTCTCTCGCCGTGAGAGACCTCTGCTTGCTGGGAGAGTAAAAGGACGTTGATATTTAATGATTAATTCTGTCTATAGTTCATAGTGTAATGTTCTCCTATTTACGTATTGTGTATTTAGTCATATTTGTGAACTGAATTTTTATTTTTGGATATTGTTTTGTCCTTTGTACTAAGTTTTGAAATTTGTTGTTTTGAACGCAGTCTATTAGGCAACTTGCTTAACTTGATTAGCCTTAACTGTTTTGAACTATTTGCGGTTTCCCACTTCTATCACCTTTGTTGAAAAGAAATGAGATAAATCGTTGTTGTTATTTTAATGTTAAATTCTTGTTATCATGGTGATTATAATTCGTTGTTCTTTCCTTTTCTTATGGAAACCTTTACAGCAAAACTGCAAGATCTACGTGGAGCAAACATGCAATCGCTGTTACCAGCTGGTGAACTTCAGGGACAACTGAGGGAGATACAGCAACGGGAAAGGCAGTTGACAGAGTTGCGACGAGAGCGGGAAAACTTTCAAAGGCAGTTACAGGGAATGCCGCAACGAGAAGAAAATTCACAAGGGCAGTTGACGGAGACGCAACGACAGCTGGAAAACTTGCAAAGGCAGTTACAGGAAATGCAGCAACGCGAAGAAAACTCGCAAAGCCAGTTGAGAGAGATTCAACGACGCGAAGAAAATTCCCAAAGGAACTTAAGAGAGTTTCAGCAACGCGAAGAAAATTCCCAAAGGTGGTTGACTGAGATGCAACGACAGCAGGAAAACTTGCAAAGGCAGTTACAGGAAATGCAGCAACGCGAAGAAAATTCGCAAAGGCAGTTGACAGAGACACAACGACAGCAGGAAGACTTGCAAAGGCAGCTGACTGAAATGCAGCAACGATTAGAGAACTCCCAGCAACAGGTGTCCACCTTAGAAAGACAGCTGAGAGGCAAAGATCGGGAAGTAAATGAACTAGAGTTAAGTCTTTCATTAGCCCAGCAAACGATAAGTGAACAACGACGACAGGAAATATGCGACTGGGTCATTTCCCGCAATGAAATTCAAATGACAGAGAATTGTCTAGGGAGGGGAGGTTGGGGAAGTGTCAATGAAGGCACTTACTGTGGATGTACTGTAGCAGTGAAGCAAATCCATGACCTGATTCTGTCTCCTCACAACAAGCTTCTATTTGAAAGAGAAATGAATATTGCTTCAGCTTGTCGCCATCCCTGTCTGCTTCAGTTTATTGGCGCCACAAATGACGAGGGAACTCCTCTGTTTGTGACCGAGCTGATGGAGATGAGCCTGCGAGCTTTGTTGGCACAGCGGCAACTTTCCGAAACAGAAATAACAGTAATTTCGTTGGATGTAGCTCGTGCGCTGAACTACCTTCATCAGAAGAAACCACATCCCATCATTCACCGGGACGTCAGCAGTGGCAATGTGTTGCTATGGCGACAAGGTGCCCAGTGGAGAGGAAAAGTGTCAGATTACGGCACGGCTAATTTCATGCAGCACACCATGACAGTGGCTCCTGGAGCTATGATTTATAGCTCACCTGAAGCATTAACACCAAACCAAACAGTGAAGGTTGGTTATTACTGATTTTAGGGCCCAGCTTTTCGTAAGCGTATAACACAGTTTGTGCGAGCGTGACCTGCGGAGTTTGAGTGAACGTTTTTGAGATGGGATGTCACTGAGTCATTCAGAAAGTACTTTATGTTTAGAAGGTTCTTCAGTTGAAATCACAAATCACATCAGAGCAAGAAATGTGGATCAAAATGTTGATTTCTCAAACGTAAACTCAATTTTTCGTCTTAATTTTTTAGGTCGATGTTTACAGCTTTGGTGTTTTATTGTGCGAAATATGCATTCGGGAAATTCCAAACCCTGAAAAGCGTGACGAGCAGGTTTTGTTGATGACGAACCGCGTGTTAAGAGGCCTGGTACGGCGATGCCTGCAGACAGATCCTGAAGCAAGACCAACCATGCAGGAGATAATCGATGAATTATCCGGAGCTGTGTAACGTCCATCAAATATGTTGTGAAAATGTTTGTTGTTAATAGAATCAGTGAATCGTTAAAAATGTTTATTGCGGGAAGTTGTGTCCAATGGTTTCTCGTGACAAAGTAGCTTACAAAAGTGTTACTAGAAAAAAGATTACTCAGGTTAAAAACAAACAACTTATTGGACATAGCAAAGTTTTCTCTGTACATTTTAGTAATGATACCCAAAAGCCATAAGGCTGTATATATTTTTCGTATTCACCATCGCAGTTAATAGCAAATTATTTTTTCCGGTAGCGTTGTTAAAAACAAGTTTATTAGGTCTGAGAGAAAATCGCAGAGACCCTAGTCTGTGTCCTAAGCTAGCTTTCTATTTGATGGTTAAATTGGAACTGTGAAAAATAAATCGCTTTGTTTTTCCATAAGCGATGGATCACGTTACTTGTAAGAAATATTTTGACATTTATTCAGATGTTACTTCCTTCTGAAGAAGTTCATGCAGATGAGGTAGACAATACTTTTTTAATACTTTTATAATTAGAATTGAAGATACGAGTAGATATGGCGCTTATTATACAAGTAGTGGAATATACAATTAAATACGCGTAGTAGTTACTGATAGAAGTTATGTCAGTTACTGGAGTAGACATGAGTTTCCTAACAGTGCCGGTAATAGGTAGCTTATTCATAAAGCAGGGTTTACGTCAATTTCTATGTACTTAACTTATATGACGTAGGTTGTAGACGTAAAATTGACGGAAGATACCGGCAGATGTGTCGCCTATATTAAATTCAGTTTAGGATATACCATCAATCCGTCGCGTAGTATAGCCCATTAGGTATTTGTTATAAAAGTTTCCTACCCAAAAGGTAACTTACCTTTAAAATATAATTTACTTAAATATGTACAGTTGTAGTTATCTGCTTATGAAGTAGATAATGCTGAAATAGACAATATCGAGTAAAGAAACAATTATATCAGTATATGGCTTAGGAAACTTTTACGATATACGATTAAATCGGCGGAGTAGACGATTATAATTAGAGTCTCCTATATCCAATAGGTAACTTACTTGTAGAAAGGAATATACCATAATTTATAACTTACTTATAAAGTAGGTCATGGAAATGAAATATACAATGTTAAATTGACAATATTGAGTGAAGACACAAGTATGAATATTGCTCATGAAATGTTAAGGATATACACTGTAAGATTAAACCTGCATACATATACACCTGGATGCTCGCGCATAGGACGTAATTTACCGTCACGTGGTCTGAAATGGGAAAACGAAACATACAAGCTAAAAAGGTCTATTGTAATCATTAGTTGTAACATCCATCAGGACCAATCGTATCTTGCATTGTAACTTCAAATCATAAGTGTCTCACCTGTCACTGAACTAATCAGTGATCGAGATCGATCGAAACATGCCGTGCTCTCTAAAACCAGTCAGGCAGTTGTTCATTTTGTACGGATTCGTATCCCAAATCTTTAACAATATTTAAATCGTCAGGCAAATCTTCTGATGATGAGAGGAAAGGAGAACCAATATCCTTAGGAGATTGTCTAGTACCTGGTCCAATTAAGACTTCTGCATTGCATGCTGGGATGCGGCTGTGTGATTTGCTGATGTCATTGCTGCCAGTATGGCAGTTATTACTTGGTGACTGAAGATTATAAAGTGGAAAGGAAAATATATAACGAAACAGAGAAAGAGGGTAATAGCCAAATATAATTATAATGTAATGCAGTAGACAGAGTAGACCTTAGTAGACTTAGTAAATAAATGAATAACTAAACTAAGTTTTTGAGGTAGCACTTCACAAATTGAATCGAAATTTTTAAATGCTGGTGTTTGACCGTAGTGTCCGGAGAAAAACCTTTCGATCGGGGCAAAGGAGAGAACCAACAACAAACTTAACTCACATATGGCGTCGACACCGGGATTTGGACCCAGGCCACATTGGTGGGAGAGGAGTGATCTCATCACTGCGCGGGTAAAAAAGATTACATAAGAGTAGGGCTGAGAATATTCAAAACAGAGAAGTAAGCTTAGCAGAGTAGAGTAGAATAGAACAAAAAAAAAGAAGTGCAGTTAGACAAGACAGGATTGCCTTAAGGATATCAAAGTTTATCGATTAAGAACTGAGTTTTGGACGGAATCCACCAGGAAATTTAGTAATTTTAGTGGAGCGACACAAATCGCCTGAATTGTAAGTATCCTGGAGAGTCGTCCCATACAATTTACTGTAACAATGTTACAGTAAGTTGTATGGGACTTTTAGGGCCGGTTTACATGAAGGTGGGGGACCCCGGGTAGGTGCGGTAACATGTGGCAAGTTACCCCACCTAACATGTAAACGTGTTCACATTAAAATGAGAGATTATATGGACAGGCGGGTTACCCCACCTAAGCGAGTTACCTCACCTACCGGGAGTCCCCCACCTCCATGTGAACAGGCCATTAGAGCACCTCTAGCCGTACCCGAGCCAGGCGTTATAATCCTTTTCTTATGACACGGATTTGCAATACAAATTCGTTTACCGGTCTATACTTGTCATGAAGTTGTAATAAATTCGTCTCAATTTAATTTTTGCGAGAACAATGAGTTTCGTGTTTTTTTACTGCCGACTGGTTCGCAGCAGCACGCACTTCTGAAAACGAGATAATTTAAAATTATTTGACTCGATAAAAATGACTATGAAGACTCTAGATGGAAGAAAATAGTCTTAGTTTATTGTTCTACAGTCAATCCAAATCTTTTGTTCAGGCCTTAGAAACAAAATCGAAATTTATAAAATTTGCAATTGTTTTGTAATGATATTGAAAAAAGAAGAGAGAATTCTTTAGAGACAAGAGACAGTTATTACAAGTTTGGATATTTTCGTTTCTTGGCTTTGCAAAATTTGCAAAATTTACAATTAAATCAACCACCGATCAATTGGTTAAATTCTCCCTTTTAAATACTAAGAATTAAAAAAAAAAACATTTGTCAAGAGTAAAGATGTCACCCAAAATAATTATTTTTTTCAGTTTATTCAGCAATCTCGTTCCCAGAGGCCGCGATCCTTTTGTACAGCGACGGGATCACTAACCTCTGGAAGAATCCGTAAAAAACCATCTCTGATTGGCCGATAAAATCGTATTCATCACATGCAAATTTCTTTGCTAATCAAAAAACAGTGAGCACGTTGATTTGATTTTGACAGGCCACTTTTGTACACATAAATCTCATACGACCTGGAACCGTTAAGAAAAACGTTAACCGCGATCGATAATCTCCGAAATCAGGCTACAGTGACATTTTTTTCAAAATTTCCTTTTCCTTATTTTTGAAAGTCATTCTAATGCTTTTTTTTTTTAAAGAGATGATATACATTTATGCCACAGAACCTTTCAAATTTGCATACACTGTTGTGTTTATTCCGTGCACGAAAGAATGTGTGTCGTCGTGACTAACAAATGTTCATTCGCGGTGTCTAAATAAATAGACACTTTTGTCCCCTTTACTTGTCTCTCTTCACTAAATACATCCATCAAAGGTCACAGAAGAAAAACTGCTTTGGAAAGAGGAAATTGCAGCAATGTACGAGCAAGGAAAATTTCCCTTGCATTTGACACCTTCTCTTTGTCAAATGGGTAAACAATTTCACGCAGGCGCAGTTAAACCGGAACCATGATTTTGTGGTTCCGGTTTTGGATTCTTCCAGAGCGTTCGTTGCCCCATCCGCTGGACAAAAGTAACGGATGCTCTGGGAACGAGACTGTTTATTCAGTTGGCGGAAAATCAACATATTCTAATTAATTCCTATTTAAATTCTCAGAATCGTAATTTTCGACTTTCTGAGAATTGAGTAAATTGATGTTAAGGTCTATTTTCATTAATTTTTTTTCCGTGGGTAAATTCTCGCTTACTTTGTTACAATGAAGTTTTTTTTTTGTATTATATAACAACTGTCAAGAGTCGTTTAAAGTGGATCGGCAGATAGACTGGCCTTATAAGTGGTGGGAAACGCTAGTAAGTGAAATTCACTTTTTATATGTATTCTGCGTATTTCTACTTAATAGCAAATATTTATTATTATTTAAAAAAATTAATACCCGGCGTGAAACACACAAGCTTCTTATTATAAGTAGACAACATAAGTAAGGAAAAAGTACGTTTTAAAAAACAAAGGAAAAAGGACTTGAAATAACTAGGGGGAAGGGCATGTATGGTTATCGCCTCGTAGCGAAGTAAACTTGTAGTTCGTGGCATCACTGAACGTGTTCAGGATTAAACGCCAGTATTTTGTACTTCGATTCTAAAAATAAAGAGAATATTTGAGAATGGTAAGGGGTCAAATAAAACCATACCGTGACTGGTCTCCTTTAGATGCTCAACAAGCAACTCCCTTTTCACATGGCTGCCCACTGAAATCTCTCACTTTCACAGTTGGGTGAGTTGGACACATCTTTCTCAGATTGATCAGCTTGTCTTGCTAAGAGATGTATTTTACTTTTTATGGTCAACTAAAAGGGGAAAAGTTTTTCTGGAGGGTTTTCCTTCTTCTGTCTTCGTTTTTTTACTTGAATTTTTCAGGCAACTACAGCCTGTATAAATTTTTTTTTTTTTCTAATCCCTCTTCATCCTTCCCTGATACCTCCCTGCCACAGTATAAGCTTCAGACGAGGATATTTAGCCAGTATTTTTTGTTTCGCTTTCGTTCACCGTATACCATTTCCATCGTGGCTGCGAAACGAACAAACTACAAAAGATAATACCTGCAAAAAGTAAACCTGATCTGACAGGTTAAAGAGGATCACTGACTCCAGACGTGACATCACGCGTTTTAAAAATGAAAAGAGAAACTGTGATTGGGTAAATTCCGGCTTCCCAGATTATTCTTCAAACCTGTGGGCGGCAGCACCTTTTTGGTATCTGATCTGTTTTCAGTCACAGAATTTCTCTGGAGTATGATTTCTATCATGAACCCATTTACCTTCGGCTTTAAAAAGTTCTCAATGTTTGAAGTATGCAGAGGAGGCGGTGCTATGTCGACTACTAATAATGTAATCTTTGCTCGAGCGCGAAGCATTTTAAACACATGTAGGAAAAATGTCACTTTGAATAGGCATTTTGTTGATCTAATATGACTTTCCACAGCTACAGTCGCAGGACATAAGTATTCGTCAAATTCAATATGGCGGAGTTTGTTTACATTTTACGCGCGCTAGTTTTAACACCTTTTTCAGCAAATCTAACTTTAAAATCACCTTAATATTTAGTAAGATGACCCGTCATTTTAATTACGTTGTCTAGGCGATCAGGTATGGACTGGTAAAGGTTTCTTATATAATCCAATTCGATGTTCCGCCACACGCTCTGGATTTCACACAGAAGATCATTTTTGGTAACGATATCTACCGCGGACTTTTGTAGCTCTCTCTTCATGTAGAGCCAGATGTTTTCCATTATATTTAAATCTGGTGGTTGCGCTGGCCATTCCATTGAGGTTACTTCGTTTTGATATTTATAATTTTCTACAGTGTGGGCTCTGTGAATAGGCGCATTGTCATCTATGAACAAGTATTCTTTTCTTTCAAAATTCCAGACAAATACTGGCCATAAGTTCTTGTCTAGGATGTCAATGTACTTGGCAGAGTTGATGTTGCCTTCAACTGCAGTCAGAGTTCCAACACCATCATAACAAATACATCCCCGGATCATCAAACTTATCTTCCGTTCAGAGCGAGAACAAATAATATATGGGTTGTACTTTTCTTCGTCTTTTCGCCAAATGTAAACACGGTTGTTTGTACCGAGAAAGATCTAACTTTCATCTAAAAATATTACTTTTTTCCAATAGTTGTCTACCGTCCGACTCCTTCGCTGCGCTGTTTACACCACTTCACTCAATTTTTTCGATTCGCTTCCCGAACCACCATTTTCTTTTTCGCTAACCTTCTTTTATATCCTTCCGAATGCAACACCCTTTGCACGGTTTTCTGGCTGAAAGTCTTTGTTTTGCACTCGTTTAGCTTTGCAGTAATGTCCTGTAAGGTAAGTCGTCTGTTACTTTTAACCAAACGCTTCAAAGCATTTCTTTCTCTATTTGTGAAGCTCCTTTTCTTGCCACTTCGCGTCAGAGTCTCCACTGTGCCAGTCATTCGGTACTTGCTTAGAACCCTTGTGATAGTCGTTCTTGGAATGTTCAACATTCTTGACAGTTCCGGTTTGTTTTGCACGGATTCCGACAGAGTAATCATTAATTCTTTCGTCTCTGTGGACGGTTCAGCACCTTTTCGACTCATGAGAGCTGAAAATAAATTCTCAGAAGCAAAACAAAAACATATGACTATTTTTTAGCGCCCTAACCTTGAAATTAATGTTGAATGACTGAATGAGCGAGGTGTTAAAACACGAACATATCTTAGTTTTTTTCTTTTGGGAACTTTGCATTATTTTTCGTGCTCTTTGTTGGATGTTTGTTTGTTTCTATTTTTGCCAATTTTTCCCGCCTTCATTGACCAAACGCGCGCCCTGTATCACGTTTTCCTGTTGACAGTGTGCACAACGGGGGAAAAATTTCGCGCATCTTTTTTGAAAGTGACAAATTATTATGTAGCATGGTAAATGAAAACAAACGAAATGAAATGAAAAACACATCAGCGCACAAATCTAGCCCATAAGTCCCTGAGGCAGCAATCTCGTACCCAGAGTCTTCAGGCTTTTTGGTCAGCGGGGCAACGCCAGTTTTCAGCAGGATGAGAGCCTGGGGACGAGGTGCACTTCCAATAAGCAAAATGGACTGGCTCAGTTGGGTCAGTCAGTTGGGCTATACACAGCTTTGTGTTGTAAGTGGAACCGTCACATTGCGCGGTAAGAAAGATGGAGCAAGAGAGCTACAACTTTGGTATCGTGCGATGTTCAACGATTGCCGCATTTTATATGCCAGTAGGATAGCGAGGCATGACGAGATGGTATGTGAGTTATTGGTGTTTTCACTCTTTCACTTCCAAGAGTGTAATGACAAAATCAGCAAAATCAAAACGTTATCAACAAAGAAGTCAAAATTTCATTTCTTCCAATACTGAAAAGAAATAGTACAATGTGAGAGAGAACTGATAAAGGGGTTTCGTCCAGGGCCTCAATTTTATAGATCATAACTTTGGGAGTGAAAGGGTTTTAAATATATGATTTAACAATACAATTATAATAAACTGGTTCAAGACTTTAGAGGCAGTGCATCGTTTTATTACTACAGCTCTGTTTCGTGTGGCCAAAAGACGACCACACTCATCAGCTAATATCGAACAATTGACCGTTAGATCATCCAATAACTGGCAAAAAAACTGGCATATAAATCATGTGATTGCTATTTATAATTTGGGAGATTGTGTTACTTTATCATATAGTTCCTTTAGGAAGTACAGTAAAACCTCTATTAAGCCCCCCCCGGGGGGTTACTTCCTTGTAGGAGGCTAATGGGAATGTGCCGATGGATGGGGTCGCATTTTCAATAGAGTTACTAGAATGGGGTCGCACATTCTCGGGTTTTTGGGGTAAGACAGTTCTTCATATTTACGGTTAGCAAACGTACCGGAATGTTTGTACCGTAGGTGAAAAATAAAATGTTCTTCATTCAGTTTAAAAAATGGTTCAATTCATAAAAATAGAAAGTGACTACATATTTACCGAAAGGTGACTAAGATGGGGTCTATAATTGGTCACAGAATAGACTATAATGGGGTAGGGGCTCTGAGAGGCCAGCGGCACATACCCAGCAAAAATTTAGCCAAGTACCCCCCCCCCCCCCGGGTATTAAGCGGACGCCTTCGGGACCTTCCCAAGTGCCCGCTTTTTATAAAGGTTTGTAAAAATTGCGAAATTTTTGTTAACGATTAACATTCAACGGTCACTCTGTACTGTGTTTAAGTTCCATGTTGTTGAGGAAACTAAGGAAGCTAATGAAACTGTGCTGTACTTTGTACAAGACATTTAGGTGAAATTTGATCGCGGATGATAATTATACTGCCGGATATTGGTGTAATATACAGTTTATTGACCTCTACTACAGTACGTATTTCAAGGAAGTAATCCAATACTATCACTCCATACTTCTTTTAGTTTGTAATTATGCCTGAAACTACGACGAAGGTCACCAAGGATACAGTTACAATAAAAGAACTAAAAGACTGGTGGGGTAACGAAGGACAAAATGTTCAGTTAAAAAATGCTGACCCAAACGAGCTTCAGCTTTTTATTTACAAGATGCCCGCCTCTATCAAAGGTAAGACTAAGAGTGTGAAATGTAATTTCCAAAATTTTGTTTAAGTTTTGGTTTTGGAATAAAGAGGTACGTGGTTGAACCTCTTTACATATGTATGGAAACAGGCAGATCAAGATTAATATGATGAGAGCAGCTATAGTTTTTTCGGTTTTGGTTTTTAAAAATGATGAATAAGGTTAAACTTACTGTAATTACGAAGGTTTATAAATTAAAACAGGTAGCTCAAAATGCAAGCTTATGGCGAACCTAGTTAGTTTGGGATTTTTGAATTGAGAACTGATATGGTTAAACCCGTACATTTGTATGAATAGCTGGGCTTAAATATTATAATTGATGAGTGAATATCCATATAGAAACATAAACGCTTATAAAATTTTGTCACCCGGGAATCTTCGCGTCAAAACATTCTTCGCAGTTAACAGTGTCAAGAGGGCTAGACTACTAGAACAACATTGATCTTCTTAAAAAAGCAACAACGCCCGCAGAGCTTGATATCCGGCTGGCCCCTATTCTAGTGATTTGGAGTAAAAAAAAATCAGATCATATTTAAGACTAAATGAAAGCTTTGAGTCAAACTTTAGTCTGTAATTCACAAATCGATTTATGCAAATTGCTTCCTCGCCTCAGTTTTCTCGTGCTCTGGCGGTTCGGCCGCCAAAATTTCCCGTCAGACTCTGAATCGTCCTCAGCAGTTTTCTTATCAAAAAGATAGTCTACGACATAGAAAGTGCTTTTTACGGTGTTATATTCACGAGCTTGTTTGTGTCAAAACCCAAACGTGCGATATAACAGCGAGTGAGAGCTTGTGCCACAAACAACTCGTGAATATGACCCTGTACAAAGCACTTTCTATGATGTGAGCTGTTTATTACACATATCACGAGAATTTTCACCAAAATAGTTTTCTTAATGTAACACATAAGCCTATCACTAAGAGCAAATCACAAATACTGAGATGCAAATGCGCAAAATTTAATAGCAGTGGCAAATTTGGCAGCACATCCTTAGTCCTCATCGTGCAGAACAGAAATGCACTTTAATACAAAAGTTTAATCCAGTATGACGTCACAAAAGACAGATCTCAGCGATGTGGACTTGTACAGAGGAGTTCACGCTCATAGTTACATCATAGGTAATCAGGGCAAGATGGAGGGAAATTCAAAGATTTGTACTGGAATTCAAAGCCGGCTAATTCTTCCCGAATTCATATATTTGAAGCTTTCTCTTTAAAAAGAGCGACTTACGAGTTCAAAGAAACAATACACTAAATCTAGTGTGCAAAGAAGTCCGTGATCAGTTTTTAAAAAAACCTTGATTTTGCCATACATTTTCTGTAATTCCACAGTATCAAAATTACAGAAAACGTATGGAAAAATTGAGATCATTTCTAAAAACTCATCACGGACGTCTTTGCACTCCAGATTTAGTGTATTGTTTTTTTTGAATTCGTAGGTTACTCTTTTTAAAAGAAACAAAAGTTGAAGCATTTTGCCCAATGTAAAAGAAATATGGGCTTGAGAAAGATCATCTTGGAAGGAAAGGTAGATGAGAAAAGGAGAGATGAGGACCGATAGAGTAAAGGGGAAGGGACATACGGAATGTTTTCGACATCATGTCACTAACAGAAGTAGGAAGATTTGCAGTTGATAAAAACTGTTTCCGCTGTGCGGTAAAAAATGCAACGTCCTATGGGATAAGCAGTTAGAGTAAAAATGTCAGCGTGATTTTAATTTCGGACTGGATCGTGTCGAAACGTTTTTATATCAAATCAACTGATTATGTGAGCTCGTTCAAAGAAGGAACTATTCTTGGACACACACTTCAGTACTTTGTGTGAGTTTACAAGCCAGCAATATTAAGTGACAACCGGAGCGAAACGGAATTCTAAATTTCATCTTCTTCATCAGTATCTCATTTATGCTAATATGTCGCTCAGTTTCAAGAGAGACTGAACGCAGGGCATTTAAAATTTTCTTTGGTAAATAAATGGTGACAGGCCATTCACAGATCCCGCAAGCGTGTCGCATGAATGTAATTACTTATCAACGCGTAGTGTTTGAAGAGATTTACTACAGTTTGGCTCTAACCAGTATATCTTTTAATGAAATGCCTCTCTTGTAAGAAATAATTGGAGTTTCTTTAAACATTTCCCTAAGTCTAGGTTGTGATTCTATAAGATGCCATTTCTCCATTAAAATGTGCTTAAGGTTAGGCACAGATGGGTTGTATTGCGTTACAAAGGGCAATATTTGTTTTTGCACTCTTGTATTATCGTTGAGAGCTTTCTTTCTTTCAGAGAATTTTACTTCCGAGAGCGTTTTGTCTATAAGGTTGTGAGGGTAGCCTCTCGCTCGAAGGCGTAGTTTGAATAATCTTATGTTTTCTACGAAAGTCTCCTCTGAAGAGTTAGTTCTTAGTAGTCTTAGGCCTTCACCTTTTACGAAGCCTTTTTTGACTCCGGGTGGGTGACACGATTTAAAGTGCGTGTACTGGAATGTCTCAGTAGGCTTGAAATGAGTGCGCGTGTCAAGGATAGATTCCTTTTCAAATCTTGCTCCTTTGTAGATGCAAGTATCAAGAAAGATGATTTCTTTATCAGAAATATCAGCAGTGAATTTTATTGTAGGGTGATAGTTATTTGCATGCTCAATGAAGTTGTTAATTTCCTCTCTATTAGTGTCCCATAGGGAAAACACGTCATCGATATATCTTTTCCATAACAACGGCTTTGTACTGTGCTGATCGATAATTGCTGTCTCAATCTTAGCCATGAAAATGTTAGCAAAGGAGACTGCTGTTTTAGTCCCCATAGCCGTACCATGGGTCTGGAGAAAGTCTTTTCCATTAAATTGGAAGGAGTTTTCTTGTAATATAAGTCTCAGCATTTCTCTAAGATAATGTGTTGGTATAGGGGGTGTTGCCGTGTAGAATGTGTCATATGCATGGCATATTGTCGTGATACCTTCTTCTTGCGGTATATTTGTATATAAGCTTGTAACATCCATTGAGACAAGGATTGCATTTTGCGGAACTCTCGTTCCTTCAATGACGTTAATAAACTGTGTTGTATCTTTAATGTATGACTGCTGTTTTTTCATTATTGGTTGAAGAAGAGTATCTACAAAAGCAGAAATTCTCTCAGTAGGGGAGTCGCATCCAGAGATTATTGGTCTACTTGACAAGTTGACCTTGTGTGTTTTTGTAAGAGTGTAAAAAACTGGAATGCGTGGAGGGTTCGGTGTTTGAGATAACCATTTAAATGTCATTTCATCAATGTGTTTCTTTTGGTAGAGTTCTGTGATAATTTTTCGGACTTTCTTAGAGGTTTCCTCTACCATTGGTTCTTGGAGGGGTCTGTAGTGTTCTTTGACTTCGATTAGTGTCATGCCCTCTTTAATCTTGTCCGTTTTGTTCATTATGACAGTGGTGGTTCCTTTGTCTGCCTTTTTGATATTTATTTCTGAATTTTCTTTAAGTTGTCTAATAGCTTCGCGTTCTGATTTAGGCATGTTAGGTTTAGGTTTCGTTATCTCAATTTCTGAGAGTTTAATTTTTGTTTCCTCAAGATATTTCTCAAGAGTAACTGATCGTTGAACCGGTGGTTCCCAGTTAGATTTAACATAGAAAGGGTGTTTCATCTGTCCTCTACCGTGGTAGATGTATCGGAGACGCATTCGTCTCGCAAATTGGTTGAAATCGCGTAGAATTTGTTTTTTAACACTGTCAGTGTTAGTGTTTGGAGATGGGATGAAACGCAGGCCTTTAGATAATATGTTTATCTGATCAGTTGTCAAGTTGCAGTTGGAGAGGTTTCTAATATAAGTGCTTTTGATCTCTTCATCTCTCTTAGTAATACTTTTTTTGGCTAATTTCTTTCGATGTTTGCGTTTTTTATTCAAGTATTTTCTAGTGTTCGGGGTTCTCTCTTTCCCATTGAAGGAGTCAGTAAGAACACCTGGATAAGTTGAAACATCTTTATTGCTGGCTTTCTTAAGATTTGACATCATCTCTTGCATAAGTTTGAATTGCTGCTGAATGTTTTTTACTTGCTGTTTAAGTACATTCGTATCTAGTGCCTTATCTAGTGTACAATCTAGAGTACTGTCGTGCTCTGAACGATTAACAGCTTTCTTATTCGCCTCTGTTAGGCATTTTTTGTGAGAAACTTTGTTTAAATGTCTCTTATTGGAATCAATGTTCCTGTGGTGAAACTTGATTAGCGCTCCTAACAGTTTCTGCTCTGCCTGTTTTCTGATCGTTTTGATTTCCTCTTTAAAACTTTCGTCAGCTCGTATCTTAGCTTTGGCATCATAGCGCAAAGTCTTAGGGCAGGTTTGTTTCTGACGGTGGGTCTCAAGTTTGAGAATAGCCTCCTCTGAATTCTTAATTCTTTTCCTAATTGCTTCTTCAGAGTTACTGGCATGGCGGGCTATCTTGGCAGGACGTTCTTTACTGTGGTTGACTCTGTTCTCTCTCACAAAAGGGCGCTTTCTACTTGACTTTTGCTCTGATTTTTTCGTAATTCTGTTCGCTGGCTCGTTCGGTGGGGTTGGAGATTGAATATCCTTATCTTCGTCTTCTGACGCAGATTGTAATAGCTCGTCCTCAACTTTTTGGTCTGGTTCTTCGTTCGCTGGTTCGGTTATGAGTAGACCGTTGTTGTCAAGGATACTTTTGGAAGTCTCTGTGTCGCTCATATTTCTCTCTCTTACTTTGTGTTTTTTCTCTGAGATTCTTAAGCAAGACCGGTTTCGTTCCTATAGCGGAGCTCGTCAGTTGCTGCTATTTGGAGTAACTAAGTGGTGTTTATTCGGGCATGT
Source organism: Porites divaricata (assembly GCA_038088405.1). NCBI lineage: Eukaryota > Metazoa > Cnidaria > Anthozoa > Scleractinia > Poritidae > Porites > Porites divaricata. The sequence goes on along the minus strand of JBBMOI010000006.1, from coordinate 30,760,941 downwards.
TCACAGGTTTTATACCAGTGTCCAACAGAGTGTTGGATCGAAAATAGCGTTCTCTGATAGGCCCATTGAGATTGGCCAATAAAGTCTCTGATGTTTCGATCCTGGTGTAGGTTGTGTTTCTTTACATGTTTGTTGTCCTGTTTTATGGCCATGCGAATATTCCATTCTCTGATCGAGAAGCGTCAGTAGGTTTCTACATGGGCCGGCTTGTATTTCCCTGAAGGAGATGGTGTAGGTTTGAATATTGTAGTAGATATTGTTGAAAAATGCACATGTGTTGTGGTAGTCTTGGTCGTGGACGTGAGAGTTTCAAACGCAGCCGGAAGGGGCTCTGTCCAAAAATTCAACATGGTAAATAAATGGTGACAGGCCATTCACAGATCCCGCAAGCGTGTCGCATGAATGTAATTACTTATCAACGCGTAGTGTTTGAAGAGATTTACTACAGTTTGGCTCTAACCAGTATATCTTTTAATGAAATGCCTCTCTTGTAAGAAATAATTGGAGTTTCTTTAAACATTTCCCTAAGTCTAGGTTGTGATTCTATAAGATGCCATTTCTCCATTAAAATGTGCTTAAGGTTAGGCACAGATGGGTTGTATTGCGTTACAAAGGGCAATATTTGTTTTTGCACTCTTGTATTATCGTTGAGAGGTTTTATACCAGGTTTTATTCAGGTTTTCTTTTCAGGTGACACTTAATCAGTTCGGCCATGTTACTTGGGTCATTTTCCTGATTGCTTTGTTTTGTTTTTGAACATGAATTATCTTTTCAGAAAAAATGCAAAATCTACACAAAGCAAATTCGCTAAGGCGAACCTCAGAATTGGAAAGTCAGCGGAAGGATTGTCAGCGACGTGAAGAAAACTTCCAGAGACAGATACGGCAGATGCAGCAACGCGAACAGGATTTACAAAGGAAACTCAGAGTAGTTAAAGAACGGTATCAGGACTCTCAAAGCCACCTAACGGATATTGAGCAACATGAACAAAATATGCAGCGGCTTTTGAGAGAGCTTCAGGAACAAGAAAAAACTTCTCAAAGGCAGTTGATGGAGTTTCAACAATGTGAAGAAAATTATCAGAAGCAGCTAAGGGAGTTTCAGCAACGTGAAGAAAATTCTCAGAGGCAACTGAGGGAGATAGCACAACAGTTGACCAACTGCCGAGGACAAGTTTCTGAACTACAGTTAAGTCTTTCAACAGCACTACAAACAATAAATCAATTGCGTAACCAGGGAGAACGTGACTGGGTTATTCCCCGCGACGAAGTTCGAATCACAGAGAAATGCCTTGGGAGGGGAGGATGGGAATTGTCAATGAGGAACGTATTGTGGCTGCACTGTAGCAGTAAAGCAAATACATGATCTTATTCTCTCCCCTCATAACATACATCTTTTCGAGAGAGAAATGAATATTGCATCCAAGTGCCGACATCCTCACTTACTACAGTTTATCGGCGCTACCAATGATGAGGGAAGTCCTCTGTTTGTGACCGAGCTGATGGAGAAAAGTCTGCGGGCGCTGTTGGAACAGCAGCAACTCTACGAGACGGAAATAGCCGCCATTTCTCTGGATATAGCACTTGCTCTGAAGTACCTTCATCAGAAGAAACGAGAGCCCATCATTCATCGTGACGTCAGCAGTGCTAATGTGTTGCTGTGGCGACAAGGTGACCAATGGAGAGGCAAAGTGTCAGATTATGGCACTGCTAATTTCATGCAGCAGACCATGACAGAGGCTCCTGGAGCTAGGATTTAAAGCGCACCTGAAGCACTTACAGGTTAATTTTACTGAATTTTCGACAATTTCAGAAACTGCTGAATTTACAAATGTACAGCAATGCTAATATTGGCATAAACGGTTGGTCCGAACCAGTCATAGAAGTGTCACGGCTCCGACAAGAAATACCGGAGTTTTTACAGGTCCACAGGTGCCTATGGTCTTGCAAAAACTCTGGTATTTCTTTGCCAAAGTTATTGGTACCGTACAACGTTTTTGACTGGTTCGGAATCAGTTTTTCTGTAGAGTAGAAAAAGCAATAACCCTAATTTGCACATTACGTCACTTCCTGTCCTGTCCCTCTACCAGTTCTAGCCGGCTTCCACCGCATTTTTGCTCAAATTCTCCCTCTTTTAATTTTGAGTCAACTTCTTAAACCATCGCTTAATCGGTTGTGGTGTACCTTTAAGGCGTTTAATTTAATCATTATAACATAAAGATAGTCGAAAAAACGAGACGCCTAAAAAAAGTTTTTTTTCCTTTTTCTCCCCCTATGGAGCCTGGTCCCAGTCTGAGATGGGGAGTCTTGTCGTGAGAAAAGTAAAAAAATCGTGAGTCTTCTGTAAACGATAACAAAAACCTGTTTCAATGTAAGGTAAAATTTAGTAACAGATAATTAGAATTCGTTGTAATGAATTGTAAATGTAATTTATTGTAATTGTTTGTGTGTCCGAAATAAATAAAAAAAATCGTGAGTTTCACGACTTAATTGTGAACTTGGACCAGCTTGGGAGTCGAAGAGCAATAGCTGATCTTTTCGTCATTATCGCCTGGACGAGTCAAAAAGCTTCAGAAGTTCATAAACTTCTGTCTCAAAGTTGGCATAGTGCTAATTTGAAACATTCAAAGTCCACACGAAGACAACTTATCTTTCTATGAAAGGTACAAAATCATGAAATCAAAATCTCTGGGCACACTGTACGCTCAGCTCTTCTTCATCGCGGAACGGGAACGATCGATCTTGTCGTTTTGATATCGGGCGCTCTCGTGTGGAGCAGACTATAATTACGAAGATGTCCACACCTGAGTGGACATTTGCATATCGCAGTGCCCACAATAACTTGTTCCTTACGCTAGGCGTAATCCACAAGTTAAAAACGAGACGCGTGAAAAGTTTTTTTTTCTTTTTCCCCCTTGATCTACGGAGCCTGGTCCCAGTCTTACAATGTACGTGTTCGTGTAAAAAAAACATAGAGTATTAACCAGAATATAAAAGAATTATGATTATAAAAATTACCAGTTTACGTATACCACTTTTACATTGCCCGAAACATACCTCGTTTAACTTCCCCCCACAAACACATACACACACACACAACTTAAAATTTTGGTTAAGAATTGTTTACAGTTTTTCTTGGAGGAGGATATTACAGTCTTCCCGTAGAAGGCAAAAATTAAACAATGCCTATGCAAAATGTTTTGGGGTAAACAGCTATTCCATTCGTGCTTGTTGCATATGAGATGGTGCCCCAACAGCTCATGCTCTCATCAGTTGTTTTGAGGTCACATGACAGCTAACGATGAAATTCTTTCCGGTCATAATCTCTGAGCGAGTAACATTTCAAAATCTATGACGTAAGAGGGTAACAGTGCACTGTTACCCGCGAATGTTGACCGACGACCGCCGTGAAATAAATTTCCAACCTTGGGAATCATTGAGATTCTCGGGAAACAAAATAGACTGCTTCCCTCGGAAACAGTCATTAAGTGTTTATTACGTTTAATGCGACAATGGCAAGTATGTTCTGTGATCAAGCTTGGAGAAATTACAGCGCAGGAACGCTTATTCTGTTCGAAATTCTATGATATCTCCAAATGGAACTCACCTTTTACCCTTAACGTAAATAAGGAAATTTTTCTGGCTGGTCTCAGTTGACTCAGTTCGGCTGCGGTGCACAACTGTCCCGGATATTGTCCTTGCAATGAAAATCAAACCTCGCTACGCTGGACTTTGACCGTAATTTGCCGCACACATCCCAGGGAAATATATTGACTTGTTCAAATGATGAATTATTGTCAGGTTGATGTTTACAGCTTTGGTGTTCTTCTTTGTGAAATGTGCATCCGGGAACTTCCAGATCCTCGAATGCGTGAAGAACAGGTGGTGCTTGTAACAAATGGCGCGTTTCGTGGCCTGGTACGGCGATGCCTGCAGAGAGAGCCTGGGGTGAGACCAACCACGCAGGAGATAATCGATGAACTGAAGAAATTCGATACAAATTCTTAACTGTCAAATCAACGGTATGCAATGGGATTGATAATTCGCAAAAAAAACAATCATTAACTGGACTCTGGATGCTACATGAAAAGAACAGACTCAAGTTTAGTTTACGGCAACAACTCTCTTGGTGACCCTTGTTAAAAGCTATACCTGAGCAACTGACGAAGGATCGAAAATTTTTGTTACAAAACCGGTCTTGCAGTCACTGCTAAGCAGAGAGTTAGAACGTACGCCATGACACACTTACACCCTGGTACCAAATAGATCATTGTCATTTTGCGTACACCGCGGAAAGAGCTGGAAGCCTGGTTCCGTACTTAAAACTATGCGGTCTTATGACTCAAACAAGCATACTTCTCAACCAGCTATCGATTGTAGATTAGTGGGAGGAAAGTTTTCTATAGCACGTTTTAGTCCTAGTTTGATATCCTTCAATGACAACGCAATCGCAAAAAATTTCTATCCTAACAAAATTTCACTCTTCGAGGCTTTCAAAGATTGGCCACCAACTTGAAGGGAATTTGTGTATGATCACCCTTGATCATAGAGCCACGTTCGAACTGTAGTCAAGCATATCATTCTGATTACAGCCTAACCGAACCAATAAACTAAACGTTACCGATCATTTTCCCTCCTTCTAAGCAGCGAAAGTTGATCTAAACGCTGCTAACGTAGAAGCTGAGGACTCGTAGCCTTTATTACAACCCTGATGAGGCTATCTTTATCGACGAAAGCACTATTGATTTTCCTATTTTCCCCCTATTTTTTTGTATAAAGGTTTCTCTTTTCCTATTTTTTTGAACTGTCATGCCGCTGGACACCCTGCGTTTATAGACCCCTTTATAGTGACTGACGATTCGACAACCTGTGCATTAGTCATCTTCAGAGTCAATGAGAGGCCTACGTTCACCCGGATGATCATTCTTCATCTACTTATGAGATGACATCAAACACCAAAAAATTTTCATTTTAATTGGGTATTTTAGTGGAGAGTTTTATTTTTATCAATTTTGTGTGTTTGTACTTCAGACACAAATAAAGTTAAAGTTGCTAACTTAAAAAATAGATACTTTCGTGTAAGATACACGTGTATTTGCTATGATGCAGTTTTTATGCATAGAAGTTGAATTGTTGGAACAAAAGAATAAAATTACACAGTAGTGACCAGTAGCGAGGAATTAGTGAGGCAAAAAGACATTTGACATTGATAGTTAAGTATTTGCAGTGAAGAGTAAAATTTTCATTGGTGAAAGTTAGGCACTTAAATATAACATTTGTAATTTAAGAATTCAGTTTTTATAATAGCCGTGTATCTGTAAAAATGAATATTCAATTTCTTACCGTTAGCAGTATAGTAAAGTAATTACAGTGGAGAATACAATTTTCTTTGAAATAAGGTACAATGTACCGTAGTTAAACTAGTGCAATTAAGGTAGTAATCAAGTAGTTGTAGTGAAGAATACAACTTAAATGTTAATAATCAAGAATTTCATCGTAAAAATGTTAGCTATTTGTCGTCTTTGTGAAGGACTACTTGCTTTTTATGGGAGGCCACGGACATAGTTTTGCGAGTGCTAAAGGAAAGCAACAAAAGTAGTTTCGACAGCTACAGTCTTTTTTAGGAACAGTGTATTGATCATATCAGATATTTCCTTTCGGTATTGTCTCGTGCACATTTTTTTCCGACAAACTTTCTCGAAATAGCTGTAAACACCAAAAAAAAAAAAAAAATACCTGCTGAGCTTTCGCGCGAAAACATGATATCTTCACATGTGAAAATAAAATGTTATCTTCACACTTGAAAAGGTCACCGTTGCTATGGCTACATAATAAAACGCGCCTTTTACATGGAACTTTTTAAATTGAAAAGGTTTGGTATTTTATTGGTGTTTACATATTAAATAGAACAGTACATGGCCGCTTGGAGATACGAAATTTACGTATCCCCAAGCGGCCATATCATATCGTCTATTTAAATGACCAGGATTTCAGTCAGTCACGGTCCGTTTAGTCGGTGGACAAAGAGAGAAGTGGATATCCTGCTCATTCAGCAGTTAAATTTCTTTCTTTATTTTTCAACTTGGACACCGCTATCATAGATCATTAGCCAATCGTGTTGTGTGGAAAATACCTGAATCCCTGAAAACTCTCGAAACACTCGGAAATCATTCTTTGTCAAGTAACCTAAGACTTGATTTGCGTATTAGAACATACTGAAAGAATTTATCCCTAAAAAATAGGGTAAAGTTTTTAAGGGAGTTTTTATCGCCAGCTACCAGTAAACCGTTTATCACTCAGTAGCTAGTGAGTTTCCTTGCTATTTGTTTCTCTTTGCAGTTAGCGCTAACTAATTGTGGAATGGTGTCATTAGACTTGCTACAAGTCGATCTCTCATTAGTGCTTAAAAGTGAGCGAACCGAGCTTCAATGCTCAACCAGGAAAAAAAAATAAAGGACTTTTAGCTACTTTTAGAAAGTTTATGGTCATAAGTTGCCCAAATGGTATGCTCACTTCCTTGCCTTATGGACTATGATCGTCTAGTTCTTGCAACCCGATCTATTTATGATATGCTCACTTCTTTGCCTTATTGTCTAGTTCTTGCAACTTTTTCTATTTCACCCATCTGAGGAAAATTCCCTTAATTTTCAATATTCCGTTTCCTGCTCCGGTTTCGCTTGCTCTTTCGGTTCTGGATGGTTGGTTTTAGAGCCCACAAGCATCAAGGAAATAAAATGAGTTTTTTTTTTTCGTTCGCAGGGCTTTCTTCTACAAGTAGGAAGGAACCCTGGGAATGAGGTTGTCTTTCAAGCATATCCCATGAGTACTAGTGAAAAAGGTTTAGTCAAAAAGACCAGGGAAAATCTAGATAAAAATGATTTTTTTTTACTAGAAAGCTTGAAGGAAAATCTTGTTCCACTAACCACACCTGTACCATCATAATCTGCCGGTCCTTGGGGATCTCGAAAACCTTTCCCGTCATTTTATCTATTTTTTTAAAAAATTGAAATCAATAGAAAATAATGCGCTGAAATATTGATTACATAAAATCGGCTAATTCTCTCTCGATAAAATAATGGTCTAAGAGAGTAGAAAACGTCAAAACGGCTCGTCATTTTTCAACCTTTTTTAACTCTCTGAAAGCGTTTTTAAAATCATGCTAGCACATTTTCATATCCTCATATTGTATAGCCTTATTTTAAAAGGCTTCTGTCAGATGTGGATTTACATCGGGACGAACCTGTGCAACTTTTCTTTGCATTGTGCCTTTTGTTTTCCTAGGTTCTATCTTGACTGTTTTTGTTTTCCTTTGTGGACGTAACCAAACCTGTACGACCTTTCACAGCTTCCTTACCTGCCTCGTTCCCATATCTGTCTGGTATGGGAACGCGCAAAGGAAGGTGGGAAGGAGTAAACGGGCGTTTCTTCTTTCATAAGACGTTTTAGATTTCCATTGGCCCTCGTGTGGACGGACCGGCGGTTGGGAGCTGTGGCCCATCCCCCTAATGAGGGAGCAGACGGGCAGCCATTATTGCCCTGTTTTCATTTTAAAGTTTGTACATTGTTACAGCAAAGATTATGCGAGTAATAAAGAACAGAACAGGGAGCGGGGAACGAGTATGGGAAACGGGAAAATTAAACAAAACAACGAAACGGAGAATTGGAAATCAAGTTATTGAAAGGTTGGCGATGGTCAAAGTGAGGTTTAGTTTCCATTTTTCATTTTCCCCTTCCCCGTGTTTGTTTCCCGTCCCCGTTCTTCGCCCCCGTTCCCCATTTAGTAACATCTTACAGCAACTGTTCAGATCAAAAATCGCTTTTCAACTTGCACAGATATACAACTATTATCTAGGTTATGAAATGTTACTTTTGAGGTAACTGCCATATTGAGGAATATGATGGGGGATTAACGTATATTTTGTCCAGTATCTTCTAACAACGTTGGATGTTGACGTGTCCTTATTTTAACGCTTCTGAAAGTTAAGGGTTTGATATCATAATGATAATATTACCATCCCTCTGATATATCAAATCTCCTGTGTAAAAAGAAAGTGACTGTGTTTTAGTATTTAGAAAAAAGCCGTGTTTTATGAGACTTGTTATGTACTTGTGCTATTTCTCTAAAGGCAGACTTGCATTTTCCCACCCTCTGCCATTAAACTAGAGACGAATATAGTATCGTTATGTTAATTCGTGTTTAGAGGAATCATTGGACTGATTGATTTGGCGCTATCCGGTATGGTTTTTGTGCCCGCGGCGCAAAAGCTGACGTCCGGTTTTAATAGTAATGCGGACATAGCCAAACTTACGCCGACTGTCGGACAAGTAGGATCCGATGAAGTAACTGTCCTGCGAGCAAACCCGTCTGAGTTTATGTCTTCGGCATTTCCTGCCGCATCTCGCTGGATAATTTCTTGTTTTGCTGCTGCTGGATGTTTTCCTGACTTGTTGATCATGATCAAGAGAGGATAAAGGGGACAGAGAAGACATCCCCCATACACACCCTATTCCATAGATAAATCGTCTCGAGTTATTTTTAGAATCGGGATAAAGTTACCTCGCGCACTGCGTGGATGTTTTCGTGGAGGTTTCGCATGACTAAACGCCGTGCAAAACATGTTGGGCGAAAGGCAATGAAAGCGTAAAGAGATCGAGAGCATTTCTGAATATTGAAGCGGAATGAGTCTGCGCTTTACTGGGAAAAGGGAATCGCTGGACTCTTTGACAACCCGTGAAATCAGTTTAACTCGAAGTTGTCGTTAACCTCAGTGCTTTAATAAAATAAGAAATTTCGCCGGTCTATTGAAACCGGTCGTTTGTACAATAAAGCAAGTAGGACGCCAAGTGTTATTTTTGTTGAATAATAAAAGACTAATAAAAGAATAAATATCAAACCAGAAATTGCTCTCTTCAAACTGTAAATTATAAATGATCCAGAGAGAATATTCAGTGTGTTACGGAATTCCCTGCTACCTCTATACAAGAGAGGAAGGACGATTCTTTTTTTAATTTCCATTTCGCTGACAGCGCTTTAGTAGAAATCTCTCTTTAGTCGTTTCTGTTGAGAAAACGAATAGCAATATCGCTCTCCGCGTCTTCCACCATTTTTTTCTGCGTCAATTCGTGAAGGACGCGTGGCTCTGAGCTTGGGTCATCCACGCGGAACACATTCGCGCTAAGTGATTGGCTGTTGTCTAATCCCCCTTGGGATCTGTGGTATTAAAAATAACTCGAGACGAATTACCCATGAAATAAGGTGTGTATGGGGGATGCCTTCTCTGTCTCCTTTATCCTCTCTTGTCATGATCGAAGAGTCAGCTCGTGGTTGGTTTGTATCAACCATGTCCATTTGTTGTTCCTCGTCCATTTCCGTCCCTAGAAAAGAGAGACAAGCCGTCATTGACTTATATTAGCTTAAGAAACAGCCTACCTTTTGCGTTTCCCCTCCAAATATGATGTCTGTCACGGAACTAACGCTAGTATTCTATCCAAACGCAACGTCGCTTGCAACTTTTTTAAAAGCCGTCGCTTACGTTGTGAAACACTAGCACTGTTTGCTTGTTTTCATATTGCATTTCTTTACTTTGCTAAAAACTTACTTGTAAACTTTTTTCCAGGCAAAAAGGCTGTTGTAAAAACTGCTTATTTTTGTTAACTGAGTTAACCGTCACGGAGACCAGCATATCAATCGACGACAGGTGGATTTCGATTAAAGCGCTCTTGCTTCCAAAGCCTTCAACAACAATAAAACGTCGATGGAATAGTTCTTCAGCGACGTTAATTCCTGCATTTGAAGGCAATTAAAAGCGCATATTTTTTGTTTTAAATTCATTTAAACTGCTCCAATTCACTGACCAGTAAAAACCGGAAGAGAAGTGCTTATTTTTAAATTGAGCATTGAAATCCCACGACTACAATTACAACAAAGCTAGTAAAAATAGCTTTGAAAAGTGTTTTAAACTTTGTGGAAAAAAATAGGGAACATGACGTCGTAACTTCGATTGCGCGCGCCAGAATTGCTTCCGATCCTTAGGAACTAGTAACCAATGAAACAAAATCATCCAAACAAATAACAGTTTTTCAACTAGTTAAGGCCAAGAAGAGAAAATTTCACGATAACCAGATAAATTCAATCCTAAACAAATTAAAGAAGCTCTAACGCACTTTTAAACGAAAAGTTGGAGCAGTAGTTTGAGAAATTAAAGGTAAAAGCAAAGTTAGTCTGGGAAAATTAAGATTTTTGCGCGTGTCGTGTGCTTTTGTTACAAGTTTACCCCATTGAGGAAAATATAGTTTCAAATGATTAAGAAATAACCTTAAAATGAAAAAGAACTAAGGTTAGATCCATCAAACCATCAAGTGAAGTTGGACTTTCACGAGCAAAGCGACAAGGCAAGTGTTTGTTAATTATCAGGTCTTCAAAATTTCTGTAAATTCAAACGGCGGTCAAGTTCGAAAACGTAAAGAGCACAAAAGTTTTATTCCTTTTTACGTTTTACTATCATTTCTAGTTTGTATTAATACAGATAGCAAGTTTCAGACAGGTGCCACACTTTTTTAAACTGCCCTCAAAGTTGAGCTATTTTCGTGTTTTGATAGAAGGCCGATAAAGCGTGCAAGAAAAAAGATTATTGCCGTTAAAATTTATAAATAATTCGGAACTGTGATATGGCTAGGACATCTAGAGTGGTGTATCCGTATATTAAAAAGAAAATCGGGCTTCTTGAACGAGTTGCTTGTTTTCTGTAGCACCGGCAATGTAGGCGATTTTTGAAGTTTCAAAGGCTATGGCGTCGGTGCCAATCGGTCGAAAATTCAAAAATTCGTAAAAAATTATATTTCGCACTTTCGGTCAAACAAAATGCATTTTTCAAACTAATCAGGTAAAGACTTTAATATCCCAGAATATAAGGAAAAATAATTTTTTGATCCGAAATCACTGGTCGGCTTTTACGGAGACACGCTCTTAAAACTCTTATTTTTCGCACTTGACGGACTTTTTGGCGATGGCACCATATCCTATCTTTTTTAAACAGTCACCTTAGGTATTTGCTAACATTTTCTTATCCAAGTTGCTAAAATTCAGACGTTTTAAAGAAAATTTTAATTTCACTTCCGGTTCAAAATGGCTGCCATTTTTAAAACTTGTATTTTTCGCACTTAACGGACTTTTTGGCGATGGCACCATCTCCTTATCTTTTTTAGGGCCTTGAAAACTATCATCATGCCAAATTTCATGCTTTTAACAGAAAGTGAACAATTCAAGCACATATCTGCTCTACTATTGGGGGATTTCTGAGAATTGCTCGAACGTTTGAGTTTCGCAAAAGAAATAGCATTGAAAAATTTAGCATGGGAGTCACTGTTGAAGTCGACAATCAAAGGAATTGTTAGGTGATGTGCCTCGATCAAATGGTGGGGTTTGCGATAACAAGCTTTCGGTCGAGGGACTTCCCGCCAAGTTTCTTACAATCTTTCTATGATATTGCGATAAGCTTATGTACGAATGAATTATTTGTTGCAACTTGTTGTTAAGATATGAAGTGTAGAACTTGAGGGAGATTTTGTGTGCATTAAGCGACACGCATCTACAAAGTTAATTTTGCGTGCTTGTTCTTTTAATTAAGGGAAGAAGAAGAATTTCGATGTCCTCATCCTCAGTGTCGAACGAATGAAGAAGAAGTATATCACTGGCGTGCTTTCTAAAGAAAGAACATTCGTAAAGAAGAATTTTGGATACACTTGATAGACTTTATTAAACAATTGAGTCAACTTATTTCAGAGGAAAAAGAGCCAACCTCGCCGCCACAGCCGCCATCTTTGTAAACAATCCTTACCAATCCCCGCGCGTTAATTCTTCGGGTATCTTAATCGAAATAGTCACGCACATGAACATTTTACGTGTACGTTTACGGGTACACTACCCGTACCTGTACACCGATATTGGGGTATCTTAAGGTCTCTAATGTTTCAAACCGTCGGACGTTTAATTTACGTCCGAGACTAAGATAGACAAGCAGGGCCGTAGCCAGTATATGAGGCAAATAACCGAGGCCGGCTTGTCTCAGTCTTTTTTTTTTTAAGGAGAAAGAAAGACACTAGCAGCAAATAAACTCACAAGTAGTTAAATATAAAAAAATGTTGACCCAACATGGTATTATGTTTAATGATAACGCGAATCAGACAGTGGCCTGAATTACAGATGAGAAAAATTGAGCAAAAATAACAAAAACAAACCCCACAGGACGTCTGCGGAGAGGCTAAGTCAGCGACTTCCCTAAGAAAACTGCCTTGTTTTCATGTGTTTTGCCGCCATTTCTGAGTCTTCTGTCTTCTCTGGTCCGAGTGAGGAAATGCAGCGTTCTATCAAAGAAAGCGGTAAATAGATGCTCTCATAACTTGCTTTCAGTTCTTTTTAATAATAGAACCAAAATTTATAAGCTTGTTTTGACATTATTTAGCGACGATCCAGGTAAGGTAATTCAACCATTTTTTTCTCTGGCTACGGCCCTGACAAGAAGTAAAAAAGGCCGGGTAAAACTCAAGTCTTCAACTCCAAACAAAAATAATCTGGCCATGATATTTAGGCTCGATCTAAACCAAGGGATCTACGTACATTTCCTTCGAAGAAGGGGAGATAATTCCACTATTAAATACTGGCTTTTAGCAAGTCGAGGACTTTGAGAAGACGTACCAGAGGACGGCGACAAGAAAAAATCGCAACCCCCCGCCTGGGCAGAGTACGCTGGTCTGACTAAAACAACCAACCTTCACCACCACCAAGAAGGGTCAAGTGGCGTGGAAGAAATCGCTTAGTGGTGGACATGTTGCCGGCGTCTGACAAAATCAGGGAAAAGTCAATCCGGGTAAACATGTCGCTGACCGAAGAGAACTTCGTCGGTCGATAAAGTACAGAGGGTACTAAAACAAAACTTAAACTTTGAAGTGATTCTTCTGAATGTAAATACTTCATCGACCGGCGAAGGTTCTTCGGTCAGCGCGGTGCCCCTGGAACTTTTTTCCGATTGTTTTAGCCAGACGGCGTCACGTCAACCATACATAATCAAGCAATTTCTTCCACACCACTAGACCCTTCTTAGTGGTGGCGAAGGTCGGTCATTTTAGTTGAGATTTGTTCGTGTGGCCGCCCTTAGGTAGGAAAATAGTACACCAAGCGCTGTAGACTGCAGTGCGGGCACTACTGAGCTAACTGAATTCGCCCTCATCCGTTGACTACATACGTACGTCTTCTCGAAGTGCTCGAAGTGTAGATTTCGTGGTGTAGGACGAGCCTAAATATCATGGCCAGAGTACCGTTGTTTACAGTTAAACACTTTAAAAGTTTTACGCCTTTTTTATTTGTCGTTCATGTTAACCTCGACGTAAACGTCCGACATCTTGAAACATTGCCGGAACACAAAATGTGCAACTGCATATGAACGCTCACAATTACCTGTCATTTTTGACAGCTGTCAGTGGAGAGGACCGAAGATTGGGATTCCCGCCTTTATTTTACAACTGTCCACCAAAAAGTCGAAACAAAAAAAGGCAAAGCTGATAAAACTCGAGAAATTTCTCCTTTCAGCTTTTTTGCGATTAGTGAGATATATATATATATATATATGAATATTACTCAAGAAAGTTGGTTCACTTTATAACGAAGACAAATACTAAAAATGTCCGGCCTTTTATGAGAAAAGGAGGCACTTTTCTCAGGTTTTCATAACAGCGAGTGAAATTTTAAAAAAGGTATCCTTTATTCAGTTTTGAGTGTAAAATGCAAAAAAGACCTTGATTTTAAGACATTTTTTATTTCTGTAATCCGCGTTTTTTGCAAAAAGTAGAATTGCCGGAACCGACCACTGACTGAAGGGGGCACTTTTATCAGGTTTTCATAACTGCGAGTGAAAGTTAAAAAAAAGGTATCCTTTTTTAGTTTTGAATGTGAAATACAAATAAACACCTTGATTTTTAGGCATTTTTCATTTTCCTAATCCGCGTTTTTGTAAAAAGTAGAATTGCCGGAACCGACCACTGATTAATTTCATATCTTTCTGTTTGCTCAACATGGAAGAGAAAAGGCCGAACCGTGCACGAACCCTAGAGCCCAGTCTTCTTTCTTATTTTATTGCCGAAAAGGCCCTGGGAAAAAGCTGTTTTGTTTATTCTGCCGTGAGTTGGTTGTATTTTCAACTCAACTCAACTGTTTATTAATTAATTATCACCAATTTTACAGAAAGCAATATCCACTGCCCGCAATTAGCAGTTTAGCTAGTCGAGGCGAGCAGTGGGTTACACGTATGTAATATATATACGGATAGATCACAAGAAAGACTAGAGAAAGAGAGTAGTTAAATAAATAAACAAATGAATGAAAAATAAATTCAATTTAATTTTGCCGTATTTTGCCATGAGCTGATCTTGTTCTGCCGTGAGTTTATATTGTTTTGCCGTGAATTAATTTTATTTTGCCGTGACGTTTCATTTGACTGCAAATTTATTTTGTTGTGCCGCGAGTTGAAATTTGTTTTGCCGTGACTTTTGTTTCGCCGTTGCACTTGTGGGCTACCGAAGATGAGAGCCTGGGGATGAAGGGAACTTCCAATAAACAAAATGGCCGACTGGGTCAGTCTGGAGGGCAACACACAGATTTGTGTGGCACGTGGAATCGTGTCATGGGGTCCGTCATGGGGGATTACGGATGCGCCTGGAGAGCTACAACTTATCATGAGAAGAAAAACGTATCATGAGAAGAAAAACGAATACGGTATTTGTGCCAAGACAGCGGATAATGATCGGGAGGTATGTAATAATTATGATTGTTATTGATGTTTTTACTCTTCACTTCCAAAAGTGCACTGACAATAACGAACAAGTCGAAATTTCATTTCGTCCAATACTGAAAACAAATAGTACCATGTGAGAGTGGACTGATAAAGTGGTTTCGTCCAGGAACTAAATTTTATATGGATCCATAATTGTCATTGACTATCGATCCGCTTTCAAACGGAGTGAAAGGATTTTAATTATAAATATATACAATTTAACAATTATAATGAACCCAAATATACACTAATGAAGTTGAAACAAAAGAAAAATAAACATTACCCGAGATTTTATATGCTTTGTTCTTCATTAAACATCTAAATACATGTAAACACCTGCTAATGAGGATTAAGAACCTCCTGGCAGAAATTGGACCACTTTAATACTCAAAAATACAAGAAGCTGTTTAGCGTAGCCTGCACGTGCAGCCGACTTGTGCATAATTTAAGCCATTTTCTTGCAGAGTCGCAAAGACATATATTTGGGTGTTTCTGATAGGCAGGTTTCTTACAGGTTTCTTATGCGCGTCATGATTGGCCTAATTGTTATGTGTTTTTGACGGTTGGGCACAGTGACATGTCACAATTCACAAAAGGGAGTTGGCAAGGATTGTTTACAGTTTACAGCAATCAATGATAGAACAGTACAAAAATTTAAAGACTTCTTCTGCACACAAAAATATTAATGCTTTGAGAGAATTCCTTCAAGGCCAGAATTAAATTTTTGCTTGTAAATTTGACAACTGGTTTTCCAGCGTCTTTCAATCCTTGCAGATGCACTGCCATGTATTTTGCAATCTAGCTAGCTGACAGTTCTAGGCTTCCAGCATAAAAAAAATCAGGAAATCATGATGTTAATGGCCAAAAATATAGCTTCAGGTCCATGCATTTTGGAGAAACGAAAGAAACTACATGACACCATGGCGACTTTCGCCCCAGAGCGAGTTCACTCCAGTTCCCTTTTATGGCTCTATATTTGTTTACATGATACCACCACAAAATGTCATGCCGGCGCGAGTCACCCCGGCGTGTCGAGTTCACCCCGGTTCTTGTACCGGGGCGAGAATTTCATTCCGGTACAAAACCTTGTAGCGATATCATGTAAAAGTGAAATGACCACCCGTTTTGGTGTGAAATCGGTCTGCTTGTAGACTGGAACGGGTAACACATGTGTAATGTTTGCGATTTTGAAGCACACGTGTATTTTATGAATATGAAGTGTTCAAATGGCAAGATATGAAATGACCCAGTCATCATGTAAATGCGACACAAAATCAAAAAGTCATTCCAGTGTGAGACTCGCACCGGTGCGGGTTCTCTTGTAAACACCCCCTTAAGGTTATTTAGCCGCATGAATAAAGCACATTAGTCTTAAACAGAGGTAAAAGAAAATCATTTTATGGTCAACTGCATCTGTGATCAAATCCTGTCAGAAAACATTTGCAGAAACATAAACCACAGAATCTAAAGTTGCAAAAAACAATTTGCCCAGACAAAGTGTAGAATACTTCATGCACTGCATAAACTATGCAAAAAAAGAGAGCAAGAAAAACCTCTGTTGTTGAAGCTCACGTTTCATACTATCATGAGCTCAATCAGTCTCTTGTCATGAGCTATTAGTCGTCTTTGGCTTGTCAACACTTAATTCAAATCATACTAATCACAAACTGTGTAAGAAACTAGCCAATAAAAAACAACAACATATGTCCTTGCGACTCTGCAGGATTTAAACACGATATTATGCACTAATTTGCAGACACTCTATACAGAAGGTTTAGAGCATCTTAGTGCAATGCAGGCAAGTTTAGCCAAGCAAGATCATCATTCCAAGTAAAGCTTAAATTATGATAAACAATTTAACAAAGGCAGTTAACTATGAGTTGTAAATTTAAGTATTCATTAATCTCTCTTAGCTTGCTTTATCGACAGTTGAGTATTCTTCAGGATATTCACCTTTTTTATTGTATTTGACGATTTGTTTCTGAATTGATTAAGTACATGTGGATAAATACAGAAAAATCAAGGGCCCAGATTTGAGAGTAATTATATCATTGCCAGGGAGCAAAAAAAATGATGAACATGGCACAACATTTCCGTCATCGCCGAAAATAAACCACACACTACAACACTATACTCATTTGTGTAGAATGAAAGTCTACAACTCCCAACAGTTAGCTTCACCATCTGCACCACTGATCTAAGTTTTGCTCATTTAAAGATTCTTCTTCTTCTTGGCCACTGAGGTAGTATTCACTTGTTCCCAAGTAATCAACACTTTTAAGCGATAGAATTCATGGACCAACCTGTTCTGGAAAAGCTCTAAATCTTTTGCATTAACCTTTCGTAAGCTTCCTTCACAAAACATGCATGGCTCCAGTCATGCTGCGATTCTTAAAAGTTAATTTATTTTTCTGGTTTTAAATCAACAATCTATCTCCTTTACACATAAAAATTAAGAACCTACATTATAATTATATAAGCCTTAATTGCTATTTATTATAAGTACCCCAAAATACAAGAACCTATATGGCAGACTTCAAAACATTGTAGGTTCATGAGGAATTGAAGCGAGTGAGTTCACTTGATTCATATATGTAAGAACTTTTACTGAGTAAGCCGGTGCCGTACGTGCTTACATTGTGTACATTTGATCATTTGCCAGTTTACTGAGGTTGTATTAAAATGACTTTCATGTTTAGTGTCAGTGGAAAATAATTATAACAATATTACTGTTTAAAAAGTTTAAGGAAAACCTTGCAGTGACTCCTGGGGGATCGGAGCTGTTACACCTGTATACGGTTCATAAGAAAATGGAAACTGTTACCCCCCACACCAGGATGCTGTTTATACTTCCCCCACCCCCTTGGAAGGCGTCAGAAATTCCAAGGGGGACGGGGTTCAATAGGAGGCAATTTCCAAGGGGTGGGGTTAGATTCTCAAGGTCTTTTTTTCCAGGGACTTTGAAACAAGAGTTATTGATGATCTAAGATCTTACATTTAACAGGTAGCTGAATGCTTTTTTCACAGTTTGCATACTATATTGTATGTGTTGTGGTTCAATCTCATCCTTGGTTTAAATTTTATTTTCTTTTGTTTCAAACTCATTATCATATATTACCATACCCAAACACAAAAGGAAATAAAATTTAAACCAAGGATAAAATTGAGCCACAACATATGCAATATGAATGTCAGTTGGCTAATGATTATTGCTGGTCTTTCAGCGTGTTGCTTTATTTGACAATGTAATAATTGTGGTATTCACCGTTTTATGGTTATGCTCTCTTAGCCTTCTTGTAACATGTTTTTAACTGAAGGGAAGTGATTCCATGAGGTTCTCTAGTTCTTTCGTAGATGCTATTACATGTGTCTTCTGTAAGGTATCGCCTCCTTGGTTGTCAGTAACATACTGTTAATAATTAACAAAGAAAGACCTGACTACATGCAAGGCAAAACTCATGAGAACATTATAGACTCTGTTTTAAGATATAACAGGGGTAATCATAGACTAAAGATTGCGTTTGATCAGCTGTTTGAGATGCAAAGTGAGTTATTTCTGGCGAGACCATAGATTTTTACAGGCTTCTATTGTAGAGTTATAAAGTGTCCAGGGAGAGAAAAACGTTGTTGATGATGAGAAAGATATTAAAAGAAAAGGTGTCTGTTAAAAAATATATATATATTATTTTGAATAACTAAAAAGTTAATTTATTTTTCTGATTTTAAATCCACACTCTATCTCCTTCATACATGTAGTTTAAGAACCTATTTTAGAACCTACACATAGCCTAAATTGGCAATAAGTACCCCAAAATACAAGAACCTATTTTGCCAGACTTCAAAAAAGTAGGTTTATATTTGCTGGTGTTCACTGTACCTCATTTACAAGATTTATGTAAATGATTGGCCACCAATTTGGTAGCTTGATGCACCAAATTAAACAATAGGTTTGTGAGGAATTGAAATGAGTGAGTTCACTAATGATTCTTGTAAAAACTTTTAATGAGTAAACCTGTGAGTGCTGTGTTTACATTAAATAATTTACTGATTTACTGAGGTTATGTTAAAATGCCTTTAATGTTTTGTGTCAGCAGAAAATAATAATAATGAAAAGTTTAAAGAAAAACCACAGGCAGCCCAAGCACACTATGTGTGGGTTCGGGCTTCAGAGGTCTTTTGGTCGGAATATACTAGAATTATTAGTGTATTATCTGATGCCAAATAAATGCAAAATTCTTAAAGGTATGAAGTCTTCTTATTTCTCTGTTTGTACTAGTAGCCTTTAAGATAACAATGGTCGATATTTCTTGCTTACATGTGATTCGGGCCCTTACTGTTCGAATTTTATCACATGTATTCGAATCTACAACGCTAAGAAAAAAATTCATGATCATGCGAAGTATTGATTCAAAAAGCTCCCTCACCTTAGTTCATAGCCACTCTGTGACCTACGGCCGGTTTAAAAATAGGGGGGGGGGGGGGTATTGTTACTCATATCAGTGCAGTCAACTGTAAGTTGTGAGTCAGGCAACAAATAACCCTTGTTTATGTGTTTGTGGGAAAAGTAGTATACACGTAGTATTAAGAGGTCTTTGTATTTTTTTTTACTTTTCTTGCAATATTGTTTTAACTCAGTTGCTTTAAGTGTCAGAAAGTAGGAAGTTCCCTGAAATTGATTTCTTGGAATCGATCCCATTACAGTCAAATCTCTCTAATACAGACACCGAAGGGACAGAGCAAAGTGTCCGTATTAGAGAGGTGTCCGTATAAAAGAGGTCACTACGATGAAATCACTTTTATGACTCCACTTACAGTTTTAAGTGTTCAGTAGCTAAAGCCAGGCTTACACTCGTCTTTAAACTGCATTTAAATTTATTAATTCACAGTACAAATTAAGACACTGTCTATCAGTAGCATACAAAATTGTACATATATTGATAACCTTTTAGAGACCAAAAACCAATTACAGCATACAGCAAATAATACAAAGTGTACATGTATGTATTGCATGCCATTATCAAAATGGAATAAATTATGCAAAAGATTCCAGTTAAACCCCACTAACCCAGTAGCCCAGAGAATACAGAAAAAATAACTCAGGTTTGTGGGAGGTACATGCGAAAGAACTAATAATTTCTGCTTGTCAGGGACTTGACTGACACTGCCTTTTGTACTATTTTCCTGCAGTAAAAACAGTCACTTGCTTATGCTTGTCAGTAGATCGATGACAAGTGATGATGATGTTTTCATCCCTTTTTCTAATAATTTATTTTTTGCTCCTGCTATTAGTTGAATTACATAGTTTCTATGTTGTTTTTCCAGATCTAAATCTTTCCAAGGCTGGTCCACGGGATGTAAGATATTTTTCGATTGTTTTTCTTCCTGTGGTGCTGATACTGACTGTAAGCTTCCTTGGGTTTCTGAGGTTGAAATTGAAATAGCAGTTACAAAAAACAACTGCATGTATACTGCTAGTTCAAAAGTAGTTCAAGAAACTTCCTCTTCTTGGCTTGCTTAATTATCTCTTAATTTCTAATCCACCGTATGACTTCACTTTGTCGTGATCATTTCTCTTTTTTCAAATTTTGGGTATGATTATTGTAGGTCATGTGTATACTGTAAAGTCCTATTTCATCATACAGTACCAGTATGAAAATCAACTCTGTTAGTTTTGGGATCTGAAATATTATTTATTGAGGTCCTCAAAGTCAGCATTAATTTTATGGGTTAACTTTTGGTTTCGGTTCATAACATTCTCACAGGTTTAAAGTGTTTACGGCGCAGGCTAGCTTGTTTATAGTACAGTATTGCTGTGAAGTGCAATGAACTCAACCAGAGTGCTGCACCCAATAACAATCAGCCAATCACAAGTCATGTTCACAAGGACAGTTTTATAGTTGCCTGTCAAACACAAGATATCTCTTTAAATGTCAAAGAGCCACCGCCCAAGTGTTTTCACTGCACTGATATTAATTCAACTTAAGAAATTTTGCAGGTGTTAATGAATTGTATAGTACACTTAAAAAACGTCACTGTCCACAAACGGGGCTGATATCTTTAAGTGCACACTAATCAAGAATGGAAGCGTTCCCAAGCTGAACTGTCTCACATAAATCAATGAAATACACTTGTGTGAATTCAACATATATCAACACGTTTATTTAGTATTACCATTTCTGTACAGGTGTTACCAATTAAAAAAATTAAATTAAATTAAAAAATAAAATGAAAATAAAATAAAAGGGGTTTAAGATATCACGACGGTGATGGTCACAAAAACGTCACTTAAAAAGTGAATTTCCATTGTTTCAGTCTCTATCGCGATTACTCCAACCATTTACTTTGTCAAATGTAAGCGAAGTCTTTTTCAGCCCAATTCCTAAGAATCATATTCAAGTTCAGGAACGGATGCGTAGCTAGGATTTTTCGTAGGGGGGGGGGGGGGGGGGGGCTCACACTATGTCAAACCCATTGGCATGTGGACATCCAGGCCGTGTTTTACTAAACGTGACATTTTTTTTCGGATGAGCAGTAATTGTGGGTGGAGGGACAAGCCTACAAACTACCTGCATAGATTAATTACCTTCCACATAGCAAAAATTGCTCTGTTTTAGTTATGAAAAGGAACATGGTCCACTGCAAATGGAGTAAATAACAATCTACCACTTTATTGCATGTTGATTCTTCAGATTCGTGCGTTTTGGCCACCTGAATTATAGGGACATAAAACAACGACCTTACAAGGGGGGGAGGGGCACGGGCACCCCAGGACCACCCCCTAGCTATGGCCCTGATGAGGAGAAAGAAAATTTCGCCATTGCTTGTTTACGCCCTCCATAAAATGTGAAATTTGGCGTTTTCTTGTCCTGGTCGTGCAGTGATGGCTGAAAAAATGTACAAAAAAGCGTGATGCACGTGCAGAATTGTTGCTTTGCCCGTTCATTGTTGCCTTTTTAACGTTCTCTTTGTCGTCGCCGTTGTGGCATCTTAAAGTCCCTAATGATGATTTTTTTTTATGCCGTCTTTGTTGGTTAATTATTAACAAACCCCAGCCCAACCTGTATTCAAGGGACACTTGCTTTGGTCCCGAGGGTGTCCCCTGAATAGAGGTTTCATTGTATTGGTTTATTTATTGCTTCAAGTTTAATTTTTTGTATTTTCACAGCTCACTTAATAACTTTCTGTGCTTTGCACTGTGAGCCTGTCGACCTTTTTTGATCGGTATTATTATGATAGTCTTTGATACTTTAGACTTACTTTTTAAGCTCCATTTCTTGTACACTGTACAATTTAAACTTAAAAACAAATAGTATAGAATGAAACCCCAAATGATGCGACAAAGGCCGCTATTATCAAGTGAAATTTACCCAACGTTATAAATTTATTCTTCAGGTATTACTAAGTCAGTCTGATAGCGATTTTTTTTGTGTGTATTGCATAAAAATATTTATCATCTTAATTTATGTGTTTACTACTTATTATCTCCCTTTGTTCAAATTGTGATCTTTCTTTCATCTACTATGGGGGAGAGAAGATGTTACATGGCTTGCTCAAAAATGGTAGGGGATTAAGGGAATGTGGTGTTGCCCTCTACCTAAAGGTCTGGGGACGAGCCAGGGACGACATGGTCTAGTTTATACTGGGCAACCTCATAGGGATTGGCTGGGAAAACAATGAACAAACAGTCGAACAAACAAAGTAACAATGGAACCTAGCCTGAATACAAAAGAGCTGTGACAAATAGGGATCCAAATGAATCAGAGGTTCTGAAGAGCTGCAAGGGTACTGTTATGACAAATGATTTTGAGCTGAACATACCTGTTAATGATGGTACTAGTGAGATCTCGGTTAAATAGGGTGTGAATATAGCTGTATTCAGTTGTTATTTTACGGTATTTAAGTAACCACACGCTAATAGGAACCTTAGTTTTTTTTAAGTCTGGCAAAATATACTAGCCTGCGTTGCAGCCGGCCCACGTAAATATACCGTCTGCGAATTAGTGCACGAAAACTCATTCTAATATCCTGCAGAGTCGCAAGGACATATGTGAGCGTTCCTGATAGGCAGGTTTCTTGCGGGTTTCTTATGCGCCTCACGATTGGCCTAATTCGTACGTGTACGTGCGTGACGGTTGAGCGCAGTGACATGTCAAAATTCACAAAAGGGAGTTGGCAAGGATCATTTACAGTAAACAATGAAAGAGTAGTTCTATCGTCAAAACAAAGTAGCAAATCATGATATTTACGGCAAAAAAAAACTACGCACATTTAGCTATTCAGATCCATGCATTTAGGAGAAGACCAAAGAGACTAAAGTTATTTAGCCACAATAACGAAGCTTAGGGCTTGAAAAGAGGTAAAAGAAACTGCATCCGTGATCACATCCTGTCTGAAAACATTTGCCTAAACAATAGTAACTAATATACATGGGACGGACCAGCTTTATAACATCTAAATGTGAGATTCAAAGAGGCAAAAAATTTTGCTTCTCAAAGTGTAGAATACTCCATGCACTGCGTAAACTACGCAAAAAGAGAGCAAGAAAAACCTCTATTGTTCAAGCTGACTCTAGGATCACGTTCTACAGTCCGACACTTGTCACGAGCTATTAGTCGTGTTTGGCCTGTCAACACTTAAGGTGGCTCGACTGGAATTTTTAGGGGGATACCTCCCAAGTTTGAGCATTAATTACGTCGCCATGAGTAAAGATATGGAAAAAGGATTACCACAACTGTATTATATAAAGATGAAAATTTCTTATGATCTGAGTTTTATTGCAATCGGAGTCGCCATGGCAACATAACGACGCCATTACGTTTTTTATTTATCTTTGTGTTTCTCTGTACCAGGAGTTTTTTTGAGAAATCGCTTAAGGGAGTTTGTACCTGCCATAATTGCCTCAATTATGGCAAAGTTTGAACAAATTCTATGAGAGCGTTTTCGAAATATTTTGAAAGAAAGTTTTCAGCATCATATAAACAGTGAAATAACATGCTATCCACAAAATTAGCTAATTTTTTAAGAAAATGATAAGCTTTGGAAACGCGGCTTCATCTCATAGTAGTTTGATTCCATTGAAAACCTCCTACAAAAAATGAGGGGAATTGCTCTCGGTGATCGTGAGTAAGAAGAATTTTATTAACTTGCATTCAGCTGCTTTTGGTACAGTTTTTGCACGTAATTTGGTCCATGCCTACAAATTTCGCATTTTTCAAAAAACTGCTCGATAAATTTTTTTTTAAATTTGATAATCCCGAGATCAACCGTCAATAAATATACCCTGCAAGTTTCAAGAACATTGAAAACAGGAAAGGCTTTCAAATAGGACCTCAAATATAACCAATTTTTCTCCCAGATTTTGTGTTTACAAGTGAGCGTCCACATTATTCACTGGCATTGTTTTCAAGTTTCATATGCACGTGCAAATTTAGCAAAAACTTAGAATTTGCATAAAAAAGGACCCTCGGTTAAATCTCCGGAATATGCTAATAACCGGGTAAAGAAATTAGTGATATATTATAACATCACAGCAACTCTTTGTAAGAGTTTCTGTGATGATATAACCCGAGTAAGATAATTAAGTGTTGCATCCTACAAGATGAACCGTGACGTTCACCGTTTCGGCCCTCACTGCTATCTGTGACACAAGCCAATTATTGGCATATTCGGGATATTTCTTCCGAAAGTAATCGAGAGTTCTTTTTGATGCAAATTTACTACTTTTTACGACGACTTTTACTACGACTCCGATTGCGATAAAACCCAAATCACAAGAAATTTTCATCTTTATGTAATATTTTTGTGGTAACCTTTTTCCCATATCTTTACTCTTGGCGACGTAGTTAATGCTCAAACTTGGGAGGTACCCCCCCCCCCCCCCCAAAAAAAAAAATCCAATCGAGCCACCTTAATTCAAATCGGACTAATCGCAAACCGCGCAAGAAACTAGCCAATCAAAAACGCCGACATATGTCCTTGCAACTCTACGGGATTCGAACACGATATTGTGCACTAATTCGCAGACGCTCTATACAGAAGGTTTAGAGCGTCTGCGACGCAGGCAAAAAATATACATGTAGGTTCTAATGTATTTTGGCGGTACTTATTGGCAATTTAGGCTAGGTAGGTTCTTGATTAGGTTCTGTTCTTAATTTTTATGAAGGAGGTAATAGATTATAGATTATTGATAAGGAGAAAAATAAATAGAGTTTTTATTTATTCACAATTGTGTTTATATAATAAAACTGATTAGCGAATTTATATACAGTTTTGTAAAGTATGTTTTTGTTGTACTAAAATTTACAATGTTTGTCATAATTATTCTGTAACCCCGATAATATGAGAAACTGCTTGATTTGCTTGGCCAAACAGGTTCTTGTATTTTTAGGTATAATCTACCAAGAGGTTTTAATCCACAGGTTCTTATTAGAGGGTGTTTATTGTAACTGCCTCTATAGTCAGACCAGTCAAATCTATATTAAGCGGACTTCTTTAAGCGGTCACCAAAAGTCCTAGAAATAGCTTCCCTTAATTATTTTAAAGACTGATCTGTATTTAGCGGTTACCTCTGTTTAGAAGCGGTGGTCATATTTTTTCGAGGACCCAATGAGTAATTTTTTATTGTCTTTACCTCTTTTGAACTGCCCCTTTGACAAGATGTGCCATACTAGTGCAAAAGCATACACTGTGTAGGGTGTCTAGTGGTTTTGTACAGACTTGCCAACTCCCAAAAGGCAAAAATGTAAGATTCTCAACCAGAGCTGGAAAAAGTATTGAGAAATGGATAAAACGTCGTAAGAGATTTCAGTGGAGTTTATGGGTATTAGAAGTCGCTATATCACTTTAAGCTGGAGCCGTAAACATGACGATCAACTTTCAATTTAGGTTTTGTAAATTCTGTGTTTTGTTGGCGCCATCTTGAAAGATTAGAAACAGTAAGTCTGCACATTTGGTGGCAGCAGCAAGTTGCGCGGTAGGCTATTAGAATAGTTGCTTTTGATTCCATTCTACTACCGTTTTCTTTGGGTTGAGCTGGTTATCTATTGATATCTAACTTAGAAACGAACCCTACAGCTCCAAAATTTTGTGGAGTTTGGCTTTTCAAGAAAGCGTGAGAAATCAGTTGCCAACTCGTGAGAGAGTGAAACTGGTCCTAAAATCGTGAGACTCGCGACAAAGTCGTGAGACTTGGTAATTCTGAATTTACTTCCTTTCTTTTGACACAAGAAAGCTATACTAGAAACAGTTTGAGGTCAATTTGTCTTGGGATAGATATTTCGCTCTTTCACCATCTTCAACTCCGCGACTAACTCTTAGGTTTGCAAACCCCTCAACCTGTATTAGCGGTAAGTAAGCCACTCCCAAGGATGACCGCTTAATTCAGGTTTGACTGTAAGACTAAATAACATTATTATCTTTCCTTACCGTTTTAGTTTGTAATTATTCCTGAATCTACAATGATGGTCACCAAGGATACAGTTACAATTAGTGAACTACAGCTCGGGGTTCTAGGTTTCCCCCCTGGTTCAAAAGGACAAACTGTTCAACTAAAAGATGCTGATCCAAATGAGCTTCAGCCCTTTATTGAAAAGATGCCCGCCTCTATCAAAGGTAAGAGCTAAGAGTATAAATTGTAATTTCAAATACTTTTTTTATTTTGGTTTTGGAGCAAACAGGCACATGGTTAAACCTCTAGTTGTACGTCATGTAGCGTATAAATACAGGTAGATCAAGCTTATGGTAAGAGTTCAGTAGTTAGTTTGGTGGTTAAACCCGTACCGAGTAAGTCAGACAATGATACAGGTAGCCCTAGTGTCACTTGTTAGTTAGGTTTTGGTTTTTGAATTTAAAGGCCTATGGTTTAACCCGTACGGATACAGACAGCGAAATATTTCAATTCAAAATGTAACAAAATTTAAAAGCTGTTGAGATATAGAAAACCAGTCAAGCGTGTAAGCCTCCTCAGAAGACCCGCCATATCAAGGAATTCTGGTGCAAAAATTATTAAGCGTTATTAAACTAAAAAATCTTTAAAATATTTCTTTACACACTTTCACTTTCGGAATTTTGACTCTTTTCCCGCGAAAATCTCGCGAAATCGGCCGATTTTTCCACGAATTTTGACTTTTTTTTCCCGCGAAAATCCCGCGAAATTTTTAATTTTTTTTCCGCGAAATATCAGAAGCCCTCGCCTTACCATCAGTGTCTCTGCATCATTATACAGTACTCTTTCTTCATTGCTGACCCTAGTAATATGCAGGACTTGTGTCACACATGAACCTAGTAAATGACTTCGTAGCCTTCCCATCAGTGTCTCTATATCATTATACAGTACTCTTTTATCATTGCTGATCCAAGCAGTATGTAACACGTGTGTCACATATGACCTTAGTAAATGGCTTAGTAGCCTTACCATCAGTTTCTCTTAATCATTATACTGTACTCTTTCATTACGTTCAATCCTAGCAGCATATATAAATCGATCGAATCTTTATTGAAACTCGCTTACAACATACAGCACACTGGGGGTGGTTTGACGTGTGTGACACGTGTTATTTATAATGTTCTTTTGCATTCGCCTTGCGTATCACTTTAATAAACCTGAAAGCTAGGGTATATTTAACAATTAGTCGCCGAAGTCGAGGTGACTATTCGCCAATATTCACGTCGCCTGTGAATATTTAAGAGATCTACCAATTCTGAGGGCTTAGATATTCTTCCATGTTCATTCCCGAGGGCTGTAGTCTCGAGCGATTTATACAAGTTAACGATTTATAATTTTTATTTCTTTGTTATTATCATTATTGTCTTTAATTTCTTGAGTGACATATGAGCAACAAAGAAGAACTGAAGAACTTCTTAGGTGGACAGAGGAGCAATGTAGAGTAAAAGATGAGCAACTCCGAGAAAAAGACCAAGTGAGGAAGAACGATGAGAAACTGAGGAGAACAGAAGAGCAACTGAGAGTGAAAGATGAGCAGCTTAAAATAAACGATGAGCAACTGCGAGAGAAAGATAAGCAAGTTCAGGAGAAAGATGAGCAACTGAGGAGGACACAAGAGCAACTGAGAGTGAGAGAGGAGCAAAAACGTAGTTTACAAAGACAGTTGAGCACTTTATTGGAAGAAAGCGCTAAATTCCAAAAACAATTAAATGTGAAGGTGCAAGAACTGGCCGACTTACGAAAAGAGTTGAGAGATCGTGAACAAGACAACGTTGTACTCGAAAAAGACCTTTCCTCAGCTAAAGAAAAATTAGCTGAATGTGAAAGTCAGTTAAAGACACGTGACTGGGTACTTTGCCGAGATGAAGTTCAGTTAAGTGATGAAAGTCTGGGTGTGGGGGCGTTAGGACGAGTTGTGAAAGGTAGATATTGTGGCTGTGTGGTAGCTATAAAACAGCTTCATCAACCGACTCTTACTCAACGAGAGCGCCGTTTGTTTGAACGAGAAATGAATATAGCCTCAAGATGCCGACATCCATGCTTGTTACAATTCATTGGGGCTACCCAAGACGAAAGGCCTCTGTTTGTTACAGAAATCATGGAAAAAAGTTTACGAAAATTGTTAGGGGGGCGACAAAAAGAGAATCAACTTCTCACCGAAACAGAAATCATTTTTATATCTTTGGATGTTGCTCAAGCCCTAAACTACCTTCATCAACGAAAACCTGAACCAATTGTACATCGTGATGTGAGCAGCGCTAATGTGTTGCTGTGGAAACAGAATAACCAGTGGAGAGGCAAACTGGGTGATTATGGAACTGCTAAATTTCTTCAAGAAACTATGACAGTTGCTCCTGGAGCTATGATTTACGCCGCGCCTGAAATAGGCTGTCCTTTCAAGCAAACAGTGAAGGTAAATCTATTATATGGAATCAGTTTGTAAAGTAAATTTTAATGACCTTCCTTAAGTCCAGTGTAGATTGAACAATTGCCTCAATATGAACAACACTAGTATCTTTTCTAACTTCTTATGCAGTTATTATAGCTGTGGAAGAATGTTTTCTTTCATACTGTTGTTACCACTGACGCCAGACTCTTGACCGTTCCATTTAAAGAGCAGTTTAAGGAGGGTTGTGAAAATGTACATTTGGTTTTGCTTCTACTGTTTTTTCCCTCCTATTTTTCTGTGAAATTATCTAATGCACTGTTTATTCTTTATTTTAGTTATCCAAGAAAAAACGTAAAATAATACCTTTTCAGGATCCTGATTTTGAATTTTAGCAGCTTTTGCCTCTATAACGGAGTCTTCAGGCAAAATAAACTTCACTGTAACTGTTCGTGGTGAAGTATTGGCTATGGTGAAGCATATTTCAATGCCATCGACTGGCGTACATGAGAAAGATTTAGGGTCAACGTTTATGGCAAACGCAAACGTCAGATTCAAGTTGCGAATTTCTCAAAATAGAAAACGAGCGGACAGAAAATAGTCCAAAACAACTTTTATGGATAAACCTAACGTGAATCTACTAATTTTTGGGTAGAAGTAATGAACAATAAAAGACAAGTAAATGGAAAGCTTGGTTACGTGCCGGTGTTACATGTCGTGTTTTCCGTCTGCCGTAAACGTGACTATTAGAGATCTTAAGATTGAGGTGTTTCGGTAGTTCCCGCCAACTACGAACGTCGAAATCACGTCAGGTTGGCGATATAAGGTTCTCGTTTGTACGGCTAGACCACGCCCTAGGGGATTAACCACAAGCTTTTTTGCACCCTAACACATCACAATCCCACGTTTGAGAGGTATACCACGCTTTCGAATCTTTTGCTTATTAATTATCAAATTCTTTTTCATCTTAACGTAATTTTGAAGAAGATCTCTCAGCGAAAATTACAGTCCATGGATTAATCAAATAAATGAAAACGAAAATGGGAGCCGCGAGCTATCACCCGCTAGTCTTAAGACACAAATATGAGCAGACGGCTAACGTGAAACCGCTAACCGCCGTTTGCCCTGTTTGCGGTAAGATGGCCAAACCTCGATGTTAAAGTCTCGAGTCAGGTTTCCACTCTCAACAGAGATATGGGGCACATATGAAGGTTTCATGACCTTTTGTAGCGTAACAGGAAAAGCTAGATAGCAATGCAAGTAAAAACGAAGATGTACTTTAATTCAGGTAATCTGTTTTGTTGGCTTAGATTGATGTTTACAGTTTTGGAATTCTCTTCTGTGAAATGTGCACCGGGGAACTGCCAGAACCTGAAAAGCGGGAGGAACAAGCGAGACTGGTACCTAACAAGAGGTTTGGAGAGCTGATACTGTGGTGTATTGAAGAAGATCCAGACATGAGACCCAGCATGGAAGAAATTATTGAGAAGCTGGAGCAGTTAAATAACAAGTCTTAATGGTGACTGCTAACAATAGTTAAGAACGACATAGCAGTTGGAATTTCAAGGCAGAGAACTCGGTACACGCTAACATTATGATGCTTTCATCATCGTTTTACTTTATAGCAACTTATGATAGATACAGTATGGTCAAGGTATAGAGTCTGTTCTCGGCAGCCATGTTGGGAGATACAGTATGGTCAAGGTATACTGAAGCAAAAAATAATTGTAACAACGGTTATTATAGCGGAGCTCCGCGCGCGAAGCGCGAGTAGTTATAAGAGGATGCCTTACCATTCAAATTCGTCACCGATTATTTCTGTCATTTCTCTGATTAACTTCATACTAACTTCATCAGTACAAAAAATGACAGACTTAATGGGAAATTTTAGCCCGTCAAGCACCCACTTTTTATTTCAAGCTTAACTCTGTCATATTTTGATACTAAAAGAATTTTTGAAAAATTTAAATTTCCCATTAACTCTGTCATTTTTGTGTTTATTTGACACTTTATGACATTAATGGCTCGCCCTGCGGGCTCGCGGAAATGACAGAAATAATCGGTGACGAATTTGATGGACAGGCATCCTCTTATAACTACTCTAGAATAATTCAATCGCGAATGTGATAAATATTATTACAAAATAAAAAAAGAAAAGTTTAATTAATAATATAAAAATAATTTTGAATTTAATATATTGTAGAAATGTTTATCGGATTTGTTTTGGGGGTGGGGTGGGTTGGATGAGATTGAATGATAAATATTATTACAAAATATATTTAGAAAAGTTTAATTATAAGAAAAAAATAATTTTGATTTATTTATATTGTAGAAATGTTTATCAATTCTTTTTATTCTGAAGACATATTTATTCTAAGGAAATCATCAAATCCATGCCAAGTCATACGATGATTGAATTTTTCTATCATAAGTATATTACTTAATGGTGAATTTATATTTTTTAAAAGTTTATTATAAATGAATGGATCCATCATTGCTACTTGAAGTTTTTTATTTTTTGTTTTTTTGATAAAATCTCTCACTTTCTTTTCTTCCTCTGAAAGAGGTTTTACTCCTTTATCGTAATCATCCAGGTAAATTACTTTTGCTTTGTTAAATAAAAGAGTTTTTTCATTATAAAGATGATTACTAAGTACGGAATAATTATGTACAAAAAGTTTGTTACCAGGGAAAACATCAAATTTACGAGAAAAAACAATTCCATACCTATTAAAATCATCTAAAATTTTGAAGTAATAATCAGCGACGTCGTCGTCATAACCATCATAGTCTGGGCTAGCATCGTTTCCTACAGTCGAGTTGTAGCTAGGATTGTATTTATAAAGAGACCACAATAGATACTTATAAGGATGATCTGTGTCAAGCTTTTTTATTTCTTTTGGGTCAAATGATTCGATAATCATCCATGGTTTAACTTCAAATTTATCTAGTTCGGGGCTACCAAGGATCATTTTATTAAAGGGATATATTAACTCAATTGTGTAAAATATTATTACAAAAATATATTCGGAAAGATTAATTTTAAATATAAAAATAAGTTTAATTTATTTATATTGTAGAAAACTTTATCAAATATCGAATTCTATTTTACAAAATTTTCTTATTCCTACAATCTTCACAAATTAATTACTTTTCACAAAAAAATTTCACAAATGAAATGTTTTTTATTGTAAAAATTATAAAAATCTGAAGAGAAAATCTGTAGCTTTTGATTGGTTGAGAAAGAAAATATGACTGTCTCATGACACCAAACAATAGCTATGACTCATATTCTGTTTCCAAACATGTCTAGATTTGTCTCATTTTTGATTATTTATTAGAAGTTGTGGGGGATTTCCCTTCAAAATAATCTAAACAAATACTAAAATGGAATATCAAAGCCTTGAGGACCAAGATTTTATTGTTGAAGATGGTTACAAACATGATGAAGATCCTGATTATGTTCCTGAGAAAGAGGAATCATCATCTGATGATGAAAAATATGTTGTGAAAGGAAAAGATTTTCAGAAACTGAGTAAAAAGGCAAAAAAACTCGGCGCCGAATCTCTTGATTATTCAAAGCGGAAAAATAATAAGTACGTGGTGAAGCTGCCAGGTGGCAAGAATTTGCATTTTGGCTCGTCGCAACATCCAGACTTTTTAATTCACAAGGATAACGAGCGAAAAGAAAAATATCTTTCTCGGGCGATGAAGATAAAGAATAAGAAGGGTGAGTTGACTTATGAAAATCCCGAATCGGCTAATTTTTGGAGTGTTAATCTGCTCTGGTCGGGGAAATAGAGTTTTGAGGCAGAAAAATAAAATTTAATTACTGGTTTAAAGGCTTTAAAATAATAATAAAAATGGGATTCAAGCCAGAAACGCAAATTGATCGAGGTTGTGAAAGTAATGTTTCGTTTTCTAAAAAACGAATTTATAAAATTGTGAAAAAATAAATAAAAGTCTAGATCTTCTTTATTCACCGGCGCCTCAAGGAAGTTTGTGGCCAACAATAAGATATTCTTCAGCGAGAGATGATATTAAAAAAATTGAAAATATACTTGATAGAGTTGAAAAAAGGGTTTATAGGTTAAGAGATGAAGTTGCGGAAATTAAGGATGATGTATCAGATGAGAGTGCAGCTTTTACTAAAGAATTTTTAGGAATAGTAAGTTTTTTGTATGAAGCAGATGATTTTGGTAACGAAAAAGAAGATGAGACATCAAAGAAAATTCCAGATTATATTAAAGAAAAATTTATTTCCATTGCACAGAAGTTATGGGATACTGGTTTTGATCCAAGAATGTTCTAAGTCTTAAAACAATTTTGTTTCAAGACTTTACTAATGTGAATCAGAAAAATAATTGAAATTTAAAAATAAAAAAACCAATAAATAAAGATGGCTACTGATCTAACTAATCTTTCTATTTCAGAGCTAAAAAAAATAAAAAAAGATAATAAGCAAAAACTCAAGGAGGAATATAAACAAAAGTTGATTGATGATATTAATAAAATACAAAAAGCAAGAGACAAAATTAAATCAAAACCCAAACCCAAACCCAAATCGTATGAAGAATATTATCAGGAGTGTATCAAGAATAAAACAATACCTCCAGATACTCCTTCTTATCTGCGTAAAGCACTTGAGAGAGCTTTGAAAGAATACGAACAGGGAATAGAGAAAAAGGAATCATCTTTGGAAGGATTTGCTAATAAATACATTGTAAAGGGGCAAACTGATATTACGCCATTCGAGTTTTTCAAATCCAAGGCTGCTTATCTCAAAGAGTTTCTCAGGAATCATCGAAATATTAAAGTCAGATTTGTTCTTGTTTGCATGATGGAGCAAATGGGAAAGTCAAGCGATGGAAAGACAAGTCTTTCCATTCAAGATAAAGCTTATTTTAATTCTGAAACACATATTAATCTTGAATCATCCGATGTAAAAGAAATACTGACCAGGGTTATTAGCTCCATAATTGAAAAGATTGCAATTTATCAGAAGAATGGAAGTGGTTGGTATTTCAGGGAAATAATTCATCTTGAGATACACACTGCCGATTACAACCCAATGAGAGGATCATCTTATATTCCACTTCCAGATTGGATAATGCGAAAGAAAGCGATAGTAAGCATTCGAAACAAAGATGAGAAATGCTTTTTATGGTGCGTATTGAGATATCTTCATCCAAGAGATAAAAATGATTTTCGATTGACAGATTTGAAGCAAAAAGAAAATAGCTTGAATACAAAAGGAATTGCTTTTCCAGTCAAATTAAAAGACATTTCAAAATTCGAAAAACTCAATCCAGATCTACCAGGGATAAATGTGTTTTCAGTCAATGAGAGAAACAAGTTTTACCCTCTCCGAATGGCACAGAGAGATCCTCAGAAAACAATAGACTTGTTTTTGTATGAGGAAGATGGCAAGTATCATTATTCTCTTATCAAAAGTTTTTCAAGATTATTCCGATCTCAAATAACATCGCGAACGAATGGTCGAATACACATTTGCAAAAGATGCTTCTCTCATTTTTCAAAGGAGGAATTGTTTCAGCGTCATATTGAATATTGTTCTTCCAATGAATCAGTTGTTGTAAAAATGCCACCAAAAAATTCGAAGTTAGAATTTAAAAATTATTTCAAAAAACTTCCAATCCCTTTTGTGGTTTACGCTGATTTTGAATGTTTTACCAAATCCTTGGAAACGTGCAAACCCAATCCAGCAGGTTCATATACACTTGGTTACCAGAAGCATGAACCGTCGGGGTTTTGTTTCTATATCAAGGGAATAGTCCCAAATATTTTTAAACCAATCTGTTTTACAAAACAGAAAGAAAGTGATAATGTAGCGGAAATATTTGTTTCAAAACTTGCAATGATAACAAGAAAATTATACGATGATTTTTATCGACATCCAAAACCTCTCAGATTAACTGAGGAAGAACAGAAATCTTTCAAAGAAGCCAGGATCTGTCATATTTGCTCAAAAGAATTAAAAGATGATAAAGTCCGGGATCATTGTCATTTTACCGGTCAATATCGAGGAGCAGCGCATAACAGCTGTAACCTTCAATGTCGAAAACCATTGATATTGCCTGTCATATTTCACAATCTTCAAGGTTACGACGCGCATTTGTTTATAAAACAACTTTCAGGTTTGAAGGGTGAGTTGAATTGTATTCCATCGACTGAAGAGAAGTATATTTCGTTTTCAAAGAAGATCAAAGTCGACGAATACAGATCTCGGAAAACTGGAGAGATGGTGACTTTGAATTTTGAGTTGAGATTCATCGATTCGTTTAAGTTTCTTCAGACGAGTCTTGCTAATCTTGTTGGAAATCTGCAACCAGATGATTTTCAAAATACAAAAGAAATAATGAAAGATAATATTGAACTTCTCTTTCGAAAGGGAGTTTATCCCTATGACTACGTTTCATCTCTTGAAAAATTGACTGAAACACAACTTCCAACCAAAGAGCAATTTTATTCAAGATTGAATGATGAAGACATTTCGGATGAAGATTACAATCACGCTCAAAATATTTGGAGTACATTTGGTTGCCAATCAATCAGAGATTATCACGATCTCTATCTTAAAACAGACGTTCTTTTGTTAGCTGATGTTTTTGAAAACTTTCGCAAAACATGCCTGAAGCATTACAAACTGGATCCGGCGCATTATTATACATCTCCTGGATTGGCTTGGGATGCATGTTTGAAAGAAACGGGCCAAAAACTTGAATTACTGTGTGATTATGATATGCTGATGATGTTTGAGAGAGGAATCAGAGGTGGAATGACGCATATAGCAAAAAGATATTCAGAAGCGAATAATAAATATATGAAAGATTATGACCCAGACAAGCCTTCTAAATACATTCAATACCTTGATGCAAATAATCTCTATGGTTGGGCAATGTCTCAATCTCTTCCCACTAATGGATTTAAATGGATTTCCAATTTGACAAAAGAAAAGGTGATGGAAATTCTTGAAAAAACAAATAGCAGCATGAATGACATGGGAAAGACTGGTTATATATTCGAGGTTGATTTAGAGTATCCAAAAGAACTTTGGAAGTCACACAACGATTACCCTCTTGCTCCAGAGAAGATGAAAGTAGGTGGAGTGGAGAAACTTATTTCTCACTTTAAACCTCATAAAAACTATGTAATACATTATCGTAATCTGAGACAATGTCTTGAACTGGGATTGAAAATCAAAGCTGTTCACCGAGGAATTTCTTTCAATCAGAGTTCTTGGATGGAGCCCTATATCAGAAAAAATACAGAACTTCGCAAAACAGCTGCAAACAGCTTTGAGAAAGACTTTTTTAAGTTACTAAATAATTCTGTGTTTGGAAAGACGATTGAAAACATCCGGAAACGACAAAATGTGTTTCTGGTTGATAATCGAGCAAAAGCTTTGAAATTATCTTGTCGTCCAAATTTTGAAAGAGCAACAATTTTCGATCGGAATTTAGTTGCGATTCACTTGAAGAAGACTGAAGTTTACTTCAACAAACCTGTATATGTAGGACAAGCTATTTTGGATTTGTCAAAGTTGTTAATGTTCGACTTTCATTATAATTTTGTTCAAAAGAAATATTCTTATAAAAAAGCTCATTTGCTTTTTACAGATACAGACTCACTTATGTATGAGTTAAAAACCGACGATTTTTATAAAGACATAAAAGATGATATAAAAGCCAGGTTCGACACTTCAGACTACCCACCAGACCACAAATCTGGGATACAGACAGGATTAAATAAAAAAGTAATTGGGATGTTCAAAGATGAGGTGGCTGGTCGGCAGATAACTCACTTTGTCGGTCTCAGATCTAAGATGTATTCTTTCAAAATCGAAGAATCAAATATTGTAAAAAAATTAAAAGGTATTAAGAAGACAGTTATCAAAAAACAGATTGAGTTTGAAGATTACTTTGATTGTTTGAAAACAGGTAAAAAACAGATGCGCAGTATGAATATAATAAAAAGCGAGAGTCATGAGATATATAGTAAGGAAGTCAATAAATTAGCTTTGAGTTCAGATGACGATAAAAGGATTTTATGTAAAGACAAAGTGAAAACTCTGGCACTAAGATAAAAAATGGATTTAAAGATTTTATATTAAAAATATAAAATCATGGAAGATAGAGATTTTATTGAGTTTGAAAATGTTAAATTTTATTACCACCCAAAATATAATTATTATTTAGCTAGCAGGTGTGGGCAAATACTCAGTTTAAAATGGAGTAAGAAAAGGATTTTGAAATTACATAAATTAAGACATGGTTATTTAAATTTCAAGATATGTGAAAATAATATTCATAAGGAATATTCTGTACATCGTTTTGTCTATGAATGTTTCAAAGGTACTATTCCAAAAGGAATGCATACAGATCATTGCGACAACAATAAAGAAAATAATTCAATATCAAATCTTCAACTTCTTACTCCTTCAGAAAATATAAGAAAAAGTCATTTTAAGATAAAAGTTAAATCTTTAAACATTGAAACAAAAGAAGAAAAGATTTTTGATTCTTTGAAAGATGCGGGGGAATTTTATCAAATTGATTTTTCTAGTATTTCAAAGAATTGTAGAAAAAAAATTAAAACTTTAAAATCCAAAAAAGACGGAAAAAAATTTCAATTTTTTTATTTATAAACTTATTTGTTTAAATTAATAATAAAAATGTGTTATACCGAAGATAAAATAAAAAAATATCTTGATATAATTCAAAATTACACTAAATCTCTAAAAAATGAAACCGATCGAAAGATCTCTTGCTCAAGTTGCCAAAATACTGATTTTGATTTGGTTGCAGGATTTGTATTTTGCATGAATTGCGGAAAACAAAATGGTCGTTATTTTGATTCATTTGATAAAAGAGACCAAGATCGGCTGTTATTTAGAAAGAAAAGTATTTACCAGCGCAAGTATCATTTTGAAAAGAAAATCAATCAAATTTCACAAAGATTAAATCTCTCTGAGGATGAGAAATACGATTTGTATTCAAAACTGATGGAAATAGACAACAGAATCATGGAAAAATTAAACGAACAATTTAATCGAAAAAGAAGCATTAATGTCATATTTCTTATAAAAAAAATCCTGGAAGAAATGAATAATCCCAAACACAGTCTTGTCGAACTTAGTATTGGAGATCAAACTCTGGAAAATTATCAAAATTGGTGGCACAGTTACAAATCACTCAATACCTCTGTGAAAAATCCAGTAAATGATACCTGTTAAATACCCAAGTACTTCAGATTTGAATGGAGAATTAAAAGTATAGACACAACCTCGACTGAGATGGAAATGTTTTCGAAATTCGCGAAAAGCGAGATTGAAAATAAGATGATTGGATAGTATTGATGAGTTTGATCTGCAACTATGCCTGAAGTCAGACAATTTGTAAAGAATTTGATTAAAACCCAATCTTTGAGTGAAATATTTTATATATAAGTACTGATAAACCAAACAAGCTTTGATAAAGTTGTCGTCGTAAAATTTTGTTTTATGAGAAGGAAAATAGAAATTCACATAAGCTATAATCGATTCTAACATCTTCTATCTATAGAGTAGATAGAAGATGAAAAATATTATTACAAAATATATTTCTTAAATTCTTTTTATAATATAAAAATACTTTTCTTAATTAAAGTTTTGTAATAATCTTTATCTATATTTGGATTGGATTTTGTCATCTTCTATCCTAGTTTTAGATGATAAATATTATTACAAATTATTTTAATTAAAATCTTTTTTTATATTAAAAATAAATTCTTCTTTTTATATTTTGTACAAACCTTTTTCAATATTATTTTTTATTTTATCTTTGATTACTTTTACAACATTCAAATCATTCGGATTAGCATATTTGAAAGTGTACTTATTACCGTTTAATTTGGACGTTGCTGTTTTCCTCTTTCCATCTGAGATTAGTTTAATAGATCCAGCATTAATCTGAAGTGCTTTAGAAGCCTGATATATTGAGTTAAAAAATCTGTTTTCATTGGTTGTCAGATTAGTTGCCACAATTTTTCTGGATTGTCCTTCTGGATTAGAGGATTCATTAAAAACTCTTTTCAAATTATCTGGCCTGTTATTTTGCTTATCTCCGTCAATGTGAATTATCCTGAAGTATTTATTTGATTCCTCATTATTAAAGGCTTCCCAAATAAACTCGTGTTTCAACAAGCTGATTGGGTTTGAACCTCGAGGTCGAATTGAGATTCTAACAAAGCCGTTTTTATTTGGTTTATTTCCAAGTTCTCTTCCTGTTCTTGAATTATAAACACCGCCGTTATCAGTTGTGAAGAAATTTGAATATGATGGGTGGAAGTACTTTGCCATGATGAAAAATATTATTACAATTTATATTAAATCAATTTTATTTTTAAATATAAAATAAAATTCTCTTTTTAAATTATGTAATAATCTTTTACAAATATTTTTTATTATATTTTTTTGAGAATCTATCTGCAACTGGAGATTGATCAATAATCATTTCATCTATCAGTTTCATTCGATCTACAAACTCTTGTTTATTGAAATCATCACCTCTCAAAGCCGATCGCAGTTCAACCAATACCTTCTCATAGGTTGTAAATGCAATTTGTGACATTTCAATCTTTTTCTTGTAATTCTTCATTTTTGAAACCGAACTCACCAAGACTCCAAGACCATTGATAACACCCAGGATTATTGGATTGAGTGTTATTCCTCCGGCAATTGTTCCCACTACAACCAGTCCTCCTCCGGACAGAGTCAATGTTTCATCAAGAATTTTATATCTTTTGAAAGATTTCTTAAAACACCAAAATTTCTTGTGATAATGCTTGTAGAAGTCTTTGAGAGTTTTGATCTCTGATTCTGATAGTGAGTTATCAATGTGATTAAATTCAAACAAGTCTTTCATTTATTACTAAAGTATATAACTTCCATTTATTTTTTCTTGAATCATTATCTTTTTAAATGCCTCAGAATCAAAGTCGTAAAAATTAGGAGAAAACATAATTTTATTCAAAACTCCATCTTCAGTTGTAAAGTCAAAATCTTGACTGGGTA
This sequence comes from Porites divaricata, assembly GCA_038088405.1. NCBI lineage: Eukaryota > Metazoa > Cnidaria > Anthozoa > Scleractinia > Poritidae > Porites > Porites divaricata. The sequence goes on along the minus strand of JBBMOI010000006.1, from coordinate 30,721,214 downwards.
CGTAATTAGCGCTATCTATAGTTAATGTTGAGCTGAGGTTACTCAAGTTAACTTTTGTAACAATTGTATCAACACTATGCGCCAACCATAAAACAATTTTTTTTCCACCAAAACCATTTGGTAAACTAAAAAATTGTCTTTTACTAGAGGTGAGTAAAGTTAAATAACCAGCAGCTTTAGAATAATTTAAACTCATAAGATGTTGGTTGTTTTGTTTATTTTTTTTAACTAAAGCAAAATCTCTGTTATCCCAGTGATAAAAAACCAAGCACAGGGTATAATTTCTGAAATTAGCAGAGGGATTTAAAGTAATGGTGTAATTATTAATATTTAATCCTTCCTTTTTGATATTACTCAAGTCTTTATCTGGGATGGTAATTCCATTCAAACTATGAAGATGATTCAGGCCACTAATTACAATACCAGATGCGCCTCTTTTTAATTCGTAATTATTCGCATCTGTGAAGTCATAAATTTGTTCAAAGAATCGACTATAAACATGGTTTATCGTAAAAGGAATCAACTCTTTTACCATTCCAACTGTTGCAGCGCTACTATTCAGATTTCTATTGAGAGCAAGGTTCAATATACTTTTATTATTTGCGTTAATGTCAACATTGTACTTTACTTGCGATCCAAGAATTTCAAATGATTTATGATAATCATAAACTTTATCTGGGTCGATATTGCTAACTTTGCTCATAATACCATAAGCAATCATGTAAACACCAGAAAACTGAAGAGGATACACAGCCAGATCATTTCCATTATTTGGAATACTGACCAAAATGTGAATAAAGAATCTGCTTCCAGTTGTCAACTTCTTGAAATTAATAATGACTCTATGATAATACATAAATTGTGTTTGGTTTTTTGAATCGGTGAATCTGTGTTGAAGTTTTTTTACACTAACATTTCCAAGTTGCAATCCTTGTGATGTGTTGTTGTCAATACTTATCTGGGTTTTATGCCAAAGTTGATAATCAATGTTAAGTATTTCAAGACAAAGGGTATAATCAGCACCTCCAACCAGTCTAAAGAAATTAAGTCCTATCTTGTACTTATAACCACCTTGAAAATTCTTTAATATAGTCGTATAAAGAACTCTTGTATTGTATTCGTGAAAGTTTCCTTTTTTGGTTGAAAGGTCTGTTATCTTTTTTGGAATAAAACTGGTTCTATTATCTATTTCATCTGTCCATTGAGTTGGACTTGTCATCAGAAAAGCAAACTCATCTTTGTAATGACTTGGTTGAACTTGAGTTTGGTGCAGATGGCCGTCAACATACTTTTTGGTGACTGCATCCGAATCTGAAGTTGGATCTTCAAGATTAATTATTTTATGTCCACCGATATTAAGATCTGAAGTCATGGTCCTACTCCCATCTTTTTTAAAGAAAGAACTGAAGTCTTGGTTAGAAAGGCTATCATCAACGTACTTTTTGGGAACGGCATCTGAGTTATTTGTTGGTGTAACAAGATTGATTATTTTTTTATTGTTCATATTCAAATGATTAGTCATCATATTTGATCCATTAACGTGAAGATAAGCAAGATCACCGTAAGCCAATGGTATTGGTTGTTTGCTACCAGTTGGATTTGGAAGATTAAAAATTCTTTTGTTATTCATATCCAAATTTCCAGTCATTGATCTTGTTCCATCAAGTTTCAAAAATACACTGCCATCGACTTTGGAGTCGTCAACATATTTTTTATTTGCAGCATCATCATTGTTTGAAGGTGTTTTGAGTTTTGTGATTGAATATTGACTTTTCATATCAATATTTGAATCTACTGTCAAAAGTGATGTTTTTCCACCTCCAGAATTGGTATCAACATATTTCTTGGTTGCTGAATCTGTGTCAGATGTTGGTGCTCCAACATTTGTCAATTTTTTTCCAACCATGTCATAATTTCCATCTGCGGTGAGGTTAAACCCAACACCTGGAGCTCCTTGAACTCCTTTTGCAAATTGAAAATGATTAGAAGAGTGTTCATTAAATATTCCCATCTTATTTATTGTTTATATAATCAGTGAAGTTTTTTGAAATGGTTTTTTTTGGTTTATTTACATAAAGAAATGAGAATGGTTTTCGTGTCGCCTCTTTATACATATCTTTATCAACTCCCAATTCAGATGAGATTCTGTTTGCTTCTCTGGAAGACGGAAATTCGTACAAACAATAATGAGAACAATTCAATCGAATATCTTTTGGTGTTTTATAAAATGATTGACTCAGATAAATCACCGAACAATTCTTATGTCGACCTTGAATAAAATAATCAACGATTTGTCTCTGATTTTTATCACAGACATAATCATCAAATATCACAAGTTTTTGATTGTCTTCATATCCCATTTCTGTTACAGGAGTTATTTCATCATTACTCGCAGAAAGGATTTCATAACCGAGTTTTTGTGACATGTCTCTCATTTTTTGCATCAGTCTCTTGTACTTATCCTGCTCCAAATTTCGAGCGTAAAGATAAATCTCGTCGTAATACAACAGAGGTTTCATAAGCATGTGAAAGAGCAAATTAGTTTTACCACTTCCACTATTTCCACAAATCAGCATTCGAAATGTATCCGATGGCATGAAAGGAAACAACTGCTTGAATTTTTTATCGCTGTTGTCCTTGCTGTCATAATTTGGTATCTCCATTTTATATAATAAATATATAAATGGATATTGAAGAAATGAAAAAATATTCACAAAATAAGATTGAAGCAGATAATCTTATTAAACAGGTTCGACAAAAAATAAAAGAAACCATTTGGGAAAAACAGAATCTGAGAGAAGGATTTACTGAAACATTCAAACCTCTGATTTCTCAGTTTGAAGATCCTGGTGAGAAATCCAAAAAACAAAATATTTTCACTCAAAACAAAAATATGTTACAAAATCAGTTGGCACTCACAGAAGGAACAACAAATAATTTATTGGCTCTTCAAGCTATCAAAAATGAACAAGAACGTTTAAATAAAATATTGGAATATATTGAAAATAAAGCTAATTTTGACGAGTTGCCTGGATTAGAAGCTATTGAAGACGGAGAAGACAATCAAGTTCAAGCTCCAACACCAACTCCATTTCCATCTACAACACCAACTCCAACACCAACTCCAACATCATCTCCAACTCCAACTCCAACTCCAACTCCTTTAGTTCAAAAAACTATGATAGAATTAGATAGAACTTATTTTGATAGATATTTAATGAATAAAAGAAATCAAGAAATACTAGCAGAAAATGCTTATGATAAACTTCCTTCTTTTTATTTTGATAAAGATAAAGAAGAAATTGATAACTTAATTGATAATGTAAAATCAGATTTAAATGGACTTTTTAGCCAACTTCAAAATAAAACAAAAATTGAAACGAATGATAAAGGATATTTAGAAGCTGAATCTACAGCATTAAAAAGGGGACCTAATCCAGAAACAAAAAATCAAATAATAAATTTTAATGTATTATCTATATATATGAAAAATTTAGTGGATCTTTCAAATTTGAAATCAAAACAATCTGGTTCTGGATTATTTAACACCCCCCAACAATTGCTTCGTAGATTTGAGTTAATCAATGGTTCTCTGGTCGCAGGAAACAATGGTGTGCTGCCTGAATTTATTCAATTAGCTCATCAACTCCGTGATCTTGGAATCCTGACTAATAACCAACTTAATGCGCTCCTCAGAAAAGTTATCTGAACATATTATAAATGAATGAAAGCGCAATTCATATTTCCTCTGTAAAAAGAGAAAAAATAGGTGTAAACAAATCACACGATTTCTTGGTCAAATTTAATCCTCCTTTGAAACTTGACCCACAATTCAGGCATTATCTTGCTTTGGACAGGTTATCGATGACTTACTCTTGGTATAACATCCGGAGTAGTTACAAAAACAACACAATTAAATACACCCACAACGGATCTACATGGCAAACTATCACCTTCACAGACGGAATGTATTCTTATTCTGACATTAATGATTACATTCATCAGTACATGGAACAAAAAAATCATCACACAACAGACGCAAAGGGTGTGAAGAATTACTCGATAAATCTGTCTTTCATTCTCTCCACTTATCGAGTCCTGGTAACAGTTGAGGGAAGTTTTCAACTCGATCTGAGAGGAACAGATTTCGGAGAACTCATTGGATTTGAGAAAAAACTCGTGACCAAAACTGAATATGGAACCAAACTTCCAAATATCACAAAATCTATCGATTCTCTCAATATTAATGTGAGTGCTATAAAAGACTCCGTTGTAAATGGTGTTAATACAAACACAATAGCAGTTATTCCAACGGATAATCTGACAAGATCGTATCCTTTCACATTTGAACCATTTAGGCCTCTTTATTGTCCCGTAAGTTCTAATACAATTTCTGAAATGCATATAAAAATAACTGATTCTGTCAGTCAACCTGTTGACTTGAATGGTATTGATTGGTTTATGACACTGTTGCTTCGCCATACAGAAGATAGCAATGTTGTATAATTATATAAATAAAATGATGCGACAATCAGAGTTTAAAAAAAAATACGATCCTGACACAGGAAAGTTTTCAAGAAAACATATTTACGGAGAAGGATTGATGGATTCAGTAAAATCTTTTCTTGGAAGAAAACCAACCAAAAAAAAGGTAACATTTACTCCACCTCCCAAACCAATCCCTGCCAGTTCAAATAAAAAGGCTGGTGACAAAATAGTAAAAATGCTTTCAGGAAAAAATCCTCCATCTCGTAAAACAAATAATCGAAAAATGACACAGCAAGAAATCAATAATAATGTGCTAAAAATTATGTCTGGATCTGGAAGAAAAAAATAATATAATCTATTTATTAAAATGAAGTCTATTAGAAACCCAAAATATCTTGAAAGATATGAAGATGTTCTTTTTGATCTTGAACAACCTCTTAATATTGCCCCAGCAAATAACACCGTTCAAGTTAGAAATAATCTTAAATTCATTGCTGACAATACAGGTGAAGCCACTCCATTTGATTGGTATAATGCTAGAATAGCAATGGACTTTAAAGTTGAGCAACATGATGGAACTGATTTTGTTATTGGTGCTAATGTAAATGATGATAGTATTCTTGTTGCTAATAGAGCGCAAATTACTGCTTACGAAGCTGACCAAATGGGAATAGTAAATGGTGCTAATTCTTTTATTTCAAGATTATCTGTGCTGGCAAATGGAAAGGAACTTTATCAGTGTAATTACGCTAATCATAGTGTAAATATAAAAAATTTGCTTGAATATAATAAATCTTACGCTGATAGTGTGGCAACAAATGAATTTTATTTTCTTGATACATCAACAAGTGCTAATAAAAATAGATTTACAAGAAGAAATGTTACTCATCGACGAAATGCAGCTAATGGTGCAGAAGAAGAAGGTCTTATGTTAGATAACACTCCTGCAACATATAACGAAGGATTTGCAAAACGAAAAGCTCTGCTTGGAACTTCAAGCACAGTACACTGTGAAATTCCTCTCAATAGATATTCGTTCTTTGAGGCACTTGAAGACAAATTACTTCCAAACACTAAAATCGAAATAAACTTTGAGATTGAAAAAGATGATAATCTTATATGGAGAACCGGAGGAAATCGATGCCGAGTAGTCATTACCCGTCTTCAACTGTTTGTGCCTCGATTAATATTCAATGAAGACGGAAGTAAAATTTATATGAATGATTATCTCAAACCCAAAAATTGGACTTATCTCAATGAAGTTGTTGAATCTAATCTGGCTAGTAACCAAGCTGTTGGTAATTTAAGAATTACAAACGGAATTTCAAAACCTCGCCATGTATTTGTTTTCTTTATTAACACACCAAATATTGAATCACAAACAGCAAATCCATTTTTATACAATACTTTCAGTATTTCCACAGATCCTCGAACTCTCAATAGATGTTATCTTGAAGTTGGAAATGGGAATGAATACCCTGATATTCATTACAAACCTTCAGAAGATCCTTCAAGAGTTTTCCGAGATGTGATGTCTTATGTTTTTGCAAACAATGATTTTCAAGGTGGAACTCTTCTTAATAGACAGAATTTTGAGAATATTTTCCCATTTGTGTATTTTGATTTGACAAAGCAGAAAATAGACTTGAAGGACGGAGTTACTAAACTTGCTTTTCATTATGAGTTATCTGGAGCGACTGCTGCAAATTATAATATTTACGCTCTTGTTCTTCACGAACGAGAAGCGGAAATAGAACAAAAGAGTGGAAAACTACTCCTCAGAGCTTGAGAAAAAAATAATATAACTTAATATATAAAATGTCATCTTATATTGAATACGGCGTAAAACTTTCAGACGGACAAAAATCAAAACTGTTAAATGCGTTTCAAAAAAGAACACCTTTGACACTTCGATTAAAACATTCTCATCTCAGGGGGCCTGATGAGTTAATGTTGACCCAAAGACAACTAACAAAAATAAAAAAATCACTTGCAAATGGAACAGGATCAGACTTGAAAATAAGTCAAACACAGATCAGAAGTTTGGTAAAGCACGGGGGAAACCTTTTCACAAGTTTGGCAAGAATTGGTGCTAAACTTCTTCCCCTTGCAGTAAAGGGAGTTTCAAAAGTTGCTCCTGCACTTGCCTCCGGAGCTGCAAATGCACTTGGAGAAATAGGATTAAAAAAACTGTTTGGACGAGGTATTTCAATTCCAAAAAGGTTTTTCCCACTTCTTCCTCCTTTTGCAAGTGAGTTTACCAAGGCACAAATAGATCAAATTAACAAAGTTTTTAAAACTGGAGGAAGATTGGTTATCAAACCAACTCAAAAACAAATAGAAGGTGGATTCCTGGGAACACTTGCAGCGATTGGAATACCAGCAGCAATTAGTCTGCTTCCAAAGTTGTTTGGATCAGGTCTTCAGGTTGACAGGGGATCTTCAACTAACACAAGAAGTGTTTATGTTCCACCCACACAAGGAGAGGGTTACTATCCACCCCCCTTTATTGGAACTTGGGAAAATCCAATAGGAATGGGAGTAAAAAAAGGCAAAAAAAAAAACTCCAAAGGCAAGGGTCTGTTGCTTGGAAAAAACAGCCCATTCAACTCAATTCCCATCATAGGAGACATTTTGTGATTAAACCCCTTTCAAACTTTGACTTGATGGAATGGGTGAAAAAACTTGGCCTGAAACACTTCAGAGGAATCTTTAGTCGAGACAACCTTCCACAAAAAATAAAAAAAGAAATTGGAATAATAAATCTTGATGATACACAAGGACCTGGCACCCATTGGGTTTGTTACAGAAACTTGGATTCAGTAGTCGAGTATTTTGATCCATTTGGTCTGATTATGCCGAATGAGGCTTTGAAGTATTTCAAATCTGCCGAAAAACATATTGTTTATTCCTTGGATGAAATACAAAATCGAAACACTGTTCTCTGTGGTTATTGGTGTCTTTACTACTTGTTTGAGAGACAGAATGGAAAAAGTATTCTTGATGTTATTCATAATCCTCATTTTGACAATGACAACAGTGATTTTATAAAAGAATACTTTGGAGGATAAAGATTATCACAAAATATAAAAAGAAAAATTTATTTTTATATTTTAAAAAGATTCTTTGAATAATAATCTGTAATAATATTTTTCATCTTAAGATATAAAAGATGATAGATAAATATTATTACAAAATATAAAAAGAAAAATTTATTTTTATATTTTAAAAAGATTCTTTGAATAATAATCTGTAATAATATTTTTCAAGATTAAATATAAATTTATATTTAATCTGAATCCACTGGTGAATCCTTCATCTTTCTGACCTTCTCAACTTTTCTTTCCAATTCTTTTACAGTATCAACAATAGAATCAAATTTTGTGTAAATATCAATCAATCTAAAAAGTTTCTTTTTTTTCTCAGATTTGATTTTCAACCAAGAATACTCTCCTTTTCGTATTTTTTCCCACGTCTCACATTCACCAGCCATTAAAACTCGTGAAAGATCAGCATTTTTACTCCGAAGAATCTCAAACTCTTCAATTATCTTTTTTCTTATTTCTTTCTCAAAATCTTTGAGTGTTTCAACATCCATATTTTTTTCTATCTCTGAAAAGAATTTTGCTTCCATTTTATCTATGCTTATACTAAACTTCCCCTTACAACTTGTTTGAGAATATTTGATTTCTCACTTAACTCCACAATCAACTCAAATATTTTAAAGAATCGATTATCATTCTCCAATCTTGCAAAACTGGTATATTCATAGCTCTCATTTAACTTATTATAAATCTTCTCAAGTTCACTTTTTACAAAATTAGCCCTCAGTGACATTTTATCTAAACATTATACTAAATGAAAGAATCATATTGTATCAAAGATAAAATGGTAACACCTTGCACCGAGCCAAGTGGTTACCAAACTGATAAAAGAGGAAGAAAGCAATTCTTTTGTCATTGCGCGGTTTGCGGAATTAAGAAAGTCAGATATGTTAAAATGGGAACAACCTCCCAAACTGGAGCTGGGGGAAAGAAAAGAAAAACAAAGAAGAAGACAAAAAACTAATAGGCCCGTCTGAGAAGGCGGGCAAGCAATCTGGAGGAGATGTCTTTGACACTGTTGTTGGTACAGCTGCAGATGCATTCGTTGAACATGCTTTGCCTTGGATGGGGAAAAAAACAGTCGAAATGGCCAAGTATGGAGCTAGTGAAGCAATGAGAAATAAAAAACTACAAAAAAAGGGTGTAAATTACGCAATCAATAAATTGACTCCTTTTATTCAAGATTCTGTTGGATCGGCATTGGATCAACTATCAACCAAAGTCAGACCCAAAAAAAGATATAAAACCAACAGACGCGATTTGGATGGAGCTGGAATTGATCCAATGACTGTTGTAAAAAAAGCTCCAGAAATTGCAATGTCGACTACTCAAGAATTGATTCCATCTTTGAAACCAGTCTTTGATCGATATAAATCTGGTGATATCACGAAATCAGCTTTTGGATCGGAACATGGCGTGACATCTGGTAAATTCTGGAGACGACCAACAGCCGCTGAAGAAGCCAAGATGGGAATAATACGCAAAGGATCCAATCCAGAATTATTTTTCAAATTTGAAAAACCTTCACGAAGAATGAAAAAGACAAGATTTTTTGAGAACAATCCAGAAGCCCTGGCAGATATGAATAATATCATTTCTGCCAATCCTGATACATGGCCTCAGATCCTGAGAACCAAATATCAGATTATTGTTGACGATCGATTCTGGGAAAATAATCCTCTGACAAGTTTTGGAAGTGGAGTTGATATTCATAAAACAATTCTCAAAGTTGCACCAAAAAAAGGATTTACACTTCCCGGTCATAAGTATACTGGCCCCGGTAATCCACTGGAATCTCAATTGAGATACGATCCTCAAACTGGTGAGATATTGGAAATATTTGAACAACCAACTGGACGAACAGATGCTGTAAGTATGCAACACGATGTTGATTACTCTGTCTGTGGAAACAAACCAACAAACGAACAAGTGAAATGTAAAAATGAAGCAGATAGGAAAATGATAAAAGCCCTGGATGCAATTCCTCGAAACCAGAGACAATGGGGACATACTTTGGCAAGAACAATGATTAACACAAAACAAAAACTTGGACTTGGACTTCAAAAAAACGCGCGTCGGCGTTGAGAAATGATTGGTCTCAACAACTTGCCGACGAACTTCACAAACCAATCACAAGAAACTTTCAAAAGAGATCAGTAATCTCAAATGAAATTGATGATATCTGGGCTGCTGATTTGGTTGAAATGCAAAAGTTCAGCAAGTGGAACAAGGGGATAAAGTATTTGCTGATGGTCATTGATGTGTTTAGCAAGTATGGTTGGATAAGAGGTCTGAAAGACAAAAAAACTGAAACTGTCAGTGAAGCATTTGATGATATTTTTGAAAGAGGGCGACAACCAAAGATGTTGTGGACTGATAAAGGTTCTGAGTTTATCAGCAAACACTTCAAAGATTTTCTGAAAAGCAAAGGTATTAAACTATACCACACTGAAAATGAAGAGAAATCTAGTGTTGTTGAGAGATGGAATAGGACAATGAAAAACAAGATGTGGAAAATGTTCTCTGTGAATAACAACACTGTATTCGCAGATAAGATAGATAAACTGGTTAATGATTATAATAATACGAGACATTCTAGTATTAAGATGACTCCTGTTGAAGCGAGTAAAAAGAAGAATGAAAAAACAGTTTGGTCGAATTTGTATGGTGAATCTATCTTCTTGAAACCTGAGAAACCAAAGTTCGAGATTGGAGACCACGTTAGAATTTCAAAGCTGAAAAGAAAGGTATTTGATAAAGGTTACACACCAAACTGGACAGAGGAGATATTTGTGATTGAACAGATTAATCCAACAAAACCTGTTACGTATTCAATCGTTGATCTGATGTCGGAATCGATCAAAGGATCTTTTTACGAACAAGAACTTCAGAAAGCAAAACAGCAAACTTTTAGAATAGAAAAAGTTATCAAAAGAGATAACAAGAAAAAGATGGCATTGGTAAAATGGAGTGGATATCCTGATAAGTTTAACTCATGGGTGAGTTTCAAAGACTTGATTAATTTTTAATACAAATTTTGTATTAAAAATCTCATGTTTGTTCCTCAATGTCGGAAATAATCATATCTTCAACATTTCCATCCTCAACAGTCACATCATCATCATCACTTTCACTATCAAATTCTTCCTCGGTTATTGTCAAAATAGATTCTCGAGGTTTCAATGGTTTTACATAGCACTCATGAACTTTTATTTGAATAGATGTTACAGTCTTGCTCAAGAATATTCCTTCTACTATCAATGCCATTTTGACATTGCAATACTGATCAATATATTTAAAAGGATTCAAATCTTTCTTCCCCCTGGTCTTGAACAAAGAAAGTATTTTCTTCGACTTCTCAGAGTAAATAAGTTTTGCGTAAAGAACTGGAGCAGCTGACTCATCTTTTTTTGTTTTCTTCTTTCCTTTTTTATCAACAAATTCAACCTGTTTGTAATAAAGGGGGGAAGACAAGGTTGATCAGATCCGTATTCAGTTTCAAGATGTTTGCAGCATATTTCCCTGATATTACTCAATGCATCAAAAAATGCTTTTTCCTCTGTGTTTGGTTCGCTATCTTTTCCCCAGAGGCAAACTGGAATACTGTAACCAACAAGTTTGTTATTCTCTTGGTTTTTCTTTTCATTTACTCCAAAAGAAAAAAGAAACGGAGTTTCAATTACGAGAGCACCTTTCTTTCCATTTGGGTATTTGACTTCAATTGGGATTCGTTTGTACTTGATTTTGCTATCTTTGACTTTGAATTCTTTGGCTTCATTGAAAATAATATTTTCTGGTGTGAGACGATCGTAACTTGACAACTGCATTTTTATTATTAGTAAATATTATTTTTTAAATCAAAATTTATTTAAAAATATCCAAAACCAATAAATCCGATAAACATTTCTACAATATATTTATTTCAAATTTATTTTTTTTCTTATAATTAAAATTTTCTTTTTTTTATTTTGTAATAATATTTATCATTCAATCTCATCCAACCCACCCCACCCCCAAAACAAATCCGATAAACATTTCTACAATATATTAAATTCAAAATTATTTTTATATTATTAATTAAACTTTTCTTTTTTTATTTTGTAATAATATTTATCACATTCGCGATTGAATTATTCTAGAGTAGTTATAAGAGGATGCCTGTCCATCAAATTCGTCACCGATTATTTCTGTCATTTCCGCGAGCCCGCAGGGCGAGCCATTAATGTCATAAAGTGTCAAATAAACACAAAAATGACAGAGTTAATGGGAAATTTAAATTTTTCAAAAATTCTTTTAGTATCAAAATATGACAGAGTTAAGCTTGAAATAAAAAGTGGGTGCTTGACGGGCTAAAATTTCCCATTAAGTCTGTCATTTTTTGTACTGATGAAGTTAGTATGAAGTTAATCAGAGAAATGACAGAAATAATCGGTGACGAATTTGAATGGTAAGGCATCCTCTTATAACTACTAGCGCGCCAGCGGAGCACCATGGGTAAATAAATCTACCCATCCCAGAAAATTTGGTAATCACGTGACCGACCGACCATGCGACCGACCGTCCGTCCGCACCACAGGAAAACCAATGTTTACTCTCACTTTTTTAGCTAGTTTGGGAGCCCAAGAGAAAACTAATTGCACATCAATGTTGTAATCAATTGACAGCTGTCAAAACATGGCATCCGCTGACCAGTATCAGCTGACCGTACCGCGGGCTCAAGTGTCGACCCATCGAAGGCGAATATTTTTTTGAAGTTATCCGCTGACAAATTGCCAGTTTCAGATGGTCGCAGGCTCGAGTTTATTTTTTCCAAGGATTCATATCAAATATGTTGTGTTTATGTCACTAGGCCCCGCACTATTAGGACTTTGATTTCAAACTGGCCTCGGAAGCAAAAATTCAGCCATTTTTTTTTAAGTACAGGCGGGGAAGACCTTATTCTTACCATGGTCACGCGTTGGTCACGCTCTACATCCAATTTTTATACTCTGATTGGTCAAAATTTGACAGATGAGTTCATGCGGACAAATTATGCAGCATATTGAAAGTTGTTTACTTTGACCGCTGAAGCTGACAGAGTTTTGCTTCAACTTGTGATGTTTTGTTAACTGTCTTTTCCCTCTGGATGTACAAAATGAAATACAGCTACTATCAAGAGTCTTCTGTTATTCATGGCTGGTTTGTTTACTGGGTTTTTGGTTGAGAAATGCGTCGCTTGTCAAAATTCGGTAATTCGTTTTTGGATGGCATCGTTTTCGTTTTTCACCTTGCCTCATGCGTAAGAGGGTTTAAAAGTCTCAACCAACTGTGGTCTTCCTTGATAGCTTTCAGGAACTGAATCTCGAATGGTAAGCCTGAGTAATTATTGTATTTGAAGTTTGTTTTTGTTATATCTAATTTTCATGAAGTCTTGCACAGTTCACGCTCACAGTTTATGCGGCAAGTTTATGCACGTTTGTAGGATTTGAGTCAATGATCTGACCTAATATCAGGTTTGATAGAAGCTTACCGAACTTTAAAAAGCCTTCAGATATATTTGCTCACCACAAATAGAAAGAAAAAGTTCCGAAGAATATTTAGTTATAAATTTGGTTGAAGAAAGAAAACGTTAAGCGGTTTTCTTGCTTCGAGGAGTTCACCTTCGAAAACAGTAAACACCACGCCGGGAAGCCGGCTTACCGGTAAGCTTTACGCTTAATGACTCTGAGGATTTCTAGAGACACTTTAATACTTGTCTTCGTGAATGAAAATTGTTGTCTCTGTAAATGTTTCACCGAATTATATTTCTTTTTATGATTCTTAGTAGTCTCTCTTGCAATTTTAATCGCTTGTCCGTGCCGTTTGTTTTCATCGTTCATGAACATCGCTTGCAGGAGTACTCAAAAATGACTCGCGTATCAAACGCTTTATAAGATTACACATCGTTATAACTACAACCATTAAATGACAAAAACAAAATAATAATAAATTCGCTATTATGTTGAAGCGTAACTCTCTTAAAGTCCATTCAAACACTCGACCACACTGACAGCTCGCACTATAGAAACGAGAACCAGCTGGCCGTATGTGTGATTTTGGAAATTCTTGAACGGTTTCGCTTAAAGCCCACGATTGATCGTCCTGAATATTCGTGAGTGCAATTTGTCTCGAAAAATTGTGAAATACTGTATTCTCTCCACGGTCTGTATGACAAATAGGACTGTTTCACCTCAAATGTGAGGTATAAAAATTATAAAAGGTTGGTTTAACACCCCCAGATTTGTTGGCACGAATTTGCAAAGTAAACCTATCGAACGCAAAAAACTTTGGCGTGATTCGTTTTCCAAGAATTTGTTTTCGAGGCCTAATCTACTGTGATCTAGAATGTGATCGAAGATGTTTGCTATTTTTTGGGTGTACATATAAGGTTATCAATTCGATGTAAGATGTTTCACTCTAAAATAAGCCTTGAATGGGGTATTAGCCTTTCCCTCAAGAGTCACATGAATGTGCCCTTAAGTTAACTGATTTGTGGATTAAAAGTTTATTGTTTGATTTAAATTATAATTTATTAATTGGAGCTTCGCTTTTAGCCCTGGCTAAATCTATATATTAGTAGGGACCTTGCGATGTGAGTCCAGCGACACCAGTGAAAACCTTACTGAAAAACTAACTTCGTGTCGGATTATTCCAACTCGTTCAGTGTTTTAATAGGATACAATAAAATTAAACTGGTCGCCTTGTCGTTCACGTTCTCAGGAAAACCGTTTAAATTTGGCCATTTCACGACTTAGTTGTGTAGGGACCTTAAAGAAATTGACAGAAAAGCTTATGCAGATGCATACAGAGTAGTTGTTTGCTTGTTAAGCCGTCGCCGTCGTCGTAGCTTTGTAAGGTCCCCATTTATAACATCGGAATAGCTTGATTAATACTTGTTATACAAGCCGCATTTTTTTTCTGTACAGATAAGTTTACTAGTATCACTACTAGTTTCCCCGCGAAATGACAACTGAGGAACGTGCGCAGAAATACGCACGTCAACCGGAAGTAGAGTTTTTGTACTCTTCGGCCGTGATTTTGAACAAACCTTTGGGTAAATCTTCTCTATAAGAGTAAAGCCTCTTAACCATAAAAATATTCTGGCGTCAAGGCATTAAAAGAGAAAAAATGCTCACTTCCGGTTGACGTGCATTGCTCAAAAACGTTGCTGCTTAAGCTCTCCAATGTCATACTGCTGACGTTTCATTACCCAGATCTGGGTAATAATTCTGATTGGTCATGCCACAACCCATGCATCAGAAGCACTACTCAGAAATGGGTGGTGACACGCCATCATTGTGGAGTTTCTTCTATTCTCACTGCATACATAAATAGCCCGTAACACGGGAAGGTTTAACTCAGTTAAATTCTGTCCTGCTGGGCCTGCGTACTGCCAGGCATGATGCCTTGCGGCCCTCGCTACAAATAGCACGGTTTTAGCCGCTCCCTGGCCAGTTCTACGGAGTTCGGTGAAAGTGGTGTTTAAGTTTCGCCCCTCCCACCTCCCCTGGTGGCGGTTGGCACCGCTTTTGCATGATGTTCAGCACGCCTATTGCCCTAACAGTCGCGGCATGTTTCCATAACTTAGTTCTCCGTGACAGGGTAATAGATGTGCGTTACTTCGCGGGGAAACCAGTGGTGGTGTCGCGAAATGTCTGCTCAGGTTTTCTCCGGATATGTACGGATCTACACTGTACGTGATAGATATTTATATTTTATAGTTTAAAATATAATTGACATGTTACTTAAAGTATTTAATGTTAAGAATACAGTTTACAGAGTAGTTATTGACTGAGATATTTCTAGTGAAAAGATAATCGAAGTTAAAGTGCCTATAACGAAATGTTTTCTATTCTCTCATGCTAATATACATATCAAGCAATGATGTTCCCCGAAGAAATTTGTTGATTCCGACGAAACGCGTTTTTTAAATGATTTTTTTAATTCTTCGAAATTTACCGCCATTTTGTTCCACCATTCGCATTAGTCTCCTCTCGGTCGGACCGGAGCAGTGACGTAGTCGTGACGCAGGTTCAGGAACTCTTATTCCTCTCTAGCCAAGTGATTTGGTTGTATCTGTCTCGAACGTGGAAAATATACCGTGGAAATAGACCGTTTTACCGTCATGTTCTCAATGCCCTTGTCTTTGCATGGAAGCAAGGATTGAGGCCGGTGAACTTGTTTATTTACAAATCTTCCTACTTTTCACGTGGAATCGTAAGCTAACCAGCTTGTGAACATGTAAAAACAGAAAGGTTTCTAACAAATCAAGGTCACTACCATCTTTGCTTCTATTCAAAGGCTAGGCCTTTGAGCACACAAGCGAAAACTGATCGATTCGTTGTTCTATTCGCCATTTGCACATCTCCCATATTAGTAAAATCCAACTAGTGGTCTATTATCAATGCTGCGTTCTGATTGGTAGAGCTACTATTAGGCTATATGTTATAGCCCACTAGTAGCGAAAAGCTCGGGCTTTTTGGCGGCAAAAAAGTATCAAAGACTAGCGTTAACTAGCGAAACGTTTTTTATTCTCGATATTTTTGACCAACTAGTTGGATTTTACTTGTTTGACCCCAAAAATTTACATAAATATTGTCTTCAATTTCGCTTGGGGCGACTACAATACCCAGAAATTTAAAATAAAAGTTTTGCATGGGGGGGGGCTCTTAATAGTCGTTAGATACTGAAGTTGAGAATATAATTTGTATATTAGTTAGGTATTTGTAGTTATGAAAAAGAGTCCCGTATTGTAATAAATATGACTCAAATAAGAATACATGCAATTTACGTAGAAGTTAAAATTTGTAATAATGATTAAAGTATACATAGTAATTACAAAGTAGTTAAGCATTTGTATGCATCGAAGAATTTTGTAGTGGTTTTTTAAGACATTTTTTGGATTTACGTACAACTGTAGATAGATCGGTTTTTATTTATATGTGAAGTGTCTGATAAAGCATTCATAGTTTTAAAAATTACGCTTTCCAAAGCAAATTAGTTTTAATAAAGTGTTGTAAAACGAAATGCAAATAGTTACTCCGAGTAATCACAAACGACGCGGACATTGTATTGAAGAAAATATAATACATAGCTGCTGCTCAGTTATACGCGGGAAAATATGAACGAAGGAACGAATAGTATCCACTTTTTTCTGATTGGTCGAGTGCTGGGCATTTTTGAACCTATCACAAAACGAACTTGCTCAAAGAAAACAGATAGGCGTTAACTGATAAGTGTTCTGAGTCGTAGCGTCTAAAATGTTTTTTTTATTTTTGCAATATATTTTCATAAGTATGGAGAGCATAGTTTGTTATAAGAAATTACGTAATTTTATATTTTACAGTCTAGATGTGCAATTAACTTTTTTGGTATGTAGCAGATATAACACATCAGTGTAGTTAGACCTGATTTTGCTGATGGTATTAATAAAATGCGTGGATGTACATTTTTAAAACTATTTATATTTATTATCTGATGTCCATTATGCTGTTTTAACACATTTTGTATAACTGACGAGAGTCGAACCGCCCGTAAGCGACCACATTGAATGCATGATTAGTTGATGATAATCGATCTTAGAGGGCGGTCAGCGACCCATCCTCTTATCCCCCCAGGCATGACGCGGTGCACTGCCTTAAATAGAGAGTTTAAGCTACGGTAAATGGTAAACGTCAGATTCAAGTTGAGAATTTCTCAAAATAGAAAATGAGCAGACAAAAACAGCTCAAAACAATTCTTATGGATGAAAAATTGCGTGAAACTACTAATTTACGAGTAGAAAAAATGAACAGTAAACGACAAGTAAAAGGGAAACTTAGTCACGTGGTACAAATTCGCGTTTGCAGTTGGACGTAAACTTGATGCTTAACCTCAGTCTAATACATGTGAATGAGCCGCTGTCCACAGGTGTGGACAGCGACCATTTTAATCCCTCCATATGTCATTGTATATTCATGTGTATTGTAGGTAGTGAGAATATGTTACAAGTGAGAAGAGGACAACTGAATCCCAGTGTTGCGCAAAATTTGACGGAGATACTTTCCGAACTTGTTAACCGTTTTTAATATTTTTTTTAGGCACTAACTCTTTTGTACTAACAAGTTTCAGGCACATTTTTTTTTCAAAATTAACTCGTCAATCAGTGAACAATGGGTCCACGCTGCCCCGGGGAAGTGACTCTCCTACGAATGTGAGGTGCGCGCTGGTCGGTAAATTAGAATTAGACTTCCAAGAGATCAACCTCGGTGTGGCTGGGGTTAACCCTTAAAAATACTATAACAAAAAGACACCAGACTAATTTAGAGCTATAGTGAACTCATTGGGATAAAGAAGTTGACATCGAATGCTGTAAGCCTAGTTTCCTTAATGTGGATATTTAATATGGGTTTTCCGTCCTAAGCACCTTAGTCCAGGTTTTGCTGCCATGAATAAGTTAACTGGTCCAAGGTTAACCTGCCAATACAGCTGTCTCCCCTCGTTCCTAGACATCCAAATATTTCCAACCCTAAAAGGAGTTGTTCGTGTTAGTTCTGCTGCTGTCGATCCAACTCCTCCGTTTAGGATTAAGCACAGTTACAAAATTTGCGTTTTTTTTATGTGTGTTGATATCGAATACAATTAAAAAAATTCTCTGGATAAAAGTTACATGAATACACAATTCAAGATTGGATATTTTTGTCACTTGGCTGTGCTAAAATTGCAAAATTACAGGTTACAATTTCTTTGTAATATCCATCTTTAAATAAGCATACTAACGTGAAAAAACAAGGAATGATATCTCCGAATTAACACCAAATGTTAAGGGCAACTTATTATAATAATCTTTGTTCAACTTATTCAGCTCTATTCAATTTGCGGTTGTGAATCAATTATACTTCATTCTACTCCTCGTTTCCTCTTTTCTTTTTTTAATGTTAATATTGCTTTTTGGACAAGCTTATCGAAAATATGTGTTCACTTCATTGGCTGTATTTCATCCCCCAATTTTTTATGATGGCTTGTTACATGAGTTACAATTTTATCTACCTTCGTTGTTCAATGATGTTGTTTCTTTCCATTATAAACAAAATTGTCAAGGGTCGTTTTTAAACAGAGCGGCAGCGCGGTCCGAGATTTAAAAGTGGTGAAAGAACGCTGGTACAACTTAAGGGAATTTAAGATTTCTATGTAGACGGCTATGTATAATAGCGTTTAATTGGCCTGAAATAAATTTGGAAAAAAGAACTCATTTTCCAAAGCCGGGCCGGCTGAACTGACTACAGGGCCTTATCCCCTCTGTCCCTCTATTCTCACTTGACAATACGTATTTCTGCTTTCAGGGAAACTAACAAATACTTCATTTATTTAACTTATTTAATATTTTACTCCCGGCCTTTTAATAAAACAGCTTCTAAGCACGTATAAGGAAGAAGCACATTTTACAGACAAAGGGAAAAGGATTCGAAATAATTACTGAGCATGCTTAGGGGGGAGGAGATGTTCTTCGTCTCGCAGCGGAGTAAACTTGTAACTTCAGTTGAGGCATCACTCAAGGTGTTCAGGACTGAACGCCAATATTTAGTGCTTCGAGGCTGGGAATAAAGAGAAAGTTTGAGAATGGTGTGTTTTAGGGAGTCAAATTAATCCATGCCGCGAGACTGGTCTCCTTTAGACGTTCAACAAGCAACGTACTCCCCCTTTTCAAACGGCAGTCCACTGTAAGTCCCCTCTTTCCCAGTTGGTTGAGTTGGACACACCGCTTTCTTGAACAGATTTATTCATCTTGCTAAAGGAGTGTTTTACTTTTAATTTTCAAATATAAGAGAAACGTTTTTTGTAGATTTTTGTTTCCATTCCGGTTTGCATGATTTTTTTCCAGGGTTTTGGTCTGTATAAAATCTTTCCTTTTTTCATCACTCTCCATCATTTGTTCTAATTGTCCGTTCCTCAGTCATGTCCAATACTGTCGACATGACACAAGTGGAAAAATACTTTCCACAACTTGTACGAGCGGACAAGTTGTCTCGACTCGACAGACGGAGTTGTCGAGTGGAAACTGCATCTCATTAGTTTACTAGGGACGGCAACTAAGTTGTCGAGTCGTACAAGTGGACAAGTTGTCTCGACCTGACAGACAGAGTTGTCGAGTGGAAAATGCATCTCATTAGTTATATTATCATATTGTTCTTTAAACAAAGATCCGGCATAAGCCACGCGAAGGAACAAACGCGCTACACACTGTGTATGCCTCGTTCTATAAACAAAGTTCTATAAGCAAAGATCCGACATAAGCCACGAGGAACAAGCGTGCTACACATTGTGCATGCCTCGTTCTATTAGCAAAGATCCGACATAAGCCACGGAAAGGAACAAAGAGTGTTACACACTGTCAATGCCTCGTTCTATAAGCAAAGATCCGACATAAGCCACGCGAAGTTACAAGAGTGCTACACATTGTGCATGCCTCGTTCTATAAGCAAAGATCCGACATAAGCCACGGGAAGGAACAAACGCGCTACACACTGTGTATGCCTCGTTCTATAAACAAAGATCCGACATAAGCCACGCGAAGGAACAAGCGCGCTACACACTGTCTATGCCTCGTTCTATAAGCAAAGATCCGACACATAGTGTATATTCATTGTATTATAATTTTTGGTAGACTGCAAAACAGTCGGTTTTTTTCTCAAAATCAGTAAGGAAATCGGGAAAGCGTGGCGTAAGAGCACAAAACACAAAACACATATATGAATACGAACAAAGAAAAGCAACCACAACTAATGGAGCAAAAAGAATGGGATCAGAAAACTAATTACAGTGTTTGGTGCATTACATGATGAATATGTTTTTGTTAGGACTCTTTTTAACTCTCTTTTATAATTGGAACAATGTTTAGTTTTAGGCTTTGTCGATAATAGAGGAACTGAAAGTAAAGAATGATCATCGCAGTAAATTTTCCAATTTAAGCAATTGGAAAGAAGAAGCCTGAAAAAAATCAGGGCTTCAACAGGATTCGAACCCATGACCTCCGCGTTGCCGGTGCGTTGCTCTACCAACTGAGCTATGAAGCCACACATCGGGAGCGAGGTCAATTTATTGAGTTCATGTCTCCCGTGAGGAGTGAAATGATGTGAAGTACATGAAATAATTCATATTTGAACTGCGGTTGTAGATGGAAGTAAAGAATGATCATCGCAGTAAATAGAGGAACTGATATTGTTTTCAATTGTTGCTTATGTTCATTGTCAACCATATAGAAAAGTCATTTTCCACTGATCAAAATTCCATATTTTACAAATACAGTTTTGTCGCTTAAAAGACACAGAGCAATCAGCCTTTATTCATATTAACAATTCAATAAATGTGCAACTTGCATCCTTCATATTATAGAATGATACATCACAAGCAAAATTAATACAACAACAGAGCAAATACTAAACTTGCTTGTTTCAAACAAGCATTGCACACGCTTGGAAATTTTTGCTTCAATTCGGGCCAACTTTTTTCGGGACCGTGCGAAGACTGGTTCCTAACAAAGACAAATTCAAGATGGCGACGTGAAGCCAGACGAACTACGGCTGATTATAACGGCATTGAAGAGCAGTGAAAACATTAGGAATTGCAATTTCAAACCAATAAATGAAATGAACACAAGTTAAACTATTCATACAGTACTATTTCAGCTCAGTAGACATCATGTCATTTAGAGCAGCAGCTCTGTTCTGTATATCGATTGTCGTCCTAATTATCGATCTCTTTAGTAATAACTAAGTTTCAAAATGCCTTCTTTAAGAACTTCGCTTCGATAACTTTAACTTACCTTCATTAAGAAGTTTGAAGGGACACCTTTCTTGTTTGGTGGGGGTGTTTTAATGTCAAAGAAGAGACCTCAAATACACTTGAACGTGGCTGAACTGGTGTTGTTTGACGATGACATAATGTATTATTGTAACTTCCCACTTTTCAACGAACAAAATTCCTCGCTGTTTATTATTATCTGCCACGAAGGTTAGCATTTTGTCTTGACAATTCACGAAGTAGAAATCGCTTTACTGAGAAAAGGACAACCTCGGAGCGGAGGAGTGATTTTCTTGCTTCTCGCAAGTCATCCAAAACCTGTTAGTTCATCCATTAATTAACAACCGTGATGTGAACCTGATTGACCTAAAAATGGTATTTTTTGTAAAAAAAATTCATGTGCGTAAGCTCCAAACTTAAGCAACTAAAGCATCAAAACAAAGGATAAATACCTTCTTCCTGTTTTCCTCGTTTCCGTTTTTGAGATAAGGGAACCAAACAGCAGATATAAAACCCAGGGATCGACTTTCAGAAAAAAATGTTGGGGCCACCTGGCCTCCAAGTTTTCATTTTTGGTCGCCAGGACAAGTATTCTAGTCGCCAAAAATTATCTTCAAGAAAAAATAGAATATAATACACTAAAGGTCTGAACACTGATACAAGGAGGAAGGCGGTACGAACAATGCTATCATATATCAAGTTATTTAAAGGCCCTCAGTTTACCGCGCTTGACTACTTTAATTTTACACAGTGGAACAGTGGAATGGCTACGGAAAGTTTGATATCCATAATACAAGCGTGTTTGTGTTGAAAAAGCTAATTTATTTTTTCATTAACGACCACTGAAGAATACTTTTGGAGAAAATTTTATAACTTTTAATACATGTCGGGTATGTGTCAATGATGCGTCGCGTTTTCGGTGCGTGTGAAATAGTGAATTTCCCTTTCACATATTATGCCGTGAGAATTTTAAATATCACAAACTCTGGACTTTAATCAGGTTGTGATAAAATTCGATAGATCTGTTGTGCAGACGTTTTTAAATTCTGTACATTCTGTTGATATTTAAACGTCAGTAGTCAGTATTTGTGACCTTCTTTGGGAAAACGTACACTTACGATATTCCGTTGAACGGTTAGACCGTTAGCTATCCGTTAGTCATCCGTTAGACAGATCAATGAAAATTCGTTAGCAACTCATCCGTATCCGTTAGATCATTAGCTGATCCATTAGAGGCGTTAGTCAATTCGTTAGCATCTGATCTTGACCCGTTAGAACGTTTATAGTCGTATCCGTTAGCGATGGCCAATCCGTAGATCCTCTACCTGAAATACTCTGTTGAAGAAGAGACCGTCTTTTTTTGGGTCTGTAACACCGTCGCTTTAGAAAAATTATTTTGCAAGAACTTGTTACTGATATTTTAAGGCTTCCTTTCCCACGGTTCTCGCCCGTTGTCCGTTCGCATTGATCAACATCGCTTACCCGTGGGCGGCTGTGAATAGTGAAGCGTAAATTCCCTCAAAGAGTTATTCAAGCTTCAGGAAATGAAATACACTTGCAGTTAAACAAATTTTTGGAATTACAAAAAGGCTTATTTAGGCTATTAAAGAACAAAATCTGCAAACATTTGTTTTGCGTCCCATATTTGCATTGATGTTCGGGAATGAACGTAGGTGAAACATGATCTAGTTCGTTGCCTAGCACGTGATCGAAAGTCTCCTCCACAAAGAAGAAACAGATCGTCAATATTTTCGGGGAAAAGTTGATTTGGCGAGAAGTCTGTTCGACAAACAGCGTGACCTCAATGGTACTTTATTGGAAGTCAATAAAATACAATTAATTTACAATTAATTTATCAGCAAAGCTCTCATTTGGGTCGTGACGCAACGCTTTGTCGCGATAGACTCAAATGTCAGCAGAAATTTGCCTTAAAAAGTTTACTATTCTGACTCGTGCATGTAGTTTTCACTTTGCGTTTGCTAGCAAGTAAATAAAGTAGCCAAAAGGGGAATCGAACACGATTTCATCGGCTTCATACGCGAACACGAGAGTATCAGAGTATTGAACTCAATAAGAAATTTTAAAACTAAATCAAAAAATCTTGGGGCCAGCCTGGCGACCAAGCGTGAAAAGTTAGTCGCCAGTGAATAAAATCTAGTCGCATTGGCGACCCCACAGGTCGCAACGTCGAGCCCTAATTTAACCTTTTCTAAAGCTTACTCCAGCCAGACTTTTCTCTCAAGAACCTCGCAAGAAACTCTCTCTTCGCCGACATAAAGCTAGTCTCAAAATATTCGAAGACAAGGCATGCAAGGTACCGATAAAAAGCTCTTCCTTCGCAGCTTTTATCGCGTTCGTCAAAACATTGTTTATTAGTACCAGTTCTCTCTCACATGGCGATAAAGCCTGACCGATTTTCGCTCTTGGCGGGCTGGCGATATGGCCGCGCAGAATTTCAAAGAAGAGGACTGGGGAAACGGGGACACTAAACTTGGCCAAAATTGGCACAAAAATTTCCAAGCGTGTGCAGTATTTCAAAATAAAAAAAGGTCATCATCATGTCATATGCATGTCAATAGACTTCCTGCATAGTTGTAACTTTGTGTGCGTGAAATTACTTCTAAATCAAAGATCTCTTCCATACAATGATAAAGAAGGAAACCATTGGGATTTTTGTTTCACCCCTTGTGACCCTCTTAAAGTTGATGCTCCAGATTTCCCACTAAAACCAATCAACTGTTTTGCAGGTTTTGGGAAGACAAATAAAGTGAAAAAAAAGTTTTAGTTGATCGCTACGGAGAACATAAGTTAACAAATTTATCTTGCATTTTGCAATCAATTACTCCATTTATAGTGAGTAGGATTGATCACGAAAGGGAGCCTTCCAAACGTACCCCTAACAGTTTCATCCCAGGTGAACAGCTACATTCCCCTGGGTGTGTTATGCACATGGGAAAATCATCTGACACACTTGCCAGGAATGTCCACAAAAGTGCAATGATTCTAACTAGTAATTTCAAACGTTAACCTCATTAACCTTTCTACTGTGCTATTCCACAAAGAAACATGTCTTAGTCCTCAAACACATCAATCCACATGATAAGTCAAAATAAACAAATTTAAGCTAAAATTTCATGACCGTTGTCAAATTATTCTTAACCTACAAGCATGCCTCATTGAAACTGAAAAAGCAATATTCCCAATCTATAATCGCTATGCAAAACTGCAACCTACATGTACCCCTATTTTTCTCACCGTCAGATGCTATCAGCATTTTTTATTAATTATTTTATTTATTATTTGACCTACGAACTCCCAGTAATCCCTGACAGAGGGCAATAATGTCTAAAAAAGCATTCAATTGGAAATAATAAAAGAGTCCCAAAAATCGCAAAAAAAGCGCCCGCACGCTCCCTCTTTTTTTTTTTTTATAGAACGACGAGAAACATATACGTTACTTTTTACATAGCCTAGAGGTAAACCGCCTTAAAATTTACTCCTGAGAAACACTAGTACTCAAGAACTAAACCTCTTTAAGGCTTTGTTACATCTCCTTATACACAAAGATCTGCTGCTGAAGAACATACAATCTTAATACAGTGGAAACTCGATTTAACGAACCTCCATGTAACGAAGTCCTCGATATAACGAACGATACCCTATGTCCCAGCCAAAGTTATAGTAAAATGCATGGAATAGAACCTCGATATAACGAATTCTTCGATATAGCTAACGTAATCCGGAAGCCCAAACGTAAAATCTACCATTACAATGCCCACACGCGACAGAAGATAAATGCTGAACAGATCAACAGTCACCAAATCCTTTAATCCTTAGGGACGGACCATTAGAAAACTTATGGGGGTGCGGGCGAAGTATAAAAAATAAATTCGCGCAAGGGAAAATTTAATTGAAAAAAAATCTTGCACGTCGATTAACCCTAAGAAATATTCATGCAAGGGCCTGAAGAAAATTCATACAAGGAATTTGATAACGAAAAAATATTCCTGTGCCTCGAAAATTCCCCTCCCCCTGGTAAAGAGACAGCAACCTTTCAGACAAAGGCTTATTTATTATGTCACAGACATTGGCGCGATAGTATTTCGACATCAATTAACCTCTGCTTTATCTTCTTTGTCTCTTATTAGTTCTCTTAACGTCTTCACTTTCGAAGGCTTCATGTGATAAAACGAATATGTAGCCGGAATTTCAAGTCCAATGCTCTTGTTTCTCCGTTTACCAGTCACTTCCTCTACAAAAAGTGGACCTGTTCCCGAGACTGGTTAAAGCGAGAGTAGTAAACCAGGTGGCGACATCACATTTATATGAAATGAAAAGAGAAAACCATGGCTGGAAAAATTCCTTGTCACCGATTTTTATGTGGGCTGAAGTTTTTTTAAGTGTTTGCCTCTGTGTTCAGTCACACTGAGAATTTATCTGTAGTATGATTTCTTTGAACACGTTTCTAGCACCTCTGGTTTTAAAAGTTTAATCCTAAAAAGGCTCCAAATGTTTGAACTCTGAAGAGCTGTTGCCCGTATTTGTCAGCATAATTTTACTCGAGCACAGAACATCGTTTTCAAACTGACAGAGCATTTTTGAGGAAAATTAAAAACGTCACCTTGAATGTGCATTTTTTTCTATCTAGTCTGAGTTTCCTTCCCACCAAATGTTAAGAGCCAGTCTCTGTAAGATCCTCATATCGAGTTTTGCCGACAAAATAGATTTCGCTCATAATTTTTCTGTAGACTTCTTTAAATAGGTATATGACAAATTTGAAACTAGATTGGAGAAATTCGCTTCCGTAATTTTTTTTTGACCAATT
>JBBMOI010000006.1:30650000-30682500 GCA_038088405.1 Porites divaricata | reverse complement strand
CGACAAATACGGCCATTTTGGACCCTTTGACAAAAACCGCGCGCAGCCCAAAACTAGACAAAAAGGAAAGATTTTTTCAATGATGCATGTGGTATCGCACAGAATTTGACTTTAGTGTATTGTTTATCCACTTACGTACTAGAAAAATGCCTTTTAATGCCCTTGTTTTTACTTAAAGCGCCAAAGTAGAATTAAATTGGACACGCACTATTCGACACGTGATAGCTCAATCCGTACAATTTAGTAAAATTGCCAAAAAACTGAACATAGATTTGTGCCAATTTTTTTCTCACCGAAAGGAAGCACTGTCCTTATTAAATTCATGAAATAAAAAATGGGGGTCACCGTACTCGTTTTTGCGGTAGAGCTGCAGAAAGTGCGCACCAAATGCATTTTCCTTGATTTTTGAGAGTGGACTGGGGCGAGTTTCAAAGTAGAATGCATGTGAAAGTGTGAAGAAAGTATTAAAAATTCCGTTTTTACAGAATTTACATCGAGATATCACATTTAGGACACAATGTGATAGAGAAAGCGTTTAAATGAAAATCAAAGTGAATAAGCACAAATTAAACATCCACTATCGAGGTTCTCCGTGAGGAAGTTGAACTCTGCGGAAGTTGCGTACTGCTTACGTTATCCACATTCGCACCACACTGAGTCGCACCTCGGCAAGAAACAACCGCAAGTACAAATTACAATAGCGTTTCTTTTCGGTCAACTTCATTTTAATAATGTTACTTCACATGCTCTTTTTTTACGGAGGCCATCTTGTTATGCGCAGTAAGAGATGCGCAGTGCAAAACCAGGGAATCACCTTAAAACAAATAGTACCGTGTACTGACGCTTAAGGTTAAGAACTAAATGCTATGGATCCATAATTGACTCTGGGGGTGAAAGGGTAAATTTTTTAAATTTAAATAATACAAACAATTTCAATTAACAATTATACTCATTAATGTGGTTATTTATTCACTTTAATGTATCTATTTATTATTTATATGCTTTGTTCTTCATTAAACATAAGAACCTTTGGATTAAGAACCTTCTGGTAGAAATTTGCCACTTTAATAAATACCCCAAAATACAATTACCTGTTTAGCCAAGGAAGATCGTCATTCCAAGTTAAGCATAAATTACGATAAACAATTTAACAAAAGGGGGGTAGCTATGAGTTGTAAATTGAAATATATTCATAAGAAGATTGTCTTAAAAGTGTTATTGAAGTCTCACTTGCTATTAGAGATTAGATAAGAAAATGAGGATGCGATTACAAGAACTAGGATTTCAATTCCCATGGAAAACAAATTTTCGGTTCCGTGCCTAGAGATCATTGCAAACCATCAGTAACAATTTTTTTAGTTCCGTGAAATGCATGGGAACGTATCTCCTAAATGTTTTGGATTTTAGTCAAAGTCATTATATATTTTTTTCTTGGTGCTGCTAGCTGGAAGCCATAAATCAGTAATGTATGATTCAAGATGGATTAACTGATAGATGCTAAACAATTCAGTTTTATTTATGAGTTGTAACTAAAGAATTGCCCTTCTAGTTTAATAAATATTCTATGTGGAAACATAATTTCTGTAAATGGACCACCCCCTAGCTACGCCCCTGATGAGGAGAAAGAAAATCTCGCCATCGCTTGTTTGCGTTCTCCATAAAGCGTGAAATTTGGCAATTTCTTGTCCTGGTCGTGCAGTGATGGCTAAAAAAATGTACAAAAAAGCGTGATGCACATAAAATAACATAAACTTTATTTATACTCGAATTTTAGAGTAGCTAATTAGCTAAATCTTCGAGCTAACACTACATGAAAAAAATATAGAAATACATATATATATATATATATGTATATATATATATATATGTATATATATATATATATATATATATATATATATATATATATATATATATGTATATATATATATATATATATATATATATATATATATATATGTATATATATATATATATATATATACATATATATACATTAAATACATTCATTTAAGTAATAATTCTGTCTGATTTCGTTAAAACGTGGTCACTAGGTTTTCGCCTGGCGCCGGGCGAAGCCCGGGGCCAGTCCATCCCTGCGTCCAAAATAGTAGGGGGCTTGGCGTCTTGGTCGGTACAGCTGCATAGCCCAGGGACTGCCCTAACAGCTGGTGGGTGGATCAGGCCTGGGGGTCGAATCTAGTGGGGTAGGGAGGGGGCTGTTTTGACACAATCCCTTCAGTAAGCAGCAGTGTTCAGTACAGGCCTTGAGGGGCAGCTACCTTGGTCTTAATTTGCCCTAGCCAGCTGAATCAGGCCTCTGCTGAGAATGATTATCATGATAATTGCAGAGCTCAGTGGGAGGTGTAGACAGTCACCCATTGTCCCGGGTGGGGAGGGTCAAAGTCTTGGTACCAAGGACACACTTAGGGTAGGAGCTTTGGAGACTCGCTGAAGCCATGTTTTCATAAATCCAGACAGATATATATACATATGTAATCCATAAAGTAAAATCACTCAACTCTGATGACCATAAGTTTAATACAAACTTGTTTCATAGGTGTT
This sequence comes from Porites divaricata, assembly GCA_038088405.1. Lineage (NCBI taxonomy): Eukaryota > Metazoa > Cnidaria > Anthozoa > Scleractinia > Poritidae > Porites > Porites divaricata. The sequence goes on along the minus strand of JBBMOI010000006.1, from coordinate 30,679,935 downwards.
ACCACCCACTCCTCAGTTATTAAACTTACAATATATATCTATATACATTAAATACATTCATTTAAGTAATAATAATAAAATGATATTAACAATAATATGTACATAAAAGAAAAGAAAAGAAAATATTATTTAACAATTTACAATTTTAAGTTTAAGTATGTCAAGCAAAAAGAATCTACATGAAGGTAACATCCTGTATTTTGGTCTTAAAGTCTGCAAAAAAACTGGTACGAAGAAAGCCCAGCAGTGCATTCCACTGCTTAGCTGAAAAGTAAGAAAAGGAGTTAAGACCATAGGTAGTTGTTTTAGGTTTACTTAGTGAAAGAATGTAGTTGCCACGAAGATCATAAGAAGAGGACCGGAGTGAAAACATATTCTTCATATAAGCAGGAAAATGAGTGAAAAACAAACTCTTAAATAACAGTATGAGGAACGCGCAGAGTTGTTGCTTTGCCTATTCATTTCAACCTATTGCTTTTTTTACGTTCTCTTTGCTGTCGCCGTTGTGGCATCTTAAAGCCCCTAATGATTATTTCTTTATGCTGTCTTTGTTGGTTAATTATTAACAAAACCTAGCCCAACTTTTAATCAGGGGGAACCTCTATTCAAGGGACGCTTGCTTTGGTCCCGAGGGTGTCCCCTGAAAAGATGTTTCATTGCACTGGTTTATTTATTGCTTCAAGTTTAATTTTTTTTATTTTCACAGCTCACTAGTTAATAACTTTCTGTGCTTTGCACTGTGAGCCTGTCGACTTTTTTGATCGGTATTATTATGATAATCTTTGATACCTAAGACTGACTTTTTAAGGGTCTGTTTACATCGAGGTGGGGGACCCCAGGTAGGTGAGGTAACCCGCTTATAGGTGGGGTAACCCGCCTGTCCATATAATCTCTCGGTTTTTTTTTATCACGTTTACATGATATGTGGGGTGACCCGCCAAGGCGGGTAGCCCGGTCTGCCAGACGGGGTAACCCTCTCAGCTGAGTTTATATTTTGCCATGTAAACGTTCAAGGTGGGGTAACCCGCCTAGCCGGGGTCCGATTGGTGATACATCAAATTAGCGCAAAATTCACTTTGGCGGTGGCTTTGCATCATTATTAAAGGAAACAATAGAAAGCCACAGCACTGAAGGTTGCAACAAGAGCAGCAAGTGAGTGTAGAAGAGCATTCATCCGCAAAACATGTGGTTTGCTAGCATATTTCTTGTTTACGTGCTTAGCGACCATTCAATAATCTTGAGAAAGTGCACCCCGGGATGGCGTGGTTGTAAGATTGCACATAGAAGAGGTTTAATTTTGTTTTTACCTCACCTACCTGGGGCTCCCCATCTCCATGTAGACAGGCCCTAAGCTCCATTTCTTGTACACTGTACAAGTTAAATTTCACACCAAATAGTATTGCATGAAATCTGAAATGATGCGACAATGGCCGCTATTGTCAAGTAAAATTTACCCCGCGTTATAAATTTATTTTTCAGGTATTATTAAGTCAGTCCGGTAGTGCGTTTTTTGTGTGTCTTGTATAAAAATAGTTATCATAATATTTTTTTCTTACCACTTATTACCCCTCTTTGTTCAAATTATAATCTTTCATCTAATGTCGGGGAGAGAAGATGTTGCCTGGCTTGCTCATGGTAGGGAATTAAGGGAGATGTGGTGCTGCCATTTTCCTAAAGGTCTGGGGACGAGCCAGGGACCACATGGTCATAGGGATTGGCTGGGAAAACAATGAACAAACAAAGTGACTATGCAACTTAGCCCGAAACAAAAGAGCTGCGACATATAGGGATCCAAACAAATTAGAGGTTCGAAAGAGCTGCAGTAGTTATAAGAGGATGCCTTGTCTCTCACTCACTCCATACTTTTTTCCGTCATTTTCCTGCTTTTTCCGTCATTTTCACCCCCCAAAAAATGACGGAAATTAATCAGGGGAATTTTTGTACTCTTTTCAAAAATTACAAAATTTGTAAATCCTGATTATTTCACGTCATTTCCGTGGTCAAACGTGAAATTTATCTGACTTTTACGACTTTTACGACTTGAAATATTTACAAAATTACCCCGATTATTCCAAGTCATTATCTGGGGAAATTTGACAACAAGATGCTCGATCCCCCTGTGGGGTCTCTCGCGGAAAATGACGGCAAAGTATGGAGTGAGTGAGATACAAATCATCCTCTTATAACTACTGTAAACTATCTATTTAAATAATAAAATGGCATATCAGAGCGTTGAAGATGATAAATATGTTGTTACTGGAAAAGATTTTGAAAAACTAAAAACAAATGCAAAGAAACTCGGCGCAGAATCTATTGATTATTCAAAGCGGAAGAATAACAAATATGTAGTCACGCTTCCAAGCGGAAAGAATTTGCATTTTGGTTCGCCTCATTATCCAGACTTTTTAATACATAAAGATAAAAAGCGAAAAGATAAATATTTAGCTCGAGCAAAAAAAATTAAAAATAAAAAGGGTGAGTTAACTTATGAAAATCCTGAATCAGCTAATTTTTGGAGTGTTAACTTGCTTTGGTAGGGAAAATAAATTATTAGAGTTTTGAGGCAGAAAAAATAAAATTGAATTGAGGCTTAAAGAAAAAGAAGAAAGTATAAAATGGCAAGCAATATTCCTTCATACAAAGCTAAAAAAATGATTTTTCCAAGCAGAGAAGCATATGTTCTTATAAAAGAATTTGATAAACAACTATCACCATTATTTAGCAGTAGAAAAGAATTGGAAGAAGAAATTTTCAAAGATTTTTTTGAGAACTTTTTAAGATATGATGGGGAACTTGTCTCAGATAAAACATATCATGTTACAGAAGACCATTATGTTAAAATATTGATGAAGTTAAACACTATCCTTGAAAAACTAGAGAAGTTGTCTTGTATAAAAATAAAAAGAAAGCCCAAATATGCGTCTGAGGAGGTATTTGAAAAGACTTTTCCCAACATCATAAATATGTATAAATTTGCAAGCAAAATCCGCAATTCTTGCCCCCTTGATGATGATGACACATTAGATATGCAAGGCATATATTATACAGATGCTACTTTGTATGATCTTTCTGAAAGATTGAATAAAATTGGAGTATATTAGCCCGTTTTAATATTAAATTTTGCCCATGGTTGTTACCATGGGCTTTTTTCATGAAGAAATTTTTAACATTTCTATTAAAAAATTAAAAAAACTGGTGGCCACCAGACCTTCTCAGGAGGGACTCCTATTTTATCTATTTTTTCCTCTACATCCCTCCTGAGAAGGTTTTACTTAATTTACCCACAGGCCGCTCATTTACTGGGACCCACAGAGCAGTCATTTACAGGGCTTTTTCTCATTATTTAAGGCTTTTCTCTAGGCTTGGGGGTGAACAGGCACTCCTATGCACCTCGCTCTGCCCTTAAGCATCCTCTTACGAGTGGTCCTAAGTGCAATTACAGCTCTACCTAACACCCTGACACCATCTTTGAGATTTAATTATTTACGTTTACTTGTTAATGATGAAGCCGTGGGGTTCATTAACAAGTGTATCTGGTTACCGGTATTAGCTGAAAGGCCCCACGTTTTTCCAATCAGGTAATACTTTCACCAAGATACATCCTAGTACTATTTCAATTGGATTGTTATATGTGTCAAATGTATTATTCCCGTAATTGTGGGATGAAATTTGTGTCCCCGCTAATACGCAGTCTCAGTGTGTGGCTCGTTTAATATGCAAGTTGTGGGCGATTAATAATAAATGAGTTCTGGGTGATTTTGTATTTCGAGTCAGAAAAAATAAAATTGAGTTTAAGGTTTAAAGATAAAATAATTATATAACAAGATGAGCGCTGACTTGAAAAACCTTTCAATTGAGGAGTTAAAAAAATTAGATAAACTCAAGACTCAAGAACTCAAAGTTAAATATAATCAATATAAGGAGCAACAAGAAAGACAAAAGTTAATAGAGAGGATAAAGAAAAAGGAAAGTTTAATTAAAAAAATAAATATTATTTCTAAACGACCACTTAAAAATAAGAAAAAAACCAAACCCAAAACAAAAACATTTGATGAGTATTTTCAAGAGTGTATCAAGAATAAATCAATTCCGCCCGATACACCGCCTTATCTGCGCAAAGCTTTGGAAAGAGCTATCAAAGAACATGAACAAGGAATAATCAAAGAAAAATCAGCTTTGGATGGATTTGCAAACAAATACATTGTTCAGGGAGAACCTGGTATGTTACCTTTTGAGTACTTTAAATCACAATCCAAATATTTAAAAGACTTTTTACGAAATCATCGAAATATCAAAGTCAAATTTGTCTTAGTTTGTTTAATGGAAAAAAAGGAAAGGGGTGAGAAAGGACATCCTATTACTGTTCAGGATAAAGCATATTTTAATTCAGATACACATACCAATCTTGAATCAACTGATGTAAAACAAATACTTGTTCAAGTTATTCGCACAATCCTTGATAAGATCATTATTTACCAGAATAATGGTAGTGGGTGGTATTTTAAAGAAGTAGTTCATTTAGAAATTCACACTGCTAATTTTAATCCGATGAGAGGATCTTCTTATATTCCTCTTCCAGATTGGATAATGCGAAAAAAAGCTATAGTAAACATTCGAAACACTGATGATAAATGTTTTCTCTGGTGTGTACTGAGATATCTTAATCCAAAACCCAAAAATGATGATCGATACGCAGATTTGAAACAAAAAGAATCTACTTTGAATACTAAAAGAATATCATTTCCAATGAAAGTGCGTGATATCAAAAAATTTGAAGATCTTAATCCATCTATCCCAGGAATAAATGTTTTTTCGGTTAATGAGAATAAAAAGTTTTACCCACTCAGAATGGCAAAGCGAAATCCACAAGTAACAATTGATTTATTTCTTTATGAGGAAGATGGTAAAAGTCATTATTCTCTTATTAAACATTTTTCTCGTTTGTTTAGGTCTCAAATAACTTCACGAACAAATGGACAAATACACATTTGCAAGAAATGATTTACTCATTTCTCGAAAGAAGGTCTCTTTCAAAAACATATCGAATATTGTTCTACTAATGAAACAGTTGCTGTGCGCTTGCCCCCGAGAAACACAATGTTACATTTCAAAAATTATTATAAACAGCTTCCAATTCCTTTTGTAGTTTATGCAGATTTTGAATGTTTTACTAAACCAATTCATAATTGCAGCCCCAATCCAGAGGATTCTTATAACTACAATTACCAAAAACATGAACCGTCAGGATTTTGTTTTTACATTAAAGGTATAGTTCCGAATACTTTTGAGCCAATTACTTACACAAAAACCAAAAGTACTGATAATGTTCCTGAAATATTTGTTTCAAAACTTTCAAAAATAACACAAATTATATAATGATTTTTATCGTCGACCGCGCCCTCTTAAATTAACAAAACAAGAACAAGCTTTATTTGATCAAGCAAAAACTTGTCATATTTGCCAGAAACCATTTGAGCAGGGGGATAAAGTCAGAGACCACTGCCATTTCAGCGGCCAATATCGTGGAGCTGCTCATAACAGTTGCAATCTCCAGTGTCGTAAACCAATGATTCTTCCCGTAGTGTTTCACAATCTTCAAGGTTATGATGCACATTTGTTTATAAAACAATTGTCCAGTATTCCAGGTGAATTGAACTGTATTCCATCAACCGAGGAAAAGTATATTTCGTTTTCCAAAAAGATAAAAGTTGATGAGTATAAATCCAAACGAACTGGAGAGACTGTTTCATTGTATTTTGAAATAAGATTTATTGATTCATTTAAGTTTCTTCAAAAGAGTCTGGCTAATCTTGTTGGAAACTTGCAACCAGATGATTTCCATAACACAAAAGAAATATTCGGAGATAATATTGATCTCCTGACTCGAAAAGGAGTTTACCCTTATGATTATGTTTCATCAATCGAAAAACTCGCTGAAACACAATTACCACCCAAGGAAGAATTTTATTCAAAATTGAATGATGAAGATATAACAGATGATGATTATCAACATGCAAACAAAGTTTGGAATACATTCAAATGCCAGACAATCAAAGATTATCACGATCTTTATTTGAAGTCTGATGTCCTGCTGCTGGCAGATGTATTTGAGAATTTCCGGACAACTTGTTTGAAACATTATAATTTGGATCCAGCTCATTACTTTACATCTCCTGGGCTGGCTTGGGATGCATGCCTCAAAGAAACAGGCCAAGAGCTTGAATTGTTGCATGATTATGACATGTTAATGATGTTTGAGAGGGGAATTCGAGGCGGAATAACTCACATATCAAAGAGATATGCAGAAGCGAATAACAAATACATGAAAGATTACAATCCTGATAAACCATCCAAATTCATTCAATATCTCGATGCTAATAATCTTTATGGATGGGCAATGTCACAATCACTTCCAACACATGGATTCAAGTGGATGAAAGAGCCAACAATAGAGTCAGTAATGGGTATTCTAGAGAAAGCAAATGATAGTATGGCAAACCCAATTAAGAAAAAAGGATTTATTTTTGAAGTAGACCTTGAATATCCCAAAGATTTATGGGAATCACATAATGATTATCCTCTTGCTCCAGAGAAGTTAAAAGTAAGCGGTGTTGAGAAACTTATTAGCCATTTCAAACCACATAAAAACTATGTTATACATTATCGGAATTTAAGACAATGTCTTGAGATGGGATTAAAAATAACTGCTGTTCACCGAGGGATAACTTTTAATCAGAGTCCTTGGATGGAACCTTATATCAGAAAGAATACTGAACTCCGAAAAACAGCAGCAAACAGTTTTGAAAAAGACTTTTTCAAACTGATGAATAATTCCGTATTTGGAAAAACCATTGAAAACATAAGGAAAAGACAGAATATAACACTTGTTGATGATCGTGCCAAAGCTGTAAAATTAGCAAGTCAGCCAAACTTTGACAGAGCAACAATATTTGATCGAAATCTTATTGCTGTTCATATGAAAAAAACTGAAGTGTTTTTTAACAAACCAGTGTATGTTGGGCAAGCAATACTTGATCTGTCAAAAACACTGATGTTTGATTTTCATTATAATTACATCCAAAAGAAATACACTCATAACCGCGCCAAGTTATTATTTACTGATACCGATTCACTTATGTATGAAATAGAAACAGATGATTTTTACAAAGATATATCAAAAGACATTAAAACCAAGTTTGATACTTCAGATTACCCCCCATCCCATCCATCTGGAATACTGACAGGAGCCAATAAAAAAGTGATTGGAAAGTTCAAGGATGAAGTAGCTGGTCGTCAAATAACTCACTTTGTTGGTCTTCGTCCAAAGCTTTATAGTTTCAAGGTAGAGGGTGAAAAGGCAAATAAAAAATGCAAAGGAATAAAGAAGAATGTTGTAAAAAAGGGCATAAATTTTCAGGACTATTTTGAATGTTTATTTTCTGGTGAAAAACAAATGAGATCGATGAAAATTATAAGAAGTGAAAATCATGAAATTTATTCAAAGGAAGTAAATAAGGTAGCTTTGAGTAATGAAGATGATAAAAGGATTTTAGAAAATGACAAAGTGCTTACCCTGGCTTTACGATAAAAAAATGTAAATGAATAAATGCAATACACAAAAGAAGAAATAAAAAAATATTTAGATATTTTTTATAATTATTCGAATCAGCAAGATATTACTGTAGCAGGGGGTGCGGGGGGTGCAACCCCCTGCTGGAATTGTCAAAGAGATGATTGTTTTACTACTTACGCAGGATTTAAAGTCTGTGAAAACTGCGGTGGACAAAATGGCCATGTTTTGGGGTATTATGATAAGAAAGAATATGATCGATTACATTTTCGAAAGAAGAGTATTTATCAGAGAAAGTATCATTATGAGAAAAAGGTTAATCAAGTTTCTGAAAGATTACAGCTCACTGATGATGAAAAGTGTGATTTGTACAACAAACTAATGTTGATAGATAACAATGTCATGGAAAGACTAAACAAACAATTTTGCAGAAAAAGAATGGTAAGTATTTTTTATCTTATCAAAAAAATACTTGAAGAAATGGGAAATGAAAAGTACAAATTGGTTTATCTAAAAATTTCTGGACAAACTCTGTCAAATTATGAAAAGTGGTGGAATAGTTACAAATCACTCAATGACTCCCCTATGAAAGTACCAGTAAACAATCCCTGTTAGATAGCCAAGTACTTCAGATTCTTTAAATGGAGTGTTAGCAACATAAACACATCCTCGGCCAAGTCCGTACTGTTTCCAAAATTCTCGAAAAGCAAGACTAAATATTAAATGATTGGTTAGTATTGATGAGTTTGATCTGCAACTATGTTTGTAGTCTGATAGTCTGTAAATAATTTGCTCCAAGTCTAGTTTTTGTGTGAAATACTTTGAATAGAGAAACTGGTAAACCAGACATGCTTTAATAAAATTATCAGGGTAAAACTGTGTTTTATATGTGGGAAAGTAAAAATTAACAAAAGATGCAATTCTATTTATCATTTCTATATTTATGTTTATATAGAAATGAAAAGGTCCCAGAAAAGTTTATGAGACCCACCGCTTATTGTATTTTTTAACAAATCTATCTGCAAAAGGAGTCTGATCAATTATCATTTCATCTATTAGTTTCATTCGGTCAATAAACTCTTTTTTATTAAACTCATCACCCCGCAAAGCTGAACGCAGTTCAACCAATACTTTTTCATAAGTTGTAAATGCAATTTGAGACATTTCAATCTTTTTCTTGTAATTCTTCATTTTTGGAATAGAACTAACACCCCAGCTGCATTGATAACACCGAGAATTATTGGATTTAGTGTTATTCCCCCCGCTATCGTGCCAATAATAACTAATCCTCCTCCAGACAGAGTAAGTGTTTCATCGAGAATTTTATACCTTTTAAAAGATTTCTTAAAACACCAATATTTCTTGTGGTAATGTTTATAGAAATCTTTGAGAGTTTTGACGTCTGACTCTGACAGAGAGTTATCAATGTGATTAAATTCAAACACGTCCTTCATTTATTATTTTACAATATATAACTACCATTTAACTTTTCCTGAGTCATTACTCTGTGAAATTGCTCAGAGTCAAAGTCATAAAAATTTGTAGAAAACATAATCTTACTCAAAACTCCTTCATCAGTTGTAAAGTCAAAATTTTGATTGGTGGTGTGATTAGAAGTTGATAACGTTAATGTTGAGCTGTAGTTACTTATGTTAACTTTTGTAACAATTGTATCAACACTTTCTGTCAACCATAAAACAATTTTTTTTCCATTAAAACTACTTGGCAATGAAAAATAACTTCTTTTATTATTGGAAATTAAAGTTAAATAACCAGCAGCTTTAGAAAAGGTTAAACTTAATAAACCTTGGTTATTTTGTGAATCATTTTTAGATAAAGCAAAATCTCTATAACTCCAATGATAAAAAACAATACATAAAGTATAATTTGTAAAATTACCAGAGGGGGTAAAATTAATAGCGTAATTATTAATATTTAATCCTTCTTTTCTTATATCATTTAAGTGTTTATTAGGAAAAGTAATATTTGGTTTTAAAGAATTAAAAACAACACCAGATGATGTTTTATTTAATCCATAAATATTTGCATCAGTAAAGTCATAAAATTCTTTAAAATATTGCTTATAAACATAGTTTTTAGTAAAAGGAATTAACTCTTTTACCATTCCAACTGTTGCTGCACTAGTATCCTTGCTTCTATCGAGAGCAATGTTTAATATTGTGTTATTATTTGCGTTAATGTCGACATTGTATTCTACTTCTGTCGATTTGATGACAAATGCTGTGTGATAGTCATAAACTTTATCTGGGTCGATATTGCTAAATTTACCCATAATGCCGTAAGCAATAATGTAAACTCCTGTGAAATTTTTTGGATAAATAGACAAGTCATTTCCAACCTGAGGAATATTGACCAAAATATGAAGAAAAAATGAGTTACCAGTTATCCACTTCTTAAAATTAACTATTATTCTATGGTAATACATAAATTCTGTTTGGCCTTTTGAATTGGTGAATCTATGACTAAGTTTTTTTAAACCAACATTTTCAATTGTTAAACCTCGTGATGTACCCCTGTCAACACTTATCTGGGATTTATGCCACAATTCATAATCAGTGTTAAGTATCTCTAAACAAAGTGTATATTCATAATTTTTAGGTAACCTGTAAAAATTAATTCCCATCTTGTACTTATATCCACCTTGTGAATTTTTGACTATTTCTGTATAAATAACTTTATGATTGTAGTCATGAAAGTTACCTTTATTTGGTGCTAAGTCTGCTATCTTTTTCATAATAAAACTAGTTCCTGTAGTTATTTCATCAGTCCATTGACTTGGGTCTGACATAAGATAACTAAACTCATCTTTGTAATGACTTGGTTGAACTTGAGCTGTATGTGTATGGTCGATCATATATTTTTTATTTACTGCATCAGCATCCGAAGCGGGATCTTCAATATTAATTATTTTATGTCCACTCATGTTTAAACTTCCCGTCAGTGGGTCACTCCCATCTTTCTTTAAGAAAGAAGACAAATCTTGAGGAGTTGATTTATGATCCACATAGAATTTAGTTGCAGCGTCTGAGGCATTTGTTGGTGGTTTTAAGTTAACAATTTTTTTATTGTCCATGTTCAAATCATTAGTCATCTTATTTGATCCATTAACGTTGAGATAAGCAAGATCACCATATCACCATAAGCCAATGGTATTGGCTGGTTATTTGCATTTGGAGCTGGAATATTAAGTATTCGATTATTATTCATGTTGAGATTTCCAGTCATTGATCTTGTTCCATCCAATTTTAAAAAGACATTGCCATCAACTTTGGAGTCATCTACATATTTTTTATTTGCGGCGTCATCATTGTCTGTCGGTGATTTAAGTTTTGTAATACTGTATTGACTTTTCACATCAATGTTGGAATCAATTGTCAGTAATGATGTTTTTCCACCACCAGAATTTTCATCAACATACTTCTTGGTTGCTGAATCGGTGTCTGATACTGGAGCACCAACATTTTTTAGTTTTTTTCCCACCATATCATAATTACCATCTACAGTGAGATTAAATCCAACACCTGGAGTACCTTGAATTCCTCGCGCAAATGGATGTTGATCAGAAGAATGTTCATTGAATATTCCCATTTTATTATTATAATAGATAAAATCACCCACCCCCTGCTACCATGAGTAACTACTAATCATTGTAGCGGGGCAGTAAAGTTTTTTGCAATTCGCTTCTTTGGTTTATCAACAAACAGAAATGAATAAGGTTCTCGAGTTGCTGCTTTATACGCGACTTTATCAACTCCCAATTCAGATGATATTCTGTTGGCTTCCCTGGATGATGGAAATTCGTATAAACAGTAATGAGAACAATTAAGTCGAATATCTTTTGGTGTTTTGTAAAATGATTGACTCAGATAAATCACTGAACAATTCTTATGTCGTCCTTGAATAAAATAATCTATGATTTGTCTCTGGTTTTTATCACAGACGTAATCATCAAATATCACAAGTTTTTGATTGTCTGCTTGGGTCATTTCTGTTACTGGGGTTATTTCATCATTACTCACATTAAGTATTTCATAGCCGATTTTATGCGACAACTCTCTCATTTTTTTGATCAATCTCTTGTATTTATCCTGCTCCAAATTGCGTGCATAAAGATAAATCTCATCATTGTAAAGCAATGGTTTCATTAGCATATGATACAGCAAATTAGTTTTACCACTTCCACTATTTCCACAAATCAGCATTCGAAAAGTATCTGATGGCATGAAAGGATACAGCTGTTTGAATTGTTTATCTGCGTCTTCACCGGTACTATCATAATTTGGTATGTTCATTTATCTAATTATTATATAAATGGACATTGAAGAAATAAAAACATATTCTAAAAATAAGATTGAAGCAGATGATCTTACCAAACAGGTGAGACGCCGAATAAAAGAAACTGCTTGGGAAAAACAGAATCGGAGAGAAGGATTTACTGAGACATTCAAACCTTTGATTTCTCAGTTTGAAAAACCTGAGGACTCCAAAAAAGAGAATATATTCACTCAAAACCAAGAAATGCTTCGAAATCAGTTGGCTCTTACGGAAGGTCTTAAAGAAAACCAAGAAGCTATTAACGAAGGTTTTAAACAAATTGAGCAATTAGCTAATAAGAAAGAACAAAAAATTGACTACTGGACTACACCATATCTTCCAACAAAATCAAAACCAGTTGATTATGATTATGATTATGATGGTGATGATGATGATGATGATGATGATGATGGTGATGATGATGATGATGATGATGATGATGATGATGATGATGATTTTGATGATGATTTTGATGGAAGAGTAATAGAAGAATATGGTTATAAAAGACCATCTAAGTTAGAAGAATATGATGATGAAAAATTAGAAAATATTTTAAAAGAATTAAAAAAAAAAAATAAAAAAAAATAACTGGACAAATAAATGGGAGAAAAAATAAAGTAAATCCAGATACGGATTATATAAATGAAACTAGATCAATAAAATTTGCAAAAAGATCACTAAAAAAAATATCAAAAAGAAATTAAAAATTACCAAAAGTCTAGTAAATATCAAGTGGGGGAGGGTATTATGAAGTACTTTTCACCCCAAGAACTAATAAAAAGATTTGAATTACTCGGCGGATCACTTGCTGCAGGAAACAATGGTGTATTGCCTGAATACATTCAAATAGCTCATCGACTCAGAGATCTCAGGATTGTTAATAATGGCCAACTTAATACATTGTTAAGAAAATTTATTTAAATTAACACAGCGTAGCCAGGGGGTGTTAGGGGGACGGAGTCCCCTTATACTAATAACCAACTTAATAAACTTTTAAGAAATTATCTAAACATAAGATAAAAGTTTACTTGGCAAAATGAATGAAAGCGCGATTCATATTTCTTCTGTTAAACGAGAAAAAATAGGAGTAAATAAACCTCATGATTTCCTGGTTAAATTTAATCCTCCTTTGAAACTTGACCCACAATTCAGGCATTTTCTCGCCTTGGACAGGTTGTCGATGACTTACTCTTGGTACAACATCAGAAGTAGTTATGGCAACAATAAAATCAAATACACTCATGATGGGTCAACATGGAATACAATTACTTTCTCAGATGGAATGTATTCTTACCAAGATATTGAAGATTACGTTCATCAATATATGGATAAAAAGTCTCATCACACAACAGACTTCAAAGGGGTAAAGAAGTATTCAATAAATCTGTCTTTTATTCTTTCTACCTATCGAATACTGATAGAACTTGATGGTGATTATCAACTTGATCTGAGAGGAACAGATTTTGGAGACCTCATCGGTTTTGAAAAGAAACTGGTGACAAAAACAGAGTATGGAACGCGACTCCCTAATATTACAAAATCGATTGACTCCCTTAACATAAACGTGGATGCAATAAAAGACTCTGTTGTAAATGGAGTAAACATAAACACAATCGCAGTTATTCCAACAGATAATTTGACAAGGAGTTATCCTTTTACTTTTGAACCAAGGAGGACACTGTTCTGTCCTGTAAGTTCTAATACTATTTCTGAAATGAGAATAACAGTAACTGATTCAGTCGGAAAACCTATTGACCTCAATGGTATTGATTGGTTTATGTCACTGTTGCTTCGTCATACTGAAGACTCACCTTTAGTATAATTCTATAGATAAAATGATGCGACAATCAGAGTTTAAAAAAAAATATGATCCTGATACAGGAAAATATTTAAGAAAACATATATATGGAGAAGGAATAATGGATTCAGTAAAATCTTTTTGGGGTAAAAAACCAACTAAAAAGGTAAGATTTGCAGTACCTCCACCCAAACCAACACCTTCCAATACAAATAAAAATGCTGGTGATAAAATAGTAAAATTACTTTCTGGTGAAAATCCAACATCAACACGTAAAACAAATAAGCGGCAAGCTCCAATGACACAGCAGGAAATCAACAATAGAGTACTTTATATTTCTTCTGGTGGAAAATTATATAATTATTAAAATAAAATGAAGTCTTTTAGGAACCCAAAATATATTGAACGATATGAAGATGTTGTTTTTGATCTCGAACAACGTATAGATGTTGCTCCAGCAAACAACGCAAAACAAGTTAGAAATAATCCTAAATTCATTGCTGACAATTCAGGTGAAGTCACTCCATTTGATTGGTATAATGCTAGAATAGCACTGGATTTTAAAGTTGAGCAACTTGATGGAACTGATTTTGTTATTGGTGCTAATGTAAATGATGATAGTATTACTTCTAATAGATTAGCGCAAATGGTTGCATATGAAGCTGACCAAATGGGAATAGTAAATGGCGCTAATTCTTTTATTTCAAGATTATCTGTGCTGGCAAATGGAAAAGAACTTTATCAGTGTAATTACGCCAACCATTGTGTAAATATAAAAAATTTGCTTGAGTATAACAAATCATATGCAGATAGTGTGGCAACAAATGAATTTTATTTTCTTGATACTTCCACAAGTGCTAATAAAAATAGATTTACTAGAAGAAGAGTTACTACTCGACAAGATCAAGCTGACCCTGGTGCAGCTCAACAAGGCTTTATGTTAGATAACACTCCTGCATCATATAATGAAGGATTTGCAAAACGAAAAGCTCTGCTTGGAACTTCAAGCACAGTAAACTGTGAAATTCCTCTTAATAGATATTCATTCTTTGAGGCACTTGAAGATAGACTACTTCCAAACACTAAAATTGAAATAAACTTTGAGATTGAAAATGATGACAATCTTATATGGAGGAGTGGTGGAAATGCTTGCCGAGTAGTAATCACCCGCCTTCAACTGTTTGTGCCTCGATTAGTATTCAATTCAGAAGGAAGTAAGATTTATATGAGTGAGTATCTCAAACCATACAAATGGACTTATCTAAATGAAGTTGTTGAATCTAACATCGCTGGCAACCAAGCTGTTGGTAATTGGAGAATTACAAACGGAGTTTCAAAACCACGGCATGTATTTGTTTTCTTTATCAATACTCCAAATATTGAATCACAGACAGCAAATCCATTTTTATACAATACTTTCAGTGTTTCCACAGATCCACGAACTCTCAATAGATGTTATCTTGAAGTTGGAAATGGAAATGAGTACCCTGATATTCACTACAAACCTTCATCAGATCCTTCAAGAGTTTTTAGAGATGTAATGTCTTATGTATATGCCAACAATGATTTTCAAGGTGGAACACTTCTTAATAGACAAAATTTTGAAAATATATTCCCATTTGTGTATTTTGATTTGACTAAACAGAAATTAGACATAAAAGATGGAGTTACAAAACTGTCTTTTCACTATGAGTTGTCGGGGGCAACTGCTGCAAATTACAATATTTACGCTCTTGTACTACATGAGAGAGAAGCAGAAATAGAACAGCAAAGTGGAAAACTACTTCTTAGAGCATAGATGTAATTAATATAATTAATATAATAAAAAATGACAACTTATATTGAATATGGCGTAACGCTGACAGATGGACAAAAGTCAAAATTGATGACTGCAATTAAAAATAAATCACCATTGACACTGCGATTAAAACATTCTCATCCTCGCGGATCAGATGAATTAATGTTGACCAAAAGACAGATTGATAGGATAAAAAAATCATTGGCAAATGGAACAGGATCAGACTTGAAAATAAGTAAAACACAGATTAGAAATTCAGTAAAACATGGAGGAAACTTATTCTCTAGTTTGTTAAGTCTCGGTTCAAAAGTTCTTCCCTTTGCAATAAAGGGAATTTCCAAAGTTGCTCCTGCACTTGCTACTGGAGCCGCAACTGCATTGGGAGATATTGGAATAAAAAAACTATTTGGAAAAGGGATTACAATTCCAAGAAAATTTATCCCATTTTTAAATCCTATTGCTAGAGAGTTCACCCAAGCACAAATAAACAAAATTAACAAAATTTCTAAAAAAGGAGGCCGATTGTTTATTAAACCAACTCGACAACAAGTAGAGGGAGGATTCCTGGGAACACTTGCATCTATTGGAATTCCAATGGCAATTAGTCTGGTTTCAAAGATTTTTGGCTCTGGTTTACAGGTTGATAGAGGATCATCAAGAAATACAAGAAATGTTTATGTTCCGCCACCATCCACTCATGGTGAAGGTTATCCTGTTTACCCGCCACCCTTTATTGGTACTTGGGAAAACCCAATAGGAATGGGAGTTAAAAAAAAAAAAAGCCCAAAGGCAAGGGTTAGCTACTGGGAAAAAACAGCCCATTCAACTCAATTCCCACAGTAGGCTCCATTTTGTAATTAAACCATTATCCAACTTTGACTTGATGAGATGGGTAAAAAAACTTGGTATTAAACATCTCAGAGGGATTTATAGTCGAGACCGATTGCCAAATAAGATTAAAAAAGAATGTGGAATAATCAATCTTGATGATATTCAAGGTCCTGGTACACACTGGGTTTGTTATAGAAACTTGGATTCATTAGTCGAGTACTTTGATCCATTTGGTCTGATAATGCCAAGTGAAGCTTTAAAGTATTTTAATACTTCTGGAAAACGTATTGTATATTCGATGGATGAAATACAAAATCGAAACACTGTTCTCTGTGGTTATTGGTGTTTATACTATTTGTTGGAAAGACAAATGGGGAAAAGTATTTTAGATGTAATACATAATCCTCATTTTGATAATGACAACAGCGATTTTATAAAAGCTTACTTTGGTGGATAGAAGTTAAGATAAAGATTATTAGAATAATTTGATTTAAGATAAAGTAATAGTAATAATAAATTTATTTTTATATATTTAATTATTCTAATAATCTATTTCATCTTAGAGAAAGATTAAATATAATATTATATTTAATCTGTGTATTAAATTTTATTCTTCTTTCTGCAGTTCTTTGATCTGCTCAACTTTTTCGTTTAATACTTTAACAGTATCAATGATATCATCAAATTTAGTGTAAATATCAATAAGTCTAAACAGTTTCTTCATTTGACTCGACTTTAATTTCAACCAAGAATAATTCTCATCTCTTATTTTTCTCCACATCTCGCATTCACCAACCATCAACACTCTAGAAAGATCACTATTTTTATTTCTAAGGATCTCAAGCTCATCAATTATTTTGCCCCTTACTTCTTTCTCAAATTCCTTGAGTGTATTAATATCCATATTTTTTTGTATTTCTACAAAAAACTTGGCTTCCATTTATTATAAGTTTATATTAAATCGTAAATTTGAATTTTAACTGATTAGTTCTTTTGTTAAAAATTCAATCTTTTTTTCAATGTTAATTAAATTTGAATATAATTCATCTTCAATCCTACTTAACTCTTCTTTTATGTCTTCTTCAATCTTAATTAACTTTTCCCTATTAAAATTTATTATTTTTTTAATTTCATCTATCTTTCCTCCTTTTTTTAAATTAGGCATATTTAAAAGCGAAGCAAAAAGTTTACTGTTTTTCAATATTTGATCTTCGTCCATTTTATTATAAGATTATATTAAATCATAAAAACAATTTCCCCTTTACCACCCTTCTTAATAAATCAGATTTATCTTTTATTTCCATTAAAATCTCAAATATTTTTATAAATCGATTATCATCCTCCAATCCACCATAATCAGCATGTTCAAAACTCAAATTTAACAAATTATATATCTTGCTAAGTTCACTTTTTATAAAATTAGACCTCGATGACATTTTTATCTAAACATTATACTAAATGAATGAATCATATTGCATTAAAGATAAAAGAGTAACTCCTTGCACAGAGCCAAGTGGTTACCAAACAGATAAAAGAAGAAGGACTCA
The DNA here is from genome assembly GCA_038088405.1 of Porites divaricata. NCBI lineage: Eukaryota > Metazoa > Cnidaria > Anthozoa > Scleractinia > Poritidae > Porites > Porites divaricata. The sequence continues at coordinate 30,662,056 of JBBMOI010000006.1, read as the reverse complement.
GTTTTATTGTCATTGCGCAGTTTGTGGAATAAAAAAAGTTAGATACGTAAAGCAAGGGGCATTTTCCCAAACTGGAAGTGGTAAAAGAAAATCTAAAAAAAAGTCAAAAAACTAATAAGCCCGTCTGAGAAGGCGGGCGGAGATGTATTTGATACAGTTGTTGGTACAGCTGCAGAAGCATTTACTGAACATGCTCTGCCTTGGTTGGGACGCAAGGCAGTTGAAATGGGGCGGTATGGCGTTAGTGAAGCAATGAGAAATAAAAAATACCAGAAAAAAGCTTTTGATTATGGAATAAAAAAATTAACTCCAATTGTTCAAGATTCTTTTGGAAAAGCAGCAGACCAGTTATCAACCAAAGTTAGACCCAAAAAGAGATATAAAACTAATAGAAAGGATTTGGATGGTGCTGCATGGTCGCCAAAAGGAAGTGGTATTACTCCAATGACTGTTGAAAAAAAAGCGCCAGATATTGCAATGTCCACTACACAAGAATTAATCCCATCTTTGAAACCAGATTTTGATCGATATAAATCTGGTGATATTTTCAAATCCGCTTTTGGTTCTGACCATGGTATTACTTCTAGTAAATTCTGGAGACGACCAACAGCAGCAGAAGAGTCCAAGATGGGAATAATACGTAAAGGTAGTAATCCTGAACTATTTTTTAAATTTGAAAACCCAAGAAGAAGAATGTATAAGAACATTTTTTGAAAAAACCCCAGAAGCTTTAACAGATATGAATAACATTATTTCATCTAATCCAGATACATGGCCACAAATATTAAGAACCAAATATCGAATTATCATTGATGATCACTTCTGGGAAAATAATCCATTGCAGGGGGTCGCGGGGGGTGCAACCCCCCGTATTGATGTTCACAAATGGATAGGAAAATTACCAAAACCAAAAGCAGGATGGACTCCAGGTAAATATAAGTATATGGGACCTTATAATCCTCTAGATAAACAATTAAGTTATGATCCTAATACTGGAGAAGTAACAGAGTGGAAAGTTAAACCATATAACCGCGTTGATGAGATAGCTGCTTATCATGATATCTGTTATGATATGGGGAAAAACAAAGGTGATTGCGATAGACAAATGGTTGAATCATTAGATCAGATTCCCTATGGTGAAATGCCAAAATGGGGATCAACTGCACGATTTCTGATTAATACAAAGAAAAAACTTGGACTTGGTCTTCAAAAAAACGCGCGTCGGCGTTGAGTAGTGGTTGGACTCAACAATTAGCCGATGAACTTCATAAACCAATCACAAGAAACTTTCAAAAGAGATCAGTAATCTCAAATGGGATTGATGAAATCTGGGCTGCTGATTTGGTTGAAATGCAAAAGTTTAGTAAGTGGAACAAAGGGATTAAATATCTGCTGATGGTTATTGATGTGTTTAGCAAGTATGGGCAGATAAGGGGATTAAAAGACAAGAAAACTGAAACTGTGAGTAAAGCATTTGATGATATATTTGAAAATGGTCGTAAACCAAAAATGTTATGGACAGATAAGGGTTCTGAGTTTATCAGTAAACATTTCAAAGATTTTCTGAAAAGCGAAGGAATTAAACTGTATCACGCTGAAAATGAAGAGAAATCTAGTGTTGTTGAAAGATGGAATAAAACAATGAAAAACAGAATGTGGAAGATGTTTACTGTGAATAACAACACTGTTTACTTTGATAAAATAGATAAACTAACTGATGATTACAACAATACGAGACATTCTAGTGTGAAAATGACTCCTGTTGAAGCGAGTAAAAAGAAAAATGAGAAAAAAGTTTGGTCTTATTTGTATGGTGATTTGATTTACTTGAAACCTGGCCAGCCAAAGTTTGCTGTTGGAGACCATGTTAGAATTTCCAGGTATAAGAGAAAGATATTTGATAAAGGTTATACACCAAACTGGACAGAGGAGATATTTGTGATTGATAAAATTATTCCAACAAAACCTGTTACTTTTTCTATTGTTGATCTGATGGGAGAACCAATTAAAGGTTCTTTCTACGAGCAAGAGTTACAGAAAGCAAAACAACAGACTTTTAGAATAGAAAAGGTTATCAGACGAGATAACAAGAAAAAAATGGCATTAGTAAAATGGAGCGGATATCCTGATAAATTTAACTCATGGGTGAGTTTTAAGGATTTGGTTGATTTTTAATATAATAATTATAACAAAAAGATGATATATGATAGATTAACATTGGAAAATTTCCAACCCGAAAGCTGGGAACTTGAACCTTTTGATTTAACAAAAATCAATAATATAGTAAATATTCATCCTTTTCAATACATAATGCGTTCCTTATGTAAATATAGTAATGATTTTGATGATGAAGGTAAATTAATAGATTTTTCTGATGAAGGAGAATTGTTAGGTTGTTGGGATTATTTTAATTTTTTAGATAATTATTATAGATATAAAATTAGTTTTAATCCAGAGGATGAGTTACAAGATGAAAATAAATTGTACATAAAAAGTTTTTATAATAAAGGTATGGATTGTGATAAAGCTGATAAAGATAAGTATTATATACTTGATAACTTAGAGACAAATTGTCTTATTAACTTTTGGAATTGTGATAAAGATGTTAACGATATATATGGTTTAAAAAATCTTCTTTTTAATGATGTAAAAGTTATTAAAGTTGAAGACATTGATGAAGGTAAAAAAGAATTAACTAAAATAGAAAAATGGAAGAGAAAAGTAGTTTGTAGACAAAAAAGTTTTAAAAACAAATTAACTTTATTAAATCCAGAAGTTTATAATAATTTTTTATTGTTTTATAAGTTATCTAAAAAAGATAAAATGAACCATGATATGATTGATTATTATCTTTCTTATGATGGAATTAAAGTTTTATTAAATAAAAAATATAAAAATAATTATAAAAATAATTATAAAAATATTAAAATATGTGAAGATCGCCTATTTGAAAAACACAAAGAACTTTTGAATTAGATAATTGTTGAAATTTCTATATAAAATTTATATAGAAATTAATTATCTAATCATCTTCAATACCTAATATTTTTAATTCTTTCTTTAGTCTTTTACTATCTTCATCTTCTTCATCAGTTGATTCATCATTTGAAAATTTTTCTTCAACTTCTTCATCACTTGATTCATCAATTTTGAGTAAAGATTCACGCGGCTTCAATTGCCTGATTTGACATTCGTGAACTTTGATTTGCAATGAAGTAAATGTTTTTGAAATAAATACTCCTTCAATAACCAAAGCCATTTTGACATTACAATATTGATCAATATATTTTAATGGATTAACATCTTTTCCCCCTTTTGTTTTAAACAAAGAAAGTATCTTTTTGGTTTTCTCTGAATAGATAACTTTTGCATAGAGTACTGGAGCAGCTGATGTATCTTTTTTTGTTTTCTTTTTTCCTTTTTTATCAACGACCTCAACCTGTTTGTAATAGAATGGTGATGCCAAAGATGAAGCAGCATCAGGGCCATATTCTGTTTCAAGAAAATTAGTAGTAATAGAAGTAATATTATTGAGAACATCAAAAAATGCTTGTTCTTTTTCAATGGGTTGGCTATCTTTTCCCCAAAGACAAACAGGGACAGAATAACCAACAAGCTTTTTGGTTTCTTGATTTTTCTTTTCACTTACTCCAAAAGAGAATAATGTTGGTGTTTCAATTACAAGAGGACCTTTTTTGTTATTGCCATAACTTATCTCAATTGGTATTCTCTTATACTTGATATTGCCGTCTTTCACTTTGAATTCTTTTGTATCTGCGAAACTGACATTTTCTGGAGTAACTTTTTCGTAAGCTGTGAGTTGCATTTTATTATAAGAAAAATAAAATTTTTAAATCATTTTAGTGAGGGATTGCATTCCCCTGAGTAGTTATAAGAGGATGATTTGTATCTCACTCACTCCATACTTTGCCGTCATTTTCCGCGAGAGACCCCACAGGGGGATCGAGCATCTTGTTGTCAAATTTCCCCAGATAATGACTTGGAATAATCGGGGTAATTTTGTAAATATTTCAAGTCGTAAAGGTCGTAAAAGTCAGATAAATTTCACGTTTGACCACTGAAATGACGTGAAATAATCAGGATTTACAAATTTTGTAATTTTTGAAAAGAGTACAAAAATTCCCCTGATTAATTTCCGTCATTTTTGGGGGGGTGAAAATGACGGAAAAAGCAGGAAAATGACGGGAAAAAGTATGGAGTGAGTGAGAGACAAGGCATCCTCTTATAACTACTAGCTGCAAGGCTACGGTTTTGACAAATGATTTTGAGTGAAACATATTGCACAAATTTTGCTGTAGCTGATGGTGTCTTGGTTAAATTAGCCTGCGAAACGCATGCAGTGTATGTATGTCCGGTTTTTCGAAGGGAGCGAAGCGACGACCGGAAATACGTCTGCGTTTCGCAGGCTATGGTTAAATGGGGTGTGAATATGGTTGTTTTCAGTTGTTATTTTATGGTACCGGAAACGCCGGCTGATAAGAACGTCCCTTTTTTTGAAGTAGGTTCTTGTTCTTGGGGTACTTATTGGCAATTTAGGCTAGGTAGGTTCTTACAAGTAATTTATGAAGGACATAGTAGATTGATGATAATGAGAAAAATAAATAAATTTTCTCTTTATTCACAATTATGATAACCCTAACAGCACTTATCACCGAATATCATACAGTTTAGTGCAATGTGTTTTTGTTGTACTTAAATTTACAACTCAAAGTTACACTCCTTAAATTGTTTATCATAATTTACCTGTAAAAATTAACCACATATAAGAACCTGCTTGATTTAGCTTGCCTAAACAGGTTCTTACATTCTTAGGTATTAAAGTGCAGATTTCTGCCAGGATGTTCTTAACCACAGGTTCTTATTAGCGGGTGTTTACTGTAACTGCCTCTATAGTCAAACCAGTCAAACCTGTATTAAGCGGACCTCTATAAGTGGTCACCAAAGTCCTGGAAATAGCTCCCCTTAATTATTGTAAAAACTGATCGGTATTTAGCAGTTACCTCTATTAAGCAGCCGTGGTCACCTGTTTTCGAGGTCCCAATGAGTAATTTGTTATTGTCTTTACCTCTATTAAATTTTCCCTTTGACAAGATGTATCATACTAGTGCGAAAGCATACACTGTGTAGGGTGTATAGTGGTCTTGTACGGACTTACCAACCCCCAAAAGGCAAAAAATGTGACATTCTGAACCTAGAGCTAGGAAAAGTATAGTGTAGAGAAATCGGTATAAAGCGTCGAGCCATAAATTATGGGGCAAAACAAGGATCGTGGTTAATTTTAAACCACATTTTGGTACCTTGTGGGTTAAAAAAGGTGATGAGGGAAAGGATGAATCTTTTTGGTTTTTTTTTTTGGTCCGTACATTAAGTTGAGGACCGAAAATTTACCAATCTAGAAAAAGAAAGATAAGTTATGGTGAAAAAAAGAACGAAAATATAAATATGAGCGGTCTTAACAAATGATTTCGAGCAGAACATAATTATTGAACTCATTGTGCCGTAACTGAGGGCATAACTGTTTATCCTGTAGCAAGTGAGATTTGAGTGAAAGGGGCTGTGAATAGTTGTGTTTAGTTGTTATTTTACAGAAACTACTGCCGCTATAGTCAATGTAACTTAAATTATATCATTATCTTTCCTTACCGTTTCAGTTTCTCATTCTGCCTGAAACTACAATGAAGGTCACCAAGGATACAGTTACAATTAGCGAACTACAACTATCTCTGGGTCTACTTGGGGGTCCTAAAGGAAAAACTGTTCAACTAAAAGATGCTGATCCAAATGAGCTTCAGCTTTTTATTGACAAGATGCCCGCCACTATCAAAGGTAAGAGTGTGAAATATGATTAAACTTACTGTATGTGCGTTAGTTTAGAAACAGGTAGCTCAAGCTTATGACGAGAGTAGTTAGTTTGGTATTTTGAATTGAGAAGCATATGGTTAAACCCGTACATTTGTAAGGATAGACGGGCTTAAATATTTAAAATTGAATTGATGAGTGAAATATCCAGACTTAATTTCCTAAACATTAAAGCTTATAATTTTGGTGAACCCGCACGAGGGGTAGACTACTAGAACACAATTTATCTACTAGAAAGTAGCAACGCTTGTAGGACACGATATTAGGCTGGCCCCAATTCTAGTGATTAGGAGTCAACAATTCAGATCATATTTAAGACTAAATGAAAGCTTCGAGTCAAACATTAGTCTGTAATTCAGATATCAACTGAAGCGAATTTTTTCCTCGCCTTATTCTTCTCTTCTTGTACGCTGGTGGTTCTACCGTTAAAATTTCCCCTGAGACCCTGACTCGTCCTCATTCTTCTCTTATCATTTGTAAGCGATCATGGAGCGGTCACGGGAGAATATTACGACATCTCCGCGCGCTTCTCTCGTTTAAAAATTAACAGGAGACTGAGAAACGACTAGGGACGAGTCAGCCTGAGACACGCCATATCAAAGTCTGATGATGGCAAGAATTATTAATTTGAAAAACATTTGACTATTTCTCTCTATTCGTTCGTTGGGTAATTCATCGACCAGTAAAAATAACCATACGAAATGGATCTGGGAAGAGCTACATGTATTTTTTACCCCTTCTACCCGTTCTTTTAAAAGGTGTATCTCACGGTGGCTCCAGTTGTTGAAAGGTTGGATAGCGCTATCCACCGGATAAATCCCAATCCAGCGGATAAGTATAGTTTGGAGGCAGGAAATTTCTACCACTGACCAGAAAGTCCAGCCCAATTGCGTTATCCAGCTGGATAGAGATAGCGTTATCCATCGATTGAACAACCGCTGCCTCGTTCTCACATTTTTATGCGCATATTATCATTACACTGTATGGCTTTAAAGTTTTTTCGAAGATACCACGGCCCGGAGTCGACCGTAGGTTGGATGTTATAGCCCGTAGGCGTCACCAACGCGGGTATAATAGCCCGATTTATACCTAGTAAGTTTCATCTAGGTTTTGAGTTCTGCATCGCAGGATCTAGATTTACGATTCTTTTTTTTCAGTCTGCGTAAAAAGGACATAATTTTCTGTTTTTAGACACACCTTAGCTTATGTGCCTTATAGCTTGCGATGAAGAATGCAACAGAATACCGCCAGTATTTAGTCCCGGACTATAAGTTTTATCGACGGTTTGAGAGAAATGTTCTGCTTCAACGCTGGATAGGAGATAGATTTACAAGTCGTTTTTCCAATCAGTGTTAAAAGGACATAATTCTCTGTTTTTAGACGCCCCTTATTTGCCTTGCAGTAAAGAATGCAACACGTTTTTGTTAGACATTTTCAGTGGTGATTCTTATTAGAGGATGTGATATATAAATGGTATATTTAGGGTAAAAAATCGCAATTGACAACTTGACTTGTGAGAACTGTACAGTACCGCAAGTGATCCCCGACCGCAAATGATCCCGAGACCGCAAGTGATCCCCAAAATGGACCGCAAATGATCCTCGACCGCAAGTGATCCTCAAAGTCGACCGCAAATGATCCCGAAAGAAAAATAGGAATGGCTTGGACTCAAGTTGCGGATCATTGTCTCAATTTTACTATTATTACAGAAAGTCACAGTAAAAGCGAATAATTACATAAAAACTAAATGAAAAAAATTTCTTTCAAGACTTTGTTAAATGAAATAAAAGCAAATAAAAAATAAACTTTCAACATACCGTTTTAGTAAAACTTGAATTTCATTAAGTCAAAGAAACGCAGCTGCAACTCATCGCAGTTACGATTTCAAAATTAAGCTTAAAACAGTAGACTTTAACGTACTGTAGTTAACTTCCAAATAGATAAGAACTTTCTCATAATCAATTAATCGGCTAAACTTACTATCATCTTTTGAAAATAATAACTTTTATCACAGTGAATGTGATCGTTAATTTCTTAGCATTCCTTGTCATAGGTTCGAACTGCGAACGTCTGTATATGATTAGGAAAAACTCTTTCGGGCTTTAAAACACAAACAAAACGAAATTATATTTAACAATTAGTCGCCGAAGGCGACGTGAATATCGGCGAATAGTCACCGAGACGAAGTCGAGGTGACTATTCGCCGATATTCACGTCGCCTGAGGCGACTAATTGTTTTAGTATAATTACATTGATGATTATTCGAGAAAATAAAATTATTGATCAATTTCCGACCCCGAAACATCAAAAAATCTGACTGCCATTTTGAAAACTGCTAGCCTTCAATGCTATAATCACCGCGCGGTGATTATAGCGGGACAGTGCGAAGCTCCTAGCCAATCACAGCGCTCTATTTTCGATAGTCATCAATGTAATTATACTAAATTAAAATACTGTTATGGACTGCAGTTATGAATTAGCGTGTCCTTCTTCACTGCATAAAATCGAAGTCCTCTAACATCTGGCAATTATCGCAAAAGACGCTGTCGTCGGAGTATACCTGCAACATTTAACCTTTTAAAACTTGAGGTGACATGGGAAAGATCTGCGATCGCCGAGGGCGAACGATAGCGCGAGTAGAGAGTCTGGGAGCAGAATGTCTAGAGACTCAGGAACACTATTCTAGTTATTCCCTTTATAACAGTAGCAATTTTTTCGTGTATTACTATGGTCCCGACAGTCTCCAAATACTTGTTAAATGGAATACCTAGCCACGTGCTTACCGTAATCCGAATGTTGGCATTCTTTCTGGCTGGGTTAGTAAAAATAAACGTAACTACCGCTTACCTCGCTTTTGTGTTTTTCTTTACCAGGTTTAGATTCCTGGGAACTGTCTCCAGCGAAGGCACAACAAATGAATATACATATAAGCGTCAATATAACTATTCGCAACATGTTCATAAGCTGTAACGAAGTTGCTATTTCGAATTAAACCAAATTCTGTTAAGTTCGGGAGGATTTTGACGTTTGTTTATTTTAAATCATGTCTTGTTTCGTAACAAGCACTTGGGTTACAAACAAATGTCTTGCTGTTTATCACGTAGAATTAACACTTCAGAGATTAATCATAATTAAATATCCGAAAATTAATTCGACACTTCCAAAAAGATCAGTAAAGTCAATTTTAAAAGCGCTTGTTATGTAAAGGGTGCCCGGCTTTGTATTCCTCAGTAGACAAGTTGAGCTTCTAGGCGTTAAAAGACAAAATAAATACAAAATTAGGATTTTTTTTACAGCGATGATACATTCTTGAAACCATATCATTTTCAGATTTATTCCATTGTTTTTCACCTTGTACAAATTGACCTGAGATCTGGTGTCCTCCATGCCTTTTTGTTTAGAAGGCAAAAGAAAAATCAGTCCTTTTTTGTAATCAGTCCCGAAGATCCAATCCATTCCTCAATGTTTCGCGGGATCATTTGCGGTCGACTTTGGGGATCACTTGCGGTCGAGGATCATCTGCGGACCATTTTGGGGATCACTTGCGGTCTTGGGATCATTTGCGGTCGGGGATCACTTGCGGTACTGTACAGAACTAAGCTTATATGTTTTACGAGACTTATTTTTTAAGTAGTTAAAGAATTTAGTTGTTTCATTTTACATTGTCACATAACCCTTTAGTTTTTACAATTTGAGTTCAAAACTTGTTACATTTCGCGTTCGAAAGTTATTGCATTTTGTGTTAAAGTTGTTACATTACGATTTAATTTTACATATTGCTTCACTTGTTGTTACATTTCTCGTTAAAGTTACATTTTGCGCCATAAACTTAATCTAAATCTTACTGGATATATAGTTAATAAACACATGTAACATTGGCGAATGCCCTCATTAATACGAGTCGAAATTTTTTACGTGCTCTTCGATGCAAAAGTAGCGGCTCAAATTACATTACGTTTGTTATCGGATACGAAATCTGTGCTTTTACAGTTTTGTTTAGTCTAGCTAATTGTCTCTCTCCGTAACAATATCGACAGATTTTCCTAGACATTTTTAGACGTAAATTAGACACAATTGGTTTATTGGTTTATTGGTTTGTTTGCCATAAAAATGTACAAAGAAAAGGGGAAAAAAATTATTTAAGATGTCATGGCGAGGAAGCCCAAGAGAAGCCACCGGGCTTATAAGGAATGGGCTCCCTCAGTAAAAATAATTAGAACAAAATATATCATAATTACAAATTAATGGCAGAGCTAAAGGAAATCTTATACTAAATACAATAGATAGTCGTACTAATAATAGTTTTAGGCTAAAAAAAGCGAAAGTGGCAAAAAAAAAAAACAAAAACAAAAACAAAAGAAAACAGAAAAAGAAAAAAAATACTACTATTTATGATAAGAGGAATGCTTCCAGCTTACAGCAAAAGGAAGCGGTACTTATTGCATTTTGAATTTCAAAACTAAGAGAGTTAAAAAATTTAGGACCTTGGAAACTGATTGAGAACTTTCTTATATTGGTCCTACATTGAGGTAAATGAAAAAGCTCCGAACTTCTAGTGCCATAAGAATGGACCTGACGTGTCACCAAAAACATGTTATTGAAGCTATAAGGAAGTAAGCCAGATTTGTATTGATACATAAATTTTCCTATTTGAAGTTTGTAGATATCCTCAAAATTCAGAATTTTTAAATTTTTAAATAAGGTGGCAGTGTGAGCATCGAAAGCACTCCTTGATATTATTCTTACGACCCGTTTTTGAAGCGTGATTAATCTTCTGAGTTTTGATGGGTAGGTCGATGCCCAGACACTCACGCAGTAGAATAAGTAAGGGTAGATAAGGCTAAAATAAAGCATCCGTAAGGAGGAATTATTAAGGCAAAAACTTGATTTATAAATTATACCTATGGCTTTAGACACTTTCCGAGCAACATTATGAATATGTGATTTCCATGTTAAGTGTTCATCCAATATTACACCAAGAAAGGTAGCTTCTTTGATTCGATCAATCGAATAATTACTAATGTTAAAAGCTAGATCAAGTGTTTGCCTGTTTTGTCTCGGTATGAATATGATAAAATTAGATTTCTTAACATTAATAGAAAGCTTATTTGTATAAAACCAACACGTTATCTTTTTCAATTCTAAATTTACAACTTCCATAAGATAGGAAACATCAGTATGCGAATAGAAGATATTTGTGTCATCAGCAAATAGTATCATTTCTAAGACCTTTGCCACATTACATAGATCATTTATATATACTAAGAATAACAGGAGGCCTAAGATAGATCCCTGAGGGACTCCGCAAGTGATATCTAATGATGAAGAGTTGTAATCATTATATTGCACAAATTGTTTTCGACAAGAAAGGTAACTTTCAAACCATTGTAAAGCAATACCACGTACTCCATAATGTTCTAATTTGTCGAGCAAAATTTCATGATTTACTTTATCAAAGGCCTTAGATAGGTCAATGAATAAGCCTAAAGTTACCCTTTTATTATCAAGTGCATTTGAGATCTTATCATATAATTGGATTAAAGCATGTGCAGTAGAATAATTTTTTCTGAATCCATACTGATTCCGGGAATGAATATCATATTTATTTAAAAAATTAATAGGGCGATTATAGACGATTCTCTCTAGGAATTTAGAGAAAACTGGTAACACTGATACGGGTCTGTAATTTGTGAACAAAGATTTATCACCAGATTTAAACAATGGAATAACTCGTGCAATTTTCATTTCTTGGGATACAAGTCCAGAATTAAGAGACAAGTTAATTATATACGTCAATGGTGAGCAGATTAAGTTAAAAGACTCTTTAACAACATTCATTGAGATACTATCATATCCTGGAGCAGTACCATATCGAAAGCTGCTACAAATCTCAGGGACTTCTTGTTCTGAAGCCGATTGAAGAAAAATGAATTAATAAAGCCTCCATTCAGAAAAGAACGATGAGATTTGTCAGACGCCGGAATTGATTTAGCTAAGTTAGGCCCAATATTGGTAAAATACTCGCAAAAACGGTTTGCTATATGAGTAGGATTAAATATTTCTTCTTCATTAGATTTGAAGAAGGAAGGCAACTTGCACTTAATTTCTTTCTGTTAATAAGATCGTTAAGTAATTTCCAAGTTGATTTTGCATTTGATTTATATTCATCTAACTTT
>JBBMOI010000006.1:30607500-30647500 GCA_038088405.1 Porites divaricata | reverse complement strand
TCTCTCTAACTCATTAAAGTCTTTGAAACAGTGGTACCGTGAACGATGTTTTCCCCAGTTGTATTGGATTTTGGGGAGCCTTATGGTATCTTTATTGCGAGTATTGTAGGAGTGCATATCACTCTTTCTTACAATGAAGAGAGAGCTTTTTCTCTTAGAACATGGTAAAAACCATGGAAACAACAGTTGATTGACGTCCACCAAAACTCACGTTTTGACCGTAAGAAAAAAAAATAGGGACTTTAAGATTCAACGACGCGACGGCCACGAGAACGTCGCTTAAAAAAGTGTATTTGCGTTCTTTCAGTCTTTATAGGGATTATTCGTACCCAATTACTTTGTCAAATGTAGGCGAACCCTCCTGAAGCTGAATTTCAAGAGACCATATCCAAGCTCCGAAAGAGAAATAAAATTTCGTCGTTGCTTGTTTACGTCCTCCATAAAACACGAAATTAGGCATTTTCACGTCGTAGTCGTGCAAAAACGGGAAAGAAATGTACAAAAAAGTGTGATGCACGTGCAAAGCTGTTGTTTTGCTTATAAAACCTATTGTTTTTTTGACGTTCTCGTCGCTGTCCGCGCCGTTGGATCTTAAAGTCCCTAATGTCAAGGGCGCGTGTCTGATTGGGAACCATTGAACAATCTCACTCTGTGACAGACACCAGCTATCAAGGTTTTATGGGACATTTTTCTGTTCATACATCAAACGGGACGACACTAACCGTAGGGCAGGGGGTGGGGGGTGGGGGGTGGGGTAGACTCCCCCTATGAATATGAAGGGGACGCATAAAAACCCCAAGAGATCAGTCTCGGGCTCCCCCTTAAGATGACGAAACTTAAACGGATAGTTAACTAAGAACTAAAATTGTGATTTTCATTGGGATAAAGAATTAAGTTTGCATCGAATGCTGTACGCTTATAGTTATGGATAACTTCTTACCCAGAGCCCTCGGTGGTTCCTGAAATTGGCTTTCCCTACTGAGCACTTTCGTCCAAGTCTCGTTGCCATGAATAAGTTCGTCTTAGGTTCGCTTTCGAATAATACAGCCTTCTCTTCTCGCTCCTTGGCCTCTATACTGATGACTTGAATCAATGTTTACATAATTACTCTGGTAGCCTGAGATTCTAACTGTAAACTTTTTGCAGTTTATGTTTCGCCTGGTCTATTATATTATTGTAAAGGTTTGAGTTCTTCTGCGAATATTCCGCGAAGGAGTGGCGACAAAACTCAAGCTTGTAAAGAATGACTAGCTGTTTTCCAGTAGATTCATGGCTAGTTCATATTTGATCGATTTGGCCTTTTGTCTTTCTTGAACTGTCATTTGTAAGCAATAGCTATAAAAGAATGAAATTACTACGTCGTTGGATCATCCCTTGTTGACCAAATTCCGGACAAATCTTCATCATCAGTAATGAATTTTGGGGGCCAAATAGCAGACGTCTTTCCCCTCGAAACGTCTCTGGTGGCGAGTGGCGACTGTAGAGACGTCTGTATTGGCAGGCTTATCTTAGTTTATTGTTCTACAGTCAATCCAACTCTTTTGTTCAGGCCTTAGACCAGAGACAAAATTTACAAAATTTACGATTGTTTTTTGATGATATTGAAAAAAAAAAAAGAAAAGAAAAAGATCAGAGAGAATTCTTTAGCAGCACAAGATACAATTCTTACAAATTTCGATATTTTCATTTCTTGGCTTTGCAAAAATTGCAAAATTTACAATTAAACAACCACTGAATGGCTTAAATTCTACTCTTTCAATACTGAGAATAAAGAAAGTCATATTTCTTATAACGAACCATATCTTCGGATGAACACCATATGTTAAGATCAAAGATATTAACCAAAATAATTATGGCAATCTTTTTTTCACTTTATTCAGTTCCGCAAAATCAACATATTCTAATTAATTCCTACAGGCATGTATTTGTCTTTTTTTGGGGAGTCTCTGGACATGCTCCTGTGTAAAAAAAATGTGGAAAACTAAGTTCTCAGAATCGTAATTTCTGGTTTTCTGAGAATTGAATAAAGAGATTTTAAGGTCTGTTTTAATTAATATTTTTTCCGCAGTAAAGTCTCGCTTTCGTTGTTACAATGAAGTTTTTTTATCTATTATAACTGTCAAGAGTCGTTTTAAGTGGATCGGCAGATCGACTCTCCTTATAAGTGGTGGGAAAACGCTGGTAAGTGAAATTGACTTTTTATATGTATTCTGCGTAATTCTGCTTAAGGGGAAACTTTAACAAATATTCAAATTATTAACAAAAAATTTAATACCCAGCGTGAAACACACAAGCTTCTTATCATTGTAGACAACATAAGCAAGGAAAAAGTACGTTTTAAAAGACAAAAGGGAAAAAAAAACTTTAAATAACTAGGGGGAAGGGGATGTATGGTTATCGGCTCGAAGCGGAGTACACTTGTGGTTTGCTGGGCATCACTCGAGGTGTTCAGGACTGAACGCCAATATTTTGTGCTTCGATACTAAAAATAAAAAGAATGTTTGAGAATGATAAGGGGTCAAATAAAACCATACCGTGACTGGTCTCCTTTAGGTGTTCAACAAGCAACTCCCTTTTCACTCAGCAGTTCTCTGTAAGTCCCCTCTTTCTCAGTTAAGTAAGTTGGACACGTCGCTTTCCTAGATTGATCAGTTTGTCTTGGTAAGATATTCATTTTACTTTTAATGGTCAACTAAAAGGAGAAAAGTTTTTCTGGAGAGTTTTTTCTTCTTCTATTTCTTCTTTTTTTGCGTGAATTTTTCAGGCAATTCAGCCTGTTTCTTCCCTAACACAGTATAAGCGTCAGACGAGGATATTTAGCCTGTATTTTTTGTCTCGCTTGCTCCGTAGACCATTTCCACCGTGACTTAAGCGAAACGAGCAAACTACAGAAGAGGATACCTGCTAAAAGTAAACCTGGTCTGACAGGTTAAAGAGGATCACTGACCCCAGACGTGACATCACGCGTTTTAAAAATGAAAAGAGAAATATTCTTCAAACCTGTGGGCTGCAGCAGCTTTTTGGTATCTGATCGGTTTTCAGTCACACAATTTCTTTGGAGTATGATTTCTTTAAACCCATTTCTCGTTTCTTGGACCATTGTTTTTGAGAGTTTACTCTAAAAAGATCTCAATGTTTGAAGTATGCAAAGTAGGCGGTGCTATGTCGACTTGCTCGATCGCGGAGCATTTCAAACAAATGCAGGAAAAAAGTCACTTTAAATGTGCATTTTGTTGATCTAGTATGAGTCTCCACAACATGGTAAATAGAAGCAAACGAAATAAAATGAAAAAGCCTCAGTGCACAAATCCAGCCCATAAGTCCTTGCGGCATTCGCGATTTTCAGTAGGATGAGACACTGGGGACGAGGTGCACTTCCAATAAGCAAAATGGACTGGCTCAGTTGGGTCAGTCAGTTGGGCTATACACAGCTTCGCGTTGTATGTGGAAACGTCTCATTGCGCGGTAAGAAAGATGGAGCAGGGGAACTACAACTTTGGTATCGCGCGATGTTCAACGATTGCCGCATTTTATATGCCAGTAGGATAGCGGGGCATGACGAGATGGTATGTGAGTTATTGACGTTTTTCCTCTTTCACTTCTAAGAGTGCAATGACAAAATCAGCAAAATCAGAACGTTATCAACAAAGAAGTGGAAATTTCATTTCCTCCAATACTGAAAACAAATAGTACAATGTGAGAGAGAACTGATAAAGAGGTTTCGTCCAGGGGCTCAAGAGTAAGAACTAAATTTTATAGAACCATGACTCTGGGAGTGAAAGGGTTTTGAATATTTAATTTAACAATACAGTTATAATGAACTGGTTCAAGACTTCAGAGGAGGTGCGTTGTTTTATTACTACAGCTCTGTTTCGTGTGGCCAAAAGATGACCACACTCATCAGGTAATATCAACGATTGACCGTTCGATTCCAACAACTGGCAAAAAAAGCGGAAATAGCGGTTGCTATGAGATACAAAACAGCGTTATGTTATCATATAAATCATGTGATTGCTATTTATAATTTGGGAGATTGTGTTACTTTATCATAAAGTTTCGTGAGGAGGTACAGTGAAACCTCTATTAAGCCCCGGGGGGGAGGGGGGGGGTTACTTCCATATAAGAGGCTAATGAGAATGTGCCGCTGGATGGGGTCGCATTTGCACGACTGGATTGACTATAATGGGGTCGCATTTTCAATAGGGTTACTAGAATGAGGTCGCACATTTTCGGATTTTTTTGAGGTAAGACAGTTTTTCATATTTACGGTTAACAAACGTACCAGAATGTTTCTACTTTAGGTGAAAAGTAAAGTGTTCTTCATTCAGTTTAAATAATGGATCAATTCATAAAAAGTGATTAAGTTGGGATCGCGAAAATTACATACTTTCTCAAAAGTGACTAAGATGGGGTCTACAATTGGTCACAGAATAGACTATAATGGGGTAGGGGCTCGGAGACGCCAGCGGCACATACCCGGCAAATTTAGCCAAGTACCCCACTCCCCCCCCCCCCTCGGGTATTAAGCGGACACCTTCGGGACCTTCCAAAGTGTTCGCTGTATGGAGGTTTGTAAAAATTGCGCAATGTTTGTTAACGATTAACATTCACCTGTTACTCTGTTACTCACCTGTTACTGTGATTAGGTTAAGGAAGCTAAGCTGTACTTTGCGCAAGACTTTTAGGTGAACTTTGATCGCGGATGACGATTATACTGCCAGATATTAGTGTAATATACAGTTTATTGACCTCTAAATGTGTTGATTTATCTCTAATATCTACTACACGTATTTCAAGGAAGTAATTCAATACTCTGTCTCCTTACTTTTTTCAGTTTGTAATTATGCCTGAAACTACAATAAAGGTCACCAAGGATACAGTTACAATTAAAGAACTAAAAGACTGGTGGGGTCACGAAAAACAAACTGTTCAACTAAAAGATGCTGATCCAAATGAGCTTCAGCTTTTTATTGAAAAAATGCCCGCCTCTATCAAAGGTGAGAGTGTTCAAAGTAATTTCCAAAATTTTGTTTAAGTTTTGGGTTTGGCCGGGAATAAAGAGGTACATGGTTGAACCTCTATACAAATGTATGGAAACGGGCAGATCAAGGTTAATATGGTGAGAGTAGCTTTAGTTTTTGGGTTCTGGTTTTTCAATAAAAAGAGTAATAAGGTTACATTTACTGTATTGTACGAAGGTTTATAAATTAAAACAGGTAGCTCAAGCTTGTGGCAAGAGTAGTTAGTTTGGCTTTTTTTTGTTTTTAATTGAGAAGCATATGGTTAAACCTGTACATTTGTATGGATAGCTGTTCTTAAATATTTATAATTGATGAGTGAGATATCCATATATAAACATTAACGCTTCTAAATTTTGTCAACTGGGAATCTTCGCGTCAAAACATCGTTCGCTGTTTACAGTAGTGTCAAGAGGGGTAGACCACTTGAACAACGTTGATCTTCTTAAAAGCAACAACGCCCGCAGAGCTTGATATCCGGCTGGCCCCTATTCTAGTGATTTGGAGGCAAAAAATCAGATCATATTTAAGACTAAATGAAAGCTTTGAGTCAAACGTTAGTCTGTAATTCACAAATCGATTGATGCGAATTGCTTCCTCGCCTCATTCTTCTCGCGCGCTGTCGGTTCCGCCGCCAAAATTTCCCCTCAGACTCTGAATCGTCCTCAGTAGTTTTCTTATCACAAATATATGTTACGTCATAGAAAGCGCTTTGTACGGAGTTATATTCGCGAGTTGTTTGAGTCAAAATCCGAGCGGGCGAGATACGAGCCGCTAGTGAGGGCTTTTGACACAAACAACTCGTGAATATGACCCCGTACAAAGCACTTTCTATGACGTGAACTGTTTATTACACATATCATGAGAATTTTCACTGAAACAGTTTTCTTAATGTAACACATAAGTCTATCACTAAGAGCAAATCACAAATACTGAGATGCAAATGCGCAAATTTAATAGCAATCATGGCAAATCTCGCAGCACGATTTAAGTCCTCATCGTGCAGAAAAGGAAAATGCACTTACAAAAGTTTAATCTAGTATGACGTTACAAAAGACAGACCTAGAAGAGTAGAAGAGTTCACGCTCATAGTTGCATCATAGCTAATCAGTGCAAGATGGAGGGAAATTCAAAGATTTGTATTGGAATTCAAAGCCCGCTAATTCTTCCTGAATTCATATATTTGATGCTTTCTCTTTAAAAGGAGCGACTTACGAGTTCAAAGAAACAATACACTAAATCTGGAGTGCAAAGAAGTCCGTGATCAGTTTTTACAAAACCTTGATTTTGCCATACATTTTCTGTAATTCCACAGTATCAAGTAGTTAGTAGGAAGATTGGTAGTTGATAAAAACTGTTTCCGCTGTGCGGTAAAAAATGCAACGTCCTATGGGATAAGCAGTTAGAGTAAAAATGTGAGCGTGATTTAATTTCGGACTGGATCGTGTCGAAACGTTTTTATATCAAATCAACTGATCATGTGAGCTCGTTCAAAGAAGGAACTATTCTTGGACACACACTTCAATACTTTGTGTGAGTTTACAAGCCAGCAATATTAAGTGACAATCGGAGCGAAACGGAATTCTGAATTTCATCTTCTTCATCAGTATCTCATTTATGTTAATATGTCGCTCAGTTTCAAGAGAAAAACGCAGGGCATTTAAAAGTTCTTTGAAGTCAAAATTTTTCTTTTTTAGGTGACACTTTATCAGTTCGCTCATATTACTTGGGTGATTTTCATGATTTCCTTGTTTTGTTTTTGATCATGAATTATCTTTTCAGAAAAAATGCAAAATCTACGCAAAGCAAATTCGCCAAGGCGAACCTCAGAATTAGAAAGTCAGCGGAGGGATTTTCAGCGACGTGAAGAAAACTTCCAGAGACAGATACGGGAGATGCAGCAACGCGAACAGGATTTACAAAGGAAACTCAGAGTAGTTAAAGAACGGTATCGGGACTCTCAAAGCCACCTAACGGATATTGAGCAACATGAACAAAATATGCAGCGGCTTTTGAGAGAGCCTCAGGAACGAGAACAAAATTCTCAAAGGCAGCTGATGGAGTTTCAACAACGTGAAGAATATTCTCAGAGGCAGCTAACGGAGTTGCAGCGACAACTGAGGGAGATGGGACAACAATTGACCAATTGCCGAGGACAAGTTTCAGAACTACAGTTAAGTCTTTCAACAGCACTGCAAACAATAAATCAATTGTGTAACCAGCAAACACGTGACTGGGTTATTCCCCGCGACGAAATTCAAATCACAGAGAAATGCCTTGGGAGGGGAGGATGGGGAATTGTCAATGAGGGAGCGTATTGTGGCTGCACTGTAGCAGTAAAGCAAATACATGATCTGATTCTCTCCCCTCATAACATACATCTTTTCGAGAGAGAAATGAATATTGCATCCAAGTGCCGCCATCCTCACTTACTACAGTTTATCGGCGCTACAAATGATGAGGGGAGTCCTCTGTTTGTGACCGAGCTGATGGAGAAAAGTCTGCGGGCGCTGTTGGAACAGCAACAACTCTCCGAAACGGAAATAGCCGTCATTTCTCTGGATATAGCACTTGCTCTGAACTACCTTCATCAGAAGAAACCAGAACCCATCATTCATCGTGACGTCAGCAGTGCTAATGTGCTGCTATGGCGACAAGGAGACCAATGGAGAGGCAAAGTGTCAGATTATGGCACTGCTAATTTCATGCAGCAGACCATGACAGAGGCTCCTGGAGCTATGATTTACAGCGTACCTGAACCACTTACATCAAACCAGACAGTGAAGGTTAGTTTTAGTGAATTTTCCAGAATTTCTATAAACTGCTGAGTTTACAAATGTACAGCAATGCTAATATTGGCATAAACGGTTGGTCCGAACCAGTCGTAGAAGCGTCACGCCTCCGACAAGAAATACCGGAGTTTTTACAGGTCCATAGGTGCCTATGGTCTTGCAAAAACTCTGGTATTTCTTTGCCAAAGTTATTGGTACCGTACAACGTTTTTGACTGGTTCGGAATCAGTTTTTCTGTAGAGTAGAAACAGCAATAACCCTAATTTGCACATCTCGTCACGTCCTGTCCTGTCCCTCTACCAGTTCTCGCCGGCTCCCACCGCATTTTTGCGTGCTCAAATTCTCCCTATTCTTAGTTTTGAGTCAACTTCTTAAACCATCGCTTAATCGGTTGTGGTGTACCTTTCAGGCGTTTAATTTAATCATTATAACATAAAGATAGTCGAAAAAACGAGACGCTTAAAAAGTGTTTTTTTTTTCTTTTTCTGCCTCTATGGAGCCTGGTCCCAGTCTGAGATGGGGAGTCTTGTTGTGAGAAAAGTAAAAAAAATCGTGAGTCTTCTGTAAACGATAGCAAACACCTGTTTCAATGTAAGGTAAAATTTAGTAACAGATAATTAGAATTCATTGTAATGAATTGTAAATGTAACGTATTGTAATTGTTTGTGTGTCCGAAATAAATAAAAAAAATCGTGAGATTCACGGCGTAATTGTGAACTTGGACCAGCTTGGGAGTCGAAGAGCAATAGCTGATCTTTTCGTCATTATCGCCAGACGAGTCAAAAAGCTGCAAAAGTTCATAAACTTCTGTCTTCTGTCTCAAAGTTGGCCATAGTGCTAATTTGAAACATTCAAAGTCCACACGAAGACAACTTATCGTCCTATGAAAGGTACAAAATCATGAAATCAAAATCTCTGGGCACAATGCACACTCAGCTCTTCTTGATCGCGGAACGGGAACGATCGATCTTGTCGTTTTGATATCGGGCGCTTTCGTACGGAGCCGACTATAATTACGAAGATGTCCACACCTGAGTGGACATTTGCATGTCGCAGTTGCCACAAACACTTGTTCCTTACGCTAGGCGTAATCCACAAGTTAAAAACGAGACGCGTGAAAAGTTTTTTTTTTCTTTTTCCCCCTTGATCTACGGAGCCTGGTCCCAGTCTTACAATGTACGTATTCGTGTAAAAAAACATAGAGTACTAACCAGAATATAAAAGAATTATGATTATAAAAATTCCCAGTTTACCACTTTTACATTGCCCGAAATATACCTCGTTTAACTTCCCCCCACAAACACATACACACACACAAATTAAAATTTTGGTTAAGAATTGTTTACAGTTTTTCTTGGAGGAGGATATTACAGTCTTCCCGTAGAAGGCGAAAATTAAACAATGCCTATACAAAATGTTTTGGGGTAAACAACTATTCCATTCGCGCTTGTTGCATATGAGATGGTTTCCCAACAGCGCGTTCTCTCATTAGTTGTTTTGAGGTCACATGACAGCTAACGATGAAACTCTTTCCGGCCATAATCTCTGAGCGAGTATCATTTCAAAATCTATGACCTAAGAGGGTAACAGTGCACTGTTACCCGCGAATGTTGACCGACGACCGCCGTGAAATAAATTTCCAGCCTTGGGAATCATTGAGATTCTCGGGAAACAAAATAAACTGCTTCCCTCGGAAACAGTCATTAAGTGTTTCTTAGGTTTAATGCGACAATGGCAAATATGTTCTATGATCAAGCTTAGAGAAATTACTGCGCAGGAACGCTTATTCTGTTCAAAATTCTATGATATCTCCTAATGGAACTCACCCTTTATCCGTAACGTAAATAACGTAACTTTTCTGGCTGGTCTCAGTTGACTCAGTTCGGCTGCGGATATTGTCCCGGATATTGTCCTTGCAATGAAAATCGAACCTCGCTGCGCTGGACTTTGACTTGCCGCAGACATCCCAGGGAAAAAATATTGACTTATTCAAATGATGAATTATTGTCAGGTTGATGTTTACAGCTTTGGTGTTCTTCTTTGTGAAATGTGCATCCGGCAACTTCCAGATCCTCGACGGCTTGAAGAACAGGTGGTGTTTGTAGCAAATGGCGTGTTTCGTGGCCTGGTACGGCGATGCCTGCAGAGAGAGCCTGGGATGAGACCAACCATGCAGGAGATAATCGATGAACTAAAGGAATTCGATGCAAATTCTTAACTGTCAAATCAGCGGTATGCAGTGGGATTGATAATTCGCAAAAAAACCAATCAGTAACTGGATTCTGGATGCTACATGAAAAGAACAGACTCAATTTAATTTACGGCAATAACTCTCTTGGTGACCCTTGTTAAAAGCTATACCTGAGCAACTGACGACGGATCCAAAATTTTTGTTACAAAACCGGTCTTGCAGTCACTGCTAAGCAGAGAGTTACCTTCTTCTTAGAACTTAGCCATGACACACTTACACTCTGGTACCAAAAAGATCAGAGTCATTTTGTGTACACCGCGGAAAGCCTGGTTCCGTACTTAAAACTAAGCTGTCTTATGACTCAAACAAACATATTCTCAACCAGCTATGGATTGTAGATTAATGCGAGGAAAGTTTTGTATAGGACGTTTTAGTCCTAGTTTGACATCCTTCAATGATAACGCAATCGTAAGAAATTTCTATCCTAACAAAATTTCACTCTTCGAGGCTTTCAAAGATTGGCCACCAACTTGAAGGGAATTTGCATATGATCACCTTTGATTATAGAGCCACGCTCGATCTGTAGTCAAGCATATCATTCTGATTACAGCGTAACCGAACCAATAAACCAAACGTTACTGATCATTTTCACTCCTTCTAAGCCGCGAAAGTTGATTTAAATGCTGCGAATGTAGAAGCTGAAGGCTCGTAGCCTTTATTACAACCCTGAGAGGTGCAGGGAGGCTATTTACAGAGGAGAATACCATTTACTTTGAAATAAGGTACTGTAGTTAAATCAAAGGCTCCTGTGAGCCAGCTCATGAATGAATGGGATTAGTGAAGAGACTGTCTAAAATGAAACATTGGGTATAAAAAATACCTCGTAGGGGAGGTTCGGGAAGAAGGGTTTAATCAAATTTTAATGCATAAATTAATTGTCTAACAGAATGGAGTGAGTGAGTGATCGAGTGAATTCGCGGTCCATTTCTACAGCTCATTGCATGACTGCGTCAATCATGATCTAAAAAGTGCAATTAAGGTAGTAATCAAGTAGTTGTAGTGAAGAATAAAACTTAAAATGTAAATAGTTAAGAATTTCATCGTAAAAATGTTAGCTATTTGTCGTCTTTGTAAAGGACTTGCTTTTTTGTGGGAGGTTACGGACATATTTTTGCGAGTGCTAAAGGAAAGCAACAAGAGTAGGTTCTACAGCTACAGTCGTTTATAGGAACAGTGTATTGATCATATCCCATATTACCTCTCGGGATTGTCGCGTTCACATTTTTTCCGACAAACTTTATCGAAATAGCTATAAACACCCAAAAAATACCAGCTGAGCTTTCGCACGAAAACATGTTATCTACGCACTTTAAAAGATCACCGTTGCTATGGCTACATAATAAAACGCGCCTTTACATGGAGCGTCTTAAATTGAAAAGGTTTGGTATTTTATTGGTGTTTATATATTAAATAGAACAGTACATGGCGGCTTGGAGATACGAAATTACGTATCGCTAAGCGGCCATATCATATCGCCTATTTAAATGACCGGGATTTCAGTCAGTGGCGGTCCGTTTAGTCGGTGGACAAAGAGAGTAGTGGATATCCTGCTCATTCAGCAGTTAAATTTCTTTCTTTCTTTTTCTTTTTAACTTGGAGACCCCTATCATTGAAATCCGACCTTAGTTTTACAGTCGTGATTGATAAGATAGAGTATCACTTATCAGTGAACAATAATAAAGTCAAAGTTGAGGGGCTCATTAACTTTCTTCCCCTGAAAAGGGGTGGGCGGAGGCTTGTTAGAGAGGGGAAGAGGGGGAGGGGGGGGGGGGTTGCTTAATAGAGGATTTACGGTAATAGGCAAATGCAGGAGCTTATGCGTGGAAACACGTTCCACTTATGACGTCATCATAAGTGGAAGGAACCTCGTTCGCAGGGCTTTAAATTTCTTCTACAAGTAGGAAGGAACCCTGGGAATGAGGTTGTCTTTCAAGCATATCCCATGAGTACTAGTGAAAACGGTTTAGTCAAAAAGGCCAGGGAAAATCTAGATAAAACTGATTTTTTTTTTGGACTAGGAAGTTTGAAGGAAAATCTTGTTCCACTAACCACACCTGTACCATCATAATCTGCCGGTCCTTGGGGATCTCGAAAATCTTTCCCGTCATTTTATCTATTTCTTTAAAAATTTGAAATCGATAGAAAATAATGCGCTGAAATATTGATTACATAAAATCGTTTAATTCTCTCTCGATAAAATAATGGTCTAAGAGAGTAAAAAACGTCAAAACCTCGTCATTTTTCAACCTTTTTTAACTCTCTGAAAGCGTTTTTAAAATCATGTTAGCACATTTTCATAACATCGGGACGAACCTGTGCAACTTTTCATTGCATTGTGCCTTTTGTTTTCCCAGGCCCTATCTTTACTGTTTTTGTTTTCCTTTGTAGGCGTAACGTACCAAGCCTGTACGCCCTTTCACAGCTTCCTTACCCCTTACCTGCCTCGTTCCCATACCTGTCTGGTATGGGAACGCACAAAGGAAGATGGGAATAAACGGGCCTCTCTTCTTTCATAAGGCGTTTTAGATTTCCATTGGTCCTCTTGTGAATAACCTGAGATCAGGCATTATTTTTTTTTCTCTTTTTTTTGTTTCTTTGCTTCTTTGGCTCGAGAGGGAAAAAATAACGCCTGATACATTTATTTAACAAGCCGTCAACCGCCCCCTAATTTACATAATGTAACGTCTGCTTGACCTGTCATGTTATTAGACAATAAGCGTTTACCATAAGGGAATCAAATTTTGACGCGAATAATGTCTCTTTTGAAATCAATTTTAGGGAAAAGAAAATTTTTAAGTTCGCCCATGTTCAGATGGCGCTTCCTAAAAAAGAAATTTAAATGTGTTGTTTTTGTGATGAAATACTGCTAGCTCAGTAGCTGGAGATGCCGTACCTTTATTTAACAGCTACAAATAATAAAGAATTTACTGGTTAAAGCTCGTTGACTTTGTTCTGTACCGAAAGCAGTGAAAAAAAAAAAGGAAGCTGAAGCACCATATTTCACGAACTGACAGGTGGTGTGAAAGCGAAGATCGCTCAGAATAATTCGCAGGTTTCTGAAGGAAGAATTACAGAGCCGGCAGAAATTTCATAACGAACTCGCGTGTGTATTCACTGCCACATTACGCAAACAAAAATGCAGACTGAAATCAATTAACAACAACTAACGGATGGCGGCATTTTGGCCAATGGAAACGGCGCAAATCATTCGTATTGTTTCCTATCCAATCAGGAAAAAGTCCAGATTCTGGCATTTTTACATGTGATCCGACAAACAAATGTATCATGCCCTCTTCCCGTGAGAGACATAAAGGGCTAATAGGGAGAGGGCATGATCTCAGGCTACCTTGTGAACGGACCGGTGTGGTTGGGAGCTGTGGCCCATCTCCCTAATGAGGGAACAGACGGGCAGCCATTATTGTCCTGTTTTCATTTTAAACTTTGTACATTGTTACAGAAGAGACGTTGTGAGTACTAGAGCGGGGAAGCGGGGAACGAGTATGGGGAAGGGGGAAATTAAACAAAACAATGAAACAGAGAATTGGAAATGAAGTTATTGAAAGGTTAGCCAGCGTGAAAGTGAGGTTTTGTTCCCATTTTAAAAACATCTTACAGCAACTGTTTAAAAATCGCTTTTCAACTTGCACAGATATACAATTATCAAGGTTATGGAATGTTACTTTTGAGGTAACTGCCATATTGAGGAAAATGACGGGGGATTAACGTATTTTGTCCAGTATCTTCTAACAATGTTGGATGGTGCTTGGTGTTGGATATTAATTAATTATCTAGAAATATGCATTGTTTTTTTTTTGACCGGAATATTATGGGTTTCCTGAGGCCGAAATATTTTTTTTCTAAAAGTTTAATTTTTGCCCTTTCCAATGAGGTATAGCTTGATTTTGAACTGTGAATAGCAGCAGAGATATAATTTTTTAAAGTTGCATGGTCAAAAATACATAAAAAATTCTCGTAAGACAATGAGTTAAGCCAGGCTTCTGAAAGTTTAAGGGTTTGATATCATAATGGTAATATTACCATCCCTCTGATATATCAAATATACTGTGTAAAAAGAAAGCGACCGTGTTATATAATTGAGAAAAAGGCCGTGTTGTTTTTTTTCTGTGGAGACTTGTTATACACTCGTGGGTTTTTCTCTAAAGGCAGACTGGCATTTTCCCACCTTCTGCCGTTAAACTAGAGACGAATATAGTATCGTTATGTTAATCCCGTGTTTAGAGGAATCATTGTCCAAATTTCGTCTAGGACTGATTCATCTGACGCTATCCTGGATGGTTTTCGTGCCGGCGCAAAAGCCCTCCGGTATTAATAGTAATTTGGACATAGCCAAACTTACGCCGTCTGCCGGACAAGTAGAATCCGATGCAGTATATAACTGTCCTGAGAGCAAATGCGTCTGAGTTTGTCTTCGCCACTCGATACCAATATTTAGCCATGTCAAAACTAACTTCACGGTACTTAAGAGGCTGTTCCATGCTGGTGCGCATGCTCACCATGTGGAGTTGTTTCCTGCCGGATCTCGCTGGATGATTTGTTGTTTTGCTTCATGAGTTGCTGATGATGATCGAAGAGTCCATTTGTGGTTGGTTTGTATTAACCACGTCCATATGTTTTCCTCGTCCATTTCCGTCTGTAAAAGAGAGAGACAAACCGTCGTTGACTTATATTAACCTAAAGAACAGCCTTGTACGTTTTGCGTTTCTCCTCCAAATATGATAGGCTGATTTAGCAACAGGACGGGAACGTCAGTTGACGACGGGAAAGCACGCGGAAAGGACTAAACACGACTTCCGGTGCCCAATTTGCGGCTCTGCCGTTGGTCAAGCTAGTTTGTTAATTTGCGCGCGCCGTCTTCAACTGATGTTCCCGTTCTGTAGTGCTAATTCAGATGGATGTCTGTCTCGGAACGAACGCCTATATTCTATCAAAGCGCAAGGTTTGAAACTTTTTTAAAAGCCATCGTTTAAAACACAAGCACAGTTTGCTTTTGTTTATATATTGCATTTCTTTACTTCGCTATAAACTTACTTTATTTGTAAAAGTTTTTCCAGGCAAATAGGCTGTTGTGAAACTGCTGATTTTATTAACTGAGTTAACCATCACAGAGACAAGCATATCAAGCAACGACAGGTGAATTTCGATTAAAGCGCTCTTGCTTCCAAAGTCTTCAACAACTGTAGAGCGTCAATGGAACGGTTCTTCAGGGATGTTTATTCCTGCATTTGAAGGCAATTAAAAGCGTATAAATATTTTAAATTCATTTAAACCGCTCAAATGCGGCTGATCAGTATAAACCGTGTGAAAGCGTGTGTTAATACTTAAATTGAGCCTTAAAATCCCACGGCTACAACTAGATTACAACAAAGTTGTTAAAAAAGCTTTGAAAAGTGTTTTAAACTTTGTGGATTACGTGCGCCAGAATCGCCTCAGATCCTTAGAAACAAGTAACCAAGGAAACAAAATCATCCAAACAAATAACAGTTCAGTTTCAACTAGTTGAGGCCAATAATAAAAAATTTCACGACAACCAGAAAACTTCAATGCTAAACAAATTAAAGAAGCTCTAACACACTTTTGAATGAAAAGTTGGCACAGTAGTTTGATAACTTAAAGGCAAAAGCAAAGTTAGTCTGGGAAAATAACGATTTTCGCGCGTGCCCTGTACTTTTGCTACAACCTTACTCCGTCGAGATGTGAAAATAACACAAGTTTTACCTTCCTCGCTAACATTTCCCGAAGTAGTCGAAGTTCCTAACATTGTTAGGAGGAAAATTATGCAGATTAAAAACGTTTTCATTTTGTCAAGAATAACTTTTCTCTTTCCAAAGCGCAACACGACTTAAACCATGGATAACTAGTGGCCTTAGAAAATCCATCAAAATAAAAAATTCTCTCCTCCAATCGGGTGATCATGTAAATTATAAAATATACCGAAATAAAATTTCTAGTCTTACCCGGCTGAGTAAAAAGAATTATTATCATGCATTCTTTGCCGAAAATTTAAACAATATGAAAAACACCTGGAATGGAATAAACAGGCTAATTAATGACAAAAAGAATAGAAAACAAGTCATTTCTTCCCTTAAACGTCCTGATGATAACAGCTTAACTAATGATCCTCTTGAGATTTCTAACATCTTCAATAACTACTTTTCTTCGGTCGGTAAAAACCTAGCTTCACGCGTACCTCGTTCATCTCGCTATTTTGCCGAATACTTGTCTCCCAATTATAATCCAAGCTCTTTCTTCTTTGACCCAGTTACGCCAGAGGAAATTGAGCGTGAGATACTTTTGATCCCTAAAAATAAAACTTACGGTCTCTACTCTTGTCCGATTCGTATTTTAACTGACGCAAGATGCGTCATCTCTAGCCCTCTCTCCATCATCATAAACTTATCTGTGCAAAAGGGCATCTTTCCATCCAAACTGAAAAAAGCGAAAGTTGTTCCTGTGCACAAAAATGACGATGAGACTGAGCCTGGTAATTATCGTCTGATATCATTACTGTCTATTTTCAATCGGATATTTGAAAAATTAATGTACCACCGCCTCAAATCCTATCTTGATAAAAACGATATTCTATTTAAGTCACAGTATGGCTTCCGCGAAAACCACTCCACGCAACATGCCATTATTGATATTGTTAATGTCATACAAAACAATATGGACCAAAAACTTTTCACTTGCGGGATCTTTTTAGACTTAAAAAAGGCCTTTGATACCGTCGACCATTTAATCTCACTTCAAAAACTTAATCATTATGGCATCAGAGGAATTATTAATGCTTGGTTTGCCTCGTACCTTCTTGGTCGTTCACAAGTAACTGAAGTGGGTTTTAACTTATCTACCGAATGTATGATCTCATGTGGTGTCCCACAGGGGTCTGTGCTTGGTCCTCTGTTATTCTTAATCTATATTAACGATATTCACAATTCTTCAGCGAAATTGTCATTCCATCTCTTTGCTGATGACACGAGCTTGTTGTATGCTGACTCTAATTTGAAATCTCTTGAAAAAACCGTCAATAGCGAACTGCTCAAAGTCTCTGAATGGCTCAATGCAAATAAGTTAACGCTCAATGCTGAAAAGTCAAACTATATTATCTTTCGTCCATATCAACGTAAGCTGAACTAATCGGTTAACATTGAAATGATCGATAACTGTACTCAAATTCCTACCACGCTTCAGTGCGAGGACCATGTTAAATATCTTGGCGTTCTATTGGACAGCAATTTAAGCTGGAAATTTCAAATTAATAATGTTGCATTAAAAATAAGCAGAACTGT
Organism: Porites divaricata; assembly: GCA_038088405.1. Lineage (NCBI taxonomy): Eukaryota > Metazoa > Cnidaria > Anthozoa > Scleractinia > Poritidae > Porites > Porites divaricata. The sequence continues at coordinate 30,630,132 of JBBMOI010000006.1, read as the reverse complement.
TGGTGTTGTTGCCCGTCTTAGGCACTTCGTCCCACGTACAACCCTTTTAAATATTTATCAATCATTGATCTTGCCTCATCTGACATATAGTTTGGCGGCTTGGGGTCAAGCTGCCAAAACCCATTTACAAAAAATTCTTGTGCTTCAAAAGCGAGTCCTTCGTTTAATGTACTTTTCTGAACCTAGAGCCCATGCTGTGCCTTTATTTATTTCCTCGAAAATTCTACCCTTACAAATGTTATATGCTGAAAAAGTAGCTTCTATAATGTTTGACGTTTCCTACATGAATGCTCCGATCTGTGATTTATTCACTAAAGCTAATTCAAAGCACAAACATGAGACCAGGTTTTCTTCGTCTGGAAATTATTATGTCCAAACTTCAAGACTGAATCTAAATCATGATTCTTTTTCCAGGTTTGGAGCTAAACTTTGGAACGCAATTCCTAACGAATTTCGTCAACTCTCTAAAGGAGCTTTTAAGAAAAATTTTCATGACTTTTTGCTCTCGATAATGGAAGCAGAGGACGATTATGTTGAAGTGCCCATTCTCCTACAAAAAATGGCAAATTCTGCATCCTTGACTCAATGTACTAATAATCAATAGTTCTGTTAGTAGTAAATTTGCTTGTAATATCATTCTGTTAGACTATATATTTTGTAACTTTAGCTTGTTTTTCAGTAATTCTTATTTATCCAGATAGTTTATTTAATTACTTTACAATTGTTATATTATCTGTTATGACTGCTGTAACCTTTCCTCTCCGCCCGCCTCGTCTAGCTTTTGCTATTTGCGGGTAGAGATGGCAAAATGATGTTCATGAAATAAAGTATAGTGTGTGTGATCTTAAACTTGTTTAGCGAAGTAGAACGATTAAAAAACCTGATGTCATAAAGACAAAATAGAACGTTTTCCTGCACGCGTTAAGTTTATGGAACACTCCTTTATCCTCCTGTATGTAACAATTGTTCCTCGAGCCCGAATGGGCTCTGAGTCAATAGCCCATGAGGCTGAAGGCTGAATGGGCTATTGACTCAGAGGACATTCGGGCTCGAGGAAAAATAGTTTTAGTAAAATCCAACTAGTTCGTCAAAAATATCGAGAATAAATAAAGTTTAGCTAGTTAAAGCTATTCTTTAATCCTTTTTTGCCGCCAAAAAGCCCGCGCGTTTCGCTACTAGTAGACTATAACATATAGCCTAGTAGTAGCTCAACCAATCAGAACGCAGGATTGATAATAGACCACTAGTTGGATTTTACTAAATTGCATTACATTGAGATCAATTGCAGCTGTTCATTTTTTTTAATAACAATGACACGTGAAACGTTACTCTAAGCGCAAAATTTACGCTAGAGTCGATTTTTCCGGATTCGTCAAGAATATATGGAAACTTCAGATACCGGTTTCGTCTTATATAGTGTACACGCAGATCCCCGACGCGCGCGGGGCACTCCCTGACCTTATCTGGCCTAAGTGGGTTTGTACCGCTGAAAAGTGTATGGTTTTCTTTCACAATGTTGAGTCTTAAACAGCGTATACAGTACAATTTCAGTATTTCTAATCGTTCTTGGAGAGAGTGTCTTTTTGGACCGGAAGCCTTTCCAAAGAATTAATACGACGGTTCGCGATGAGTAATCTCCATATGTGCTACTAACAACTTTTATTCTAAAATATCTAATTCCACAATGTTATTTTGAAAAATATTTCGATTCTGTATGCAAAAAAAGAGAACGAACTAAGGTCATGAAATAGGGTCTCTTTTCTTAAAAAGGGTTGCAAAATGAACGATTTTTGTCTTCAACCGGGGTCAAGGTTTGAAGGCGCGCCTCGGCGACACACCTCTACCAAAACTTCTCTTGAAAATAAATAAATAAATAAATAATGATTTGGAGATAACACATCCACAAAGTGGTTCTTCGTCAACCTGATTCCTGGTCGAATTGGAATTTGGAAAAGTTGGTTTTTGAGGAGAGGGGAAAACCGGAGTACCCGGAGAAAAACCTCCTGGAGCAAAGGAGAGAACCAACAACAAACTCAACCCACAAATGGCGTCGACGCCGGGATTTAAACCTGGGCCACATTGGTGGGAGGCGAGCACTCTCACCACTGCGCCATCCCTTACTTCGCAAAACCAAACCCTTTTCACGGCTGACGATTGTTGTGAATCGTTATTGAGTCCAAAAGTTAAAGTAAATAAAATCAAACCCCGCCATCTCGCTAATACGGTCACCGCGTTATTACGGCCACTTTTTTTGGCCGCCCGGCAAAAAACCGCCATACATTTTCTTGTAAAAAAAAAAAACCCTCGTTAATACGGTCACTCGTTAATACACGGCCAACTTTTTTTTGGCTCATTGATGGCCGTATTAACGGATTCCATTGTATAAATTTTGCATAGATTATGTTGTGTTTTGGAAGTTTTCTTGGCCTTGCACTTGCATAAAATTACGAAATAATTTCAGATATAAGCAGTTTTCGAACTTGAATTGTCTAGAAAAAGTTAAGTATTTTTGAGCACATGGGAACTGTTTTTTTTAGTTTATAGATTCTTCAGGAGATATTGTAGAATCCCGTGAAGATCAGCTAAACTAATGGCGAAATTTAAAATACCTTGATATTTTTTATCCTTAATCTTTATATGCATTTGACGGTTAGCGGTAAAAAAATAACCTTTTCTGACAGCTGAATTGATTACTGAATTTTTAGGCATCTGACGGTTGATGGTAAACCCCATTGAGACCCTCTAGATAAGGGGTGAAAGGTCCCGTATCACAGCAGTAATTCCTTCATAATCTATGTTGTATAAAGAAATTAAAATAACTGCAAAATCCGCGGACAAAGGATCCTGCTGGTTAAAAACGTTGTATCTCTACAAAATAGATCTAATCAGCTAAAATATTAAGAACCAAAAACAAGAAGTCCAAAGACTTCTGCAAAGCTGAACAATATTTCAGCTGGCCATACCAGCCTTCTTCAGGTTTACAGATGTTACTGAATTAATTTTATGAAAGGGATCACAATATTATATATGGAGAATGTCGCAATAAAAATTGTTTGAAAGGGAGATGCGGAAATGACGACAACACAAAAACTGGAAATAAAAAAATAATAAGGATAAAAAAGATACATTATAAAAAACCACATGCTGTAAGCTGCAGTCTGGCAAAGTCTCCTCCAATCCACTTACAACGCAAAGCCGGATATGACAAGTCATACCGATATCAGTGAAATAATTGGTTAGTGCAGACATGACTTGACGCTTGAGGCATCTTTTAGCCCCGTGGGGTACCCAACAAAGTTTTATAAGGGAAAGCTCCGACCTGAGGTCCAACCCCTTACCCTTTTAAATACCATTATTCAGGAAAAATGTTCCTCTTTTGTCTACATTCTAGTGACAAATGGTGCCCCTTTCAAATACCTTGTTTAGAACTTTGTATCCCTTTCAACTGCTGTAAATGCACTGTCGTTTAAATAAGGAATCAATCACGAAAAAAAGAACGTTTTCTCGACTTTATGAGGCCATAAAGTTCATCTGTTAGACCTCTGGGCCCATTCAAAGACTAGGCTTAGCCTCGAGTTGCCGATAAATTCCCAAAAAAGTTGGCAATAAAAGTGTCTAAAAGTTGCTAAAAGGCTACTATTTTATTTTTGAAGTTGCCGAAAAGCTGCTATTTGTTTACACCAGGAGCCCATCCTGGTTTGCACTTGAAGTTGGTTTCATTGCGGTTTTTACCGCCCGGATTCCTCTGGATTTTCTTTCTCTAGCTATTTTAACTTTTTCTGGGGTAGCGAGAGTTGCCCCCAGCCTTTTAGCTTCCGCAGTAGGATTTATCGGGCTTTCAACTACATATTCTTCTCAGCTGGAATCTGAATCACTAACAGTGTTGTCCGTCATCTTGAAAAACGTGTCATGTGATGCCTTTTACCTCATAGACAGGCGTGCAACGCCAAGCTGGCATTGGTAATCCGCACACTCACACAGTAGTATAAACCAGTTGAATTTAGCTGACTTTTCTTTAGAAAGCTAATAAATGTTGAAAAAAAAGTAAAACATAATTTGAAAAATGCTAAAAGGTTGCCGAGAATTTTAAAAATTGCCGAAAAGTTGTGGGGCAGCTTGTGGTTAAGCCCATTACAGACCCAAATAACAGATTTTCTCTACCCTTTCGTATACTTCAACTAGTAAAATCCCTACTTTCGCTCGGAGCCTCCCCGTATAGGCAGCCATTATAGGGAGTGTCCCCTCCCCCCGGGTCTTTAGACGACCAGTCTTTCCTACAGAGTGGCTCACACAAGCCGCCCATTGCAGAGCATTATTTCTGTTGGAAAAACGATTTGCATTCTGAAAAATAAAGGAAATATTAAATTAATAATCAAAAAACCAATAAGGGTGAACTGTTGATAATACAATTAAGAGGTAATAAATAGCATTATTTAGGGACAGACATTAGAAATAACCGGAAGGAAGTGAAAAATTTTCGGTGCATGAACTTTTTTTTAAGGCCAATTGTCTGCAGGACTTTTTTCTGAATCACGTTTTATAGTTTACCTTCGGTTCCTTTTTGCCGTGTGTCTGTTCAGTAATCAATCACAGATGATGTTAAACTGTGTTTTGGCGCATAAGCCGCAGACATTTTGACGTCTTCTGTGATCTATTAGCAAAAGACCTGCTCAAAGCGCAAAGGAATCTGTAGTTATTTTCTTTGTCTAATTCAATGAACAGGAAAAAAAATCAGCAAACGTGCCTCGTAGCACGCTTCCCGTAGCAAATTGCAACTGTTGCACCCAGTTTACACATTTTCCCAGTCACCAACGCTCCCGGGTGGGGGGGGGGGGGGGTACTTGGGGTAATGCTTGCTGGGTATGTGCGCTCGCCTCTCAGAGCCCCCACCCCATTTTAGTCTATTTTTCGGCCAATTATAGACCCCATCTTAGTCACTTTTTGGAAAATGTAATTTTTGCGATCCCAACTTAGTCACTTTCTATTTATGCATCTACCTTGTCAATCCTTTAAAAAGCCGGGTCATGCAAGCTTATTGTTGAATTTAATAAACAACGTTCTGATCTTTTTAACCGAGAATCTTCCCATTTTGATTCACTACTTACCCCCAAAATTCGAAAATTTGCGACCCCATTCTAGCAACTCTATTAAAAATGCGACCCCATAATAGTCACTCCAGTTGTGAAAATGCGACCCCATCCAGCGGCACATCCCCATTAGGCTCTTGTAAGGGAGTACCCCCCCGGGCCAACGCTGCTCTTCTTTCCTTCTCAGTTTTTCTTGATACTTGTAAACAGTTTCTGCAAAACTTTTATTTCACCGTGTTCACTCGCGTCTCAAAGCGATGACGACTGCTTTCAATTCGTTTTTGTTTTTGTTGTTGTTGTTGTTTTTATTTTTTTTTTTAAGGGATTTTTCGAGGAAATATGTCTGCGGTTCGCAGGCTACTAAGCCTCCGGTTATTTATTTCTAATGGTCCGTCCCTAGTATCACCGACAGTCACTTTTTTGCATTTGTTAACGATGTCATTTAGCACCCTCCAACAAACTTGCGGCCGTGAATCAATTATATACTCCACAATTTACTCCTAGTTTTCTCTTTTCTTTTTAATATTGCTTTTTGGAAATGGTTATTGAAACTATGCGTTCACTTTATTCGCTGTATTACTTCCCCAAATTTTTAATGATGGCCTACGTTACATATCGTAAAGACCGCTATTTATGTGCAAATACATGTGATTTCACATGATAGGCCTCAGGAATGTTTTGTAGCCTGGCTATTTGACAAAAGCAGTAGTGAGGGGGTGGGGGGGGGGGGGCGGGGGGCGATATAAATCCTCCTGCAATGATTCTCATTTTCCAAAGCCGGGCCGGCTGAACTGACTGCAGGGCCTTATCCTCTCTGTCCGGTTATTCTCACTTGATAATACGTATTTCTACTTCGAGGGAAACTAATAAATACTTCAATTATTTTAATGTTTTATACTTTATTCCCGGCCTATTAATAAAACTGCTAATTAGCATGTACAAGGAAGAAGCACGTTTTACAGACAGAGGGAAAAGGATTCGAAATCACTAGGGGGAGGGAATGGTTATCTTCTCGTACCGGAGTAAACTTGTTGTTTGTGGCATCACTCAGGGTGTTCAGGACTGAACGACAATGTTTTGCGCTTCCCGAGGCTCGGAATAAGTTTGTTTGAGTCGAATGGTATCTTTTAGCGGGTCAAATAAAGCCATGCCGAGGCTGGTCTCCTTTAGATGTTCAACAAGCAACTCCCCCTTTTTACATGGCAGTCCATTGTAAGTGTCCTCTTTCCCAGTTGGGTGAGTTGGACACATCGCTTTCTTGAACTGATTTCTTTATCTTGCTAATGCATGGATGTGTTTTACTTTTAATTTTTCAATAAAAGAAAAAAGTTTTTCTTGAGGTTTTTGTTTTCATTCCGGTTTGCATGAATTTTTTCCAGGGTTTTTGCCTGTATAAAATGTTTCTTTTTTTATCCCTTTCCATCATTTGTTCTAAGGTCTTCTAATTGTCCGTTCCTAACACAGCAAGTACCAGACGAGGACATTACCTGCAATTAATTGGCCATTAATTTTGTTTCTCTTGCGTCGTAGACCATTTTCGCCTTGGTAAGGCGAAACGATCGAACTACAAAAGAGAATATCTACAAAAAGTGGAGCTGGCCCCGCGACGGGTTAAAACGAGAGTAGTAAACCAGGTGACGACATCACACTTATAAGAAATGAAAAGAGAAAGCCATGGCTGTGAAAATTCCCTGTCACCTATTTTTATGTGGGCTGAAGTTTTTTTGACTGTTTGCCTCTGTGTTCAGTCACACTGAGAATTTCTCTATCGTAAGATTTCTTTGCACACGTTTCTAGCACCTCTGGTTTTAAAAATTTAATTAATACTAAAAAAGCTACAAATGTTTGAACTCTGAAGAGCTGTTCCCCGTATTTGTCGGCATAATTAGGGACCTTATAAGATCCGAGGACGGCGACGGCAAAGAAAATGTCGCTAAAAAAGTGAATTCGCGTTCTTTCAATCTTCATCGCGGTTACTCCAAGTCACTAACTTTGTCAAATGTAGGCGAATCCTCCAAAAGTTGAATTCCTAAGAACCACATCCAAGTTCAGAAAGAGAGAGGAAATTTCGTTGTCGCTCGTGTACTTCCTCTGTACATCGTGAAATTAGGCATTTTCAAGTCGTAGTCGTGAGTGACGGCAAAGAAATGTACAAAAAAGCGTGATGCACGCGCAAAATTGTTGTTTTGCTAATTAAACCTATTGTTTTTGTGGCGTTCCCCTTTCTGTCGCCGTCGTCGGATCTTAAGGTCCCTAATTTTACTCGAGCACAGAACATCGATATCGTTGTCAAACACTGAGCATTTTTGAGGAAAATTAAGGTATTTCGATACAGTTTTTTGGAGACCATACCGATATTTTTCAATCGCCTTAAATTAAACGGATTTTATCCGTGTCCGATCGCTATAAAATTTTCGCCAGTGATTGACTATGGATTGAAGTTTGTCAAAACTTAGTTTTAACTAAAATCGACATTGCTAAGACAACAATAAACAAAAAATTGGAAATTGATAAAAGTCGAATTTTGCGCAATCTAGACCTGCTACTAAAAGTCTAACACTAGGAACTTAAAGTTTGGTATTTAGCAATAACCACCATGAGAAGTAAAAAAAATTGTATGAATTCAAATAAAACGTAAATATATTTCAAACCTCGTATTTTCAATAGCCGTGATAAATTATTTCATAAAAAAGTTCTAAATAAATAACTTAAGTTAAACTTACATGTAAGAAGCGCCGGAATGCTGCTTAATATAATATTTCGATGCTTGGAAAGTTTGGTGTATTTTAGTTCTTGCGATCTTGAAAACCAACCTGCTTTTTCACCACCTGTCTAAGCGCATCTTTATTCTAAATCTTGACTTTCAGCGCCTTTTTGTTTATCTCTTAAACTACTGGAACAAATTTTTTTAAAATCAAATCCCATAATCTTCATAATGTATGTAATAATGTCTGAAACTTTCATTAAGATTGATTCACTTTAATTAACACCCGTGAAATTTCAAGACGAACCCTAGCCTACGAACCGGCCAAAACTCTGCGTCACAAAATTCACTGTTTTGACGTTATGCTAAAGTTGCTAATTAATGCGCACGGTACACTGAAATGTGAAAAATATCGGTATGGTCCCCGAAAAACACCTTAAAAACTTTACCTTGAATCTGCATTTTTTTATATCTAATCAGAGTTTCCTTTCCACCAAATGTTAAATAAGAAGAGACGAAAAAAAAAAAAAAAAAAGAAGGAAAAACGCCCGGAGTAGTCAATCGATAAAAGTCGATAGCAATCAAGTGATTTTTATCGATTGATAACGAAAATCGGTGAAAATCGACAAACTAAATCGCTGCTTCAAATCGATATTATCGATCACTCATGATTTTGAAGATTTTTAGTATAATTACATTGTAGATGATTATCGAAAATAATGCAATTATACTAGAACAATTAGTCGCCTGAGGCGACGTGAATATCGGCAAATAGTCACCTTCGTCTCGGTGACTATTCGCCGATATTCACGTCGCCTCAGGCGACTAATTATTAATTATAGTTGTTTTTTTTGGCATAAGTTAAATAGCACAGCTGAGAAAACACATCCACGCGTAACAGCTAATCAACAAACTTGAAAATAGGAAATGTGGAAACTATTACAGACACAAGATCCTCTCTAAAACCGTGACCCTTTTGTACATAATAACACAAATGCTTCGGTTAATTTCAGTTGCAGTTCTCGCAGGCAAGTACCATGAGAAATACAACCTTAGGTAAAAGATTTCGCAGTCTGAGTTTTAGACATCCTCTAGAGTCCAAGGGATGCCTGAAATTCAGGTTTGAGATTTCTCCAGATAGCTTTTCACCGTTTTCCGTTATCAATCGATAAAATCACTTGATCGCTAAAGATTTTTATCGATTTCGATTTTTATCTAGTGGCTACTCTGGAAAGTAACCGACACGCGGAACTGATGTTATTTTGAAAGGGTGGCAGACCTAACTCGTGAAAAAACTGGGCACCTAAAAACCTGACCAATATCGGTCATAAGAAGAAGACTTTAAAAAAAGTGGTAATAAATTGTTTGATCCTTCGACTCTCAATTGCAACTCAGCTGTCAACAAATTCATTGTTTCCATGAAATCAGTTTTCATTTTTGGATGAACAGAAAAACGGGATCGGCTGTTTATCGTGTTACGAGCTTGAGTTGAGTAAGAGTTGAGTTTGAGTTGAGTTTTAGTTAAGATTGAGTTAAGTTTGAGTTACCAAAAAATGCCTTTTTTCTACAGAAAAAGGCGTTTTCACCGTTTTTGTTTCTGTTTTTAGTTTTTTCTTATATTTTTGTTCCTGCGTTTTTATGATTGGTGAGGGTAACTACGCCCCTGCATGGGAAACGAAACACTTTATGGCCGCATATTATTGAGAGCAGTGTTCACATGTTCTATGGAAGTAAAGCTCTTTGATTTTCTTCGTATTCAAGCATAAAACTTGTTATTTGGCCGCTAGATACCCTGAATCGTTTCTAGTTTTAAATGATCTATCTTCATAGCTGATGACAAAGAGAATTAAACGCCATTGTGCAAAAAACATGGACAAGAAGAACTTGAAAAAATGTAACAATTGTTCTTTTTCCCACGATTGTTAATGCATTTGTGACTGACTGGTTTATAATTTTGCGGTTTCAGTACTATTGTACTATACCTATAAGTATTCTTTCATTGCAAAGTCAGGTGCTCTCTCCTTTTCAAACCAACATTGTTACTAACAGGATCGGCTTCAAATTCAAGGGTTTTTTGTTGTCATGGTGCCGATGGATCCAAACGTACATTTAAGGACAACAACAAGACCGGCAAAAAAGCAAAATAGGGTTAGCCTTGGCAAAACAACGACTTTGCACGTGCATCACGCCTTTTTTCTTGCCGTCGTTACACGACCTCGAAGCGAAACTGCCTAACATCTTCTTTTCAGGAGGACGCCGAGGACGTGAACACCATACGACCATTTTTGATTCTTTTTTTTTTTTAGACTTAGATACAGTCCACCGACATTTGACAAATTGGAAGACATGGAATTATAGCGATGAATTTTGAAACAGCATGATTTCACTTTTTACAAGCCCTTCTCTTCCCCCCCCCCCCACCCCTCCCCCAGACGCTGACGCTGTCGGGAATTTTCGCAGCAGGACGAGAGAGGAAAGAGGGCAAACCTTGTGTGACAAGCGTGACATTAATAATTTTGTTTGAAAAAAGGTCTCGCCAAACTTCGCCTTCGTTTAAACAGATCTTTTAGTAAATGACCAGGGAACATTAACGTGAAGTGAAGATCACGATAAAGCACACAAGTAATAGCCTTGTCACGTTTGTCAGACACAAGCGTTACAGCACGTTTTGCCGTCCTCTCCTTTCTGCTATCCTGTTGTGTAAACTGATTGTAGCTAAATGTTGTGGGTCGTGAGTAGTGGGTAGAGGTCGTGGGTCGTGGGTGTGGGTAAATGTCGTGGGTAAAAAAAGGTTTCCGAAAAAAATAAAAATTAAGAAATTAAATAGCAAAAAAAAAAGTGTAAAATTCATCAAACGAAAATCTCCGCGTTACAGTCTAGCCTTAACTTAGAAGGTTGGCTTGAAGGTAGTTCCTTCAATTCGCAGGCTAGGAGAGCTAAAACGTCTTTAAGAAAGAGTTCTATCAAAAAAAATACAAATCGATAAACGAAACGAGTGTGTCATCGATTTCTACCGATTGCTCGATACAATCGATATCAATTAAATCAGATTTACCGATTTTAATCGATTAATTGACTGATTAATCGATACCGATTTTTATCGATTGACTACTCCAGGAAAACGCCTCAGAGCACAAATCCAACCCATAAGTCCTTGCGGTAGCTGCAATTTTCAATAGGATTAGAGCCTGGGGACGAGGTGCACTTCGAACAAACAAAATGGACGACTCGCTCATTCACTGGGGCTGTGAACAGATTTGTGATGTATATGGCGTAGTCTCATTGCCCGGTGTGGGTGATAGGGCGCGACAGCTACAACTTTGGTATGAACCGGGGAGTGAAGTATATCGCATTCTCGCCGATGACTTGTTGGTATGTGAGTTATTAATTAATGTTTTACTCTTTCACTTCTAAGAGTGCACTGAAAAAATCAAAACGTTATATTAACAAAGAAGTCCAAATTTCATTTCGTCCAGTACTCAGTAAATGGTACCATGTACTGAGGTTTAAGGGTAAGAACTAAATTCTATGTATCCATAATTGACTCTGGGAGTGAAAGGGTAAATTTTTTAAATTTAAAATAATACAAACAATTTCAATTACATTGTAACAATATACTGAACCTTTTTTTCTTTAAAAATATATGCTCATTAATGTGGTTATTTATTCACTTTAATGTATCCATGTATTATTTTATATCCTTTGTTCTTCATTTGTTCATAAGAACCTGTGAATTAAGAACCTCCTGGCAGAAATTTGCCACTTTAATATACCTAAAAATACAAGAATCTGTTTAGTCAACGAAGATCGTCATTCCAAGTTAAGCATAAATTACAATAAACAATTTAACAAAAGGGGGGTAACTATAGGTTGTAAATTTAAATATATTCATAAGAAGAAAAGAAGAATGCTCTTAAAAGTGTTATTAAAGTCTCACTTGCTTAGAGATTAGATAAAAAAATGAGGAGGGGATTACAAGAACTAGGATTTCAATTCCCATGGAAAACAATTTTTTGGTTCCGTGCCCAGAGATGCCATATCAAACCATGGCCATCAGTAGCAATTTTTTAGTTCTGTGAAATTCATTGGAACCCATCTCCTAAATGCTTTGGATTTTGTCAAAGTCATATTTTCTTGGTGCTGCTAGCTGGAACCCATTAAAATACCAGCAATGTATGATTCAAGATGGAACTGATAGATGCTAAACATTTCAGATTTGTATATGAATTGTAACTGAATAATATTATTGTCCTACTAGTTCAATAAGTACTCTGTGTGGAAAAATAATTTCTGTAAATGGATCCGTAAGGCTGAAAGTGACACTGCATGGAAACTATTTTTTGGTTCTGTTATTTTGAGATCAAGGTAACAACACGGTACCAGAAACTTTTGTTACCATGAAATTGTAGGACTTTGGATTACATCTACGTGAAGTAGGATTTCCTGGCTAAAAAGGTTTCACTTCCTACTTTATCAACAGTAGACAGGCCATCTGATAGGGTGCGATAAAAAATCAGAAATTGTGCGATATTTTCCAGCTAGATTGTGCGATAAGATAGGACTATATAATGCAATAAATTGTGCGATTTTGTCAGGGCTAATTTACACTGTTTTACCAGGTTTCAAAGAAGAGACACCACCTTAATGTTGTTTAACGGGCAATTTGAATGTAAAAGAATAGTAAAACATCTATTTTAAAACAAAATAGCGAAATTTCTTCCGATTATTTTGAACTACAAAAGAAAAAGGACTTTTGCTTAATATTACATGATGCTCTTACACCGCTGACCACACTGCTTATCTCTGAAATCAAAATGGCTGTCCAGATACTGCGATCGAAGGTTTCAGATGTCTTGCAAGGCTTTCTTTAGTCACTGTGGTAAATCACCTTAAATAACATTAAGATTGGGAAAATGTCTAAATAAAGTTAGAATTCATTGTTTACTTTACTTGAATTTAGCATTTTTTTTTACGAATTATGCAATTTTCCTCAAATTGTGCGATCAGTTATTTGAGGTTAATTCTGCGAAATCGCACCATTGCATAATTTTTTTGGTTATAAGGCACACTCGGTTATAAGACGTACCCCAAACTTTTCAACACGATTTTTCTAAGTTGACAAACTGAAAATTAAGCAAAAATACCTGGCTATAAGGTGCTACCACGATTTTTGGCAATGTTCATCTTAATTACAACAACATGCTTTCCAACGACCTTGATTACGGCCATTCACCTATGTGAACAAAAGCGAAAAAGGTTACACATTTCGATCAAAAGCAAAAAAATCACACCTATCAACACAAAAAGCATTGTTTTTTAAAGCTGTGGATACTGACCCCGTTTTTGTTCCATAAACAAGTCAGTTGTCTTGGTTGCGGCATATTGACAACGGTGCATGCATCGGTAGTATCAAGATAAATCAATCGCGTAATACATGAGCCTCAATATTTTGTTAATTAACTGCCAAATCTGGGAAATTTAAGCCCTTGTTTACCAAAATAACTGTGATAAAAGAACTCTCACAGTTCTATTAGCAGATTTGGGAGTTTTCTTTGGAAAATAAACGTCTGAAACAAGCGCAAGATCGCAGTGTGGAAATGACAGTAAACAAACCACCATCTTGGGTCAAGTATGTACTCAAAAATTCGCGTGGTTACCAAGTATCAACATTCAGTTCAAAAACGATCAATGCCAGGTGATTTGTTTAGAATTAAAAAGCAATTTGTTCATCGATAAAAACCCTCTTTAGAAGACTGAAAACAGATAACAAAAAAGAGGATGAGCAGCTAGAGCTTTTATAGTCAAGGATTTGACTCAATTTTGTTTTGCTGCCCAAAGATACTCAGTTATAAGATGTACCCTAAAATTACAACAGATTTAGACCTATCAAGCAGACTTTTGTTGAAAAAATGCTGTGCCTAATATAAGCGAAAAAATACGGTACTTTTTATGTCGTATTTATAACAATTTGTTTCTGAATTGATTGAGTGCACCTGTATAAATACATGAAAATCATTAGGCCCTTAAGATTCAAGAGAAATTACATTGTTGCTGGAGAGCAAAAAAGTGTAATGAACATTGTGCATCATTTCTGTCATCACCAAAATAAACCACACACTCAACACCAGAGCATTTGCATACAATGAAAGTTTACAACACTGATGACCAGTTAGCCTTACCGTGACTGCACAGTTGATCGACGTTTTGCTCATTTTTAACATTCTTCTTTTTCTAGACTTTCGAGGTCTTCACTTGTTCCATTTAGTAATCAACACTTTCAAGTTGTGATAGAATTCACGTGGACCAACCTATTTCGGAAAAGCTCTAAATCTTCTGCATTAACCTTTCCTAAGCTTTCTTCACAAAACATCCGTCAGGCTCCAGTCATGCCGTGATTCTTTATATCCCCAGTTTCCATGGTCTCTGCTATGTTCAACCGTGCAGGGATAATGTCTTCCCTTTTGTGGACAAAATGCATGGAACAAAACATGGCTTGCAGATTCTAAGTCTGCAATCGAGACTAACAAGAAATTTGGTAATCAGTTTTGTTAGGGTTATAAAATTATGACATAATACAATAATATTATTATGAAAAACTAAAAAGTCAATTTATTTTTCTGATTTTAAATCAACAATCTATCTCCTTCATACGTAAAAATTACGAACCTAATTAAGAACCTACATAGCCTAAATTGCCATTAAGTACCCCAAAATACAAGAACCTATTTTGCAAGACTTCAAAAAAAGTAATTTGTTATTTTCTGGTGTTGACTGTACCTCATTTACCAGTTTTATGTAAATGTTGGCCACCATGGTAGCTTGATGCACCACAACAATAGGTTCATGAGGAATTGAAGTTAGCGCGAGTTCAGTTGATTCATGTAAGACAACGTTTAATGAATAAACCAGTGCTGTGTTTACATTTGATCGTTACCAATTCACTGAGGTCGTTTTAAAATGCCTTTCATGTTTTATAGTGTCAGCAGAAAATACATGTACATTTAGCGGTAGCACTAAAACACAGATCCGGAATCTGGAAATCAGTATTCAGCTTGGCAAAAAGGTTAAACATATTGCTAAAACACCGGAACTGTGGTCACATCTTGGGTCAGTCATGTGTTGAGTATTCAGTTTGGAGACAATCATGTGATGTGGTCTGAGGCCAACTACTACTAGTTGGCAGCTAATAACAGAGGAAATATTATTTTAACTGCATTATTCATCCCATAAACTTGTGAATAAAAATTACTTGTAAAATTTCTTTTATTGGCCTTGCAATGCAATAACCCAATTAAACTACAGCAAACCTTATCAAGAATAATTATATTTAAGGGAACTGCCAAGAAAACTAAAACAAATTCTCTTTGGATTGTACTAAATAATTATGCAATGTGAAATTCTTTAATTTTCTATCATTGATATTTGTTTCCGTATCCTGTCCCTGTTTCCATTTCCATTTCTGTTTCTGGATCCAGATTCTGGATTCCATATTTTATTGCTGCTGTACCTGCATAGGTTCATGAGAAAATGGAAAAATGCTACCCTCCATACCAGGATGCAGTTTATACTCCCCCCCCCCCCCCCCCCACGGAGGGCATCAGAAATTCCAAAGAGGGAAGAGGGTCCAAGAGGAACCAATTTCCAAGGGGGTGGGGTCAGATTCCTAAGGTCTTTTTTCCAGGGACTTCGATACATTAACAGTTGTAGCTGAACCCTTTTTTCACAGCTTACCTGTATAATTAGTCTTCATGTATCTAATATGAATGTCATCAGCTCATGAATAATGCCGGTCATCCAGCTTATTGCTTTATATTTCACAATATAATTGTTGTATTCACTGTGTTATGGTCATGTTCTATCAGCCTTCTTCTAACTTGTTTTTAACTGAAAGGAAGTAATGGTTTATTGTTTACTGGTTCTTTCATAGATGCTCTCACTGTACACTGCACAGACAAAACTGTTCTGGATTGATGTTATATTTTATACAAAAATATTTAACAAGCCAAGGAACTTCAATTATATTTTTCTCTTTTGAAGTTTATCAAATTCCACACATGGCAAAATATTTTCATGTTGATCGTGCAAGTCCTGAGGACTTGCATTACAGCGTATCCAAACAATGGTAACAAAGTAGGTTGAGTTTGATCGTCCGGGTGAACGTAGTCCTGAATAGGACTGTTGTTGTTGACAGTGACTGACGTTTCGACAACCTGTGCGGTAGTCATCTTCAGAGTCAAAGTGAGTTGTATCACGTCAGTAGATGGTATTATATACTCTGGTTATTGATCTGATTGGTCAATAAAGTCAAGATGTTATTGGTCGTCTGTCAGTTAAGCCGCGGTGTTATTGGCTATGAAGACTCGTAATCAGTAATTGGTGCATTTCCCACAGCAACACTGACACTCAGACGAACGTCAACTCTGGCCCTGTTACGACAGCTACTGTACCGTACATCAGAGGTACCTCTGAAACTATTGCACGTATATTACAACCTTACAATATACGTGTTGCACACAAACCCATAACCACTTTACGACGCCTGCTTACTAATGTCAAGGACAAAGACAAACCGGAGGACAGACAGGGAGCAGTATACAAGATCAAATGCTGCGACTGCCAGGCTTCTTACATTGGTGAAACCGGCAGAAACCTTAGCACGCGACTGACCGAACACAAACGCGCAACGAGGAATGGTGACGTCAACAATCACATTGCTGAGCATCATTTACAGACGAAACATCAAATTGACTGGGACTCTGCGACATGTATAACGTATTCTACAGACTACCATCAACGTCTTACTTTGGAAAGCTGGTTCACTAACTTAGAACAAACGCCACTGAATCGTAGCCAACAGTTACCAGCGCCGTACAAACGACTTATTGACGGGATTAAGCGAAACTAACTACGAGAGATCGACTGGAGAACTGACAATTTGACTAACAATAGACGACTGCTTAACTGTGACAATAGACGGATCGAAACGCACCAATTACTGATTACGAGTCTTCATAGCCAATAACACCGCGGCTTAACTGACAGACGACCAATAACATCTTGACTTTATTGACCAATCAGATCAATAACCAGAGTATATAATACCATCTACTGACGTGATACAACTCACTTTGACTCTGAAGATGACTACCGCACAGGTTGTCGAAACGTCAGTCACTATCAACAACAACAGTCCTATTCAGGACTACGTTCACCCGGACGATCAAACTCAACCTACTTTTGAAATGACTCCTGGGTTCAAACCTTTCACAATGGTAACAAAATCACAAAGGTATGCAAAATCACGTGATTTCTAAGAAAAAACGAATAAAAAATGAAGGGTTGTTGTGTTCAGAATATCGCAACATTTTTGTGGATGTTTTAAAAAGCATTCAATGGGAAAACACAAGGAAAACTTAAGGACAGTCTACAACTTTATTTTGACCACTGAAATATAGCACTTTCTTACGTACATACATACATACATACATACTTTATTGGAACTCCCTTCAACAGGGCTTTTCAGTCACAATAACCTAACTATTTTAACTTAGTCGCAATAGCAATTTAAATTAAAAATTCAATCATTTCTTATATAAGATAATTATTACTAAAAGGGTCTTCTTAAAACTATTAAAATCTGTTATATTCTTAATATTCCCAGCTAGCCCATTCCATTCCCTTGGACCCCGATAATAAAATGCCCTTTGTCCTGTTGACAGTCTACATCGAGGAACCACAAAATCATTACATCCCCTAGTGTTCCTATTGTGGACTGCTGAACGTTTAAGAAAACATTTAACTAAATAATCTGGAGCTAGACCATTTACACACTTGAATGCTAAAACTAGATCATTAAATAAAACTTTCTCTGTAACAGCCAACCATCTAAGAGATCTCTGACCCTGAGAGATATGGTCGAACTTACTTAACCCTAATACAACTCTGGCTGCAAAATTCTGCACCAACTGCAGTTTGACATGTGTAGATTACGTTTAGATGTGTTCCCCCACACCGAGGAACAATAGAACAATTAATTTTACTGAAAACGAAGCTATTTATAAGTATAATAAAAGTGTTTTCTTGTCTAAAAGATGTTTAATTCTTCTGATATGCACCAACTGGTTCATGCAACTAGAGGCTTTCTTGGTGATATGTACATCATAAGTAAGATATTGGTCAATATATACCCCTAGATCCTTGGCAAATGGAACTGGTGAGATAGTTTTGCCTAACAAATATAATGAAATAGGAGGTAGCCTCTTAATAAGTTGTGCTGAGCCAACACCACTAATTTTGTCTTGTCAGAGTTTATGAGTAGAGCATTTGATGCGCACCATTTACTGATATTCCTAAGATCATGGTTTACAGCTGCCATAGCACTTGATGAGTCTGATACAGAAAATTTAAAGCATAATTGACTATCATTGACATACGCGGCAGCTTGACTGTGGGTAATAGCACTAATTTAACCATTGATATAAATTGTAAAAAGCACTGGGCCCAAGATTGATCCCTGAGGTACTCCATTTGTTAAGGGTAACAATTCTGAAACTGAATCTTTGTATCGCGCCCTTTGATATCTACTAGATAGATAGCTGCTAAACCAGAAAACTGCCGAAGCTTTAAGGCCTAGTCTTTGTAGTTTTTTCAGCAATAGATCATGATTAAGACTGTCAAAAGCTTTTGACATGTCAAGCAGTACAAGTAGCGAGGCTGATTTTTCATCAGTTGCCTTCAAAAGGTTGTCTGAAACATTTATGAGGGTAGTTTCTGTCGAATGCATTTTCTTATGACCACTTGGGTAGAGCGACAGTTTATCATTGGTTGTTTAAAATTCCACAAACTGCCTGTGTGCCAGTCTCTCACATACTTTCGATAGAACAGGTTACAATGATATCGGTCTGTAATGTTGGCCGGTTCTTCTGAATTGCTTTCTTTGGGTACAGGTATCACCTCAGCAATTTCCACACTTTGGGAAGGCAGCCATTTGAAATGAATTAGTTACCAGTGTAGAGATCACAGGTGCGATGCTCTCACAACTGTTCTTCAGGACTCGAGCAGAGATTTTATCATATCCTGACGCTTTGTTGGAAGCCAAATTCTTAATGACAGACTTAACATCCGTTTCATTTACATTTTGAAACTCAAATCCTTCTTGTTCAGCATGTAAGCCGATTTCCATTTTTTCCTCCCTAGGACCCCATTCTTTATCGAAACCTTGTTCCGCTATTATCAAGTTCGCTTTATAGGCAGTACACAATTTGAGACTTTCATCATCTTAAAACTCTTCTTGCCACTAGATCGGTTTTCCTTCTGTTTTGAAGATGGCAGCCTGTTGCTCGCGCTCCATTCCAGCAGCCACGAAATGCTGCTGTGTTAAAGCGTAGTCAGCCAAGAACTTTAGACAATGTTATTTGGGCCTCTCTAATAGTTGCTGGACCATTATTTCTTGGCTCATCTCTCAGGAGCTTGCCATTTAGTCCCATATATGTTGTGTTGCACAACAGCTTGAAACAACTCTGTGGATTTGCCTCATGGCCTTTCAGTGGTAGCACATGTATCACAGCTTGATCTTTGACTCTCTTAACTGCTGATGTATCAAATGATTATACTGCTGCACATCCAAGTTATCTTTGCTGCAATATTTGGAGACAACATTCTAACATGACAACACTTCTTTTCCATCGAAAAACGTGTGATTTGTTTTTCTTTAAAATTATGTAATTTTGTGTACATGTACCTCGGTGATTTTGTTTTACCAAGTTTTGATATGCCGCAACGCAATATTCCTCCTTGTATGGTCAGCATAAAAATATTATTCCATGTGTGGAATTTAATGTAATTGTTTAAAGGACAAAATTCATTAAGGGTCCTTATGGCCTGCCTAAGCTTATTTTTGTATATAATAAGATGTCAATCCAGAACAGTTTTGTCCATTTTACCATGTGTCTAATAAGGTATTGCCTCCTTGTTTGTCAGTGACATACATCTGTACTCATTGTTAATAATTGACAAAGAAAGACCTTTACATGCAAGACAAAACTGAGAACATTAAGACACAGCTGTTTTAAGATGAATAAAAAGATTTTTCCTCTCTATCACAGAAAACATACAATAAAATATTATCTTCTGCATAAAAGTATAGTGCAACTGCAACATTTTTGATGAAAAGAGTATTCTCTTCAGGGGGGTCCCAACCAAGTTAGATAACAGAAAATTCTGTGTCATGCATGGGGTGTATGACAAGCACCCCTGGAATGGAATTTATAGGGGTGTGGGTGGTCTAAAGTAAAAGTGCCCTCCATAGGGGTGGGGTGGGGTATTATTACTCATATCAGTGCAGTCAACTGTAAGTTGTGAGTCAGGCAACAAATAACCCTTGTTCATGTTTTTGTGGTAAAAGTAGTATACATGTAGTATTTATTAAGAAGTCTTCGCATTTTTTAAACTTTTTTTTGCAATATTATTCTTGCTTTAACTGTCAGAAAGTAGGTTAAGTTCCCTGAAATTGATTTCTTGGAATCGAACACATTACAGTCAAACCTCTCTAATACGGACACCAAAGGAACAGAGCGAAGTGTCCGTATTAGAGAGGTGTCCATGCATATAAAAGAGGTCACTATGATGAAATCACTTTTATGACTCCATTTACAGTTTTAAGTGCTCAGTAGCTAAAACCAGGCTCATACTCATCTTTAAACTGCATTTAAGTTTATTAATTCACAGTACAAAGACACTGTCTTTCAGTAGCATACAAAATTGTTCATATCAGCTACATACGTACAGTTGTAGACAAATCACTGTTTTAAGACGAAACGAGCAATCACTGCATGTAAAAAGTTGTAACGTAAAGCACAATTCTGAAAGCATCTTTCGCTATTTTGCAAGTAACGTGCAGTAAACAGTAACTTATAGAGTACAAAATGTAATAGAAAAGTTCTTCATGCTATCTGTAGTTGTTGAAGCCTTCAAAAAGTTATGTTCCTTGATCTGTACACCTTTTGCAAATAATACGTGTTTGGTATACGGTGACTGGCTTTTGAAGTCACCTTGCATAGCTCATCAGCCAGACTAGATGGGATTTACCCTGTGCAAATTCACCTGATCGGGATTCGGAATTCAGCTGATCACTACAGTGTTCGTAATAAAGAGGTTAAGTTTATATGAATTTACTATCGGGCCAAGATTTAGTGTCCGTTGTCTGTATTAGAGAGAGTCTGTATTATAGAGGTTCTTTTTAAAGAAAATATATGAGAATTTTGTTGGGGCATTGGAAACTGTCCTTAATATAGAGGTGTCTGTATTAGATAGGTGTCCATGCCGAGAGGGTGGACTGTAGTTTACTGTTTAGTAGGAGAAGGAGAAATCCATTTAGTATGTTTATGTCCTACATAACGTGTGCATGTTTACATCCTCCATAAAATGTCCGCTGACATTTGAAAACTTAGTGAGGCTATTTTTATTATCATTTTAAAATTGCATCTTAAACATATTGCTGAAAATATTTTGTTCTTCTCATTTTTGCCATTTAAATGGAGTCAGGAATTTGCATTTAGGAGGGTACAGCATACATAATCCATCCATAAAAGTCTATTCTTCCATGTCAATTTGTGTGATTTTTCTAGAATGAGATTTTAGTAGACCAATTGAAAATTTATGGTATAAAGATTTACAATAAGTTTAGAAAGTCAGAAAGAATTGTACATGATGTTTCAAAAGCTGAGTAGTAGACACATTTAACATTCAAGTTTGTTTTATAGATGTTTTCAAGTTGGCCTATGGCGTATTTTTTAGCGGAGCTCCTCGCGCGCGCTTTGCGCGCGCGTGGACGTAGCCCCATAGCTAAGCAATCTACCCATCCCAGAAAATTTGGTAATCACGTGACCGTACACCGACCGCCCGCCCACCCGCCCGCCCGCCGTCCGCCCGCACCACAGGGAAACCAATGTTCAATCTCACACTTTCTAGCTAGTTTGGGAGCCCAGGGAGCCTAGATAGGAGACAACTATCAATGTTGTGATCAATTGACAGCTGTCAAGACAAGGTATCCGCTGACCAGTATCACCTGGCCGTATCGCGGGCTCAGGTGCCGACCCATCCAGGGCGAGTATTTTTTTGAAGTTATCCGCTGACAAGTTACTAGTTTTCAGATGATCGCAGGCTCAATTTTTTTTTTTAAAAATTCATATGAAATATATTGTGTTTATGTCATTATGGCCCAGCACTATTATCATTTTGATTTCAAACTGACCTCGGACGCGAAAAGTCAGCCGGTTATTTAAAAATGCAAGAAGGGAAAACAGATGTTTTTCACTTTTCTCAGGACAGTCACGCTTTGGTCACGCTCCACATCCAATTTTTATGCCCTGATTGGTCAAAATTTGACAGGTGAGTTCATGTGGAAAATTCATACAACATCTTGAAACTTGTTTGCTTCAACAGCTGACAGAAGCTGACAGAGTTTTGTGTCAACCTGTGATGTTTTTAATAACTGTCTTTTTTCACTGGATGTACAAAATGAAATACAGCTGCTACCAAGAGTCTTCTGTTAACGTTATTCATGGCTGGTTTCTTTATTGAATTTTTGTTGAGAAATGCGCTGCTTGTCAAAGTCGGAAATCCGATTTCGGATGGCATCGTTTTTGTTTTTCACCTTGCTGGATGTGTAAGCGATTCAGGCCTTACTTGATAGCTTTCAGGAGCTGCATCTCGAAATATGGTAAGCCTGAGTTATCATTGTATTTATATCTGTTTTCATGAAGTCGAGCGCAGTTTATGAGGCTAGTTTATGCACGTTTGTATTTAGATTTGAGACACTGATCTGACCTAGTATGAGGTTTG
>JBBMOI010000006.1:30495000-30602500 GCA_038088405.1 Porites divaricata | reverse complement strand
AAAGTGTGATGCACGTGTAAAGTTGTTGTTTTGCTAAACCTATTGCTTTTTTGCCTTTCTCATTGCTTAAGCTCTTTATGTTTGTCATCCAAAAGCTACCATGGTAACATGACATCACACGTCTCCTCTTTATTGCACTGATATTAATTCAACATAGAAAAATTTATTAGGTTTCAATAAATTGTATATTGGACTTAAAAAAATCAAAATTTTGTTGAGCCATTACCCCATGCAGTATATATATGCTAACAACCTCATCCATGTTGGTTTAATTGAGCAAACAGTGTAATTGATCATCCTCTCTTTGGGACACCTCCATTCAGGGGACACAAAATTTGGTCTTTGTAAATGTGCACATAGTCTTTGTATCTATTACCTCTAGTGAAGGGACGAGTGACCTCTATTCAGAGGAAAGGGACACTTTTTCTGGGTCCGGAAACCTGGGTATATTTTGACCTCCATTATTTCAGGGGACACGTCTGCACTAAAAAAGTCACTGACCACAGAAAGGGTTGATATTTTTAAGTGCACGTTAATCAAAGATGGAAGCTTTCACAAACCGAATTATCTTGACATACATCCATGAAATGCACTTGTGTGAATTCAACATATTATAGGGAGTTTAAGATACCACGACGATGACGGCCACGAAAACGTCGCTTAAAAAGTCAATATCCGTTCTATCAATCTCTGTGGCGATTGATAGAACGGATATTGAATCACGTCCAAGTTCGGGAAGAGAAAGAAACTTTAACCGTCGCTTGTGTACGTCCTGCATAAAACGTGAAATCTGGAATTTTCGTGTCGGCGTAGTCGTGCAGTGATGGGATGCCAAAAGAAAATGTGCGAAAAAGCGTGATGCACGTGCAGAGTTGTTGCTTTGCTTATTCATTTCTCTTTGTCGTCGCCGTTGTGGCATCTTAAAGTCCCTAATGATGATTTTTTTTTATTCTGTCTTATGCTGCCCAGTCCCTAATGATGATTTTTTTATGCTGTGTTATGCTGCCCAACCTCAAATCAGCGGAACCTCTATTCAAGGGACGCTTACTTGGTGCCGAGGGTGTCCCCTGAATAGAGGTTTAATTGTATTTGTTTATCTATTACTTCAAGTTTATCTTTTTACTTTGAAAGCTCACATAATAACTTTCTGTGCTTTGAACTGTGAGCCTGTTGACTTTCTTGATCGGTATTATTATGATAATCTTTTATAACTAGGACTTTTTTATGCACCATTTCTTGTACACTGTATAAGTTAAATTTCACACCAAATAGTATTGCATGAAATCTGAAATGATGCGACAATGGCCGCTTGTCAAGTGAAATTTACCCTAAGTTATAAATTTATTTTTCAGGTATCATTAAGTCAGTCCGATAATGAGTTTTTTGTGTGTCTTGCATAAAAACAGTTATCATCTTAATATTTTTTTACCACTTATTACCCTTCTCTTTTCAAATTATAATCTTTCATCTGATGTCGGGGAGAGAACATGTTGCCTGACTTGCTCATGGTAGGGAATTAAGGGAGATGTGGTGTTGCCCTCCTCCTAAAGGTCTGAGGACGAGCCAGGGACCACATGGTCCAAAGTATACTGGGCAACCTCATAGGGATTGGCTGGGAAAACAATGAACAAACAAAGTAACAATGGAGCCTAGCCCGAAACAAAAGAGCTGCGATATATATAGGAATCCAAACAAATTAGAGGTTGTAAAGAGCTGCAAGGCTACGGTTTTGACAAATGATTTTGAGTTAAACATGTTGCACAAATTTTGCTATGGCTGATGGTGTCTTGGTTAAATTAACCCGCGAAACGCCTACAGTGTATGTATGTCCGGTTTTTCGAAGGGAGCGAAGCGACGATTGGAAATATGTCTGCGTTTCGCAGGGTGTGGTTAAATGGGGTGTGAATATGGTTGTTTTCAGTTGTTATTTTATGGTACCGGAAACGCCGGCTGATAAGAAGGTCCCTTTTTTTGAAGTAGGTTCTTGTTCTTGGGGTACTTATTGGCAGTTTAGGCTGGGTAGGTTCTTAATTAGGTTCTTACGAGTAATTCTTATGACGGACATATCTTAGATTATTGATAATGAGAAAAATGATTAAATTTCCTGTTTATTCACAATTATGATAACCCTAACAACACTTATCACCGAATATCATACAGTTTAGTACAGTGTGTTTTTGTTGTACTTAAATTTATAACTCAAAGTTACACTCCTCTGTTAAATTGTTTATCATAATTTACCTGTAAAAATTAACCACATATAAGAACCTGTATTAAGCGGACCTCTATAAGTGGTCACCAAAGTCCTGGAAATAGCTTCCCTTAATTATTGTAAAAACTGATCTGTATTTCCTGTATTTAGCAGTTACCTCTATTAAGCAGCCGTGGTCACCTGTTTTCGAGGTCCCAATGAGTAATTTGTTATTGTCTTTACCTCTATTAAATTGTCAACCTCGTTCCCAGGTTCTCTCTCCTACCCGTCGAGAGACCCTGGTTGGGTCTGGTCACGTGTCTCCCAGAATCTGGGAGATTACAAACAAACGACTTGGGGGAGGGGCGGATAAGTGTGAGATTTGTCTCTACAAAACGTAGACGTCGAGGTCAGTGGAAACTGCGTATCCGACCTTAAGAGGCAGTGTCTGTAAAAGCGGTCCGGTGCATTCGGGGTCGAAAAATAGTTTGCCCTCAAACTTTGCCCAGTAAATCATCTTAGTTCATAAGTAAATGAAACGACTTTCGTTTTGGGAAATATTTCAAAATACAGATTTTAGAACGCTCAACTGTCAAACTGCCGAACGCCCTAAATTTGCGTCTGGCGAAAGCCAAAAATTGGATAAATTACTAAGCTCGCTTCTGCAAATCCACAGAAAGCGAGAAAAAATTATTATTATTTCTAGGTTACGGTGTTTATCAACAGTGCGAATAGCATGTGAATTTTGAATTTGGTTGAACTGTGTCTACAGAAAAATTAGTTTACTAGCACCTATGAGAGGCCATTTTCAAATCGCAGCAAATAAAGTACCCTATCTTTGCTGGCAATTATCTCGTAAGTCCAGACCTGCCTGCTCTGATTTTCTACTTGAATGAACTATGGAGATGCTAGGAAGTATAGAAATCTAAAATACTTTGCGCTTTTGATCTTCCTTTAAAGCAGAGACTTTGAACTTTTGGTGTTTTTGAAGACACGACCGCCGTCAATTATGCAAATTAGATTGACAAAGTGATTCCAAAAAAAATAGTGTCACCTTGTTTTGCCCTTATTTGTTGGAAATATTGCCAAGTAAAACAGAAATTTGGTTGTTGCAGTGTTTAATGTGATTTCGAAGGGTGACATCTACAGTTTTTGAAGTGCGATCGCTCGTAATTTCCAGGGTATACCATGAACGCACTCAGTCACGCAACAAGAAAACGGGTTGTCTGTTTTGACCTTTACCTCTTGTCTTGTCGCTAACTTAATGAGGATATGATGAGTTAAATTTAATACATGATGTAAAGCATTCGTCCAACACGGATATATGCTGAGAGATACCATAAATGGGAAGTTGTCATGTCCATCGAAGCATCGTGACTTCTTCAACGTCATGAGGTCAACCTTGGTCTTGGAAATAAGTTATAAATTTCATATATTAATTTTTTTCGCGCAAGTTCCTGCAGTTTGAAATAAGTTTCATTGCTTGCGTCCATACAAGCTACTCTAAACGCTATAGGGTAAAAAGCAAACAAAACAACAACAACAACAACAACTTCTTTAGATTTGGCCGGTGGGTTCAGTTGTTTTTGTCCCAAAAGACATATGGTGTACACTGAGTTGTGTGCAAATATATTCCCTGCAATAAAATGAGATTTTGAACAAGAAGGTGACGTCCAAAGCCGCTTTCACCAAATGCGGAAAAGAGCGAAAGCAAGAGAGAATGAGCTATTGGCGAAAGTGAGTCCCAAAGATACTCCTATCAGTTTCAGTAGTAAAGATGGGTGTCTCAAACGTTCTTACGGGGGAGGGGGGGGGGGAACTGCCGTATTATATGACAGGGATGCTCGTCATCTCGCTTAAGGGTGTAAATCGCAGACTTTGGTCTCACTCAGGGTGTTTGGGACGGAAAGGCACCATATTTGTCCATGCAGGTGTCGCTTAGGGCTGTAAATAAAGAAATTTACAAAAAGAAAATACTTTGATGTCTGTTTTAGTATGGTCTCCTTTAAGGGTCAGTTTAAGCTGGTCTCCCTCAGAGGTTTAATCTTTATTTTCCGATAAGCATCCCAGTCACTTTTATATGGGAGTCAAATGGGGTTCTTATATTGTCGGAGTCTTTGTTATTGCTTCGTTGATGCAAACATAATTACTGATGAAGGCAATTTCCATTTGATTTTTGAGATACCATAAAATTCCGAAAATAAGCCCCTACATGTATTGCTGGTTTTCAGTGTCACGCCATTCAAAATAGATCAAAATAAAAATCAAAACCGCTCAATAGATAAAGTCCAGAATCTGGGAAATGAAAGGAGGTACGTATACAAAGACCCTCGCCAAGATTCAGGTCAGAGGAATATTTCGCATGCGAGATATCCGAAGAAATATTTTACCCAAACTTGTAGAGATTTGTTTGGAGACTCCATGCTGGTGCTCACCTGGATGAGCTCCAACATGGCGGACGGAAACCAACAGAAACATCTGTTACCGAGTTTTTCTACAAAAGCGTGAATTTATTCTTCGAGAAACTCATAAACATTAAAGTAATACTTTTTCTAATACATGAACTGTTTAGATAGCAAAATTTCCTGAAATAAGTCATTTTTTTAACCTACATGACCTCTCTTGGCGGTCATGTAAATGCCGCGTCACGCAAAAGCTTAGAAATTCAATCGTACTCTATCACAAAACCAAGAACCCTTTTGAAGCGAAAATTTGTATGAAAATTAGTTTTCAGCTGCTCTAATGCATCGTGAAAGTAAAATCTCAGTAGGATCGATAGTTTTTTAGTTTGAATTTTAGTGACGTCATGTGAAAACCAACAAAAAACAAACTCGTAACGCAAAAACCCCTCCGTCGACTTGTACTTGGGAAATTGCCCTCAAATACAAAGCAAAAACGGTAAATTTACTTCCAGCTATAAGGCTAGCCCAATCGATTTTGAAACGTATATTTCCCTCCGTAGATCCTCCAAAAATAAGCCCCTCAAAAAGGGCTTTTGAAAAATATAAGCCCCGGGCTTATTTTGGAATTTTACGGTATGCCTGATACTGTGATGATGGACAAGGGACTGACTAAACCTTGGATGACGGAGCTTTGTTAATTGAACCAATCATAGCCCAGAATTTTGGTACAAAAATAAGGTTTTCTGTACAAGTTGGCAATAAAGTAACCCCTATTGCAACCCCGTTGTAATTGAGTGAATGCGAGAATGGAGAACCTAATAAACTAGTTAACCTCAGTGGAATTTACTGATTGTTTTTTAGTTACTTCCAGTTTTTCTTTATCCCCAGTAAACGGTGCATAAGCTTACAAAACTATCAACGCCCCTCCATGAAAAATAGCATACTGGTGGTTCAAAACTGTCTAAGTAGTTCGTTCACATCTTCCTTCTTTATTGTTCAAACCCTCAACACGTAATCACAGCAGTGACTTAGGTCATGTGATTACAATTATTTCACAACTGAACATTCATAGAGGCCAATTAAATTAACTGGCGGAACCACCATACCCTAAATGATGCCCTTCTTGAGTCTATCAAAAAACATGGGACAATTCAAAATTGGTGATAAACTCAGGTGACGCCGGTTCTGGCCCTGGCAGAGGGGGGGGGGGGGGGGGGGGGGATGCATATGAAAGAGAAGGGTTTTCTTGTCGAAAGAATTATAATTGAGCCGCCTCGGCGAATACGGATGCGACGTCGAACATCCTCCACACACTCGAATAAAGCTAATTACCCTGGGAATGAGGCTGAGAATTAAACCTTCTGAGCGAGGATGTATATTACTATACTTGACCTCAAAAGGAGATTGTACTTCAACACAGTACATGTATAACGACATTTGGCATTAGCAGGAACGCCCTAAATGCAGCAGAAACCAAACTCAGCAGCCCCTATCTCGAAACGATACAAAGAGCAAGCCCGCGCGTTTCATATGGGAGCGGTTCCCCCCACCAGGGGCTTCCGATTGGTCACACGGTTTTTCCTGGATTATTCTGTGAAGCCACAGCGCCAAGCATAGCTTGTGCCTCTGACCGGTTAAATGTCGGAACAGACATGACATGAAAACAGAATGCTGAGACAGTCAACAGGAAAGCAGGGTTGGATAACATAAATGGATAGACTTATTATGTACTCCGCTATGTGCCGTAAAATCCAGTTTCAGTACGATGGCAAATTCTGTCCGGACCACACCCTCCGGTCAGGATCTTTGCTCCTGTTACCCCTTCGAGTGAGTGGGAACAATTTCAACGATGCAAAAGTCGCAGCAGTCTTTAAAAGGTAACAAAGAAGGGCAAGCTGAAATATTTGGATACATAAAATTTTGATAGTTGAGAACCGTTTTGCAAAAACAACATGACAAATTAAAACCTTCTTGGCATGATCTGCTTGATCTTTAATACTACAATGCTTGACAAACTAAGAATCAAAACTCCATTATCCATTTGAGGCATGTAAGCACCCTCCTTGAAGCTAAATAATGAAAACAGAAATGGGAAATACCTGACTGACAATTAGTTTTTACCACTGAGAAGACGATCGTTGCGTGACATAAAAGAAAGACTCTCCCAAATATCTTGTTATTAATAGCATCTTAAGACTAACCAAACTAAAAAATATGCATCGCTTATTTTTTTTAGCACTTTTTGAGGTTTAAAAAGTGCTTTTTTTTTTTTCTCTGTGTAGCATTTGTGTGAAACGCATGAGAAAAGAGAGCTTTTTTGTCTGTTCAGTTTGTTGGTAACACGACGCGCTGGTCACGTTCGCAAAAGAACAAAAGTTCCAAGCCCCTATGTTCGAGGAAGAATAAAAAAACGGAATATTTTCTATATTTCTATACTTACAAGTGTCTCCTTAGCTGCTTTAACCAGACAATTAGAGCATTTAGGTCTGAAATATCAAAACATTTGCCAGCGAAGCCGGAAATTTTCGGCATGTTTCAGAACGGCCTCAAGCGGGTACTATTAACATATGTACTTTTCTGAAACCTCATTATAGTTATAGCGTAATTCTAAACTGAAATATACTTTATTTTATTAAACCGCTTAGTCTAGAAATGTTTTCGACAATTGAGCCAAAAAATTACAAGGGTACAACATTTTCTAATGGAATTTCTTGATCAAGCTAATTTGCATAATTGGCTGTCGTGTCTTCAAAAACACCAAAAGTTCAAAGTCTCTGCGTTAAAGGAAGATCAAAAGCGCAAAGTATTTTTAGATTTCTATACTTCCTAGCATCTCCATAGTTCATTCAAGTAGAAAATCAGAGCAGGCAGGTCTGGACTTACGAAATAATCGCCAGCAAAGATAGAGTACTTTGCAGCGATTTGAAAATGGTCTCTCATGGGTGCTAGTAAACTAATTTTTCTGTAGATACAGCTCAACAAAATTCAAAATTCACATGCTATTCACACTGTTGATAAACACCGTAACCTAGAAATAATAATAATTTTTTCTCGCTTTCTGTGGATTTGGAGAAGCGAGCTTAGTAATTTGTCCAATTTTTGGCTTTCGCCAGACGCAAATTTAGGGCATGCGGCAGTTTGACAGTTGAGCGCTCTAAAATCTGTATTTTGAAATATTTCCCAAAACGAAAGTCGTTTCATTTACTTATGAACTAAGATGATTTACTGGGTAAAGTTTGAGGGCAAACTATTTTTCGACCCCGAATGCACTGGACCGCTTTTACAGACACTGCCTCTTAAATTGTCTAAAGGGTCCTGTTTTTCATAGTTCCCGGACTAGTCAAGACAAAACCTCGAACGCCGAATCCTTTGACAGCGAAAGCGTATTTTCCTGCAGAATATCTGAATGTTTATCGGATGTTGCAAAGGAAATCACGAATTCACCACTTGTGCAGTCAAAAATATTTTAGGCGGTTGTATTCATACTGAAACGCAGTAGGCTTAAATTGCCATTTCTATGTTATGGAGGCCACCTTTAAAAAGCAAACGTATGTATTTTCAAAACTATGATTATGCAGTTCGAAGGGGGGCCATTAGAGCTAAAAAAAATTTTTTGACCGTGAATGTAAAATGAATCCTCTGCTCTCAACGTAGCTACTTTGTTTTGTCACCGCTAATTGTTTAGGTTTTGCATGTACTGATTCGGGCCGATTACCAGCCGCTGTCACCGAATAAACATTGATTCTTTCAATGCAAGTTCAACGAACAGGGATTTTCCCTTCAATGCGGTTAAACACGCGCTTGTGTCTTACTCAGGATCGTAGATTTTAGTATCTACAGTAGAACCTCGCTAACTCGAACCCGCTTAACTCGAACTCCCCGCTAACTCGAACTAAATCCAGTTTCCCTTGGATTTGACCCTAGTTTTTCAGTCATTTACTATCGGCTAACTCGAACTCGGTTAACTCGAACTCCCCACTAACTCGAACTAATTTTACTTTCCCTTGGGAGAAATTTGACTCAAATTTACCCCGCTAACTCGAACTCTATTTTTAAACGTCGGTCGGTAAACCTCAAAGTTTCACAACACAGCTGATTGACTTGTCGGAATCTTTAATCTTTATTGATAACAACGTGATAATGTACAGAAATGTAATTGCGTCACTGTTCACATAGGTATTTGCGAAGTGATGAGGGTTAAAAGTCCACATACTGTAGTTTACTGATTAGTCTATAAAATGTTTCTTGAAATGTTCTCTAATTTGCGTAGTCCATCATCACTGTTCGAGGTTATCCAGTTCCTTTTGTAAAACGTTCACAAACTTGCCCGCTCCAGAAAGCCTCAGTTTACATGGAACTTGCATACCTTCACCATCACCCAAGTTAACAGCCTTGCCTTTAATAATTACGCTGCAGGAACTACGGGGATCCGCTCGCAAAAAGTAAAAGATTGTTTTAGCAAAGCGTCCACTTTTCCCTCGTTTTAAATGTCCCACAACTTCATCATCCAGACGCACACACACAGCATACTTATCGACATCATTAGTCGGCTCTGGAATTGCTTGTAGCACTTCGTCCACTCTCGGATTCCAGTCAAATCGGTAGGCATGGTATCCCTTGACAAAGGAGTCGATTTCAAACGTGGTTTCTGATGACATGCTGTACTGGTGAGCGCTTTCTTCCAAAACGTTTATCCAAAAGAGTGTGTTTTACAATGAAACGCGAGAGCGCTTAGAAAGTGACAAACGGAAATTAGGGGTGAACACGTACCATGCAGCGCTGTCTCAAATTCCCCTTGCTTCGTTCTCTCGCATTCTGAAACAATGTCATCCACCGCTAAGCGAAAGATATCCTCTAAAACTTTAAAAGACAAGTATGAAGCCCTGAAGAAGATCGAGCGTGGCATTCCTAAAAAGGACGTCGCCGCTCAGTACAAAGTTCCCCGCAATACGCTATCCACGTGGGTGAAAAACAAAGAAAAGATCGTAAAGGCTTTCGAGGGCGGAAATAACCCTTCCACGCAGAAGTTGAAATCAAGTGGACATGAGAACCTGGATCAGGCTACTTACAAGTGGTTTGTGAAAATGAGGGAGGAGGGATTACCTATAAGCGGCCCAGTGATAAAAGAGAAAGCTGCGAAGTATGCTGTAGAGCTAGGCATAGACGACTTCAAGGCATCCAATGGCTGGTTTGAGCGATGGAAGGGTCGGCATGAAATAGCCTTCAAGACAGTCTCTGGCGAAGCCCAGTCGTGCACCAAAGAAATGACAGCGTCATGGGAAGAATCCACTCTTCCAACGATACTATCAAACTATGAGCTTCGAGACATATACAATGCTGATGAGTTTGGCCTCTTCTATAAGGCACTCCCGGACAAATCACTCCATCTGAAATCGGAGAACTGTGTTGGTGGGAAACACAGCAAAGTTCGATTGACAGGGCTAGCAGCTGGTAATGCAGTAGGGGAGAAATTACCAATGTTGGTAATTGGGAAGTCGAAAAAACCCCGGTGCTTCTCTGGGGTTAGAAACTTGCCCTGTTTATATAAATCTCAGAAGAAAAGTTGGATGGACAGTGCACTTTTTGAGGAATGGGTCCGCGGACAGGATCGCAAGTTTGAATGCGAAGGCAGGAAAATAGCGCTTATTGTAGATAACTGCCCTGCCCACCCCGCCATATCTAACCTGAAGGCCATTAATTTGGTGTTCTTGCCGCCGAATACAACATGCAAGACGCAACCAATGGATCAAGGCGTCATCAGATCAACGAAAGCGTTTTACCGTGGAACGATTGTCCGCAGGTATATTGATGCAGTGGAAAAGGGCAAGCCACCCCCGAATATCACCATTTTGGATGCTATGACTATCCTGGCAGGTGCGTGGAACAGAGTTTCTGCAGAGACAGTTCGGAATTGCTTTAGGAAAGCCGGTATTGGCAGTGAAGCACAGCAAAGTGCCATTCATGACGATGACAACCCATTTAGGATGCTAACCGAGGAAATGGAGTCGCTAAGAGAAAACTACCCAGAGCTTGTGCCAGAGTGTGTCACCTCAGATGCTGTGATTGATACAGATCAAAACCTTTTAACCTCGGACATGGGGTCCTTAACAGATGAGGATATCTTGGCAGAGTTCAAGACAGACGACGTAGAGCAGGAGGATAGCGAAGACGAGCTCGAAGTGCTTGAAGTGCAGGAGAACTGTCCTAAGAGACCTACTACAAGTGAAGTGAGACAAGCCATTGATACCCTTGCCACATACAGTCTATTTGTGGAAGAAGGTGCTGAGGAAATCCGTCGCGTTGCCAATGACTTGACAGTATTAACCGACAGAATCAAGAGGAAACGTCAGCAGCAGCAAACTATCAAGTCATTTCTTTCTTCTGAAACCGAAATGCAAATGGCGTAACAACTCA
Source organism: Porites divaricata (assembly GCA_038088405.1). NCBI lineage: Eukaryota > Metazoa > Cnidaria > Anthozoa > Scleractinia > Poritidae > Porites > Porites divaricata. The sequence continues at coordinate 30,591,493 of JBBMOI010000006.1, read as the reverse complement.
AACAGCAGATGTAGACAATAACTAGACAGGAAAGATGACGAACCTTAGGCGAGGGGATTATTCGTTGATTAACTGAACATTGTATAATGCATACATGCCTATTACCAAATATTTGTTACGTACTGCTGTTTTGTTCGTTACTGAAATTACGGATGATTTTAGAGATTTGTGAAGATGGGCGAAGTCAGTGACATGCACAGACATTTTGTAGAAGCTGACAGTTAGTGCATAAGTCCTTCAAAAATGACTCCTGATTATGAATAGATAATAAAATCATTGAGAACTTGTTAATTGTTAACAGAAAACCTGAAATTTATACCAACCCCGCTAATTCGAACCCCCGCTAACTCGAACTGTTTTTCGTTTCCCTTGGGAGTTCGAGTTAGCGGGGTTCTACTGTAATTGTTGTCATCGGTTTAACTGCGATAACACGAGTTTTTTATTTCTCCGCTGGTAATTCGCTTGTTTTGGTGATAGCTCTGTTTAGGCAGAAATTTCGAATTTCAGTTATGGTTGGAGGCTTCGCAAAGCTGTCTTGCCCTTTCGATCATTGCGTGAACGGTGAACACGAACCAGACAGAAAAATTGAGAGACAAAGGACTCCTCCCTCGGAATTAATTTTGTTCTGGGACCAGGTGACCAGACCCAACCAGGGTCTCTCTCTCTCTCTCGCTCCGTAGGGACGGGTAGGAGAGAACCCTGGGAACGAGGCTGTTAAATTGTCCCTTTGACAAGATGTGCCATACTAGTGCAAAAGCATACACTGTGTAGGCTGTATAGTGGTCTTGTACAGACTTACCAACCCCCAAAAGGCAAAAAATGTGAGATTCTGAACCTAGAGCTAGGAAAAGTAGTGTAGAGAAATGGGTATAAAGTACTATAAAGCGTCGGGCCATAAATTATGGGCAAAACAAGGATCGTGGTTAATTTTAAACCACATTTTGGTACCTTATGGGTCAAAAAAGATGATGAGGGAAATGATGGATCTTTTTGTTTGTTCTTTGGTCCGTACATTAAGTTGAGGACCGAAAATTTACCAATCTAGAAAAAGAAAGATAAGTTATGGTGAAAAAAAAGAACGAAAATATAAATATGAGCGGTCTTAACAAATGATTTTGAGCAGAGCATATTGAACTCATTGTGCTGTAACTGAAGGCATAACTGTTTATCCTGTAGCAAGTGATATTTGAGTGAGATGGGCTGTGAATAGTTGTGTTTAGTTGTTATTTTACAGAAACTACTGTCGCTATAGTCAATGTAGCTTAAATTATATCATTATCTTTCCTTACCGTTTCAGTTTCGCATTCTGCCTGAAACCGCAATGAAGGTCACCAAGGATACAGTTACAATTAGCGGACTACAGTATTGTGTGGATCTATTTGAGTTGGATCGTAAAGGAAAAACTGTTCAACTAAGAGATGCTAATCCAAATGAGCTTGAGCTTTTTATTGACAAGATGCCCGCCTTTATCAAAGGTAAGAGTGTGAAATATGATTAAACTTACTGTATGTACGTTGGTTGAGAAACAGGTAGCTCAAGCTTATGACGAGAGTAGTTAGTTTGGTATTTTGAACTGAGAAGCATATGGTTAAACCCGTTCATTTGTAGGGTAGCCGGGCTTAAATATTTAAAATTGAATTGATGAGAGAAATATCCAGACTTAATTTCCTAAACATTAACGCTTATAATTTTGGTGAACCCGCACGAGGGGTAGACTACTAGAACATAATTTATCTACTAGAAAGCAGCAACGCTTGTAGGACACGATATTGGGCCCCAATTCTAGTGATTAGGAGTCAACAAATTAGATCACATTTAAGACTAAATGAAAGCTTAGAGTAAAATATTAGTATGCAATTCAGATATCAAGTGGAGCGAATTTTTTCCTCACCTCATTCTTCTCTTCTCGCTCGCTGGTGGTTCTGCCGTTGAAATTTCCCCTGAGACCCTGACTCGTTCCCAGTCTTTTCTTATCATTTGTAAGCGATCATGGAGCGGTCACGGGAGAATATTACATCTCCCCGCGCTTCTCTCGTTTAAAAATTAACAGGGGACTGAGAAACGACTGGGGACGAGTCAGCCTGAGACACGCCATATCAAAATCTGATGATGGCAAGAATTATTAATTTGAAAAACATTTGACTATTTCTCTCTATTCGTTCGTTGGGTAATTCATGGACCAGTAAAAATAACCATACGAAATGGATCTGGGAAGAGCTACATGTATTTTTTACCCCTTCTACCCGTTCTTTTAAAAGGCGTATCTCACGGTGGCCCCAGTTGTTGAAAGGTTGGATAGCGCTATCCACCGGATAAATCCCTATCCAGCGGATAAGTATAGTTTGGAAGCAGGAAATGTCTGCCACTGGCCAGAAAGATCAGCCCAATTGCGTTATCCAGTGGATAGAGATAGCGTTGTCCATCGATTGAACAACCGCTGCCTCGTTCTCACATGCTTGTGCGCATGTTATCATTACACTGAATGGCTTTAAATTTTTTTCGAAGAAACCACGGCCCGGAATCGACCGTAGGTTGGATGTTATAGCCCGTAGGCGTCGTCAACGCGGGTATAATAGCCTGATTTATACCTAAGTTTCATCTAGGTTTTGAGTTCTACATCGCAGGATATAGATTTACGATTCATTTTTTTCAGTCTGAGTGAAAAGGACATAATTTTCTCTGTTTAGACACCCCTTAGCTTATCTGCCTTATGGCTTGTGATAAAGAATGCAACAGAATACCTCCAGTATTTAGTCCCGGACTATACGTTTTATCTAGGGTTTGTGAGAAATGTTCTGCTTCAACGCAGGGTAGGATATAGATTTACAAGTCGTTTTTCCAATCAGTGTTAAAAGGACATAATTATTTGTTTTTAGACGCCCCTTATGTGCCTTGCAGTAAAGAATGCAACAGTGACGTTTTTCTTAGACAGTTTTCAGTGGTGATTCTTATTAGATGATGAGGTATATAAATGGTATATTTAGGGTAAAATATCGCAATTGACAACTTGACTTGTGAGATCTAAGCTTATATGTTTTACGAGACTTCTTTTTTTAAGTAGTTAAAGAATTTAGTTGTTTCATTTTACATTATCACATATCCCTTTAGTTTTTACAATCTGAGTTCAAAACTTGTTACATTTCGCGTTAGAAAGTTATTGCATTTTGAGCTAAGTTGTTACATTACGATTTAATTTTACATATTGCTTCACTTGTTGTTACAGTTCTCGTCTCGTTAAGGTGACATTTTTCAACATAAACTTCGTCCCCCCACCCCACCCCCCTTCGCCGACTATAACGACCAGCCCAACATTGTTTTTTGTGTTTTCTTTAGGCCTAGGCTAAACGTCGAACTTTTCTTGAGACGAACCAAAGTTAAGTTCATCGAAGTCTGGCTCAGTTAAGTTCGTTTGAATGAGTTTGGATGGCCCAACACGGCTATCCGTCTGCTTTCAATTTGTATTTCCGTAAATATCTTAAAAATTTCCGCCTAAGTTTAATTTCGGACTGGATCGTGTCGAAACGTTTTTATATGAAATAGACTGATGTATCTATATGCCCAGTAACCTTTATTAAGATACATTTGTGCGAAAAAATGAGAACTCGTTCAAAGAAGGGGCTATATTCTTGGACATGCACTTCAATATTTTGTGTGAGTAACTTTACAAACAAGCATATTAAGTGACAATCGGGGTGAAACGGAATTCTGAATTTCGTCTTCTTCAACAGTGTCTCGTTTATGCTCATGTGTCGCTCAGTTTCAAGAGAGAAATGCAGTGCACATAAAATTTTCTATATAGTCAAGATTTTTAATTTTTTCTTTTTTAGGTGACACTTAATAAGTTCGCCCATGTTACATGGGTGATTTTGATTGCCTCGTTTTGGTTTTGATCATAAATTGTCTTTTCAGAAAAAATGCAAGATCTACGCGAAGCAAACTCGCCAAGCCGAACCTCAGAATTAGAAAGACAGTTGAGGGATTTTCAGCAACGTGAAGAAAACTTCCGGAGACGGTTACGGGAGATGCAGGAACGTGAACAGAATTTACAAAGGCAGCTCAGAGTGGTTCAAGAACGGGATCAGTACTCTCAAAGCCAGCTGACGGAGTTTCAGCAACGTGAGCAAAATATGCAGCGGCTGTTGAGAGAGCTTCGGGAACGAGAACAAAATTCTCAGAGGCAGCTGATGGAGTTTCAACAACGCGAAGAAAATTCTCAGAGGCAGCTGACGCAGTTTCAACAACGTGAAGAAAATTCTCACAGGCAGCTGACGGAGTTTCAACGACGTGGAGAAACTTCTCAGAGGCAACTGAGGGAGATTGGACAACAGTTGACCAATTGCCGAGGACAAGTTTCTGAACTACAGTTAAGTCTTTCAACAGCTCAGCAAACAATAAATCAATTGCGTAACCAGGGAACATGTGACTGGGTTATTCCCCGCGACGAAATTCAAATCACGGAAAAATGCCTTGGGAGGGGAGGTTGGGGAAGTGTCAATGAGGGAATGTATTGTGGCTGTACTGTAGCAGTGAAAGAAATCCATGAGTTGATTCTTTCCCCTCATAACATACGTCTTTTTGAGAGAGAAATGAATATTGCATCAAAGTGTCGCCATCCTCACTTACTACAGTTTATCGGCGCCACAATTGACGAGGGAAGTCCTCTGTTTGTGACCGAGTTGATGGAGAAAAGTTTGCGGACTCTGTTAGAACAGCGGCAACTGTCCGAAACAGAAATTCGCACCATTTCTTTGGATGTAGCCCGCGCACTGAACTATCTTCACCAAAAGAAACCAGAACCCATCATTCACCGGGATGTCAGTAGTGCCAATGTGTTGCTATGGCGACAGGGTGATCAATGGAGGGCCAAAGTGTCCGATTATGGCACTGCTAATTTTATACAGCAGACCATGACGGTGGCTCCTGGAGCTATGATTTACAGCGCACCTGAAGCAGTTACATCAAACCAAACAGTCAAAGTAAGTTTAAGTGAACATTCAAGACTTTTTACTTACTAAAACTGTACAGCAATGCTAACAGTGGCAGAAGTGGTTAGTGACCCTTGTCCTTTCGCCCAAACTCACCTTCTCGTCACTACACAAACAACATTTTTGAACTGAAATGACCATATCGCTGTCAGGAGTCTTTGTACCTTGTTCTGCACTTTTTTTCAGTCTTTTATGTTCTTTTTCATGCATTTTGTCCACATGATTGGATTTGGTAACTTATCCCTTCTTTTCTCTAAAGGCAACAGTTACAGGATGGCAAAAGTTAGTATTTTTCGGAACAAAACAATAAAGCCAAGAACTTACCATGAAGCTTTTTAAGGATCTTCTGTTTTCTAGGCTTTTTTTTTTTATCCATTTACCGATAATCATCCACACTGTGTTTCGTTTGAATTCTCGAGATTCTCCCTCTGGTGTTACTTTAACTCTTTTTGTAATCAGTATATCACTAATAAGTAATTTAAATAGGACAATCACATGACTTTTGGAGGGCATATAGTTTATTTGTGGCCCGAGTAGCATCATTTGCGCCCGAGCGCGAAGCGCAAGGGCGCAAATGATGCTACGAGGGACACAAATAAACTATATGACCGACAAAAGTCATGCGATTATCATTATTATCAATACACAAGGCCAAATCGTACAAACTCATTTAATAAGAAAAAAATGTTTAACAGAGATGTAGCATGAAACTATGGTATGGAGAGTTGTTGCTACAATACGAACAGCTAAACAAGAGCCAAATAAAATTCCTTTTTGTTTACAATAAAATGTCAAATATAATGTAGTTTTCAAAAGATTGGTAACAATGATTAGCAAAAAGACAGTTTACATTTAAAAAAAATGATAGTCTTCCCGTTCACAGGCAATGGACTCAGACTGTCTTTGCTAATTTCATCAAATAAGTTACAGCTTTTAGTCGCTATCATCGCTCTCGATTATTCGGCGGCGTTTGCGGGTTGATGGCGACGGTTCTTCATACTTTCAGTGATAAATGTTCATTGTTCCAATCTGAATATGTTGGGTGCAATTTTGGTACGGCTGTGCCAAGGAAATAAATTGGTTTTGGAGAAGAGACTCAAGTCCGTTGCACTTACTGTTTTGAGATCCACTGTAATTTTTCTTTTCTCACACCATTTCTCGAACTTTTTTACTCCCCACTCAGTTGCTCTCTTGGTGTTTTTCGCTTGAGCTTTTTGCTCAATCTCATCCAGTTGCTCGTTGTCTAAGTCCGAGTTTTGACTAGAAAAAAGCTGAAAATTTGGGAGTTCTTCCATTTTAAAATGAAATTTCCAAACGGCAAACGTTCACTACGCAAGCTGTTCGCACCTGAATGGTTTTCCCGCGTCAATAAACGTAACCTGATTGGTTAATATTCATCCGATGATGAACCGAGAACCAATCAGCTGCAGGGCCGTTAATACATTAACGGCCCGCTAGGAGTCATTTGCGGCCCGCAAAGCGCGTGTTTTCAAGAGGGCAGTTTTCAATTTGGCCGCGTATATTGACAATAATACAGAATATTCTGGCAAAAAAGTCATGTCTTATGATTGCTTTTAGGTTGATGTCTACAGCTTTGGTGCTCTTCTTTGTGAAATGTGCATCCGGGAACTGCCGGATCCTACAAGGCGAGAAGAACAGGTCGTGCTTACAACGAACGGTGTGTTTCGCGGCCTGGTCCGGCGATGCCTGCAGAGAGAGCCTGAGACGAGACCAACCATGCAGGGAATTATCGATGAACTGAAAGATGCCGATGTATCATCTTAATTGTAGAACCAACGCTACAACATATCAGTGATAATTCCTGACAATGTGAGCCCTTGGCTTGTCTCAGTCGTTCAGATCGTGGAGAGTGGCGCGGTTTTTGTTTTTTTTTTTTTTTGCCCCTTTCACATTATCAGAATGCCTGTGCTTTGAAAATTGAAGAGGGCTCGGTGCTCTGAACCTGTGAAGATTGTGAAATCCAGGGTGTCCAGGATTTGATTTATGTGAAAAGAAGATACTTCCTTTATGCCCTAGGGCATGACTTAGGCGCCAGACACTACCGGTCACTGGCAGAGTCTAGCCCTGATTCTCTGTTATGAATTAAGTCTCTGTATGATCGTTAGAGTAACAAAAATGAAAAATAATAGCTTTATTTTTACATATGCAATACGTTACTTACAAAATATATATTTACAATTATTCCGATGTTACTTTCTTGTGAAGGTAGTACACAGGAATGAGACTGCAATATAAATTGAAGATAGGAGCTTTAAACCGGTTTATAATTTAGTAGTAACGTTCTTGTTCTGGGCCCCCAACGGACTGAACGAATCAGTTACCGGAAATACGTTTCGATTTTCTCTTCAAACTTGTTGACAAATTAACAATGGCTTTTTTCAGTGGGTAACTGGCCAATCATAGCGCGTACTCAAATCCTGGTACACAGGTGGGGACCCTGAACAAGGGTTTCGTTGCTGTTTCGCAGACGGACTTAACTCGTAACCAGAGGATTTAGTTCGGCCGTCTTTGGCGCAGGCTGTAGATATGGCCCTTATTACAAGTTGAAGAATGTACAATTAAATACGCGTATTAGTTAGCAGTTACGGTAGACTCAAAGAAGACATTTAAATTTCAGTTCCCTACACCAGCATTAGGTAACTTACTCATAAAACAGGGTGTACTTTAATTCCAATGTTACTTACTTATGAAGTCGGTTTTAGACGTAAAATAGACTAACTTGACTGAATATCATTTATGACAAGTTTTTGGACATACTGTAAGGCTTAAACACGCTCCATAGTAATTAGCAATAATGGCTGACATTTGTATTTATAAAATAAATAAGATAGTACGCGCGTTCTGATTGGTTAAAAACCTATGGTTTATTGTGCCGGTAAACTAAAAGAAAATGCGTTTCGAGGATTTGTAAATCACTCGCCTTCGGCTCGGGATTGACAAGCTTTTCTCCTGTTCTTCCAACATCCCGCTTGGGTTATCACGCCAGTAAACCCATAGAAAGTGTGGTCTATTGCTTAAGTAAAGTTTCATATACTGGCAATAGGTAACTTAATCATAAAGAGGGATTCGTTCCTTAATTCCTGTGTTGCATACTTATGAAGTAGTTTATAGATCAACACAGACGTGGAAAAAAAAAACCACAAAATTGATTGAAGATACTGGAAGATATGTCGCTTATAAATAGTCAATTAGGACATACCAATGAATCCGAGTGTAGCTGCTTCGTCCGTCACAAAATGATCAATTGATCCACATTTTCCAAGACAAAATATGCTGGAGAGACTTATTTGTTAAAAAAATTAGGAGTTATAAAGTGATCGTAATTTGTTAGATGTGAAGGAGAGTGCATCAAAGTACTTATAATTTGTGAGATTGCGAGCCTTTTTCTGAGTTTCGTTTGATCTGATCAAGCGCATGGTTGCCACGCCCTTGTTCCACAGCCGTTGGCGGTAGTAGACCACTGTGATTCAGTTAGGCGTCTTCCAGCTTTAATTCTTTGTGCTAAATAATGTTTCCTAGTAAAAAAAGGAAGTTAGATTGATTCGATTCACATTAAACCTATAATCTTAAATAGACTATTCCTTGAGTGTAAATTACTTTTAGTTAAATGCATAGCACATGTAACATATCAGATGTAGAACCATCTTGGCCGAGTCGGCCCAAGTACTGGTTAGTCCTCATCCTGGGTTAACTCGAAAACAGGGCAAAACAGGGACAAATTGTCTCGACCAGAATGCCTAATTTAATATGAGTTATTTCTATCGTTGCAAACCTCGAAATCACGGTAAAAAGTGACGTTCAGATCAAGCAGCAACACTAAGGTGTTATTTTTTTCCTCGATTTAAAGATCACAGTACAAAGGTTCAGTTTTTTAACTTGTTTAAGAGCATCTCAAATGTAAACCTACCTATTAAAGGAAAAGATTAAAGGAGTTCTCCTACACATCCTCAGTGCAAACAACATACAAAGGACAAGAAAAATTACTCACCGGACTAGTTTTGTATATGTGTGCCATACATATCTCAAACACACTGATTGGTACATCTACCAGCCCGCTGATACTGTTGTCTTTTAGCTGTTTGCCGTAGAACACTGCTGGGCTTACACAAGTCCACAGATACCAAACCTCTGTTCCACAGCCCTACAATGAACCAGCTTGAGTCAACTGATGGACTAGATTTCTTCGCAAAAATTTCCTTTATGGAAAGAAAGAAGATCAATCAACTGAAGGAAATAAAAAATATAAAAAGCCAGACTTGCCCAATGGAAAATGAAAACAGAAAATCATATCGAAGTCTCTATTTTTCATCTCTCTCTAATCATAACTTTGTCATTAAAGATGTGAATATTGTTCATCGTGGTGTCAGATAGGAATGAACGTTTATTCGTTTGTCTCACGATAGAATCGCTTTGAGATGTTGATCGCGACGTTTCGACTGCAATACTGCTAGTCTTCATCAGGCGATGAGGTCGATTGTTTACGTGTAGCTATTTATGCACGTTGTTTCGCTGTGATTGGTGTATTTCGATCCTTATTATTCCGATTAGCATATGATGTTCCTTCACGGATCCGCTGTATAGTTGAACGGCTGTTATGCTTTCTGATCGTAGGCATCCATGCTTCAGGAATTTCGATTCCGTTGTCTCTATTGATTTGTCGGCTCATTTAGCTGACATCCTGTCCCCACTGACAGGCAAATCAGAGTACGCAGTCTCCAACTCTACTCATTTCGTGAATGTGGTGATAAACCAGGACCATCAAACTCCCTTCATCTTGTGGCCGAAGTGGGTATTGAACTTACTATCATAATTCTAGCCCTAAAAACTCGAAGACATTTGCAGACTATTGGTCCGCTGGTAGGTCAAATCAATGCTTGAACGAAAGGCCTGACCCTAACATATCAAAGATTATACTTCGTCGCTTTATATACCAGGCCACTTTGATTCAAACCAGTGAGGCAAATCACAGACTCATCTATGATTTGTTTGGTCATCCACCTACTCCGGGATTTCTTTGCATATTGAACCTCGCACGAATAAAATACCTTAATTGGTGCGGAGAAGTCAGGGAAGGTAAATCGTTAATACGCAGGCTAAGATTTTCACTTTCCTTCATGCACACACCATTGTGATCCTTTATTTACAAGGACCCACCAGTCTGAGGTTGGTTTGGACAGATCGTTAGATGTCCTTTGGTATCATTAGATGAAATACGTGTACCAATATATGACCATTTTAAAGTTCACACTTCGTTCATCTACATTGTCTGAGAGATTGTTTGCTTGGTTTGCTGGGTCAACCAAATCTGACCATTTCTCAGTTTTCATGGTAGATTGAGGTTCATTCAGAAAAGTGTCCTTCTGCTGCAATGCAAGCCGGTTAAGGTCCTTGGCATACGTTTTCTCATTAGAAGACCTCCCCAGTGCAGTAGAAATTTTATCCTCCTCACGGTCAAGGTTCGTAACGGTAGATCACGATATTCAGGAACTGTTTTATGTAAAGCCGTACCATAGTATGCCCTAGCAGCAAAGTCTAGGGGCGTATCAGGCCAAAATTTACCCAAAATGTATCCTGAAACATATTGGTCAGTATCGCCAAGAAACATAATGTCATCGTTTTCTTGTCTTTTTGATGAAAGGATTTCAGTTGCAAACCAAAGAATGGCAAGGTACTAAAGTTTAGAAGTTCAGATTTATCTTTACTTACATGTACTTTTTCACTGTCGGAATGATCCATAGATACCACGATTGGTTCGCGGCGTTTATCTGTTCTATTTTCCATGATATCATTCACCTCCCTTTCAGCCTTGCCAGACGACGCAGTAACAATAGTCTCTCTGTTCTGCAGGCTTGTAGCTGGTAGGGTTGTGTTAACTTTACCGTCCCCTGCTGTGACATTCTCACACTTCTTAGACTAAGACTTGCTGTCAGGCTTGCTATCAGTCAGGGTTATCAACTCAATACTGGTAGCCACAAGCAATTATCATTAATTAATGTCCAGAATGAACATGCTGTGATTTACAATCTAAAAGGACGATAAGAATGTACAGAATGTATCTTTAAGCCCTAATTGTTCACGTTAAGCTTTTGTTTTTACTTAATTGGCCTGCATGACAGGCGTCAATTTTTTTAAGACAGTTGCTGGGCCTAAACATTGTGGATGGGATAGCTTATTGCATCTTGTTCCCCCCCCCCCAAAAAAAAAAATACAAAAAAATTAATAATAAATAAAAATGCATAACCATTGTGGGGGGAAAACAAGGTGCATTATGGTCTATGTGAAATTGGTGAATAAGCGTAAGTTTACATATATAAGCCCGACTTAAAGCTTCAAAGGCGTCTTGTTTAAAATGCAAGCCGGTCCTACAAGTTTGGAAAGGCGAGTAGAATCTCAAAGTTCATTCATTCATTCATTCTTTATTTGCCATAAAAAAATTTTACAAGTTAAAGTTGAAATAATGAGATTAAAGAAAAAAAGTTTGGCTACATTTTTGCTATTTTAGCCTTAATCGGCCATTAGCAGCCCTGTTTTCAGCATCAATAGGAAGCTGCTGATTTTGTTAACTGAGTTAACCGTCACGGGGACAAGCATATCATCCAACTACAGGTGGATTTCGGTTAAAGCGCTCTTGTTTCCAAAGGCTTCAACAACAGTAAAGCGTCGATGGGACAGTTCTTCAGCGACGTTGATTCCTGCATTTGAAGGCAATTAAAAGCGCATAAATATTTTAAATTCATTTAACGGCTCAAATGCGGCTGATCAGTATGAACCGTGTGAAATTGAGCCTTAAAATCCCACGGCTACAACTGGATTACAACAAAGCTATTAAAAAAGCTTTGAAAAGTGTTTTAAACTTTGTGGAAACAAATAACGGAACTTGACGTCGTAAGTAACTTCGGTTGCGCGCGCAAGAATCGCTTCCGATCCTTAGAAACAAGTAACCAAGGAAACAAAATCATCCAAACAAATAACAGTTCAGTTTCAACTGGTTCAGGCCAAGAAGAGAAAATTTCACGACAACCAGATAAATTCTATGCTAAACAAATTAAAGAAGGTCTATTAACACTTTTTAATGAAAAGTTGGCGCAGTTGTTTGTAACTTAAAGGCAAAAATTAGTCTGGAAAAATAACGATTTTCGCGCGCGCCCTGTACTTTTGCTACAAGCTTACGCCACCAACGAAAATAAGGCGAAGAGAGCAGATGTGAAAATAACATAAGTTTTACCTTCGTCGCTGAAATTTCCCGAAGCAGTGGAAGTTCCAAACATTGTTAGGAGGAAAATTACGTAGATTAAAAACGTTTTCATCTTGTCAAGAACAACTTTTCTCTTTCCAAAGCGCAACACGACCAAACTTGTTTATTTAGCGACGTGGAACGATAAAGAAAAACCTGACGTCATAAAGACAAAATAGAATGTTTTCCTGCGCGTGTAAAGTTTATGGAACACTTCTTTATCCTCCCATATACTGAATTACATTGTCATCAATCACAACTGTTTATTTTGTTAATAACAATGACACGTGAAACGTTACTCTAAAGCAGGGCGGATAAAGGTTGGGCGGTGAAACGAGCGCTCCGCTCTTCATTTAATGTGTGATGCGGAGTAGGACTGGCGCGAGCGCTCTTTCCGCGCTTCCGGTGCGCTTGAAGGCCGGCGAAATTTTCCTTTTTGCAAACCGGAAATCCTATTTTCTTTCTGAAATTTCAGGCTACAATGTTAAATAGATAAATTCGTTTCGTAACAATATCAATAAACAGTTCCATATGTTTGTGTCTGTATGCCTATAAGTCAAACTTGTTGGTGGTATAATGCCAAAATTTGAGTTAATTTGAAAGTGTTTAATACCTCCCCCTTCCACTAAATATCACCTAATCGTCTTTCGCCGTTTCGTTTGGTAAAGCTTAACACTTCTTAAACTCAATTTTTACATATGTTAAAGGGGGATACATTTTGCATAACATAACAAAAAATTAGATTGATATATTTTGATATAGTGGCGTTGTGCTGCTTCAAACTTTGCTTCTCGGGTGCAACGCGCCATGGCGATTCGCGCAATGCGTCGCAAATCCGGCAACCGCATGTAAACAAAATTTATTGAGGTTAGTTTTAAGGTTTTTTCTCCGTTTCTCTCTCTAAAACAAAACATGGTAAACAGTAAAAACTGAGGGAAACTAATTTCACCTTGCACGAGCTGCACGCTTTTATAAAATACACGTCATCTAGTTATGAAACACGATTTGCTGTCGTTTAGTTTTGCCATGGATGACATGGATGAGATTTTCCTTCGTGTTTTAGACCGTATTTAGTTTATTTTTGTTTTGGAATAACATCGACATTGGCGAGTAGTAGAACGAAACTATTATTCAGTGATAGAGTGATGAAAGTAATAAGAGAAACCCTTTGAAAGAGATGTTTGTCTACTCCTGACTAAACCTCCCGCCAAAAAAAGAAAGCACAAAGGAACGAGGAAGAAGTGCAAGAAAGCAAATCAAGCCGCCATAATTCAGTGACAGCGGCAGTGTCTAATGGACAAACCACATCGCAAGCCCTGACCGAAGTAGCAAACAAGCGATATTTCTAAGCGGAGTCCAAGTCTATTGCATCACACCTTTTTGCTCGGACGCGCTCGTTTCACGGCCGCCCAACCTTTATCCGCCCTGCTCTAAAGGCTACATTTACGCTAGAGTCAATTTCTCCGAATTCGTCAAGAATATGGAAACTTCAGATACCGGATTCGTTTTATAGTTTACACGCACATCCCCGACAAGCGTGGTGCACTACCTGACCTTATTTGGCCCTATAAATCGGTTTGTACCACTGAACAGGGTATGGCTTTCTTTCAAAATCTTGAGTCTTAAACAGGGTATACAATTTCACTATTAATTTATATATTGGCGTTCTTGAAGAGAGTGTCTTTTGGATCGGAAGCCTTTCGAAAGAATGAATGCGACGGTTTGCGATGATTAATCTCCATATGTGCTACAAACAATTTTTATTCCAAAACATTTAATTCCATAAAAATAATGTATTTTTGTAAAAATATTCCGATTCTGTATACAAAAATAAAGAACGAATTAGGGTCATAAAATAGGGCGTCTTTTCTTTAACCAGGGTTGCGAAATGAACGATTTTTGTCTTTAACCGGGGTGAAGGTTTGAAGGCGTGCCTCTGCGGCACACCTCTGCCAAAACTTCCCTTGAGTACCTCACGGACGATTGACGGTTAATGTTTACCAATTTTATGTTTGTTGGTCAAATTTTGAATAAAAAAATAAATAAATACATGTAATGATTTGGAGATAACACATCCACAAAGTGTTCTTCGTCTGCCTGTTTCCTGGTCGAATTGGAATTTGGAAATATCGCTTTTTGAGGATAGGGGAAGCCGGAGTACCCGGAGAAAAACCTCTTTGAGCAAAGGAGAGAATCAACAACAAACTCAACCCACATATGGCGTCGACACCGGGATTTGAACCCGGGCCACATTGGTAGGCGCTAGGAGGCGAGCACTCTCACCACTGCGCCATGCCTTGCTTCCCAAAATTAAAAACTTTTGACGGTTGACGATTATTAAGAATCGTTTTTTTTGTTTAAAAGTTAAAGTAAATATAAACTTCTGTATAGATTAATATTAACTGTTGTGTTTTGGAGGTTTTATTGGTCTTAAACTTGCACAAAAGTTCGAAATATTTTCATATATAAGTAGGTTTCGGAATAGTAATTTTGAGAAAATGGGAACTAGTTTTTCCAGTTTATAGATTCTTCAGGAGCTAGTGGGGGGGGGGGGGGGGACAGGGGGGCGGGAGGCCGGGAGAACAGGGGGCGGGAGGGGTACGGGAGACGGGAGGAGAAAGGGCGGGAGGCGGGATCTCTACGATGGCGGAAAGCGGGAGAGAAATTCAAAAAGGCAACCTTTCGTTAATTGTTACCGTTCATCATCCAGTCAAAGAAACGAACCCAACAACGTTTCTTGACTTCCATTTAACGTTCGCCGAGGCCCTATATCAAAATTTTAATACGAGAAAAGTCAAAAAACGTAAATTCGCACTCGGGATAGAAAAAAGAGCATTACTTCCGGTGAAATTGGAAACCTTTCCAAGTCGGTTACATCATAGGTCATGAATCCTCATGAATGAGGTGGCGTGACACATGTACACGTGTGTCGACTGTGTCAGTCGTGTCTGTTTGACCTTTCTCGCAGGTAAAATGTCGTCAAAGACCATTTTGATCGGTCTAAGTATTTTTCGATGTGGTATGGAAAAATCCGTACATGGAAGACCTTCCTGGGAGCTCGCTCCGTACGATTGTAGTTTACAAAACACAAAAGATTTTACGGCGTGGTGCAAACTTGTGTCCAGGGAATGCAAATTCAATGATCGCGCTGGAGAGTGTGGAGTGGTTAGATATACAACGCAATTTTTTGTTTTGGACAAGGCCAAAGGATTCCCTATTAGAATAGGGAGTCAAACAGCGTGGGACGCCGTCAGGTTGGACTTCACAGATAACAAAGAAAAAGTAATAGCAAAAGATTACGAACTGCACGGTAGGTGTGATTTCCTAGTACTTTGCACTGTAATTTTATATTATCACAGTCGCCAATAGTGACAATAATAGTACATGCATTATAATTCTCTCAAGCAAAGTATCACCAAATTTGTAAACTTTTGAATAAATACGATTTTGCGAGAGGAATATCGGTAGCGTGGTTGCTGTTCCTGAAGCTATGAATAGTACTGAATACAGACAATTCAGTCAATGATTAACACTGACAACATTGCACAACCTGGACACATCGTGCAAAGCAATAAAACCGCATAAAGTCCATAAATTCAATGGCCTGTCTTGAAAACAGCATGACAATATTTGAAATACACTACAGATTATAAATGCAAAAAAGAAAAAGAAAAGAAGAACACGCACAAGGGATGGTACGGGATGCGTATCTCCAAGTGTTTTTCTTTTTAAAACCAGTGATGGCCTGTACAGAACGAACGAATGTTGTCGACAGTAAACAAACGCACTATTTTTTCTTATTATTAAATTTTACAGTTACAAAAGGAGGCACCGTCCTTAAGCCTTCTATTTAAAAAAATGACGATGCAAGTTTTGCGGTTGTTATCGTTTCTTTCGTTCCCACACTAACACTATACGTTTGCTATGTTCGCAACCTTTCAGTCAAACTCATTGAAACGTCTCTGCTGGGGCGGAAAAGGAAAGTTCCTAGTACAGTCAGTTCATCTACTTCGACAAGCACTGCACCCCCTACTAACACGGGCGAACCCTCTACCAGCGTTGAAGCTGATGAAACTGCGCCGCCATCAAAACGGAAAAAAGACAGCAAAATCCGCCCGGGTCACGAACGCCATCGGCCAGAAACTAAAGCTAAAATTGACCTGTTTAACAAGATCCGTTTGTCCGAAAAGAGTGCCACAGAAATAAAACGGTCGCCAGAGGAATCAAAATTGTGGCAGGTATTCAAAACTGGTAAGTCTGTGTCGACTGTCTTCAGTGAACGTAAATTTTGTAAGGTAAGGTTAATATGCAATGGTTGTAATCGTTTTCATTTTCTTTATCATCATCAGATATAGAGAAGATGTTTAACTCATCGGCTATTTCGGAGTTAAAAGTGAAGTGTGGAAAATGCTCCAAAGTGGTAACTTTGAACAAAGTTCGCAATCGTAGCTATTTCAGTAAGTATCACTTGTGGACACTTGTTTTCAGCCTACTGCTTCATAGTAGCAAACCACATTTTTGATGTTACGGAAACTTAATTTAGTATTTCACTTCCATGTTTTAGAGAAACACTACGCAAATTGTAAAACAACAAATTCAATCACAAGGAAAATTACAGATGTGTTTCGAAGAACCTCAGAAGAAAAAGGAGAGGGATCTGAAGAACATGAGAAGCAGAGGAAGGAGACAGTGACCAGAATAGAAGAAGTACAGCAGTAAGTTTTCGCACACTGGGAAAATTTAAATAAATAATCTACTTGGAGAGTTTATTACAGAAGTCACGTCAAAGCTGTTTGGTTTCAAGTCGGAAGTAGAGAAGTTTCTTTAAAAACAGCTAGGAACTGAAGGTTATTTCATATCACAATGTGAAACTGTATACACTTGTACTTTGTCTTAATAAAAAGACTAATTAACTGAATCTGGTAGTTTTTACTGGGAGACAAATTTGAGATCTTACGTAAATGCTATTGCAGATTATTACCAAAACATTTTGAAGGTTTAAGCTCGACCTCTTTTTTTTTTTACCTCAAAGCAAACAACAAAATGAAAAAAATGCTGGTGGTGATGAGTGGTTTAGTCAAGGTGAAGGTGACCCATGGCATATTTCAAACCCTCAAATGATTGATATCTGGGACATTGCAAGGGGCAGTGATATATGGGAAATGGTGGAATATCCTGATCCATTCTCTGTGCAGTATAGCACAACATCACCGTTTCAAGGTCAGCCAGAAAACAATTCATCCTTAATCTCGAGTACAAACAGCGAAACCGCAGTCTCCACGGCATCTCTCTCAACATGGGACCCAGATGTTCTAGCTAATGACTGTACAGAATCGGATAGCTGTTCAGACTACGAGATACATTCCAACAGTGGCAACGATGACGATTCTGACTGGGAAGATGTCACGGAGGATAGTGGCTATCGCAGGTTTCAGTTTGCTGATCCAGTGGCCGAGATGCTGGACTCAGTTGTGCAAAGTGGGGTGCTTCCAAGAGAACATATATTCTACAAGCTTGTTTCTGGCGCACTAGAATATGTTTCGTATGACCATTCGAAGGGAGAGAAATACCGATGGGACCCCACTCTGGTACGTTGGGCTAGATCACTTCTTCGACTTGGTAAAAGTAGAACATTCAATTTTGTTCGAGGACCTGGTGGTTTCAATGCCGGCAACGACAAAAGAACACACACGTCAAGCAAACGCATCGATTTCAGCCGATTTGGAATTCCTTTGCCAAGCAAACGAACAGTGCGTCGCAACAAACCTGGCTTTACTACTGCAAGTGGCATTATTAGAAACCTCTTTATGTCCATTCTGAGGATCGCCGATTCACAAAATGCATGTTGCTATGTCAATAGTTCTACCATCAAAGCAATTGCAATTTCCTTGACGAGAGATGGTCTTGGCCTTAAACCTAGTCTCGAATTCGATGAAAGAAAGAAGGTTCTTGTTGGTTCAACAAAAAAGATAGATATTGATTATGTAAGAAAGAATCCTGCACCAAATCCTGCGGAACTAAAACAAAGTATGATTAAAGATGCAGACATTTCCGTTGTTACAACTGTTGACAGAAAGATCAGTCTTCCCATCGGCGTTTATTACGAAGCCGCAGGTCAAACTGGAGAGGAAGTGCTGGCTGAAGTTGAAGAAATTGCTGGACATTTACAAACCTGTCTTACCTGTCTTGAAGCTCAGTCAAAGTCGAGTGATTCAATTTTAATTTACAATTGTGACTGTACGTCTCGCTGCGAGTCTTGCCTTGAAGAAAAGGAAGTTTGTACTACGTGCAAGGAAAATGGCTTTCAAAGCATTGAACCCCAGCTCCGCCCTTGTGGAAAATGCATATCTGGTGGCAAAAAGTGTGTGAAGTTTGTGATAACCAGTTATTCATCAGACTGTGAGCAAAAAAACAAAACAGTTTTAGAAATTATGCAATCAAGAAAGGAAGCTGAAGCGGAGTATCGACAATCAAACCTACGCCTTACAGAGGGAACCCCAGATGCAGTTCATGTCTAAGCCGAGGATATGAGCAAATTGTATGTAGTAGATAGCCAGAAAGGAACTCTGGCAGAAGTTCGTCTTCATTATCCAGCGTCAGTGAAGGTTGTAGCAACTGGTTATACCAATCCTATAGCAGTGGCAATGGTACACGGGACTGTAATTGTTGCTGAAAGAATGGGAAACGTTTACTGCCTAGACCTGCATTCAAAGCTGCAAGTTAAGGTTGCGACAATGAAAAAGGCTGACATGGAAGCATTTGTCGCCAGACATAAAGTACATGTTGATCATGAACATGCCAAAAATCATAGCCGAGAAGAGTTGAAGTCCGCCATAAAGCAATTCCTGCAGAGTAATAAGAAAAGTGTGACCAGCAAGGGAACAAAATTGGATCTGGAACCATGCGTGAAAACACCAGTGGCAGTGACAAGCCTTGCTGATGAAATTCTATTCATTGCTGATACTGGAACCAAGAGACTAGTAGAAGTAGGAGTTGAGAAAGCTGATTTTAAGCTAGAGTGTCACGTACGAACGGTCATGAACTTAAAAGATAACGTCAATCCAACCGGATTGTGTGTCATTGAGGGACAGCAGAAGCTGTTGCTTGCTGATTCCGGAACATTTGGGGGCCTTCTCGTAATTAACCTGGAAGATGGCACAACACAACAACTCTTGAAAAACGGAAGTACCTTGTGTTCCCAAATCCACGGAGTGAGTTTGAGTGGTCGTTCAGTTATTTTCACAGACACCAAATCAAACACGTTGAAACGGTTTTCTCTTGAAGCATCTGTCCTAGATGGAACGAAAGTAGTCCAGAAAGTCGACACAATCATTGGTAATGGTACAAGTGGAACAGAGGATGGACTCATTGGTGTAGCAAGAGTGTCCCACCCAACGGGGATAACTACTGAGAACGGAACAATATTTTTCGTCGACACAGGCAGCAAAAGTGTCAGGCTTATCACCAAGATATCAGCTCTAATAAAATACATCAGAATAATGGAAGACATCTACCGTGCGTTCCATATCCATTCTGACATTCTTGGTCTTGCGGAGCTGCCTTCACTATTGAAAGCCGAACAACGCGTTGAGAAAGCCGAGAAAACGTTAAAGGAAATGCTTCAAAATGCCAAGGCCAAGTTCAAAGTTTCAGGGGTCATGCAAGGGCCGCAAGGAACCCCAGCCGAGAAGACAGTAGCTTCAGTAACTCTCATCAAGAACTTCCTTCATCGCCTCCGGACCCGATTTAGTGAAGAATGTGCACATCTACTCGAAGTTGCCGATGTAAGAACATTCCTCACCCTTGTCAATGAGTATTTTAACAGTGAATTGCGACAAGTAACAGACACACCCACCGTTCTAGATTGTGCGATGAACTTCGTGGAGGCTGCGGATGAGACCTTAAAGAGAATTGTCTGGCCTGGATATATTTGCTTTACTCGGGAGAAACAGCACTACGAGTTACCATCGCACTTTTCAATAAAGTATGAAGATTTGCTCCCAGTGCCACAAGAACCAACTACGTTCCTTAGTAAGGAGGACATCAAACGTCTTAACGATTGGAGAAATGGGTTTGGACGAGGGGTTAGGCAACAGTCGGTCCGAAATTCTTTCACGAAAGACAAAGCCGGTACTCTCCCCTTTTACATGTACATGTCGGAAGAGTCACACAAAAATGCCGAAGAACAAGCTCTAACATCAATGCAAGAATTATTTAAGGCTGTCAGCTCTGTAAAGGAAGCAGATACCCCAACGCATCCTCCAGGGGATAGCAGTAGAAGAGACGAAGAGCCCGTGACCGAGCCTGGAAATGGAAATCAAAGCGATCTCAACATTCATCAGGCACCACATACTGGAATTTATGCAATCAGAAGCAAATCCAACTTTTTTTCAGTTTTTATTTCAAGCAAGATAGACGCAAATGATATCGTTGGTACTAAATATGTTATCATCGATGAAAGTTCTTTTATCTTTCAAACATCTGGCGAAGGAGCACTATGCAAGAAGAGTAACATTATTTGCGAAGTATGCAAAGATGAAGTGCGATTATTTGATAGCCGTTTGGAACTAACTGAAGAAATATTCTGTAAGATTCTGTCTGACTGTCGAGGCGAATGTGATCTGGAAGTCAATGAAAATGAAAAAAATCTAGAAAGTTCTCTCGACTCGGAGGAAGAGGAGGCAGACTTTACTGCTCTAACTAACATTTGGAGTAGGAGGAGATCAGTGCGACCTCCTCGGCGCATGGAGGACTTTTTCTAGTTTGTTTACTGTAGCAAAATACGGGAGCTTTTTACACATATTGCAACCTGTTCCCTGTCCTGTTATTTAACTTGTAATAAGTCAATAAGTTCCCAAAGTTACATTTAATCTTTCCCTAAACTGTACTAAACTAACAGCATTAACGCAATTTTATCGAGGTCTACTTCAAGTAATTTGAGACCAACCAAACCCAAACACAGAGCATTCGTTTCTTCAAATGCTTCTTGTTAAAATAGGACATAGCCGCATCATTCCGATGTAAAAATGTATGTATAACCGTTAAACCTTCCCGCAGATGTTTGATGAAAGATACAACTTCTCCAGCAAATATGAATAGGTCTGAGATATGATAACCGGCAAACAATAATACTCCACCAGCACTAAACTGAACGCTTGAAAATGCAAACGCCGGTTAACGAACATGCGATTATTGTCTCGTAAAAGTCGGTTTTTATAGCTTACGACTACTTACGAAAAATAACGATAAGTAACCCCGGTGAATATGCAATAAGTACAACTAGACGCTGGGAACTAGACAGGAGTACTGAACTCTACCGTAACGTTTGGCTCTTCGACTTCATTTTGGCCCCCTAATTTCTGGATTCCTAAATGCATGTTAATGCATCTTTGATAACTGCAATAGCTACTACACTTCACAGTGGACTGAGACTATTGTCGCTGTAGTGGGATGTTAGAAGCGATGGTCAAACCTAGATAACCAGGTTAGTGAATACTCAGTTTAACTAAGAAAACTGACATGTAACAATTTTCATCTTTGGGAAACTACCCTACAGCTTTAACACTAAACCCGGGCTTCTGATCTTTTTAATTTACATGATAACGGGAAAAACAAAATGAGGGGCGGGAGTCGGGAGACAAGGGAACAAAAAGGTACGGGAGGCGGGAGAACGGGGTACGGGAAGCGGGAGATTGTGACCCCCCTGTCCCCCCCCCCACGAGCTAGGATCCCTTGAAGATCAGCTGAACTTATAGCGGAATTTGAAATACCTTGAGTTTTTTTTACAGTTGATTTTTATATGCATTTTGACGGTTGCCAGTAAAAAATAACTTTTTTGACAGTTGATGGTTGCTGAATTTTTAGACCATCTAACGGTTGATGGTAAACGCCATTGAGACCCTCTAGATAAGGGGTGAAAGTCGCCCATCTCACAGCACTAATTTCACATGCCATAATTTGACTCTGTCGGACATAAAATACTACCATGGATGACCCTGATCTGCCATCATGCAGTCCTTCTTCCCTTTTTCTGATCGCCTGATCGCAGGTAATGACCACCCCTAGTACCTATCTCTATTGGGGGCATTTAGCACTAATTCCTTCATAATTTACATTGTATAAAGGAATTGTAATAACTACAAAAACCGTGGACGAAGATCCTGCTGATTATAAACGTTGGATCTGTAGAAAAGAGATCTAATCAGCCAAAGTATTAAAAAGGACAAGTCCAAACAACGTGTATTGTTTTTACATAACAATATTTCGGCTGGCCATACCAACCTTCTTCAAGTTTAAAGATGTTAATGAATTAATTTTATGATAGGGATCACAATATTATATGGATGGAGAATGTCGCAATAAAAAATAGTAGGGATAAAAAAAGATACACTGTATAACAAAACATGCTGTAAGCAGTCTGGCAAAGTCTCCTCTAATCCACTCACAGCACAAAGCCGGATATGACAATTCATACCGATATCAGTGAAATCATTGGTTAGTGCACACATGACTTCACGCTTGAGACATCTTTTCCCTGGGGGGTACTCGATAAATTTTTATACATGGAGACTCCTCCCCGAGGTCCAATCCCAATCCCTTATATACCATGCATTTTTCACGAAAAAGGTTCCGCTTTCGGGTGGAGGCTCCCGGATCCTTTAGACAACCAGTCTCTCGTACATACAGGCTCACACAAGCCGTCCATTGCAGTTCATTGTCTCTGTTGAAAAAACGATCTGCATTCTGAAAAAAAAGGGAAAAGTACCACCGCAATAATTCATTTGCAATATTAAATTAAAAAAACCAATAAGGACTAAAGTTGATAACATAATTAAGGGGTAATAAATAGCATTATTTATCACAGACAGTCATTTTTTTGCATCTGTTAACGATGCCATTTAACACCCTCCAACAAACTTCGGGGTTCAACAGCAGTATATATTTTTAAAACATATCATAACATTGTGCTGAACATTTACAAAATAAAATTACTTATAAGACAATCTTTTATTTAGTTTACTCACTGCCTGAACAATGTGCTCATAATGAACTCGAATTCGAACTCGAATCCAAACTCCATGTTATAACTTCGGGATTCGAGCCTACGGCTTGGAATGCCGAATGGGTTTAAAATGGACGTTCCGTCCTGACGACCTTAGTCCAAGTTTCACTACCATGAACAAGTTTAGTCTACTAACCTGTGAATACAGCCGTTATCTCTCCTTTTTCCACGTCGTCTTACTCTATCCAAATATTTTCAACCTTTACCGGAGTTGCACGAGTCAGCTGTTCTGCAGTCAATCCCGAACTCTCTTCGACCACGATCAAGAGAAAAGTACAGACGATCATGATAGCGAATAAAATAAAAAGAATTCTGTGCATAAAAGTTACATGAGTACACAATTCAGGTCTGGATATTTTCGTCACTTGGTTTTGCGAAAACTGGAAAATCAAAATATCCATCTTTAAATTAAATAAGAATGAAAATGTCAAAATGCAAGGGATGATACCTCCGAATAAACACCAAATGCGGGAGCAAACTTAATATCATGGTAATCTTTTGTTCATTTTATTCAACGTTATTCAATTTGCTCTCGGGAATCCATTATGCTCCAATGTACTCCTAGTTTTCTCTCTTTTTTAATGTTTGTTTTTGAACAAGGTTATTGAAATTATGTTTTCAAGTCATTTGCTTTATTTCTTCCCATTATACTACTACATAGGAAATTTCTGCAATTCGATTGGCGTAGAGCAGTGGTATTTTCAGCTTTTTTTGAAATACCTGCATGTGAAAATTATAAACCTTTTTCGGCTAAATAATAGCACGATTTGTACATGATATTTGGCATAACTACCACTCGTGATATTTCAAAATTGTCTCGTATAACCATTTCGAATTGAAATTGACGCTTTGAACGAACCGGACACTTCAGCTAGCGCTCCGCGTTCATTTGTTGCTTGGCTAGTTAAGATCGTTTCTTTTTTTCTTTTCTTTCTTCGTTGACTAATGGGTGACAGAGTGAAAGCATTAAGAAGAGAAAACGATGATTTAAAGAGACAACTGAATGAGCTGAAGAAGGAATTTCAGTCAATCAAGTCCAAGATGGCGGAACAGAAGGATTGCCAGGAAGCGGCAGCTACCGCTTTACCGAATACACAGGATGTCCAATTCCTCAGCGACAGCTACGATGCCCTTGTTAAGTCAGAATCGAGCCTGTCAAAAGCGCTGGAAAATTTTTCTCGTCGGTTGGATTTATTGACAGTTAATGTTGACAGAATTGACAAAGCTATCGACGAGATGCTCTACTACAGTTACCAATATAACTTGAAGATCGTGGGCGTTCCACTTATCTCAGAAAGTGAATCTGTACAAGACACCGCGGAGTTGTGTGTAAAGCTATTTTCTGGCCTTGGAGTCGATGTCTCCATGTCAGAGATCGACATTGCCCACAGGGTTCCACAGCGAGATACTTCAACCGGTAACGGCAACCGAAGACAGCCGAACCCGATAATTTGCAAATTCACTAGAAGGATGACACCTCGGACACAGTGCTGGCGTCAAGA
Organism: Porites divaricata; assembly: GCA_038088405.1. Classification (NCBI taxonomy): domain Eukaryota; kingdom Metazoa; phylum Cnidaria; class Anthozoa; order Scleractinia; family Poritidae; genus Porites; species Porites divaricata. The sequence goes on along the minus strand of JBBMOI010000006.1, from coordinate 30,566,689 downwards.
GGTAACGCCAGTCGACTAACTACCGAGGACCTGGATCTCCCGTCCACAGCTGAAATTAATCGGATTGCAATCTACAGCCACCTCACGCCGAGACTACAAGAGCTGTTACATTCAGCGAAGGCGCACCAAAACACATACAACTACAAATGGTGCTGAGCAAAAGGCGCAGTAATCTTCCTACGCAAAACGGATTCTTCTATCATAATGGCGATTCGTCTGAGGTCGATTGACGACTTAACTAAGTTAAGACTGCGTGAACGCCCTGAAGCTCGATCGGAGGGTCCTTGCAGCTAAGTTAAAACTACTATTATGTTTTATCACTGATATTATTATGAAAGGCAGGAACAAAACTACAATGAAATCTATTAGATCTACATTGAAGGTTTTACCGTATTATAGTTGTTCTGGAAATTTGGCACAAATTCATGGCCAGTTTAATAATTCAGTGTCGACCACATGTAAAACTAAAAAGGAATTAGACAAGCTTACTAGCCTATATGACTTAGATTTGTTTTCTTTAAATACAACCTTAGATCATAATTTGAACCCCGCTAATTACTCCCCCAACGGAATAACTAGTCGATATTTCTCCCCCCATAGTTTTAAGGAAATGAAAACGAAGTTGTCGAAAGATGAGACTATCTCTAGTTTTTCTGTTTTTCATAACAACGTAGTCAGCCTTAATCGTAACTTGGAAAATCTTCAAACGCAACTTCTGCATGAAGTAGATTTTCATTTTAATGTCATCGGAGTTACTGAAACAAAAATCACCAATGCTAATTTACAAATGTGCACAGCACATATACCTGGCTACGAATTTGAATATGTTCCAACACCTCTGGCGTCGGGGGGTGTAGGAATGTTCATTGATGAATCGCTTGATTATCGTATTTTAGAAAAGACATCTAATGAAGCTTTTCAGGTATTGTGGACTGAGTTCTCCTTTGTGAATAAGAAAAATGTTATTTGTGGAATCTTTTATAGACAGCATATCTCACCTGAAATCTTTCAATCATATTTTGATGAGATTATTGTAAAATTTGCGTCCTCTGGGAAACACATTGTAATCATGGGGGACTTCAACATTGACCTTCTAAAATGCGCATCATCTTCGTATAGTCACGACTTTTTGTCATCCCTTCAAAGTTGTTTTCTCTTTCCCTCAATCGACAAACCAACACGTGTTCGCTCTGACCTCCGCCACCTTAATTGATAACATCTTTATTAATAATCCTGATCAAGTTGTGGCTTGTAGAAATATAATCTCTGATATAAGTGATTATTTTTCGCAATTCTGTATTTTGAAATCTATAAGGATAAAATTAAGATAAAAAAGTCAAAAGTGCGGGACTTTTCTAGATTCTCTAGGGACAATTTTAACGCTGATATCTCGAATGTGAACTGGAATGCACTCTTGAATAAAAAACCGTGTGATGCGGACAATTTATTTTCTTCTTTTTATAACAAGTTTAACAAACTAATAAATCAACATGCACCTATGAAAACAATTTCAAACCGCAAAGCAAAACAACTCTCTAAACCATGGATTACCAAAGGTATAAGAACCTCCATTAAAGTTAAAAATAAGTTATATGCATCTGGTGACACCGCCAATTATAAAATCTATAGAAACAAAATTTGTACCTTAACGCCTTTAAGTAAACAGCAATATTATTCCAAATTTTTTAATGACAGCTTAACTAAAATGAAAAAAACATGGGAGGGAATAAACAATGTACTTGCCCGTAAACTAAAGAACACAAAACCTATTACTTTTATTAAGGACCCTAATGACAATGATTCTGTCACCAGTGACCCAAGTAGAATAGCCAACTTTCTTAATGACCACTTTGCTTCTGTTGGACCTAAACTGGCAAATAAGTTACCAACCGTTCAGCGTAAATATTTTGACTTTTTGAACAGATCTAACTCTCCTGCTTCTTCGTTTGCTTTCAACCTAGTTACCCCAGCTGAAGTGGAATTGGAAATTTTGCGCATGCCAATTAACAAATCTCATGGTTTATATTCATGTCCTACTCAATTGTTGAAGTACTCGTCAAATGTGATCAGCAGTATACTCGCGGAAATAATTAATCTTTCTATTTCGACTGGGATGTATCCCACTAAATTAGAAATGGCAAAAATTATTCCTATCTTTAAAGTTGAAGATAATACTAACGCAAACAACTATAGGCCTATTTCTTTGCTGTCTAAATTTAATAGGATCTTCAAAAAAGTGGTCTTCTCTAGAATGGAATCTTTCATTGAGCAAAAGGACATACTTTCTCCATCTCAATATGGCTTCCGCAAAGCGCACTCAACTCAGCATGCAATTCTTGACATTGTAAGTACCATCCAGGATAACATGGGCAAGCGCTTGTTGTCATGTGGTGTTTTTATTGATCTGAAAAAGGCTTTTGATACAGTCGATCACAAAATTCTTTTGCATAAGTTAGATCACTATGGTTTTCGTGGTGTTATAAATAAGTGGTTCTCGTCTTACTTAGAAGGTCGAACTCAAACGACGCAAATTGGTTCCTTTATATCTAAAAGAAAAAATATCTCCTGTGGTGTGCCGCAAGGCTCAGCCCTAGGCCCATTACTCTTCCTAATCTATGTCAATGACATCCAAGAATCCTCCGACAAACTTAATTTTTTTTTATCGCTGATGACACGAATGCCGTATATGCTGACAAAAATCTCAAGTCCCTTGAGTCGACTGTAAATCAAGAACTCTGCAAGTTGTTCGATTGGTTAACGGCAAATAAACTAACCTTGAATATTAAAAAAAAAAAAAAAATTTGTCATCTTTAGACCGGCTCAGAGAAAACTTGCCTATCACCCTAAAATAATGATATTCGACAATGATCAAAATAAGAATGTGGCTCTAGAATGTAAAGAATTTGTGAGATATCTAGGTATAATAATTGACAATAATCTCTCTTGGAAACATCATATTGACCACGTAGCTATTAAAATGAGCCGAACTGTAGGATTGATCTGTAAACTACGGCATTTTCTGCCAAGACATACTTTTCTAACTATTTATCGATCTCTTGTTGCTGCTTATTTAACTTATGGTTTGACGGCCTAGGGCCAGGCATATAAATCGCACCTTGAAAAGCTTCTCAAGCTTCAAAAGCGAGCTCTTCGCTTTATCTATTTTTCTGCGCGAAATCAGCATGCAATTCCTTTATTTACTGACGCCGGTGTTTTACCGTTAAAATTTTTGTATTATGAGCATTTAGCTAACCTTATGTTTGAAATAAGACACAATAATGCTCCTGAAAACATTCAAGATCTCTTTCAAGATATTTCTGATATTCATTCTTATAATACTCGATCCTCTCTGCCTCTAATAACTTTTACACACAAAGTTCCAGACTCTCAATTCAAGTGAATTCATTTTCTAGAATCGGAACAAAAATATGGAATGAAATGCCTGTATCTTTAAGAAAACTTCCAAAAAATGCCTTTAAGAGGAAAACAAAACAAACACTTTTTGAGATCCTAGCTTCAGAAGGTTGTTATATTGATCTCCCAGAAATCGTTCAAAAAGTTAAGTTGAATTTATTTTCCTCTTAGTTGATATGTAAACTTTAATATCGTTTTAGTCTCTTGTCATTACTTGTTATAACTGTTGTCATTTATTATTAGTAATACCATTAGTTTATCAGTAGTCTCCAGTCATTGTTGTCAACTTTAGTTTCTTTAGTTCTTGTATTACTTTTATCTGTATTTAGTTGTACTTATTTTCTGTAAACATGACCCGCCTAGATTAGCTTACCTACCCGCGGGCATGTTATTGTACTTTTACTTCAAACACAAATGTTTTACTTCAAACACAATGCCAACTACAAATAATGCTATAACCTATACAAATATTTAATGATGACATGTTACATATTATAAAGACCGCTTTTTATGTTGAAATACATGTGATTTTACATGATAGGCCTTGGGGATGTTAATAATTTATGTATCCAATAAATACATGATTAGCCTGCTGGCTATTTGACAAAGGCAGTAGTGAGGGGGGGTGTAAGGCCGTCTTCTGTAATTTAAGCCGTTTTTAAAGATCTTTAGATTGAGCGGCAGCGCGGTCCGAGACCTAAAGGCGATAAAAGAACGGTGGTAGAGCTGAAAGGGAATTTAACATTTTCTATGTTTCTACCAACTGCAGCATTTAATTGGCCTAAAATAACGTTTGGTGTAATGATTCTCATGAAATGGCTGAAATGACTGCAGGGCCTTACCCTCTCTGTCCCGTTATTCTCACTTGTTAGAACGTATTTCTGCTTTCGGGGAAACTAACAAGTACTTTAATTATTTACATTTATATATATACACCCGTTTTCTGAAACGTTTTCATATGGAGAGATATATAGATAGATATATACTTTTGTTTTCTTGCACCTGCGCCCGTGTGCATTTTTCACTTGTCATTGTCCAACTTGTGAAAAAACTCGGTTCAACGATAATTTTTTTCTTCGTCGGGTTTTTTTGTTCCAATTTGAAAAGAACATGTCGTTTTGCGTTTTTTTTTTTAGAAAAATGCATGCGCCCTGCAATACAAATTTGCAATGACGAATTATATAGCTGATTTTGGGAATGAGAAAAACATCCCGCGAAGCAGCCGAGTTATATGGGGTCACCGAATGGTAGGCCAAATGCCATGGCATCTGTAGCAAGTGACGAGGCATTTTTATTGATGGAGTGTATTAAAAAATGCGCTGTCCAGGGGCGTGCTTTAAAGAAAAACTGTAAACTAACTTGAAAGCATTTGTGGCCGAGAGTTTATTCTGTCTTCAGTGAGACGTTGCCTTATACATGTCGTGATTTTACATGAAAAAAAGCGAGACATTAATATATATGACCAGCTCATCATGGTTATGATAAAGTCTGCTTCTATGAACGTCTTAGTCCGTTTTAACAACTGCTTTAATATTGTTGCTCCTTCCCACATATCCAATATGGACATCCACAGTCACATCTTCCTTCTCAGAAAAAAAAGAATCAACGGTTTCGAAAATACTTTTTTTCATTTTATCTGCGTTGTTTTAAAAAGGAAAATCTTTGATACTTTTGCCCCTATTATGTAACGACAACATTTATATGACCTATAACTGACCGAATTCCGCATTCTTTAATTTTCAAGAGAACGCAAATCAATGGAATTGCAGACAATATTCGTGCATTATTTTTTTATTGAAAAATTGGAACAAAGAACCTGAAGAAAAGAAAATTTATCGTTGAACCAAGTTTTTTTCACAAGTTGGACAATAACAAGCGAAAGTGCACACGGGCGCACGTGTAAAAAAACAAAAGTCGTTTTCAAAAAGGTTTTCATATAGAGAGACATGTAAGGCAACGTCTCACTGAAGACAGAATAAACTCTCGGCCACAAATGCTTTCAAGGTCTTTTAAGTAAGTTTACAATTTTTCTTAAGCACGCTCCTGAACAGCGCATTTTTTAATACACTCCATCAATAAAAATGCTTCGTCACTTGCTGCAGATGCCATGGCATTTGGCCTACCAATTCGGTGACGCCGTATAACTCAGCTGCTTCGCGGGATTGTAAGTTTAACTGAGGAGTGGGTGGTAACACCTACGAAACAAGTTTGTATTACACTTATGGTCATCAGAGTTGAGTGATTTTACTTTATGGATTATACCGCTCCTACACTGTAGAGCACTTTATTGGATCACCGGTGAATCTTCAACTTGGATAATATATATATATATATATATATATATATATATAAATTCGTTTTTTGAGTAGAAGGTATTTCGTAGAGCGCTCGACTCAATTGATTGAGGAGCATCAGCTATAACTTCACAGAAGTTCAGGTTTCACGAGTAATCATCGTTTTATTGCTACAGAACTGTTTCGTATGAGTGTGGTCCTTGCACCATACGAAACAGTTCTTTAGCAATAAAACGATGATTACTCGTGAAACCTGAACTTCTGTGAAGTTATAAATATATATTTTTTTTACTCCCGGCCTTTTAGTAAACAGCTTCTTAACATGTATAAGGAAGAAGCACTTTTTAAAGACAAAGGAAAAATTAAGGATTCGAATAACTGGGGGGTGGAGGGAATGGTCATCGTCTCGTGGCGGTAGCGCAGTAAACTTGTAGTTGGCATGTCTTAATATGTACGTAACTGAATGCCAATATTTTGTGCTTCCGGGCTGGAAATAAAAAGAATGTTTGAGAGTAGTATCTTAAAAAAAAAAAAACATACCGGGGGTACGCCCTATAATGGCCTATACGGGGGGGGGGGGGGGGGCGCTCCACCGGAAAGGGTTACCTTCTTTAGGCTTTAGATGTCTGAAAAGGTAGAGATTTCACTAGTTGAAGAACATTGAAGGGTAGGGAAATCTGTCATTTGGTTCTTGAAAGGGCCCAATAGGGCTATTAGATGAATGATATGGCTTTGCGAAGTCAAGAAAACGTTCTGTTCTTGAGATTGATTTCTATTTAAAAACAGTGTATTTACGTCAGTCAATCGGGATACAGAGTTCTAAACAAGGTATGTGGAAGGGGTAACATTTGTCAATAGAAGGTATAGGAAAGGGAACCTTTTTCGTAAGAAAAATTGTATATAATAAGGTAAGTGGTTGGACCACGGTCAACACGGGGCGGGTATAAACATTTTTGAGCACTTCCCCCGGGGATGGTCTGATCTCCCTTAGATTTTCAACATAACCTACACCTAGTCAGTATTTTTCGTTTCGCTTGTGCCATAGACCATTTTCGCCTGGGTACTATAAGAGGACACAAATCGCCTGAACTGTAAGTATCCTGGCGAGTCCCATACAATTCACTGTAACGTCCTTACAGTAAATTGTATGGATTTCTCCAGGATACTTGCAGTTCAGGCGATTTGTGTCCCCTCATGTGACCGCCGGCCGGGCGGCGGCGGGCGAAACGAGCGAACTACAAAAGAGAAAATCTGCAAAACGTGGAGCTGGTCCGACAGGTTAAAGAGAGAGTAGTAATCTCGGTCGCGACATCACACTTATGAAAATTAAAAAGAGAAAACAGTGGTCAGGAAAAGTCCCTGTCACAGATTTTTATGTGCGGGTTGAAGCTTTTTTTTTTTAGTGTTTGCCTCCGTGTTCTATTCAATCACACGGAGAATTTCTCTATTTGCCTGCCCGTACATATTTGTCAGAAAAACTTTACTCGAGCAAAGAGTATCGTTTTCAAACATTAAGCATTTTTGAGGAAAATGAAAAACGTCACCTTGAATATACAATTTGGTGATCTTGTCTGAGTTTTCTTTCCACCACATTGGAAATAAAAATTAACAAGACGCTACGGAGCGTACACTTCGGCGTCGTGGTGAGGAACTGATTAAGTGTAAATGCGGAAGAATAGTAAGAAATGAAATATGGTAAGAGTAAGGTGTTAATTTGTGAAATTATGGGATTTGTCAGGATATTCTGAAAAGAGCCATATTCAAGAGGCCTAATTGCCAAAAACTAGCATTTCAGGACAAATTGTCTTTGCGATAGTAGCCCAGTTATGCTCTGATGACTCCATACAAATCCTTCTAAATTTGACTTGGGTCTAAACGTTAATATGAGGTTACTGGCGGTGAATAACAAATCTAACAAAACAGACAGTGAAAAAAGAATTCTCTATTTTTCTTAGTCAGATCAGGCTTCAAAAACGGCATAGCAGTCTCATGTACAGATTAAAGATATGTAAGGCATGGGTAAGGAGTCAATTACGTTGAGCATGGAATTGCCTAAAACTCAATGTTACGAGTTCGAATGTTTTGAGGATAATTATTCACTGACTATCAGCCCGCAGGAATGTCGGATTAATACAAGGAAGTTTAATACCAGAGGAACATAGCCTTTGCAGAGCTTTAAAACACAGCATGCGCCAACACAAGGTTAATTTGAACTTAAGTAAAACTAAACAACCTCTGCCATTAATAACAAACTCTCACTTGACTTCAGATATCTTACGGCTTCCGCCAACTTGTAAACACAGAAATGGAAAATCGATCTTCGTCACAATTGACTAAACACAGCAGTCCAGCTCGTGGGAAAAAAACTTAGTTCGTCAAAAGAACTCGCTTGGAACTTGTATACCGTTTGATACATGGTTCTAGGAAATACTAAACAGGCGAATAGTAGTAGCTTTTCGACATATTTTATTGACTTCAGTAACTGATACAAATCTGCTGACTCATGCTGAAATGTAAACATGCCCTAATTAATTATTCATGAATAATCCAAAAACGTAGAGAACATTCGAGAATGTCACGCAACGCATGGAAGCAATTTTACTACTTATAAACACTCAACAAAGACAAAATCTCTTTGTGCAAGATCTTGTAACTTTAAATTCATCATAAAACAGTTCGAAAGGAGGGCTCACTCGTTAAATGTTTTATAACACTCGAAGAGAAATTTCGTGTCTCTGCTCGACCACGTAATATGCTCTATTTATTCCTCGAGTAACTTAAAGACTAGACTCGACATGATCTCAAGATAATACGAAGTAGTCCGGTCTCATTTCGTGAAATAGCCGAAATAAGCGGAAAAGTCACGAACTTGCACGCCCAATCTTGTCCCGAAACTAGTGCATCATTTCATAACAATTTTTTATATGCCCGACTACCTTGGGTCGCAGTAGCGCAATCGGCTAATCCCTCAACTTAGAGTCCCCTCTGATCTGACGGGAAACACAGGTGAGTCGGTTCAAACCCCGGGGAAGCCAAAATAATAATTCTTTCTTCCTCGAAAAAGTTAAAGAATAAATCAAAGAAATCGAAGTGATCTCGAGATATCTCGAACTAATTCGGCTCTCACTTCGTCAAAGATGGCGGCCATGTCAACGACCCTGGGGCAACGCTTACATGTCAAAATCCCTACCTAGGGGAAGACACGCTCAGTCAATTTCCCGTGGGTAGCCCGCCCCCCCCTCCCCCCCCACCCTGGGGCTTAACATTGATAGGTGCATTAACAGGCAAACAATTGCCCCGGTTAGTAAGAAATGGATTTGGTGTTACTGCCATGAAAGTTTACTCGCCTTGAAAAATATCGTAAATGCAAATTACTGAGTAATTATATATATAACCGAAAATTGGAAAACATATGATTTGAAATCTAGCCCGTGTACAGCCGCCCCTCTCCTCGAAAAAAAAATTGAGGAGAGGGGCGGCTGTACACAAGCTATTTGAAATCTAGTGTTGTTCTTTTGAAACATCTTGGAAATCCAAGCCATATGTATTACACGTCGGCTATGCTGAATTCCAGGACGAAAGAAGGTTTTTTTAAGAAAATTTGTCAAGTTTTTCTTCTCGAGGCTCAGAAATTTTTTGTTTTGCTGTTTATTTTTATCTTTTTGTTAAATTTAGTGGTTTATTTTGATCCGCGACACTTACCCGCACCCTCACCCGCACCCGCACCCGCACCCGCGACCTCTACCCGCGACATTTAGGCATACTCAATGATCGGTGGGAAACGAAGCTACTTTTAGGAGGCAAGCGCAACTGCACGCTGGAACGGAAGTGAAATGAACAACCTTAATCCAATTCAGTTTTCTTGACGCTATTAAACGTTTCCCCCGACTTTGAACAGAAAGTTTTTTTTATTCTCTTTCTCCTTCTTGTGTATATTTTGCATTTCGCCCAGTTTTTTCTCGTACCTTTTAATTTTCTAGCAAACTAGAACTGTTCAGAATTCCTTCCCCCACCCCCTCGCCCCCCTATTTGAGTGAACTTTCACTCAGTCTGATTCACAATAATTTTCGAACGGTCACAAAGTGAAATTTGAAATGAAATTTTATGTTGGTATATTAAGCTCCTTCTTTTTTTTCCCGATAGCCAGAAATGTTTTGAACGTAAAGGCTAAAGTGTCGGTGTTTTTCACGACTCGGCTTGTAGACTGACCTCACCACCAGTATTACACCACACGGACATAAATTCTGATTCCGGAGAGGGTCAAAAAGTAACTGATGGGTCTCTGAAAAGCAAAATGCAATCACCTTGGGGCTAGCAGGCTATATAGATGATGAACTCATTGTTTATATTAAACTCTATGACCGTATCCCAAAAGTCGAGCCAGCCCGGGGCGAGCGAACACAATTTTGGCGCCACTCCACGCCAGTATGTTTGGCGGGAAATTGACTGCTTAGTCAAATCTCCTAAACCCCATGACCATGCACCTTTCCAAATATTGCCCTTCTAATCATTGTATAGTTAGGGCCTCCCTTAAGAATTTGCAACTATTCTGATTTGTATATAGAAGACTGTTTAACAGTCAACAGTTTCCATATCTTTAATGTCTCGTAAACAACACGTGGTGCATGTTCTGATCTCTGCCCCCCCCCCCCCCTCCCCCATCCATAACAAAAAAATTTCAGATCAACATTGAAGGTACAAACAAAAAATGACCATCTCAAGGCAAGGTTCATCACTGTAACTTACCACATAAAAGTATTTCGTTGTTTGCCATCGACTGATTCTGTTCCGAATACTAAGGTCCCATAAACAACGGCAGCGTTTAGAAAGAGCCTGCCCTTTTCAATTCAAGAAAACTCAAGTAGCAATTTCACCAACGGACATAAGCCGTAAAAAGAGGACCGCGTCAAATAGTTCATAAAAACACAAACGCCTCATAACACCTTTACTTCAGTCTTTCTTCAATAAACTAATTTTTTAAGGATAAATGACGCCAGAATGCGCGCGCGATTACAAGCATAGTAGGCTTATCATAGAAAATTTAACCAATGCACATGAAAGCGCTTAAGACAGGGACTATGGGGAATTGGGAACAACGTGCGTACCGCTGGAAAAAATATTAGCTAGTTCCCTGAATAGACACAATTAAAACCGTTTTTGTTCAGTAAGGAGCTGTTAGATCGGGGAAAGCGACATAAAGTAGATCACATCAGAATACGGCACAGGACTAAGCCTCAAAAATCGCAGGATAAGCATGCAACATCAATCATCATGTAAAACAAAGAAAAATTCCTTGAGGGAAAAACTTATGGCTAGGGAAAATACTCGAAAGTAGAAAGTTAGGATCGGAGCTTCTTTTCAGGTAACATTTCCTCAGGCCCGTACATGCGTAAAAAAATCTATAAAGGTTAACAAAAACGATCTTCTCCCTGAGTAAAAAAAAACTTAATTGACTGGACAGTGCTCTAAAAATAGAAACTGAGCAACGTTTTTTTTTTCTATATATTTGAAAGAAAAGCTATAATGAATTCAGCGGAGCTCACATAAAGACCAAAGAAGCATATACCATTAAGGCACCAAGCCAAGGGAAAATAGAGCAAAAATTTCCAATTTTTCAAATGACGAAAGCACAACGTTACCTGTTTGACACCAACGAACCTATGAAATCAAGGTTATCTTCCCAAGTGACAGAATATATCTTTCATTTTTTCTTTTTTTTCCAAGCAGTTACCGTAAATGATCGATTAAGCACCGCTTCTCGAATAAACGCCGCTACGGAATAGGCGCCGCAGGGCTAATTTCATTTACAAATAAACGTCCTACCTTTGTTACGGCGCTTGATATAAAAAGATACCAAAACCATATCGCTCGACAAACAAGACCACGACCTACTAGTGAGTTCTAAAGTTTTAATATACGGGAACTTTCGAAACCAGGTTCATATAGCAGTTCGAGGTGTGCATATTTGTCCTTTTTCTTGCTGAAGTCTGAGTTCTTAAGGCTGGTTTTCACTAGCGACGGAGTCGGAGTCGGGGTCGTAATCAGAAGCGTCGAGCTTATGATCTGGTGAAAACAGCGTTCCGATTCCGCTTACGACTCCGTCGCTTACGTTGCCTAGTCCCTGTACGGCGTTTTCCCATTCCCTCTCGGTCAATTCATTTCGGTGACGTATCCGAGGCGAACGGACCACGTAACCCAAAACGCTTTGGTCGCGCGGAATAATGAGGCCTAGGGACTAGGCAATAGTGAAAACCAGATTGTCGGAGTCAGAAGCAGAAGCAGAAGAACCAAACCAATCACAAAGCGTGGGAACGTGCATTCTGATTGGCTTATCCTTCCGCTTCTGCTTCCGACTCCGACAATCTAGTTTTCACTAGATCATAAGCGGACCGTAAGCGACGGAGTCGTAAGCGGAGTCGGAAGAAAATGGAAACGTTCTGATTCTTCTGACTCCGATTCCGTCGCGCTTACGACTCCACTTACGATTCCGATTTTTGATTTTCACCAGGTCATAAGCGCTCTTACGACTCTGCTTACGACTCCGACTCCGACTCCGTCGCTAGTGAAAACCAGCCTTTAGTGCTTTACCCGTAGTTGAAATAAGCGCCGCTCCCTAATAAGCGCCGCACCTTTAACATGGAAAATGCAATAGGTTATGTACGATGGGCACAGATTGGTGGACGTCTTATTAACAAGCACATTACTACTACTTGTCTTCAGAGGCGGTTTGAGTTTACGAGCAGAGAAAATTAATCGGCACACTGATATTGTCGAAAAGTCCGTGAGCATGGTGAATTATTTTACATTAAACTGCAGACACATCTTCAGTCACTCCGTGAAAGAACACCCTTACTATTCGCGATCGATATCGGATAAACACTCTGGTCGCTAACTTAATTTTCTTTGCTGTTTCCTTTATTCAGAATTAGGACCAGGGTTGGATACAGACTAGTGCAACTAGTTTCCAGAAACTAGTGAGAATTGTTAAGAAATTTAAAAAAAACCTAAGAGTTCCCGAGCGTCGAAAGAAACCTGTGGAAAGCAGCGAAAGTTTCAACAGGAATGGCTCGTGAAATACCCTTGGCTTGTTTATTCCAAGTACTTGGATGGTGCGTTCTGTTTGCCTTGTGTCTGTTTCGGAATGGAGAGTGGCAAAAATGGTGCCAAACTAGACAAGCTGTTTCGATCCCCTCTTACATTTTGGACGACGGCATGTGGAAAGTTCGACAGCCAAGCGAGCGGAAAGTCAGAAATTCACAAATTTTCAGTCATGGCAAGTCTCATGTAAAAATTCATTTTGGTGGAAACTAGTCACAAAAAATGCTGGATCCACCCCTGAGGACTTTCTTGAGTTATCCAAACATGGACTAGCGATTTTAAGCTTTTCAAGAAAACTAAAGTCTGGAATTGTCTCTAGGGTGGGGCATTTGCACACAGTTTTGAATCCCCTCGGTGGGGTGACTGGGGACTTTTCTTATCTCCTATGATCATCCCTCATTCTTCTCAACCTCTTCCAAACCAATTTTCCTGTTTATCACAAAACACTTAATTTTTTTATTTTTTATTTTTTTTAACAATTTTTATTGAATTAAATTAAACACAAGTCTTACAATGTTATTTAAGAGTAAACATTAATTAAACAAATTGAATTTTACAATTCCACATAAATACATACTAACCAAAAAGGAAAAAGGAAAAGGGGTAACCATAACAAAGATAAAAAAAATATATATATTATAAATAATACAACAACAACGACAACAATATGGCATTTTTACGAACCTCTGAGTATCAACTACTATTAAGTGCATTAGTTAGCTTCTCCCACTTTTGAAAATGAAAAAGAAGTTTATTTTTCTCCCTGGCGATATGGAGCTCAATATTGAAAACACGCCCTGCCCTAGCAATAAAACCTCTAATTGAAGGTAAGCTATTATGATATTTCCTACAGTAGATATAATATTTACCTAATAACAAAATATGATTAATTAGAATATAGTCTTCTACAATATCAAATTTTCCAAATATCACATCTGACTCATTAATTGTCTCAACATGAACATCACTATCTCTTAGCCAGGACAGGACATGTTTCCAAAAGTCAGAAGATATCCTACAGGAGAAGAGTAAATGCTCGACAGATTCCGATGCTTCTTGACAGAAAGTACAGTTTGGCGATTCCACCACACCAATTAAATTAAGTTTCACGTTTGTAAAGACTATACAATTTAAAATTTTGTAATGAAATTCCCTAATCTTTGTGTCTAAAGTGCATTTAAAGGCCAAAGTGTAAACCTTTTCCCAATCAATATCTATATTTGAGTACTTGTTTGATAATTTCTGTTTCGCGGTGGGCGCAATTTGCTTTTGCTGCAGAAAGATTTGATAGATCTGTTTGGGAGAGATATCAAGGATTGGCACTACATTACCGCTTGCCATCCTAATAGTTGGGGTAATTGGTATGGGGTTGGCTGGTGTTACGTTTGTAGATGCTTTAATAAGTGAGCGCCATTCTGCGGGAATCGAAGGAAAGACCAAGAATCTCCTCAAAACGAGTTGCATGATTGAAGCAAAATAACTGAAACTGTTGTTAATGGTGTACAAGACAGAATGAGTCTATTTATTACTTTGCTACGCCCAATTTGCAAAACCGGAAGTAATGATGTTTGTTTCAAGGGCTCATGTCTCATGAGTTTTGACTGAATCTTCAAACGCTGTAAATAAATGTAGCTGGAACTATCATCGCATCCTCGCTCACTAATAATGATAACTTATATCAATGCCATTATTTATTGCCTGGCTATGATTTTCACGGATTCTTCAGTTGAGTTGTTTGAAAGCAGGCGGTTTCACGTGAGTTGTAACGCCATGCAAGGAACGTGACGATCGACCCGCGATATGCGTGGGAAAATATAACTTATTTTCGATCAAGGTGGAAATTGGCATCTTTGTCGTCGAGTAAGGTAATACATTTCAATTTTCATTATTATGGTTAATTTTAAAAGCTCTGTTTTCGATAAAGGAACTGGAGGAAAATCAGGAAAATTTCAGTTTGACTGTGATGGCTTGCCTAGTCCCTAGGCCTCATTATTCCGCGCGGCCAAAGCGTTTTGGGTCACCTGGCCCGATCGAAAATGTGAATGTTTCCCGACCGTTCGCCTCGGATACGTCACCAAAATGAATTGACCGAGAGGGACTGGCAAACGCCGTACAGGGACTAAGCATAAATATAACAAATTCATTTTCCTTTTCCTCATACAATCTGCCTTTTTACACTGTTTTTCGCAGCAGAGCTATCGTTTATATTACAGAGGCTAATTTTGTTGTAGACCACTCAGATTTAGTGACAGAATTTCTATGATCGATTGTAATTTTGGCAACACCTGGCGAGTAATCGGTGTAAAGCTCATTGACAAAGTCGCTAGAACACTCTTCCATTCATAACTTTTGTTTCTGCTCCATTAAATTTGCCCAATTTTTTTTTTATTAACGAACTAGATTTAACTACAAACGATGAGTATTCAGGTTGAGTGGCAACCTTCAAAGCGATGTGGCAAGAGAGATATACGCCTTTGAATTTCTGTTAATTTTAGGGGTGTAAAAAATTCAAAAAGTATACACACCAAAAGTTTAATCGATCGTTGCGAAAATGTTGTCAATTTCGAAGTAGTTTCTAAAAATACAATAAAGAGGGATAGTTCTTTCAATGTGTATCGGCAAAGGAAGATAAGCTTTGAAGACAGAGCTGTAATCGAAGGCTCAAAAAAAACTTCTATAAACCAATATGGCGCCGGTCCGAAGCACCCAAAACCGGCCGTGTCGGTAATTTCCGAAATAGGAGGAATTAGAACCTAAAGTTACCTATTCCTTATTAAAGACCCCAAATCAAGCTACATGCCAATTTTTAGCCAATTCGGTGAGATAGTGTGGCAGCGACTTTTCAATATAGTTCGAATCTTACAGACAACTGCTCTTAATTCTCGCTTGTCAGTCATGAAGTCTTTAGGAATCTGATTTATACTTTATTGTTATTTATTATTATTATTATTATTTTAATATTTTTGTTTCTTAAACCGTGCCCGGCAGGTTAGGAGGGTTCTATCCATTGGGCCGGGGTTTTCTCCTCAGCTGTTTCCGCAGCGAGTGCGGTGAAGTTTTTTCATCCTGTTTATGCTCGTTGGTTCTCTCCCAGGTTTAGTTCTCCTTTATTTGTTTCATAGGCTTTTCTTGGTTTGCATCTTTGTAATTGTGGGATTAGCTTACTCAATAAACGCCGTGCGGCCTCCAGGGAGCACGCGATAGCATATGCTGTGTTGTTATTAGGGACCTTAAGCAAACACTTGAGGCGGTTAGGTGGAGGCGGCGATGGCCGCGCGGGAGTGGGTTGAGGCCGCCTCCTCTTGGCGCGAAATTAGAATATTTAAGCTGGCGTGGAAGCGGTGACGAGCTACGGCTGTTTTACCTTCACTTTAAGTGGTCCAATTTGACTTTGTTCGTGAATTTGACATGTCAAATGGCAACTTTTCGAGAAGTCCGAGACCTTCTAGCTTTCGCATGCTTTGAGGACATCATAGACGAGGACGAATTTCTGTTGTTGTGGGAACTTAACGATGTAGCCACATCCTGGAAGTTTATAGATTTCAAGAAGAATTTAAAGATAGGACTTAGCAGTGTGGGGAGAATGTACTTGGTATGTGCCATTCTACGAAATGCTTTGACTTGTCTCTATGGAAACATGACATCAGAGTACTTTGATCTAGACCCACCAACTCTGCAGGACTATTTTATTTAGACCGACATGGATAAGAGATGTAATCTGATAAGAGTTGAACTGAAACAGACATTTAATAAATGCTTAGATAGCACAGTGTAACAAGAAAAGAAATTCACATCTTATGACCACTCCCTCACTTTGAAGTGAAGCAGGGGCTGGTAGACTTGATGCATGCAAAATTAAACGACAATTCCCTGGTATAGACTAGAAAAACCAGTAAAATGTAACACAATACGAATCCCTTCGATTTAAACATGTGCATAGATAAAACTTAGAAACATCAACATCAGACCAACCCTAAATGACATTCAAAATAAAATAAGTTGGAACAAGCTCAGTTTGCATGTATAATCTGAACAACAGCCGATGAAGACAAGAACAAAAGCATTTCAAAGGATTTTTCCGTTACTTGTCAGCAATTTTGTTCAAAATCTGTAGTATGGCTGCATTCTGGTTTTGCATCATGCTGAGCATATCTTGTTGAATCTTTGCCTGACGCTCTGCTTCAGCTGATCGAGCACCAATCTTCTCCCTGAGAAAATCAAGAGTTTCACTTCCACTTCTTCTCGACTTCTTAGCTACAGGCTCGGCCTTTTCTCCCGCGTTTCTTTTACTCGTTTCTCCGAGCTTTTCACAAGCTTTCCGCCTTATTTCTTCACCAATCGCTCGATCTGAATCAGCCTTTTCTTTGCTGGTGCCACCAAGGTCACTGGCCTCTGCCTCCTCCCATTTTTCTGATATCTCTTCCATCAGGATATCCATCTCGCTATCTTCGATTTCAACTCCACTCAGTTTCGCCTGATGTTTTCGCTTCGCGTTGAATTTGTCCAGCAGTAGTTTGAAATGTTCCTGTACTTGTTTCTTCTTCACCTGAAATTTCACAGAGGTTTCGTCATTCAGATGATCCGTGATGGCATTTCATACTTTTCCTCGATCTACAGTCCTTGGTTTAAACATCCATGGTTCTCAAGCTCTGACTTCCTTCGCTAGGATCAAATCGAGAGCTTCTGTCCATTCCATGATCGAGCTAGAAGAGAAAAAACAAAACCTTATTAAAAACAGGCTCACCTTTCGGGAATATTCCAAAGTTTAAGAGACAAATTAATCGGAAGAACAAAATAGCATTTTGTACAAGCGAGTACTTGCAATCTAAAGATTTTAAGTCTACAGGACGTAAACATCGCTCGAAACAATGTGAATCCCAGGAAACTCACCCATTTCTTTTGCTTTTTTCTCCTTCGCTGCGGGCTTCGCTCGCCATCGTTCTTCACTCTATAAATGTGAAGCGTGATTTTCGCTGTAAAGCAAAAGAAATATCAAATATTTTCAATTAAAATACAAGTATGATAATCAAAAAAACATTTCTTTGACTATATAGAGGAGTTTCCATGTCTGTTAGGTACTAAAAACCGGAAAATAAAGTGACCGTCTCTCGAGGCGGCCAAACTTACGTTTCTCGCCGCCGCCACTGTGAGTGGACGCGGGCAACACTCGACGTGATTATGCTAATTAGCTCGAGGGCGGGAAATTTTACTTCCGGTTGACCTCCACCTAGCCGCCTCCAGTCTTTGCTTAAGGTCTCTATTGTTGTCCCGCACGGGCATGGTGTCTGTAGGGAATTTAGACGAGAGCATTCTCTCAGAACTCTTTAGGAAATATTAGGGACTATTTTATCGGGATTTTGTTTGAACTTTATGCGATCAAATGTTTCAGTGAAGGTTTTTTTAGTTTTCGTGACTCGCAGTTTTTCCCGTAACTGATTTTAACCTTTGTAACCTTGAACCGATAGCGAGCGACGGCGTGATTTGTCATTTCGTGACTTATTTTTTACTTTTGTACAGTTTTTTGTGAATGATTGATGTAACGAAATTGGAATTGTAAGTAAATTTAGTGTTTCCAGCTTATGTAAATACAGGAACGCTCTAAGTAGCGTTGAGTCTCACGTGTTTGTAGATACGATAAGAAGTGAGGAGACGAATAGAGCTCGAGCGTTCGTCATTTGGAGGGGGGGAGGGGGCTCTGCATATAAAAGGGCTGGGGATGCTCGTCGTCTTGCTTAGGGGTGTAAATTTCGGATTTTGGTCTCACTTACGGTGTTCTGGGCAAAACGCTATTAAATTTAGCTGTGAAGATCTCGTTTAGGGTTGCACGTGCAAAAATGTAAAAATATGTGTATTGTCTGTGTTTTCAGTAACATAGTCTCTTTTAGGGGTCAAAAAAGCTTGGGCTACAGCAAGTGAAAAAGTTGAATTATGCTTTCGACCTACTGATGCACAGGCTCCAGAGGAGTTGCTTGTGAATAAATGAATTACTTATTTAAAGTCTCACCTTGAAAAATGTTTATAGCTGTCGTTTAGCGCGGTTAATTAGCCCAATGGGATCTTTATGAATCTACTGTAAAGGATTTCTTTGCTTTGTAACTGATCCAGATCGACTTCGTTGTTCGCTATTTTGAAAATCAATAACCGCAAGCTATATCCTCGTTGGTGCACAGCAGGTCGTCCGAAGGGTGACGGAAGACCGTCGCCCGAAGCGCGTAGTGGCGAGTAAAAAAAGGATAAGGGAGGATACTTGTACCACGTGACTTAGTTCGTTGTGAACCACATTTCTTGGTGACTGGAGATTTGTTGTGCACATGTCAGCAGTCTTTGATGTCTTAAGGAGGTTTCGCTTGTGTAAAGGCTTCCCCGAGGACTGAGACGCAAAACGCACAGGCAAAGACGCAAGAGGTAAGATTGTTGGGACCACCGAAGAATGGCTCAGTCGTGATGATATCACAGTTGCCTTGTACCTCCGCTCTACTCAGTATTAGGTTTTATTGCAACAGTACACACGACCTGTAAATCACTACCCGTCACGATAATTTAAGATTCTCCAACAAAACTAATGAGTTGGGCTTAACGTGATACAGCATTGCACAAAAACATTACATTCATGGACTAAAGAAAATCGCTTAGTTATTCAGATCTAGAAGGCACTTTGGAGAAAATTGGAACCCTTATTTAGGCGTAATAAAAAGCTTCACGATCACGCTTCAAAAGAGTGTGCTACACAGTCGTTTTTTAGTGTCGTCACGCAACGCTCCTTCCTGCTAATAACCACAGTAAATCGATATGTGTGTCATGATCTCTCAGTGTGAAACATGCAGGTAAAATCATATTTACTCAGTGAAAATGTAGAACGTTCCAGAGCATAATCTACTCAGCGAAAGAAAAAAACTTCATTGAAACGAGCAGCATTTTGGCATGAGGTAAACGTCGTGTAGGTTTACCATCTCCTTTTATTGCTCTAATCTTGAACAAATTTACTTGACTACGTCATTTTCGTCATCATCTGTTGCGGTGTACAGGTTAGTCGGTTTATAGAATGTGTAACGAAACTGTAACGCCGCCGCGATTAAAATAACCCATTTTTTCAGAGGTTTTCGACGGTTTTTGATATTCTAATAAACACATCTCCTCTGGATCCTGTGTATGGTGCGTCATTTGAATCATTGTCTAAAATAAAGTGTACGCTCATTATTGTACCGAACTTGTGGGGCACAAAATAGCTCGCTTAAATCATAAATCCTTCTTTTATTTAAATCACCGTCTGCTCGTACATTTCCTCTCCGTTGAACGGGAGAGGCAAATTAACGACGATTTACTTGTTGTTTTTTACTCATCATCGAGGTTCTGCTCATGAACATTCTTCCTTGTTTCAACATCTGATGTATTGTTGGTTTTCACATGACGTCACTAAAATTCAAACTAAAAAACTATCGATCCTACCGAGATTTTATTTTCACGACGCATTAGAGCAGCTAAAAACAAATTTCCATACAAATTTTCGCTTCAAAAGGATTCTTGGTTTTGTGATAGAGTACGCTTGAATTTCTAAGCTTTTGCATGACGCGGTATTTACATGACGCCCAAGCTAGCTGTCATGTAAGTTAAAAAAATGACTTATTTTAGGAAATTTTGCTATCTAAACAGTTCATGTATTAGAAAAAGTATTACTTTAATGTTTATGAGTTTCTCGAAGAATAAATTCACTCTTTTGTAGCAAAACTCGATAACAGATGTTTCTGCTGGTTTCCGTCCGCCATGTTGGAGCTCATCCGGACGAGCTCCAGTATGGCGTCTCCATACAGAGCTCTATAAATTTGGGTAAAACATTTCTTCGGATATCTCGTATACGAATTATTCCTTCGACCCAAATCTTGGCGAGGGTCTTTGTATATTTGCCTCCTTCCATTTGCAAGATTCTGGACTTTATCTGTCGAATGGTTTTGATTTTTATTTTAATCTATTTTGAATGGCGTGCCACTGAAAACCAGCAATTCACTTCTTTCAAAGTTATCAACGCTCTCAAACGACAGAATTCGTGGAACGACCCATTCCGAAAACGCTCCACATCTTTTGGTGTGGGTCTACCACGAATGGTGTGTGGATTTGTAAGCGAGATCACCGTATAATCCATTAATTTTTGCAAATTTTTTCTCTCAAAATATAGCATTCGGACAATGGTACGTTGTTTTTCGAAGTCTTCACAGAGATTGAGAGCATCGTGTCGATTTTCATCCCCAGATTCTTCGCTACCATGACCCGGAACACGTGTTTACAAAACCATTATTTTCTGTCACGTTTTTTCGCACGTGAAGGTCAGAACCAAATTATCATAAGATCAGAGAGAGCACGTGTTTAAAGTTTTTGTTATGTCTGTTTTGCACTTACGATTTTATCGGCTTACTATGTCATATAAGCATGAAACGCAACCCGTTTTAACGAAAAAGATAAACTCTGATTTCTTACATGGAAGAAAAGCACTTAAACGTGATAAACATTGCGCTTTATTCCAGTCATCCCCTAAAATAAACCATGAAAGTCGTCACGATTCTTATCCCCAGTTTCCACGGTCTTCGCTAGAAACGCGGGGCCTACAAACTAGGTCCGACAAAAAAAAAAAAAAACGACTGCATTTTAAGAGTCTCGCGTTACTCAAGCACGCTCGACTAAAAAGAATGACATTTTCATATCAAATTCAGTTTGGTGTTCTAGGTACATGTGACAACTAAATAAATTATTGCTGTTTAACACTGTCCTACATAAAGAATTAAATGATTTAGGCCCGTAAACTTTGGTAGGAGTTCGCGAAGCCTTGGAAACAGTCGTAACTCCGCATTTCTAATGCAATGCAGACGCTTCGCGCCAGAAAGGTGACAATTTTCGCTCGATAATGGATCGTGTCTTGATTGGTTCTTTTGACATCACCGCGGGTAGTTAATATTTGTGGGCGGAACAGCAAGAACAATGGACTGCGAACAGGCGCTTTATTTTCCTCTTCCCCTCGTCTCGCGCTTCGCGCGAAATATCGCGTTCGCCCCGCTTAGCCTCATAGCACAAATGCAGCCCATAAGTCCTTGCGGCAGGTGCTATTTTCAGTAGGATGAGAGCCTGGGAATGAAGGGAACTTCCAATAAACAAAATGGCCGACTACGACTACTGGGTCAGGCAGCTCAGTCAGTGGGGCTATACACAGATTTGTGTGGCACACGGAACCTTGTTATGGCGGAATGAGGATAGAGCGGCAGGAGAGCTACAACTTTGGTATAGTCAAAGTAGGAACGAACACCGCATTTTTACCAGAAAGATCGCAGGAGGTGGCCGGGTGGTATGTAAAGATATTGATGTTTTTACTCTTTACTTTCAAAAGTGGACTGACAAAATCAAACCGTTCTTAACGAAGAAGTCGAAATTTCATTTCTTCCAATACTGAAAATAAAATAATAGAACCATGTGAGAGTGGACTGATAAAGGGTTTTCGTTCAGGTGCTCAAGAGTAAGAACTAAATTTTAAGGATCCATAATTGACTCTGGGATCGGAGTGACTGGGTTTTAAACTATGTACAATTTAACAATTATTTATACTGAACCCTTTTTATTTAAAAAAAATTGGCTTATTTATGTGTTTATGCAGTCACTTTGATGTATCTGTTGTAGTTCATTTTTTATCTTGTGTAATTTTTTGTTTTTCTTTTGTTTTTGGGTATATTAATGACTTGTATGCTATTTAAAAAAATGAAAATGAAACAAAAGAAAAATAAAAATTACCCGAGATAAAAAAATAACTACAGCATATATCCATTTATTATTTTATATGTTTTGTTCTTCATTAAAGATTAAATACAGTAAACACCCACTAATAAGAACCTGTGGATTAAAAACCTCCTGGCAGAAATTTGCCACTTAATTATTACCCAAAAATGCAAGAACCTGTTTAGCCTAGCCTGCATTGCAGCCAGCTCACGCACTCATCTAAACCATTTGTACAGTCTTCCTGCAAATTAGTGCACAAAAGCTCGTTCTATTTGCTGAGTCGCAAAGACATATGTGAGCGTTTCTGATGGGCAGGTTTCTTATGCGCCTCATGATAGCCCTGATTCTTATGTGTGTGTGACGGTTGGGCATGGTGACATGTCAAAATTCTCAGAAGGGAGTTGGTAAGGATCGTTTACATTTTACTGCAAACAATGAAAGAACAGTTCGAACTTTAAAGGCTTCTTCTACACCAAAAAAATGCTTTGAGAGAATTCCTTCAAGGCCAGAATTTGCTTCTAAATTTGACAACTGGTTTTCCAGAGTCTTCCAATCCCTGCAGATGCACTGCCATGTATTCTGCAATCTTAGCGTCCAAAAAATTAGGAAATCATGATGTTAACTGCCAAAAAAGAACTTACACACATGTAGCTATTCAGGTCCAAGCATTCTGCAGGGCTCGACGTTGCGACCTGTGGGGTCGCCAATGCGACTAAATTTTATTCACTGGCGACTAACTTTTCATGCCTGGTCGCCAGGCTGGCCCCAAGATTTTTTGATTTAGTTTTAAATTTCTTATTGAGTTCATTACTCTGATACTCTCATGTTCGCATATGAAGCCGATGAAATCGTGTTCGATTCTCCCTTTGGCTACTTTATTTACTTGCTAGCAAACGCAAAGTGAAATCTACATGCACGAGTCAGAATAGTAAACTTTTTTAATGCAAATTTCTATTGACATTGGAGTCCATCATGACAAAGTGTTGCATGACAACTCAAATGAGAGCCTTGCTGACAAATTATTATAATTAATTGTATTTTATTGACTTCTAATAAAGTACGTACCATTGAGGTCATGCTGTTTGTCGAACAGACTTCTCGCCAAATCACCTTTTCCCCCAAAATATTGACGATCTGTTTCTTCTTTGTGGAGAAGACTTTCGATCACGTGCTAGGCAACGAACTCGATTATGTTTCACCTATGTTCATTCCCGAACATCAATGCTGGGAGGCAAAACAAATGTTTGCAGATTTTGTTCTTTAATAGCCTAAATAAGTCTTTTTGTAATTCCAAAAATTTGTTTAACTGCAAGTGTATTTCGTTTCCTGAAGCTTGAATAACTCTTTGAGGGAATTTACGCTTCACTATTTACAGCCGCCCACGGGTAAGCGATGTTAATCAATGCGAACGGACAACGGGCGAGAACCGTGGGAAAGGAAGCCTTAAAATATCAGTAACGAGTTCTTCCAAAATAATTTTTCTAAAGCGACGGTGTTACAGACCCACAAAAAGACTGTCAGAGTATTTCAGGTAGAGGATCCACAGATTGACCATCGCTAACGGATACGACTATAAACGTTCTAACGGGTCAAGATCAGATGCTAACGAATTGACTAACGCCTCTAATTGATCAGCTAATGATCTAACGGATACGGATGAGTTGCTAAAGAATTTTCATTGATCTGTCTAACGGATGACTAACGGATAGCTAGTGGTCTAATGCATCAGTCAATTCCACCTGAGCCCAGCCCCCCCTCCCCCCTGGGCAACCGCGGGGAGTTTGCCAGACCCGGGGGCCGGGCATTGGCCAACCCCGGGGGCACCCCCGGGCTTTTGACACGCACGTGGTTAACTTTAAAACATGGTCGACATGGAGAATTTCTGAGATAAAGATCAGCAGTTTGTGGCGGATTCGCTTGTCCAGCAAGGGCTAGGAGACGTTTTTAAAGGTATGTTTTCTTAATTTCAAAATGTACTGTAATCTAAAAAGCCATAATTTCAAAGCAAATAGCGAAAGTGTGAATGACTTGTGGTGTTTTTCGCAACAGGCCGCATTTGATTCATTCTATATGGTATTTAATAAAATTCCGGTTTTTGGAAATATTAAAGGCTTGCAAATTTGAAATCAAGGACTATAATATGTATAATTAAAAACGTCTGTGTTAGAAGATATTTACGCATTTCACATCAGACCACAATTTTAGTGGTGTTCTGGTTTCTGAATTGTTTTTTACCATCGGTTTGCAACTGCTGCCAACTCGTTCAACTCATTTTGTGACCTTCGAATTTCAGAAAACGTGAATTGGGCCTCAAAACACGCTTCATTTCTTTGTTAGAACAACTGTTATAAAATAATTTGCTGTGAAAATCCCACAACATTCGCTATGATTTAAGTGTAACAGTTTTTTTTAAAATTCTGTGTCGAACTGTTGTTATAAAATAGGAGAACCGCGCGAAGGAATATAGGAAGGTCGACTTTTTTTCAGCGGGAGTTCAAGGTTTTAACTTTCTTTTTATTAAATATTTTTTGGTAATCATACGATAGATTTTCGTCATTTTTAATATTAAATCTCGAACTCTAATATAGCAAGATCGGGAGCTTTTAGTGTGCATGAATATTGTCATGTTTCGCAACTGGCCGCATTAGATTCACTCTATATCGAAAATGAAAAGTGGCATTAAAATGATTCCGGGGACGGGGCATTCGCCCTCTACTTTCATCCCCACCGCCGGGCATTTGACAGTTTAAGTGCTCCCGCCTCCTGGGAATTTGCCATTCATGAGAAAAAAAAGGCTAATTCCCGGGGGTTAGCCCGGGGGAGGGGGGGCTGGGCGCAGGTGGAATTGACTGATGCATAACCATTCAACGGAATATTGTTAGTGTACATTTTCTCAACGAAAGTCACAAATACTGACTATTGACGTTTAAATATCAACAGAATGTACAGAATTTAAAAACGTCTGCACAGCAAATCTATCGAATTTTATCACAACCTGATAAAAGTTCAGAGTTTGTGATAATTATTTAAAATTCTCACGGCATGATATGTGAAAGGGAAATTCAGTATTTCACACGCACCGAAAACGCAACGTATCATTGACACATACCCGACATTGTATTAAAAGTTATAAAGTTTTCTCCAAAAGTATTCTTCAGTGGTCGTTAATGAAAAAATAAATTAGCTTTTTCAACACAAACACGCTTGTATTATGGATATCAAACTTTCCGTAGCCATTCCACTGTTCCACTGTGGAAAATTAAAGTAGTCAAGTGCGGTAAACTGAGGGCCTTTAAATAACTTGATATATATGATAGCATTATAAACGAAATAAGCGAGAATTTTGCCTTGTGTTTGTGCCGCCTTCCTCCTTGTGTCAGTGTTCAGACCTTTAGTGTATTATATTCTATTTTTCTTGAAGATAATTTTTGGCGACTAGAATACTTGTCCTGGGGACCAAAAATGAAAACTTGGAGGCCAGGTGGCCCCAAGATTTTTTTCTGAAAGTCGAGCCCTGATTCTGGAGAAACCCAAGAAACTAAGGTTACTTAGACGCAAGAAAATAGCTTAAGTCAAGTCTTATTATTATAGGTAAAAGAAAATCATTTCATGGTCAACTGCATCAATGATCAAATCCTGTCAGACAACATCTGCAGAAACATAAACCATAGAAACTAATTGCTCAATATATATACATGGAACTGACCAGCTTCCTAACCTCTAAATGTTAGAGTCAATTAGGGGCAAAAGAAATTTGCTCAGTCAAAGTGTAGGATACTTCATGCATGCACAGTGCATAAACTACACAAACAAAGAGAGCAAGAAAAGCCTCTGCTGTTCATGCAAGCTAACTCTACGGTCATATTTCGTACTCAGTCTCTCTTGTTATGAGCTATTAGTCGTGTTTGGCTTGTCAACACTTAATGCAAATCATACTAATCACAAACTCATGGGTAAGAAACTTAAGCGAATCAAAAACAACGACATATGTCCTTTTGTCTCTGTTGCAGATGCTCTATAGAAAGGTTTAGATTGAGAATCTGGGATGCAGGCAAGTTTAGCCTGGCCAGACAAGATCATCTTTCCAAGCAAAGCTTAAATTATGATAAACAATTTAACAAAGGATGTTAACTATGAGTTGTAAAATTAATTTAAGTATTCATATATCTCGCTTGCTTTGTCGACAGTTCAGTATTCTTCAGGATATTTACTTTTTATATCGTATTTGACAATTTTTTCTGAATATTATTGAATGTGTACATGTGTATTAAATACACGAAAATCAAGGGCTTAGATTGGAGAGAAATAATTATTATATCTTTGCCAGAGAGCAAAAAAACGTGAAATTTGTGGCATTTCTGTCACCGCCGATAATGAACCACACACTCAATGCTCTACTTATTTGCATATAATGAAAGTTTACAACTCCTGACCAGTTAGCCTCACCATCTGCATCATTGATCAAGGTTTTGCTCATTATCTTCCTTCTTTTTCTCGACCACTGAGGTATTCACTTGTTCCAATAAGTTTAATCAATACTTTCCATTGATAGGATTAAGAACCTTATAATTAAGTACCTACATAGCCTAAATTGCCAATAAGTACCCTAAAATACAAGAACCTATTTTGCCAGACTTCAAAAAAAGTAAGTTTTTAATTTTACAAGATTTATGCCGTAAATGATTGGCCAGGCTATGGTAGATTGACGCACCAAAACTTGCAATAAGTTCATGAAGAACTGAACTGAGTGAGTTCACTAAATTGTCATTCATGTTTTAATGAGTAAACCAGTGCTGTGTTTATACATTTGATTTTTCACCAATTTACTGAGGTTATGTTAAGTGTCATCAGAAAATAATAATAGAAAACACTACTGTTTAAATAGTGTGAGGAAAAACTTGCAGTGACTCCAGGAGCTATTACATGTATACATACCTACATAGGTTCATCAGAAGATGAAAACTGTTACCCTCCACGGCAGGGTGCGGTTTATACTTCCCCCCACAGAGGACATCAGAAATTCCAAGGGTAAGGGGGTCCAAGAGGAGACAATTTCCATGGGGGTGGTCTTAAATTCCTCAATGTCTTTTTGTAAAGGGACTTCAGAAACAAGAATTATTGTTTTTATTACAGCTTACATGATTATAGTCTATGTAATGTGAATCTCATCGGCTCTTGAATAATGCCGGTCATCCAGGTCATTGCTTTATTTCACTATATAAATGTACTTGTGGTATTCACCCTTTTTATGTCCTGTTCTTTTAGCCTTCTTCTAACATGTTTTTAACTGAAAGGAAGTAATCCAGTTTTACTGGTTCTCTAAAAAATGATATCATACAAGGTACAGGTAGATCGCCTTGGTTGTCAGTGATATACTGTTAATAATTAACAAAGAAAGACCTCTTCATGCAAGGCAAAACTGAGAACGTAAGACACTATTAATTTTTAAGATTTTTACTCTCCTTATCGCAGAAAACATAATTGTCTTCCACATAAAAGTATATAGTGCAAAAGCAGTTTTGATGAAAATATTCTCTTCAGGGGTAACCCAACCAAGTTAGATAACAGAACAATCCAGGTTGTGGGGTTGTGGGGTGTATGACAAGCACCTCCTGGAATCAAAATTATAGCGGTGTGGGTGATCCAAAGCAAAAGTGCCCTCCACCGGGGGGGGGGGGGGGGGGAGGGGGATGGATGTTTTCTGGAACTATACATTACAGTTAACTCATATCGTAGTCAACTTTAAGTTGTGAGTCAGGCAACCAATATAAGCCTTGTTTTTAACATGTTTTTGTGATAAAAATAATTATTATATAGTATTATATTAAGAAGTCTTCGCATTTTTTAAAACTTTTTTGCAACATTATTTCAACTCGGGTCAGCTTTAAATGTCAGAAACTAGGTAAATTTCCCTGAAATTGATTTCTTGGGATCAAACCCATTGGTTTAGTAGGAGAAAGAAAAATCCATAATATTGTGGTGTGTTTGTGTTCGCCACAAAAATGTCTGCTGACAGAGAGAATTTTTATTTTATGGAGTGATGACAAAAAAATTTAGTGACACAAAAAAGTGTGTTGTATGTGCAGACTTGTGTTTTGCCTAATAAATGTATTGCTTTTTTGATGTCTTTGTTGCTGTTGCCATTGTTGTTGCTACAGCTCCCTATTTTGATCTGATCGAAGGGGCCGGCACATGGTCACGACATATGGACAAATCCAAAATGTATTTGTAGATAGTGCAACTACTGGTTATTATGAAAATGTTCCTGTTTTGTTAAGAGGTACTTTTTACACATACAGTATAAGTGCAATGAAACTTTCATCGTTGAATGCAGATGTGAAAACTTATGAATATTTTGTTATTTAAAAACTCATTGAGGCAAATATTATTTCAGCTTGAATCATCATTGCATCTTGAACATACATGTATTGCTGAAAATATTTTGTTATTTCCTTTTCCATTTAAATGGAGTGAGGAATTTACGTTTAGGAGGGTACATAAAGGCCTTTTATTCTTGTCAATTTATGTGATTTTTCCAGAATGAGATTTTAATAGACCAATTGAAAATTTATGTTATAAAGATTTACAGCAACTTAAGAAAGTTAGAAAGAAGTGTGCATGATGTTTCAAAAGCTGAGTAGCAGATAAATTTAAAATTCAAATTTGTTTTTCTGTTTAATTAGCGTCACTTGCGTGCAAAGTGAGACTCATAATCTGCAATGCTTTTTTCTTCATATTTTATACACAAATAGGGGGTCATTGTGCCAGGCATTCCTAGCAGAGACCATGGAAATTGGGAATAAGAATCGTTGCATGACCAAAACCATGCACGCATGTTTTGCAAAGAAAGCTTAGGAAAGATTAAATTTAGACCTTTTCCAAAACGTGTTGGTCCACGAATTCTATCGCTTGAAAGCGCTGATTACTTTGGAATGAGTGAAAACTACTCAGTGGTTAGAAAAATTAAATAAGAATCTTAATTAGCAAAATGGCCATGGTTGGTTGTTGTAAACATTCATTGTATTTAATGGGTCTTGTGATGACCATTTGATTTATTTTCGGCGATGGTTGAAATGACGTGTCATGTAAATTACTTTTTTTAATCTCTGGCAATGATATACATGTAATTTCTTTGGAGTCGAGGCCCTTGAATTTTTGTGTATTTGTACACGTGTATAGCCTGCTACCGCACAGGTATTTCTGGTCGTCACTAACATGCGTACTAAATCAATTCAGAAACTAATAAAAAGTATCAACGTCAATAAAGTATGCAGTAAAAATTAACCTTAAGTGAGTAAATCCCGTTTTGGTTAGAATTAAATGCCTCTTCACAACTCAATCTAATCTCCAAGCAAGCAAGACTGAATGCCACTGTGAGCTTGTTCTTCTTTATTATATATGTTTTTAATTAATCATTGTGACTTAATCTTATGGATTAAGTAGGGCAATAGCATATGTTTTATTTTTATTGAAACTACAGGTTTCATAGTTTTGTAAAAATAATTATACAAATTCATCAAAACACAATTTTTTTACAAATTTTTTAAATACTATAATCTGTCACCATTTTGGCACACCATTCACAGCATGCAACAAAAGTGCTATCTGGTAGGCCTGAGGGCTAGTGAAACAACTCATGGGGTGTCTAGTGGGTAAGCAGTATTTGCCAAGATAAAGAGTACTCTAAAATGGTACAGAAAAGGGTTCATTGACTGGCGTGAATGCTTTAATTTGGCGACTATAGACTTCAGCAACAGCTTGCCCAAAGGGGAAATGAGTTTTAATTTTCCGGATATCACCCTGATTCAGGCACCTATCAGCTTCTTCTCAGTAACAAAGGAGCTGTGACATTAAGTAATAGTAAGGGCGGATTTAGGAGTGGGCAAATTAATTTGTATTATTTTTATAGACTCGTCAGAAAAGTAAAAATTAATGTTTCTATATATAGCTGGTAAGTGGGTCCCAGCCACCCTTCTCTGAATTTTCTGGATCCACTGCTGGTTTTCTCCACATTTTTGATTTTACTTATTTAGAGACCAAAAACCAATTCCAGCATGTTCATTGCATGGCGTCATCAAAATGGAATAAATGCAAAAGATTGCAGTTAAAGCCCACTAACCTAGTAGCCAGAGAAGACAGATAAAAAAATTGACTCAAGTTTGTGCAGATCGACCAAAGGGAGAGATCTAGATTGGGAGGAACGTGGGTAAGATAATTTTTGTTGTCAGGGACAGTTGACTGACAAGCTTTCTGTGTATTTCCCTGCAGTAATAATAACAGTTGCTTGAGAGTGTGTCCATGAGAAAACCAGGCAGAACCAGGCAGGGGGTGATAATGCTCAAATCACCGATTTCGCTCAAACTTGGCACAAATATTAGGTACCAGGAGTTAACTTATGTGACAGAATTTCAGGTCAAAATATTAAATTCCATGGGATATCCGGGCATCCCCTGTAAAAATCGCCATTTTGCCCATTTTATGCACAATTAATTAGCTAACTTTACGATGCCAGTGCAACAAACAGAAAAGCCACCAGGAACGTAAATGCACTGAGAGATGATCTGAGTTCATAAGACTTTAAGCACAATAAACTTTTTAAAGTCGCCGATTCGATTTCCCCCCTCTTAGTCCCCTTAAGTTGGGTCATCATTTCCAAGTTTTGAGTAAGTCGTAAAATTAGGGTATTTTATTCCCCAATATCTCTGATGAGCAACAGCTTATCTTTATAACTTTTGCATGAGTAGTTAAAGCCATCACTTAAGTTCAGGAAAAGATCATAAAAGTTTGGGCAATTCACTTTCTTCCATGTGTTGATCTGTTAATGTGACTGAACGACTTTTGCATATTTCATCAAAATTCAGGCCCTCACAATATTCGTGCGTTTGCCTCTGAATGAGGAGAAATCGAACAAAAAACTCATCAGACAATGATTTAACATTAATAAGGGTAAAATTGTTGAAATTATTGTGCAAGAAACTCTAACGATGATTTTTGATAGCTATATACGCGATCTTTTCAAGGAAAAACAACATACAAAGATTTAATTCACAGTTTTACTTACTTTAATAATTTCGCACTAAAAACAACATAAACGGTCCATAAAATCCATATACATATCTCTTGGATGTCTCAACTGCTAGTTTGTGCCCGCTTGGATTTGTTCCCCATGCCACCTTCGATGCCCAGTTCAGCGTAGTTCAGCGTCATGACTCGGTGTACGACTAAAATTCCTTAGCCATCAGTTTACGCACAAAAATCCAAATCAAGTTGTTTTAGGAGAAAACAATACGAAAAGTAGAAAGCCGATTTGTAATCCATGGAAAGAATTATTTCTGCCACTGTTGTAGCTCAATTCACATGTTACAAACAAGAACGAAACGTCCGCCATCTTTGACATTAACTGGAGCCCGCATTTTTAAGCAGCGGTTGGCCACCATACGGAAACATCGTATCGGGAGCCAGGAGCCAGGAGTGTCAAGTTGCGAAGGGAATAAATCACAGCTCAGGCTCAATAGCGATAAACACTTTTAATACCGAGTTGGCACTCCAACATTAGGAAAGTCTATTTGTTACACACGAGGTTCTGCTCGTCACATGACTGGCTGATCACATGATTATGGTCACGCTAGTCACGCCACATCCCCTTCCCTTACAAAATTAGCAAGAACAACAAAAACAACAGGGTCCAACAATAAACTAAGTCTTTCAAGTCAATGTTCAAGGTAAGTCATAGTCTTCAAGCCATGCTGGGGGACGTCTGGCTCTCTCAGAGCGTCTGGGCTGGAATGCAGGTATGGGCTCTTTGTTGACCGGGACAGATTCTGTGGATGGGATTGAATCATTCACTTCAATCTCAGAGGCCTGGGTGTGGTCCTGTCCTGGAAGGAACTCTGGTAAATCTGGTGGCTTGCTTTCATTCTCAGCTTGATGAGGCTCATCGATGGGGCTGCATGGGTCTGGTGATGGCTCCATAGTAGACCGTAGCTGGCGGCGGTTTCTACGGAAGCGCCGACCTTCCACCTCAACTTCGTACGACCGTCGGCCAAGAGGGCGCGTGCAGTGGCCTAAGCTCCATTTCTTCTCCCCAGGTAACTTCATGCGGATGGCATCACCTGCCTTTAAGGGGGCAAGGTTCTTGATGCCTCTGTTGTACTGCCTGGACTGCAATCTTTTCGTAGCTGCTAGGTTAATCGCCGTGATCTTAATGTCACCGTTTGGCCTGAGGAGCACTTCAGCTGTTGGTAGCAAAGTACAAGTGCGTCGACCCATTAACCTCTGAACTGGCGAGGTACTGAACCCCTCACTCAGGGTGTTGCACCAATCAAGGATTGCTAATAGTGGGTCTTTCTTGTCTTCCTTTGCTTTCACAAGGAGTCCTTTGCAGGTTTTCACAGCATTTTCCACTTTTCCATTTGACTTTGGATATCTTGGACTAGAGGGTCGGTGATCGAAATGCCACTCAGAGGAGAAATTCTGGAACTCCCGATTGTCGAATTCTGGACCATTATCAGTAATCAGTACTTCTGGAATACCATGGCGAGCAAATTGCACCTTGAGCTGAGTAATAACAGCTTGTGCTGTCTTCTTGTGGATCTCAACCACTTCAAAGAAATTGGACCAGTAATCCACCATGATCAGGAACATCTGCTGTCCAAGAGCAAACAGATCAGCACCAATTTTCTGCCAAGGGCGTGAAGGTAGCTCATGTGGCTGAAGCTCTTCGCGGGCCTGTTCTGGTCGGTAGGTTTGGCAGATTGTACAACGAGAAACAAAGTCTCTGATTTCTGCACTCATTCGTGGCCAATACAATATTTTACGGGCACGGCGAACACATCCTCCAATGCCGATGTGGCTGCTGTGGAGCTGTTTAACATTTCCTTTCGATGTGACACAGGCACTACAAGCTGTTCTCTGCGGAACACGAGACCTTGTGACTCTATCAACTCACCCCGCTCGTCATAGTACAGCCGAGCAGCAGGAGGGCAATTTTTCTTTTCGGGCCAGCCTTGCTTGATCACACGGATTAGTTCCTGGATATCAGCATCTTCAGTGACTCGCTGTCGGAAAACATCTCGCTTTGGGGGTTCAACTCGAATATACTCTTCGTGATTCACCATCTCGGGTGCACGAATCTCACAAAACTCAGTCTGGGCCCCATCAGTTGTCTCCAGATATGCACGACTCAAGGCATCTGCAATGTGCATGAGTGTTCCTTTCTTGTGTTGAACTCCCAGATTGTACTTTTGTAGGGCCAGGCGCATTCGCTGCAGGTGCTTTGGTGACTTGTGAATTTCTTTTTTGAACACAGACTTCAATGGCTCATGGTCAGTCTCGACAGTGATTTTGTCTCGCCCATAGAGGTACTGGTCGAACTTGTCACATGCCCAAGTGATGGTGAGCATTTCTTTCTCGATCTGCGCGTATCGAGATTCAGTGGCAGTGAGGGCGCGGGAAGCATAACAGACAGGCTGACCATCTTGCAGCAGTACTGCTCCTAAGCCAGACTGGCTTACGTTGTATTGTACAGTGACCGGCTTGTTTGTATCGTAATAACGGAGGACAGGTGCCTCTGTCAGGAACTTCTTGATAGTGTTCATGGCAAGGGAGTGCTGTTCTAACCACTGGAACTCTACATTCTTGTCCTCCAAACGTCTAAGTGGCTCTGTCATCTCTGACAAGTGGGGCATGAACTTAGCAAGATAGGTCACCATCCCCAGGAATCGCTTCAATGCAGTGACATCTTCAGGTTCAGGCATCTGCAATATGGCCTGAATCTTCTCTGGTTCGGGCATTAGCCCCTGAGAAGTGAGTAGATGACCCATGAATTTCACGCTTGGCTGGTGCCACTTCACTTTTGCACGATTCAACTTCAAGTTCCACAAACGGCATTTCTCAAGAAAGGCACGTTCATTTCTTTCAAGACTCTGGTTTACTTCATGTTCTGTATTGCCAAATCCGGCAATGAGGAAGTCGTCTGCAATCACTTCCACTCCTTCCAGGTCTTCAACAAACTCGTGTATTGTACGTTGCCAGACTTCTGGCACTGACGAGATGCCAAACGGCATCCTATTCCATCTGTAGCGCCCAAACGGTGTGTTAAAGGTGGTCTTGTAGCTAGACTCAGTGTCAAGACGTTTCTGCCAAAAGCCGTCCTTGGCATCTACAACAGTGAACTTCTTTGCTTGTGAAAGGCGGGTCGCGACTTCCTCCACTGTTGGCATTTGGTAATGCTCTCGACGGATGGCATTATTTAAATTGCGTGGATCAAGACATATGCGCAGCTTGTTGGGCTTGACAATGACCAACATACTGGAAACCCACTCGGTTGGCTCGGTTACAGGGGCAAGAATACCACTAGCTACCATCTCATCAAGTTTCTCCTTGATCTGGTTTCGTAAAGCAACTGGTACACGACGTGGAGGATGTACTACTACAGGTAGAACTGTGTTATCAGTGACAATGTGGTACTCGCCTGGGAGGTCACCCAAGCCTTCAGAAACATCTTTGTATTCCTCTAGAAGGTTGGCAATCCCCACTGTTACGGCAATGCCAATGCTGGGGGTATCCTCGAGACTACTGAAGCTTGATGAGCTATCACAGTCATTAATTGAGATGAGTCCCAGCCCAATACATGTGCTGTATGATAACAGTGGGGCAAGGTCATCTTCTGTAATGTTGAATGGCAACACAGTTCTTTTCTCGCGGCGCCATGTAGGGAGCTCTGTTGACCCCAATATCTTGTATCATTCATTGGTGTAAGTTTTAATAAACTTGTGTGAGCAGCGCTTGACTTGTGCCAAATCCACATCACCTGTGGCACGCCGATAATCTTTCAATGAAATGAGATTGCACTCTGCACCTGTGTCTAGTTGGAATGTCACTTGACTTTGGTTGTCTTGCATGCCGACTTCCATAGTAATCATAGCACGCGATCCACTTCCAACTTTACTCATACGAAAAACTTCTTCAGGTACTTTTTCTACGGTGTTCACCTTTGGGTTAATTGCTCGGCACCTTGACTGAAAATGGTGCTTTTGTCCACACTTGTGGCAAGTTTGGCCTTTGCAGGGCACTGGCAATTTCCATGCTGATATCAACAAAATCTACATTCTGGTCGGATGGGTGGGTCATGTGGCCTTCGTATGTTCTGAGGTGGCTCATTTTTGTGTTGTGCTCTAACTGCACCAACTGACTCCTCTGTTCCACTGGCAATCAGCTTTAATTGCTGACTAGTCTGTTCTGACGCTTTACAAATGTCGATGGCTTTAGACAAGGTCAGGTCGTTTACTCGTAGAAGGCGTTCGCGTACTTTCTCATCTCGGACTCCAAGGACCAAGCGGTCGCGTAAAATCTCGTCCGGTGTGATTTCCTCGTGAGCACAGTTCTTCGCAATCACACACAGCTCAGTCACGTACGCACTAATGCTTTCGCCTGGCTCCTGTTTACGATTTTTAAAACGGTAGCGTTCGTAAATGACTTGGGTGCGAGGTTCGCAGTATTCATCAAATTTGGCTAAGACGTCCGAAATACTGTTTTCACTCTGGTCTTCGCCCCAAGTGATTGTATCAAACGCTTTTACAGCTTCTTCGCCGATAAACGAAAGCAATGTTGACACGCGAACAAGATTCTCCTGCTTGTAAATTCCAGTCGCAATTTCGTGCCTTTGCCATACTTTTTTCCATTGCTTCCAATTACTAGCCACATGATCATCTACGATGAGCGGTTTAGGTGGTGGCAGGTTCATCGGAGGCAATATCAACGGAGCTACGTCTGATGTTCCTTCAGCGCCTCCTGCAGCAGTATCAGTCATCTCGCCAAATCCAAGATGGCAGCCATGCAGAACAAGTTTCTTATTTCGGTCGACTGTTTATTCACCAGTGTAGCGACAAATACTCATCACATCATCCAGTAACGAAGCGTGAGAGCCACTTCTGACACCATGTCAAGTTTGCGAAGGGAATAAATCACAGCTCAGGCACAATAGCGATTAACACGTTTAATACCGAGTTGGCACTCCGACATTAGGAAAGTCTATTTGTTACACACGAGGTTCTGCTCGTCACATGACTGGCTGATCACATGATTATGGTCATGCTAGTCACGCCACAAGGAGTCAGAGTCCAGTGAACAAAATATGAAAAATATGACTTTCCGATATTCTCTGGGATAATTTTATTGTTATTGTATGGTAATAAAAATTTTAGAATTCCAAATCTATTGGCAACTCTATTCAGACTGTGATTATAAATGATCCCATTTCTTTTCAAACTCGGAGATAGAAGTCGCTTTGCTTTCGTGTTTTGGAAAGAAATATTTTTGTCTATTTTAGTTGCACGTCAAATAGCAGCGAAGTGAAGCCGGATCTTGGTGCAGACCAGCTCAAAGGGACAAATAAAGCGTGAGACACGTCCAGATTAGCTTGCGACAAGAATTCCGTTTTGTTTTCATACTGGAGCCCTCCCTCCCCAGGGGAGTGGCCAAATTGCGTACAAATGCCCTACACTGCTGGCACCAGATTTGACTGTCATAAACACTGAATTTTTTACCTAGCACGGTCTTTTGGGGGTCTTATAAAGCCTAACTATGGCAGTAATGTTCCCAAGTAGAATTCAAAATACACCACACTTTCACATTGAGTTAGATCTTTTTCTCAAACAACCGCTTCCATATGTCTAACACCCATCCCACATTCCCTCGAGAGCTACTTCAAATGTGATACTTAGATTTCAAATTTCTCACCCTACCCAGGTAAGGTCAATTTTCTCATCCTAGACATCCTCGGGAGGGCCTTTTTGCGTACTCTTGGGGCACCAAAACCAGTTTAGTGCTCAGATTAGTGTGCCGTACTGAGACAGGCAGATGCTGAATTATGGACAGACACAAGAATTAAGTTACAGACACTTGATGTTCGGTCCCTGCGTGGTCGGAAGACACCCAGTAAATAATGCCCGTGGGGTTGCTCAAGGAAAATGAGGGTTTTACGAGAGTCGAACTGCAGGAGGTCTCTAACGAGGAAAAGTGCGGAAACATCTACTTTTTGGAGTGAATGTACTTATGCAATTTTTAAGTTACAATATACTATAGACAAATCTATTTTGTTTCTAAAGTCCCTCTGATACTCCGAGAAGCGCAGGACATACGGGGAACGCCTGGCAGAGATCAGACCATTGCATTATTGAAATTAGGTAAAAGCATACAATTAGGTAAAGGCATACAATTCAGTTTGTATTTTCAAGTGTAACCGGACGTGTATGTGAAAAAACGGTAACTCTGAAACGGATATGTAGGAATGATTCATAACAGTGACAAACAGCGATATGACTGTGGACATAATATAAAAAAAAAAGCACAACATTCAGAGGCGGATAAGATTTTCTTCCGGGTGTCTGCTTACGAGAGCTTTAAATCAAAGCTAACATCTAATTCACCGGTAAACCCTTTGAGTGTCCGCGGCCGCCTACAGGAATGTAAAAATCCAGAGTTTGTGTGGGAGTTAAAACAAGGTTTTGTGATGGCGGTCGTAAGTAGAGCTATTCGCTATATACGAGAGTGTCCGTTAAGAGAACTTCTACTGTATGAATCCGTAAATAACAGCTTAAATGAGAAGTGAATATTGTGTATTAGTCTGTGTTCAAAAAACTGTTCTTAATTTACACCTTCCTTGAATAGCTAAAGAAGTCTAGCTGACTTTTTTTGCAGTGTATTAGTGCTCCCTTTTGGGTCTTTTGTATTCCTCAGAAGTTTAATTTTCCTCAACACTTTTAAACGGTTATTATTATGTTTTTGCAGTCCCGTATAGTTGTAAGACTACGAGGATTAAAATATAAGTAAGTAAGTAAGTATACCCAGTGGCAAGTCATTAATTGTCAAAAATTGCATGGCATGGTCTGACTATAAAATTTCAAGTAACACAAATTTCACAACCTATTTTCAACACACCAGTTATAACAGGATATTGGCGCGTACAAACAATAGATAGTGTATTCCGCATTCCGTAGTCCGGTAGTCCAGCGTAACAGATTCCATCATTTAGGCAGAGTCTAAAGTCAAAGATGGACGGTGTTCGAGCAGGTGGTTGTTTTCCATAGATATAGACGGATTGTCAGTGATCCTTCTTGTCCTTTGAGAATCATTTTGTTCCCTCTGACTACAACTTATGTCAAAGACTTTGAATGTTCGGTGAAAAGCCGACATTTTTAGTTTTGCAATGTTTCAAGATGTTTCATTACCTCGTCACAGCGTAACGCAGAGTAACGCCACAGACGAGCAGACGAAACTGAGTAGTTATAAGGGGATGCTTTACGATTCAACTCAAACCCTATCATTTTCACCGATTAAATTTCTTCATTTCTCAATAAACTCGTTTTGATTATTTCCTCCATATTTCACTTCGCTTGACTTGCTCGCTAACCTTCATTCGCTTTATCTTCATTCGCTTCGCTCATTCCGATAAGCTCTCTCGGTTTAGCTCACAGTCGCTCACTTCAAAATTCCGTTAAAAAATCTCACTCATTTTATCTCGAAAATGGAAATTTAATCAGTGAAAATGATAGGGTTTGAGTTGAATCGAAAATCATCCCCTTATAACTACTAATGATGTATGGGAGAAAAATAATATAAATCTATAATAAAATGTATCTGATCTAAAAAGATTTTGGTGTTGTAGAGAAAGAAAAACTAATTTTCCTTAATGAAGATGTTTATGAAAATATTTGCAGTATTGATAAAACTCTTACTTTTATATTTGCTTGTTTTTATAAACAAAGAGAAGATGATAATAATCTTTTATATTTATTCAAACGAATTCGTGATAGATTAAGATGGCTTAAAAGACATAATGGAGAAGTTTTAGTATTAGAGTTAAATACTGATTATGGGTATATTGATGATGATTATGACGGGTTTGAAAAGAAATTTCCAGCTATTTGTAGGCTTCTTACAGATGATGAATTTGATGATGATAAAATTTATTCTAGTTTTAAAAATAATATGTATGACGTTGCTGATAAATTAGACAGTTTAGGTATCTGTCCAAAACATATTTCAGAACGTAAAAATAAAAAAGGAAAACCAGTACCATATTATCTATAACTTGAGTCAAAGATTAAAAGAATATAAACAAATGGGAATCAAGTCAGCAAAGAAAAGTAATGGTGAATACAAAGTCGGATTAGTAACTTTCACCAATTCAACTATTTACAAAGCTTTTAAAAAACTTGATAAACAACTTGGGTATTTATACGCCATTCTTGTACATTAGTTGAAACTACAGAAGGATTAGAAGAAATTATATATCCTTCAAATGGAAAACCTTATGATGATTATATTGATGAAGATAAATTTGGTTGTGATTTAAGATTAGATTCGGATTATAGATATGATGAAGACGCATTTGATGATACTATGTGTTTAGTGAACGTTATGTTACTATTTTAGAAGTATTAGAAAAAGATCTTCATAATTTGTTTGATTATGATGTTGAAAGTAGTTTTTACAAAGTATTTAATAATATTCAAAGTTGTATGATTGAAAATATGCATAGATATAGTAGTGAAGAACCTAAAGTAAAAAGAATATGTGATATTGCAAAGAGATTAATGTGAATGGGTGTTAAATTCCAATGTTAAAATTTACAATAATTTTTTATTATAAATTTTTTTAATTTTATCAAAGACGATTTAATTGTCCCTAATACTTCTTTTATACAAAATAAGAAAATTAGTTCATTATGGGGTTGATCCTTTTACCCCACATGTGGTTTAGTTTTAATATAAAATTATACTAAAACTAGTAGCCCAAACCCAACTTATATTTTTTATTTATTACATATCTTGTTGCTTGACCTAATTTTTGTTATTTCGCCATAAGGTATTTTATCTATTTCTTGCACCATTATTCTATCAAATTCATTTTTAGGTTTTTTCACATCATAACAAATATCATGTTGTGCCGCTATTTCAATTAAGGTAAAAATTAATAAAACTGGTGGCCTCCAGACCTTCTCAGGAGGGACTCCTTTCTTTATCTCTCTTTCTCCTTACTCGCTCCTGAGAAGGTTTTTTAGCGGAGCTCCTCGCGCGCGCGCAGCCCCATTGCTAATGTAATCTACCCATCCCAGAAAATTTGGTAATCACGTGACTGAGCGAGCGAGCGAGCGAGCGACCGTCCGTCCGCACCACAGGGAAACCAATGTTCAATCTCACACTTTCTAGCTAGTTTGGGAGCCCAGGGAGCCTAGGAGAAAACTATCAATGATCAATTGACAGCTATCAAGACAAGGTATCCGCTGACCAGTATCACCTGGCCGTATCGCGGGCTCAGGTGTCGACCCATCCAGGGCCAGTATTTTTTTGAAGTTATCCGCTGACAAGTTACTAGTTTTCAGTTGATCACAGGCTCACTTTTTTTTTTTAAATTCATATGAAATATGCTGTGTTTATGTCATTATGGTCCAGCAATATTAACATTTTGATTTCAAACTGACCTCGGAAGCGAAAATTCAGCCAGTTATTTAAAAATGCAAGAAGGGAAAACAGATGGTTTTCACTTTTCTCAGGATAGTCACGCTTTGGTCACGCTCCACGACCAATTTTTATGCCCTGATTGGTCAAAATTTGACAGGTGAGTTCATGCGGAAAATTCATACAACATCTTGAAACTTGTTTGCTTCAACAGCTGACGGAAGCTGACAGAGTTTTGTGTCAACTTGTGATGTTTTTAATAACTGTCTTTTTTCACTGGATGTACAAAATGAAATACAGCTGCTACCAAGAGTCTTCTGTTAACGTTATTTATGGCTGGTTTTTTTTATTGAATTTTTGGTTGAGAAATGCGCTGCTTGTCAAAGTCGGAAATCCGATTTCGGATGGCATCGTTTTTGTTTTTCACCTTGCTGGATGCGTATGCCATTCAGGCCTTACTTGATAGCTTTCAGGAGCTGCATCTCGAAATATGGTAAGCCTGAGTTATCATTGTATTTATATCTGTCTTCATGAAGTCGAGCGCAGTTTTTGAGGCTAGTTTATGCACGTTTGTATTTAGATTTGAGACACTGATCTGACCTAGTATGAGGTTTGACATAAGCTTACAGAACTTTGAAAAGCCTTTAGTCGATTTTTCACCGCACATAGCAAGAAAAACCGTTCCGAAGAATATTTAGATATTATTTTGGCTGTAGAAAGAAAACTTTGAACGATTTACTTGTCGCGAGTTCATCGAGGAAAACAGCAAACACCGGGAAGCCGGCGGCTTAAAATTAAACTTAATTTTTAAGCTTAAAGACTCTAGGATTCTTATAGACACTTAAATACTTGTTTTCGTGAATGAAACTTGTTGTCTCTGTAAATGTTCTACCGAATTATATTTCTGATCTTTTATTTATTGTTAGTTGTCTTTTGTAATTTTCATCGCTTTGCCGCCCTTGCCGTTATTTGTTTACAGTCGTTCATAAACATCCCTTGCAGGAGTACTCAACGTACCGCGCATATTACACATCGCCGTGACGGTCATAAAACTATCAATAAAAAATAAACACAATAAATTCTTTATTATGTTGAAGTGTAACTCTGTTAAAATTTCTTTGCAAACTTGATAGGTGATTTTGGAATTTTTTTGAACGGTTTCGCTAAAAGCCCACGCGTGCTTCGATGGTCCTGAGTATTGAATGAATGGAATTAGTATTGAAAAATTGTGGAACTGACTGCTAATTGTCTGAGGTCAGGCGGTCTGTATGATAAAAACAGCGCCTCATAGTTAGGTTTTAGGTTTTATTTAGTTTATGCACGTTTTTAATTGTAAGATTTGAGACAATGATCTGACCGAGTATCAGGTTTGATTATAAGCTTATAAAACTTTAAAAAGCCTTTAGTCATTTTCTTACCGCGAATAAAAAGAAAACGTTTCAAAGAATATTTCGTTATAATTCTGGCTGTAAAAGAAAGTTTTGAGCGATTTTCTTGCCTCGAGTTCATCTTCGAAAAAGCAAACACCGGGAAGCCGGCTTACAAAATGAAAAACATAAACAAGGATTTTCTGTCTTGAGTTCGTGAATGAAAATTGTTGTCTCTGTATATGTTTCACCGAATTATTGTCCTTTTATTGATTGGTGGTAGTCTCTTTTGCAATTTTTATCGCTGTGCCGTTTGTTTTCAGTCGCTCATGAACATCGCTTGCATGCAGGAGTAGTCCAAATGCCGCGCGTATCAAACGCTTTTGAAGATTACACATCGTTATAAAAACATTAAATAAAAAATAAACATAATAAATTCTTTATTATGTTGAAGCGTATAACTCTATTAATCATAATTTAAACAGTCGACTTTGGCGCTTGTCAAAAGTGAGAACTGGCCAGCCATATAGGTGATTTTGGAAATTTTTTAAACGGTTTCGCTAAAAGCCGACACGTGCTTCTATCGTTCTGAATATTGAGTGAGTGCAATTTGTTTTGCAAAATTATGAAATACTGCATTCTGTCCGAGGTCTGTATGATAAAAACAGTGCCTCATGGTACTGTTTCACCTCAGATGTGATGTATAAAAAGTATAAAAGGTTGGCTTACACATCCCCAGACTTGTTGGCAAGATTTTGTAAAGTAAACTTGTCGAACGCAAAAAATTCCGCCTGATTTGTTTTCCAGGCCTAATCTACTGTGATCAAGAATCCGCGCTCTTAAATGTGATCGAAGATGATTGCTATTTTTGGGTGTTCGTATATAAGGCTATCAACTCGATGTAAGATTAAGTTCACTCTTAGCTTTGACTGTTTGCAAATTACTGTTCTCTAAAATCACTTAACCTTCCCCTCAAATTAGTCACATGAATGTGTTCTAAAGTTAACTGAATTGTGGAATACAAGTTTATTGTTTGATTTAAATCATAAATGCTTCGCTTTTAGCCCTGGCTAAATCTATATATTATTACCCATAGGCCGGCCATTTACAGGGCTTTTTTTAATTTATTTATTTTATGTTTCTCTAGGCTTGGGGCCGAACCGGCACTCCTAT
Source organism: Porites divaricata (assembly GCA_038088405.1). NCBI lineage: Eukaryota > Metazoa > Cnidaria > Anthozoa > Scleractinia > Poritidae > Porites > Porites divaricata. The sequence goes on along the minus strand of JBBMOI010000006.1, from coordinate 30,523,129 downwards.
ACACATTAGTGTAATTACAGCTCTACCCAACACCCTGACACCATCTAGGAGATTTTTATCCCCATTTTTCCCTTCCAATGTTAATGATGAAGCCGCGGGGTTTTTACCTCATCATTAACAAGGGTATCTGGTTACTAGCATAAGCCGAAAGGCCCCGCGTTTTTCCAATCAGGTAATACTTTCACCAAGATACATCCTAGTACTATTTCAAATTGACCTTATATATGAGTCAAAGTTATTATTCTCATAATTGTGGGGGTTGTAATTTGTGTCTTCCTAAAAGGCTTCTGGTAATACACAGTCTCAGTGTGGGTATTAGTATTTTTGATGAGATGTGTAAGGATGAGTAATTGAGGGGGTTTCCCTACAAAAATAATCTATTCAAATATCAAAATGGAATATCAGAGCGATGTTTGTACTGATGTTGATAAATAAAAAACTATTTAAAGATATAAAATATTTAATTATAAAAATGCAATTGTCAAGTTACGATCATCTTACTCCAGAAAATATTATTTTTAATGAAGCCAAAGAATACAAAGTAAAAGATAGCAAGATTAAACACAAACGCATTCCAATCGAAGTCAAATATCCAAATGGAAAGAAAGGTCCTCTAATAATTGAAACTCCACTTCTTTTCTCTTTTGGAGTCAGTGAGAAAAAAAACCAAGAAACAGGAAAGTTAGTTGGTTACTCTTTACCAGTATGTCTCTGGAGTAAAGATAGTGAACCAAACACAAAGGAAAAAGAATTTTTTCATGTTATAAATAATGTTATGGAAATATGTAGTCATCATTTAGAGAGTGAATACGGCGCTGATATGGCTTCATCTCTATCTTCACCATTATATTACAAGCAGGTTGAATATACTGATAAAAAAGGAAAAAAGAAAACAAAAATAGATCCCTCAGCTACGCCAGTTCTCTACGCAAAACTTATTTACTCTGAGAAATCAAAGAAAATTCTTTCCCTATTCAAAACAAAGGGAAATAAGGATTTAAATCCTTTTAAATTTGTTGATCAGTATTGTAATGTAAAAATGGCATTGATAATTGAAGGAATCTTTATGAGTAAGACTGTTACATCTTTACAGATAAAAGTACATGAGTGTTATGTGAAACGATTAAAACCTCGAGAATCTTTATTAACAATTGAAGAGAGTGATGAAAGTGATGAAAGTGATGTAAGTGATGTAAGAGATTTAAGTTTGGATAATAGTATTGAAGATTTAGAGGAGGAAAAAGAGTAATATTAGGGTCTATATTTTTAATACAAGTATTAAAAATCAACCAAATCCTTAAAACTTATCCATGAGTTAAATTTATCAGGATACCCACTCCATTTCACTAATGCCATGGACTTTTTGTTATCTCGTTTGATAACCTTTTCTATTCTAAACGTCTGCTGTTTTGGTTTCTGTAACTCTTGCCCGTAGAAAGAACCTGTAATTGGTTCTCCCATCAGATCAACAATTTTATAATGTAATGGGTTTTGTTGGAATAATTTTATCAATCACAAATATCTCCTCTGCCCAGTTTGGTGTATAGCCTTTATCAAATACCTTTCTCTTATACTTAGAAATTCTAACTTTATCTCCAATATTAAACTTTGGTTTACCAGGTTTCAAGTAAATCAAATCACCATACAAATTATTCCAAACTTTTTTCTGATTCTTCTTTTTACTTGCTTCAACAGGAGTCATTTTCACACTAGAATGCCTCGTATTATTGTAATCATTAACTAGTTTATCTATTTTATCAAAGTAAACAGTGTTGTTAATCAAAGTAAACATCTTCCACATTCTGTTTTTCATTGTTTTATTCCATCTCTCAACAACACTAGATTTCTCTTCATTCTCAGTGTGATACAGTTTAATTCCTTCACTTTTAAGAAAATCTTTGAAATGTTTACAGATAAATTCAGAACCTTTATCTGTCCATAGCATCTTTGGTTTATGTTTACTCTTGAAAATTTCATCAAATGCTTTACTAACAGTTTCAGTTTTCTTGTCTTTCAAACCCCTTATCCATCCATACTTGCTAAACACGTCAATAACCATCAGAAGATATTTAATCCCTTTGTTCCACTTACTAAACTTTTGCATTTCAACCAAATCAGCAGCCCAGATTTCATTATTTCCGTTTGAGATTACTGCTCTCTTTTGAAAGTTTCTTGTGATTGGTTTTTGAAGTTCATCGGCTAATTGTTGAGACCAGCAATCACTACTCAACGCCGACACGCGGTTTTTTGAAGACCAAGCCCAAGTTTTTTCTTTGTATTAATCAAGAATCTAGCAGTTGAGCCCCACTTTGGCATTTCACCGTAGGGTATCTCATCCAATGATTGTACCATCTCTCTATCGCAATCACCTTTGTTTTTTCCCATATCATAACAGATATCATGATAAGCAGCTATCTCATCAACTTTGTTATATGGTTTAACTTTCCACTCTAATACTTCTCCAGTATTAGGATCATAACTTAATTGTTTTTCGAGAGGATTATAAGGTCCCATATACTTGTATTTACCTGGAGTCCATCCTGCTTTTGGTTTTGGGAGTTTTTCTATCCATTTGTGAATATCAATGCCACTGCCTAAGCTTAGTAACGGATTATTTTCCCAAAAGTGTTCATCAACAATAATTCCATACTTATTTTTTAAAATATCTGGCCATGTATCTGGATTAGATGAAATAATGTTATTCATATCTGTTAAAGCTTCTGGGTTTTTATTGAAAAATGTTGACGTATACATTCTTCTATATGGTTTTTCAAATTTAAAACATAATTCGGGATTACTACCTTTTTTTATTATTCCCATCTTGGACTCTTCAGCTGCTGTTGGTCTTCTCCAGAATTTACTAGAAGTAATACCATGGTCAAAACCAAAAGCTGATTTCATAATATCTCCAGATTTATGTCTATCGTAAACTGGTTTCAAAGATGGTATCAATTCTTGTGTAGTGGACATTGCGATATCTGGCGCTTTTTTTACAACAGTCATTGGGGTAATACCTCGCCCATCCAAATCCTTTCTATCAGTTTTATACCTTTTATTTGGTCTAACTTTAGTTGAAAGTTGATCCATTTCTGTTCCAACAGAATCTTGAATAAAAGGAGTTAGTTTATTAATCCCATAATTTACAGCCTTATTCTGTAGTTTTTTTATTTCTCATTAATTCACTTACTCCATATCGCCCCATTTCTACGGTGGTTCATAAGGACAAAACACGTCCCAGAATCCAAAACACTTCCCAGAATCCCAAAACACGTGCCAGAATCCAAAAACACTTCCCAGAATCCCGAAACACTTCCCAGAATCCCAAAACACGTGCCAGAATCCAAAACACTTCCCAGAATCCCGAAACACGTGCCAGAATCCAAAACACGTGCCAGAATCCCAAAACACTTCCCTGCATCCCGAAACACGTGCCAGAATCTCAAAAGACTTCCCAGAATCCAAAACACATCCCAGAATCTGGATTCTGGCACGTGTTTCGGGATTCTGGGAAGTGTTTTTGGATTCTGGCACGTGTTTCGGGATTCTGGGACGTGTTTTGGATTCTGGCACGTGTTTCGGGATTCTGGGAAGTGTTTTGGATTCTGGCACGTGTTTTGTCCTTATGAGCCACCGTACATTTCAACTGATTTGTGAGCCATCCAAGGCAAAGCATGATCAACAAATAAATCTGCGGCTGTACCAACAACGGAGTTGAAGACATCACCGCCAGTTTGTTTGCCCCCCCCTTTCAGACGGGCTTATTAGTTTTTTGACTTCTTTTTAGTTTTTCTTTTAGTTTCACTTCCAGTTTTAGGAGCCGCCCCCACTTTTACGTATCTAACTTTTTTATTTCCACAAACTGCACATTTACAAAAGAATTGTGTTCTTCCTCTTTTATCTTTTTGGTAACCACTTGGCTCTGTGCAAGGAGTTACTCTTTTATCTACAATGCAATATGAATCATTCATTTAGTATAATGTTTAGATAAAATGACATCGAGGACTAGTTTTCTAAAAAGTGAACTTGAGAAGATTTATAATTTGTTAAATGTGAGTTTTGAATATGCTGACTATGCTAGATTGGAGGATGAAAGGCGATTTATAAAAATATTTGAGCTTCTAATGGAAATAAGTGAGAAATCAAATACTCTCCGACAAGTTGTGAAGGGAAGTTATTTTATCTAATTATATAATAAAATGGAAGCTAAGTTTTTTTCTGAGATACAAAAAAATATGGATATTAAAACAATCAAGGATTTCGAGAAAGAAGTAAGGACAAAAATAAATGATGAGCTTGAGATTCTTAGAAATAAAAATAATGATCTTTCTAGAGTGCTAATGGATGGTGAATGTGAGATGTGGAGAAAAATAAGAAATGAGAATTATTCTTGGTTGAAAATAAAGAGTGATAAAAAGAAGAAACTTTTTAGGCTTATTGATATTTACTCGAAATTATATGGCATAATTGATACTGTTAAAGAGTTAAATACAAAAGTTGAACCGATTAAAGAGCTAAATAATACACCAATTGATTCAGACTAAATATAAAATTTATATTTAGTCTTAAGTAAAGTTGAGAGTTTACCTATCAAAGTTGTCGGTTCTCTCATCCACCAAAGTATGCTTTTATAAAATCGCTGTTGTCGTTATCAAAATAAGGATTATGTATAGTACCTAAAATACTGTTTCCTTTTTGTCTTTCTAATGGATAGTAAAGACACCAATAACCGCATAAAACACTATTTCTATTTTGTATTTCATCTATCGAATACACTATGCGTTTTCCAGAAGTATTAAAATACTTCAAAGCTTCATTCGGCATTATTAAACCAAATGGATCAAAGTACTCGACGACTGAATCTATATTTCTATGACAAACCCAGTGTGTGCCAGGACCTTGCTTATCATCAAGATTGATTATTCCACATTCTTTTTTAATCTTACTTGGTAATTGGTCTCGACTGTAAATCCCTCTGAGATGATTAATACCAAGTTTCTTTGCCCATTCCTTCAAGTCAAAGTTGGATAATGGTTCAATTACAAAATGGCTCCTATTAAGGGAATTAAGTTGAATGGGCTGTTTTTTCCTAATAGTAGCCCCTTGCCTTTGGGCTTTTTGCTGGCTTTTTTTTTTTTTACCCCCATTCCTGTTGGGTTTTCCCAAGTACCAATAAAGGGTGGTGGTTGATATGGATTACCCTCTCCATGTGTGGATGTAGGGGGTGGAGGTTGAGGAACATAAACATTTCTTGTGTTACTAGATGATCCTTTATCTACTTGTAAACCAGATCCAAACATCTTTGAAACCAGACTAATCGCCATTGGAATTCCAATCGATGCAAGTATTCCCAGAAATCCTCCCTCTATTTGTTGACGAGTTGGTTTAATAACCAGTCGTCCTCCTGTTTTATAAATTTTGTTTATCTGGTCTATTTGTGATTTTGTGAACTCTTCAGCATATGGAGGTAAAAATGGGATAAAGTAAGTAAGTAAGTAAAAGCTTTATTAATGTGTCAATGTATTTAGTTTTTGCAACTAATTGGGGACACATACAAAAGTAAAAAATTATTTACAAACAAGAAATGACAACAACAATGTATATTAAATTAAAATATGTAGTGTGTATAAATTGTGTAATAAAACAATAGGAATGTAAAAGGTAGTCTCTAAGAATTGCAAAGATTACAACAGCTATTGTTGTTGTTTAAGAGTGACGTTAGGTCTTTCTTCCTAATGTTCTTTTTGAAAGATTCAATATTCAAGGAGCCTTTCAATTTAACATCTAGTTTCGACCACATATAAGGTCCTTGATATCTAAGAGAATGCTTTCCATAGTTAATAGTGTTAAAAGTCGGAATATCAAAATCACTGTTTCTTAGTGAATAACTAGTGCTTTTCCGCTTAAATAGTTCGTTAACAATACTCGGTGCGAGGCCATATTTTACTTTGTACATTAATATAGCGATATCTTGTAGTCTTCGATTTAGTAGTGAAGGTAACTCTGCACGAACCAGAAGGTTTTCGTATGATTCTGAATGGGAGTTAAATACTGCTCTAAGTGCGCGTTCTTGAATCCGCTCTATTTTTCTACTGTCAGAAGATCTACAGTTATGCCATACCAGATGGCAATATGTTAGGTGAGGCAGGATGGATGATTTGTAGATTATCAGTTTGGCTTTGCATGGTATCAAATTTCGCAGTCTCAATAAGACACCAACTTTTTGACTGGCTTTTATGCAAATGTTACTGATATGGCTGGCGAAATTAAGCTTGTCATCTATTTCAACTCCAAGTAATTTGATTTGCGAAGTGTTGGCAATGATCTGATCTTCAATCTGTAGGGCCTCAGTCTGTTTATCCGAGTCAATGTTTCTTGGATTGATAGTAAGACATTGAAACTTCTCGGTGTTGGCAAGTAGAAAGTTATCCCTATACCATGACATGGCTAACTTTCCCTGATATTGTAGCCTGGAAGATGCGATGTTGTAGTCCGACCCTGTTACATATAGCTGATGGTCGTCAGCATACATGAAAAGGTTTGTATCTTTAACCAACATGGTCATATCATTCTGGAATAAGTTCCATAGTAATGGACCAAATGAAGATCCCTGAGGACAACCACGTGACATTTTAGACCATTCACTTCTAATACTGCCTAGTTTTACGCGACTGTATCTGTCATTCAGAAACGATCGAATTAGATCCAATGATTGATTAGTGAACCCATATGCTTTGAGCTTCTTGGTGACTAGATTGTGACATAGAGAGTCAAAAGCCTTACTCATGTCTGTAGATAGAATGGTCACTAGTTCTTTTCTGTCGATAGCATGTTTCCAGTCCTCTGTAAGTCTTACTAGTGTCGTTTCACAACTGTGATTCTTTCTGTATGCTGTCAATCTTGGAGATAGAGTAGGGTCAAAATAATGAGTTATTTGTTTGCTAAGCAGTGATTCAAAAACCTTGTCAATGATCGATAGCGTCGTGATAGGTCGATAATTTTCTACATTATGCTTGTCCCCTTTCTTGAAGATAGGAGTGAGTTCTCCCCTTTTCCATATGGCTGGCCAGTTGCTATTTTCAATACATCTGTTGTAAAGATTCGTCACTGATGGTGCGATACCCTCTGCAACTTTCTTCATTAATTTAGGCATTAGTCCAGTATCACTACAAGATTTTCGAGGATTGAGGTTTTCAAATAAATCATGTACGTCTTTTGTATTTATGTGTTTGAATTGAAATGAAGAGTTACTATGGATGGTTTCGATCATTTGAACACTACTGTGGTTGTTAAATTCATTTTCAGTTAAACTGATCACATGGTTGCCACCGATATCAGATGCAATAGTGGAGAAATAGTTAGTGAGAGTCTCAGCAACTTGCCTTTGGTCTTCAATAATGCCATCCTCATGTTTGTTTTTAAGGAATATTGGATTAGCATCTTTTGTTTTGTTGTTCAGGAAAGGTCGAAATGTATTGAAAAAGTCATGTGGTTTGGACTTCATTTCTTCAGACTTTTTGTACCAGTATGCAGTAAGAGCTTTCCTTCGTTCACGAGTAGCAATATTTCGATATTTCTTTTTAAGTTCAAAGTTTTCTGCTGTGCGGTCTTTTGCAAATTGAATAGCATATTTCCTCTTGTTTCTAATAGCCGTTTTCCATTCTTTAGACATGAAACATACATCTCTTTCACGAACCCGTTTCTTTCTCATGGGAGCATGTTCATTTGCAATACTATCAAAAAGATTTCTCCAATAGTCATAGGCATCATCTAAATCGTCAAAGATTTCGCCAACATGCCATGGAGCATCAAGTAGATCCTTGTTAAAGTTGTCAAAGTCAGTAGTTTTAGTTTGTCGATGGATAAGAGTCTTGGTTGTATGTTTTTTAACCTTTTCTGTCATTTCGCCATAAATCATACAGTGATCACTGATCTCGGGGTTGTATACGCCGCAGTTCTTGAACAGATCAGGGATATATTTTTTAGGAATTGTAATCCCGGAACCAAACAGTTTTTTTATTCCTATATCTCCTAATGCAATTGCAGCTCCACTGGTAAGTGCAGGAGCAACTTTGGCAACTCCCTTTATTGCATAAGGAAGAAGTTTTGAACCGAGACTTATTAGACTAGTGAATAAGTTTCCACCATGTTTTACTGAACTTCTAATCTGTGTTTTACTTATTTTTATATCTGATCCTGTTCCATTTGCAAGTGATTTTTGTATCTTCGTAACCTGTCTTTTGGTTAGCATTAATTCCTCTGATCCGCGAAGATGAGAATGTTTTAATCGAAGTGTTATTGGTGATTTATTTTTAATTGCACTTATTAGCTTTGACTTTCGATTGGGTGAAAGCGTTACACCATATTCAATATAAGTTGTCATTTTTATTATATTATTTATATTTAAATTATTAAATTAATGCGGCGTAGCCAAGGGAGGATGGAACCGTAGGTTCTCCTATGCACGAAGCAGTAGTTTTCCACTTTGCTGTTCGATTTCTGCTTCTCTCTCGTGAAGTACCAAGGCGTAAATATTGCATGTAGTTTGCAGCAGTCGCTCCAGATAACTCATAATGAAAAGCCAGTTTTGTAACTCCATCCTTTATGTCTAATTTCTGTTTAGTTAGATCAAAATAAACAAACGGGAATATATTCTCAAAATTTTGTCTATTAAGGAGTGTTCCACCTTGAAAATCATTGTTGGCATATACATAAGCCATTACATCTCTAAAAACTCTTGAAGGATCTGATGAAGGTTTGTAGTGAATATTAGGGTACTCATTTCCATTTCCAACTTCAAGATAGCAACTATTGAGAGTTCGTGGATCTGTGGAAACACTGAAAGTATTGTATAAAAATGGATTTCCTGTCTGTGAATTAATATTTGGAGTATTGATTATAAAAACAAATACATGCCGTGGTTTTGAAATTCCGTTTGTAATTCTGAAATTACCAACTCTTTGGTTGCCAGCGATGTTAGTTTGAACAACTTCATTGAGATAAGACCATTTGTATGGTTTGAGATACTCACTCATATAAATCTTACTTCTTCTGAATTGAATACTAATCGAGGTACAAACAGTTGAAGACGGGTGATTACTCAGGAGTACCCAACGGAGCCGCTCGACAAAATACCCGCTCTTCATACAGAATTTGAGCTAGCTGGGAAAGATTACATTGGCTAATTAGCTGGCTGGGAAATTTAATGAGCGCCTCGCTAGCTGAAAATATGGAAAAATTATGCCGTTTCTGGCTGGATGAAAAGGTATATTTTTTTCTCCTGGCAATCGCACTGTAACTTTTTTTCATGTATATTAAGCCTGGTTTTCATATGTCGGGAAAATCCCCGACGATCAGGGATTTGACTGTTTCCCGACTGTCCCAGATTTTGCCGACTAATGAAAACTCGAAATCGTAGATATCCCCGATCGTCTCGGATGGACGGGGACAAATCGGGAGAATCGGGAGCGTTTCTATTTTCCCGACGCGTCCCAGATTTCTGCGATGGTCGGCGATCATTCCCGACAAATGAAAACTCAAATTTGTACCGTCGGGGACGTCGGCGATGGATTTCGCTCATCACCAATCCCCTAAATTTCTGGGCTCCAGTCCCCCATCACAAATAAGCATGGCGTCTCTTGAGAATCTAGGACAGATTATCCAAAAAATCGGCAAAATCTGGGATGGTCCGCTAAAATCCCCGATCGTCTGGGATTTTCCCGACATATGAAAACCAGTGAGCGAAGCAAGTAAGTGCGCGTGAAAATCACCCCACGCGAGCTGTCGAAATGACAGCTTTGCCAGTACAAACGGAAATTTTTTTGGGTGCGTCAGCAAAACGTCCTGCTGTGAATGCCTTGTAAAAGATACACGTAGTGAAAAAATGACACGGTTGAGTCAAGCACCGCTCACCGCTTTGTTTTTAGTCGTTTCGCTGTCGATCCTTTATGGAAAACACTCTTGCGTCTTCGAGTTTTAATACGTCTGTCTAGATATCAGCTACTGGCCTACGTCCTATTTTAAAACTGATGTTAAGGCAGTCAAAAGGTAAGCAAAATAGTTTGTGTTTCTGTGTTAGGTCGCCGTACGTGTGTATTATTTTGAACAATCAATGCACATCAATAAAAAATAAATGCTATCAAATATTGAGAATATTCCTGAATATTGAGACGAGTGAATACAAAAACTCTCTCCAATAAATAATACACTCTAGTCTCTTAGCAGAGCGAACTCATAACTGGTTTCATTTGGTATGCTCGTTTGCAATGTTGTCCACGTTTGCGCGCCCTGGAGTATTTCCGTTGGAACCAATTTCTCTTTTGTTCTGCGCTCACCGGTTGTGTTTTCGCGACAGCGCTTGTCTCGCTTAACATTCCTGAAGGTGTTTTGTTTATAGACTCCGTTAAGCGACTTAAAAATAGTTGCGGTTACACTTACCTTCTGCCCGAGGGTTCCCAGTGGGTAGTTGGCTTGGGTTGGGATCAGCTTGGGTTTCCGGTCAGGTGATATTTTCCGGTTACACTGCAAATAATTACCCAAGGTCAACTTTTGACCTGGTAGCGTTTGGCGGGAAAAAAAAACCATGCCGCACTAAAGGAACTCAGATAATTAGGGTATTTGGAGCAAAGACGTGTAAAATATACTCACTGTGAACCTCAAAAGTTCGCCATGCTTGTTGCCGCGTGTCTTGAATTAGGTACGTGACAGGGTATCTACCGCGAATTCAGCGCAGCATACGCTGCGGTTTCCGGTATTTACAATTTTCTTCCACCCGATTGGTTGAACTACTCTTGTGGTTAGATAAACCATAGATAAACCATACAACTTGGCTCCGGGAGTGTCATGGGTTATTCTTTTGTTCTCCTTGATGTATCCCTAGTGATTTCCCGTGGGTACTTTCACTGTGTTTTTATAGGTCACACACAAAACATGTACTCCCCTTGGGCAAAGTCCCACTTTCCCGTGGGCAAAAGCTCTAGTGGAACCGCAACTATTGATAGGTGTTTTCACGAGTAAGATTTAATTTCATCTTACAGTAATTTGAGTAGACCACGCGCGCGAATTAATCATTTTGAATAATATGGCGGGAGATCCAAACGAAGCTCGCTTGTTCGTCCTTCTTCTTTTAATCACGGTTTATATGTGCTTAGTTTTCTTTCGACGAAGGAACAGATTTCAGCAAAGGCTGAGATTGCTTGCACTAAGAGGCAGGAGAAGAGTAATGGAAGCTTACTTTTATCATCCTCGGAGAGAGATATGCCGCAGAAGGAAAGTTACGTGGGTTCTGGAAAGGCCTCAATTTGAGACGTGCCATTCCGGTGGAGAAGCGAGTAGCAGTTGCTTTCTGGCGGCTTGCAACAGGAAACTCATACCGAACTACGGGACTTGTTTTCGGAGTTCGAAGATGCACTGCGCTCAAATTAAAAGATGAATTTTGCTCAGCACTTCTGACGACCGCTAAAGGTTATATAAAGTTCCCAAAAGGAGAAGCCGAAACAAGAAGGGCAATTGAGGAGGAACAGAAATGGAACGCGTGTACGGTATTTCCGATTTGAGGGCCTTGTCAGATGAATGACCGCAAGTTGCTTCCCATTGGTGGAAATTAATCGCCGACTCGCTTAAGCTACCTGGTTTGGTGGCTTGAATTTAATGAGAATTGCATTGAAGTTTGACGACTCGCTTAACTTTAAGCGAGTAGAAAGAGCAACTGTTTTCACGAGATTTCCGGTTGTCACTCGCTAAGCGACCTGAAAAACCGCTCGTGAAAACACGGCCACCGGGACGGGAAACCTTTTCGATCTATGGTCATTTGGAAGGCGTTTAGCAACCGCCCAAGGTATCTGGTAGGATCGGAAAAGGTAGGGAGATTTTACGTTTGTGATACCCGTATATTGATTTATTTCGCGTCCGTTATATCTATTGTTCAAAAAAAGGCAACGTCCAAGTGTGCCGTAAATTGTAATGCAGCAGGATATATAAATCCCGAACGGCTATCTTTCTTTAACTTTTATCCCAGTGTCTGTTTCTACGCTGCGGTATTTCTCGCTTTTAAAACATTTTATCTTATAAAATGTAAGAGCTCTGTTAGTAAACTTATTCACATCTTTGAACACAGCGACTCAGATTACTGTATTCACTTTCTCGGCTGTAGGACCTCAAATTTGACAGCGGGCGTTACCGGCCATCGTTACTTTTGAGAGGCTCTTTGGCCAATGCAGAAAAAAAAGAATACAAAAATAGTTTATAATGTTCAAGCAAAAAAGAAAAAAATCACAAATGTGAACAGTATTTAAACATTTTCCTAAAAATAAACTGATTGCTGCATGCAGGGCTTAAACTGGACTATTTTAAAAACAATTAATCAAAAGAATGTTGTTGTTTTGTTAACCTAGCCTGTTCACAGACCCTCTATTTTCTTTTGAAAGTCAGCCGAGCGCGCGTGATTATAAACAACGGGGAATAATATGACCCCTAGCGCAAGGGGGTAAGGGTGGGGAAAGAAGAGAAAATAGAGGGTCTGTGAACAGGCTAACATCTGTATACAGGCTGTTTTTAACCATTTGCCGTGAAGAATAGGATATTCGTCTTTGGATTTTTTATTTTCTTCTGGTTGTCATAAAGTTATTGCTTTTTACAAAATAGTCGCCCTTACAACTCAACTGTAGCCTGCGCACAAGGTGTCATTAGGGTGCTTAGGGTTGTTTGGAGGCGCCAGCGGGAAGCGCGAAACACGCAATAGGACGCAGTTACGTCACGTTTGCCATCTTCAACTCGATTTTGGAATTTACAGAAAAAGGTTTCACCTAAACTTATCTTATTGCCAAAAACTACATTGGTTTTTCTGTAGCTGTAATATTTACTGAAGTACTGTTGCTGTACGCCACTTTTTTAGGACGGTCGCTTTAAGAAAACTGATTGGGTCTCTCTGTACCCCCCAAAAAAGGCTTGCCTTCCTAAGTGTGATCTTACTTAGTTTTTTGTTCAACTGCATTTCGATTCTATAACTTATAGACATCACACGACCATCGTACAACATAAGGCCTTTATAGGTAATTTTCCGACTGCAAAACAAAACATTCCCGACTTACATACGACTATTGGCTTTTGCTGCGAACTTTGCACCAGTTCTGGTGTGAAACTTTTACGGTGATTGCCTGACTGACTGCGTACGACTTACGGCTTTTGCTGCGAAATTTTGCACCAGTTCTGGTGTGAAACTTTTACGGTGATTTCCTGACTGACTACCAACGACTTATGGCTTTTGCTGCGAACTTTGCACCAGTTCTGGTGTGAAACTTTTACGGTGATTGCCTGACTGACTGCGTACGACTTATGGCTTTTGCTGCGAAACTCTGCACAAGTTCTGGTGTGAAACTTTACGGTGATTGCTCTACTGACTGTGTACGACTATTGGCTTTTGCTGCGAAACTTTGCACCAGTTCTGGTGTGAAACTTTTGCGGTGATTGCCTGACTGACTGCGTACGACTTACGGCTTTTGCTGCGAACTTTGCACCAGTTCTGGTGTGAAACTTTTACGGTGATTGCCTGACTGACTGCGTACGACTTCCGGCTTTTGCTGCGAAACTTTGCACCAGTTCTGGTGTGAAACTTTTACGGTGATTGCCTGACTGACTGCGTACGACTTACGGCTTTTGCTGCGAAACTTTGCACCAGTTCTGGTGTGAAACTTTTACGGTGATTTCCTGACTGACTACCAACGACTTATGGCTTTTGCTGCGAACTTTGCACCAGTTCTGGTGTGAAACTTTTACGGTGATTGCCTGACTGACTGCGTACGACTTACGGCTTTTGCTGCGAAATTTTGCACCAGTTCTGGTGTGAAACTTTTACGGTGATTTCCTGACTGACTACCAACGACTTATGGCTTTTGCTGCGAACTTTGCACCAGTTCTGGTGTGAGACTTTTACGGTGATTGCCTGACTGACTGCGTACGACTTCCGGCTTTTGCTGCGAAACTTTGCACCAGTTCTGGTGTGAAACTTTTACGGTGATTGCCTGACTGACTGCGTACGACTTACGGCTTTTGCTGCGAAACTTTGCACCAGTTCTGGTGTGAAACTTTTACGGTGATTTCCTGACTGACTACCAACGACTTATGGCTTTTGCTGCGAACTTTGCACCAGTTCTGGTGTGAAACTTTTACGGTGATTGCCTGACTGACTGCGTACGACTTACGGCTTTTGCTGCGAAATTTTGCACCAGTTCTGGTGTGAAACTTTTACGGTGATTTCCTGACTGACTACCAACGACTTATGGCTTTTGCTGCGAACTTTGCACCAGTTCTGGTGTGAAACTTTTACGGTGATTGCCTGACTGACTGCGTACGACTTATGGCTTTTGCTGCGAAACTCTGCACAAGTTCTGGTGTGAAACTTTACGGTGATTGCTCTACTGACTGTGTACGACTATTGGCTTTTGCTGCGAAACTTTGCACCAGTTCTGGTGTGAAACTTTTGCGGTGATTGCCTGACTGACTGCGTACGACTTACGGCTTTTGCTGCGAACTTTGCACCAGTTCTGGTGTGAAACTTTTACGGTGATTGCCTGACTGACTGCGTACGACTTCCGGCTTTTGCTGCGAAACTTTGCACCAGTTCTGGTGTGAAACTTTTACGGTGATTGCCTGACTGACTGCGTACGACTTACGGCTTTTGCTGCGAAATTTTGCACCAGTTCTGGTGTGAAACTTTTACGGTGATTTCCTGACTGACTACCAACGACTTATGGCTTTTGCTGCGAACTTTGCACCAGTTCTGGTGTGAAACTTTTACGGTGATTGCCTGACTGACTGCGTACGACTTATGGCTTTTGCTGCGAAACTCTGCACAAGTTCTGGTGTGAAACTTTACGGTGATTGCTCTACTGACTGTGTACGACTATTGGCTTTTGCTGCGAAACTTTGCACCAGTTCTGGTGTGAAACTTTTGCGGTGATTGCCTGACTGACTGCGTACGACTTACGGCTTTTGCTGCGAACTTTGCACCAGTTCTGGTGTGAAACTTTTACGGTGATTGCCTGACTGACTGCGTACGACTTCCGGCTTTTGCTGCGAAACTTTGCACCAGTTCTGGTGTGAAACTTTTACGGTGATTGCCTGACTGACTGCGTACGACTTACGGCTTTTGCTGCGAAACTTTGCACCAGTTCTGGTGTGAAACTTTTACGGTGATTTCCTGACTGACTACCAACGACTTATGGCTTTTGCTGCGAACTTTGCACCAGTTCTGGTGTGAAACTTTTACGGTGATTGCCTGACTGACTGCGTACGACTTATGGCTTTTGCTGCGAAACTCTGCACAAGTTCTGGTGTGAAACTTTTACGGTGATTGCTCTACTGACTGTGTACGACTATTGGCTTTTGCTGCGAAACTTTGCACCAGTTCTGGTGTGAGACTTTTGCGGTGATTGCCTGACTGACTGCGTACGACTTACGGCTTTTGCTGCGAACTTTGCACCAGTTCCGGTGTGAAACTTTTACGGTGATTGCCTGACTGACTGCGTACGACTTATGGCTTTTGCTGCGAAACGTTGCACCAGTTCTGGTGTGAAACCTTTACGGTGATTGCCTGACTGACTACCTACGACTACTGGCTTAATTTTGCTGCGAAACCTTTGTGGTGATTGTCTGACGACCTAGCACTACAGAAAAAATGAGTGAGTAAGATCAAACTCAGGATGACAAGCTCCCACCAGTGCAGAGAAACTTACTACAAGAACACGTTATCAGTTTGGCTTTAAAAAGTAAACTGTTGCCATAGAATATTTGAAAACATGGACAGTATTGTTTTTTACACAGCAACAGAAAGGTCCCTGCTTGCTCTCAGGCGTTAACATAAATGACGAAAGAGAAAACCATCCTTCCCAAGTTGAAACTCGAGTTAAAGACCGCAAACGTTGCCTTATTTTGTGGGCTCGTGGTTTTCGGCCGTGCGGGGTTAGAAGTTTCCAACGGAAAGCCTGTTAACACGAAACTTTCTATCAGTTCTGGTGTACACCTTTTGCAGAGTTATTGTAGCCCGACATACAATGTTGACCATAAGCACGTGTCTACACTGAATTTGGAGTGATTTTGGCAAGGAGACCACACGTAGATCGAGCTTACTTGTTATGTTGTTTATTCTTAAAATTTATTTCGCCTCAGTCGATAATCATTGTAAAATATGCATTGGTCCTAAGCCTAAATTGCGGTGATCACTTTTGTTATGTGTTATCGTGTTATGGACAAAGTTCGGGATCTTCCGGCTTAGCTTTCAATCGTTTAATCTGGCAAAAACTCAGGATTCCCCAAGTCCACTCGTTCCAAAACTGTAAGTACCGCTGAATGTCTATATATGTTATATCATTATCATGTAAAAATTAGGGATAAGGAATAATATATACTAAACAAATACACTGATCTTTTCCCTGTATCCCCAAAAACACCCACAGCTAGATAAAAGCGTGAAACAGGTTAAATACGCTTTTCTTTTAAAGTAAATTTGACGTAAAAAGATATTTTTCCTAACTCCTATGTTTTTCTTGGCAATTTGTTAATTGAAACTTCGCTGGCTGGCCCATAACTTGCTTATGCTACCGCTGGCTGGCAACTTCCAACTTCCGTTTCACGCTGGCTGGGATTGCGTAATTTTTAGTTTTTGTAACCGTGCTGGCTGGCAAAAAACCGTCAAACATGATTGCTGGCTGGGATTTTTGTTTTCTGAAAGTCTTGCTAGCTAGAAGTGAAGAGCGGCTATTTTTTTCCCAGGAAAGTTAAATATTAACATCGGTTGACGTAATAGCACTCTGCTAGTGTTTACCACATTGTATAATCAATTTTGCGAAAAAAAGTCGTTGGGTACTCCTGATTACTACTCGGCAAGCATTTCCACCACTCCTCCATATGAGATTATTATCTTCTTCAATCTCAAAGCTTATTTCGATTTTAGTGTTTGGAAGTAGTTTATCTTCAAGTGCTTCAAAGAATGAATATCTATTGAGAGGAATTTCACAGTTTACTGTGCTTGAAGTTCCAAGCAGAGCTTTTCGTTTTGCAAATCCTTCATTATATGATGCAGGAGTACTATCTAATATAAGACCTTCTTCATCTGCACCATTAGCTGCATTACAGTTTAGTACAGTATGTTTTTGTTGTACTAAAATTTACAATGTTTGTCATAATTAATCTGTAACCCCGATAATATAAGAACCTGCTTGATTTTACTTGGCTAAACAGATTCTTGTATTTCTGGGTATAAAAGTGGCAAATTTCTGCCAGGCGGTTCTTAATCCACAGGTTCTTATTAGCGGGTGTTTACTGTAACTGCCTAGTCAAACTAGTCAAACCTGTATTAAGCGGACTTCTTTAAGCGGTCACCAAAGTTCTGGAAATAGCTTCCCTTGATTATTGTAAAAACCGATCTGTATTTAGCAGTTACCTCTATTAAGCAGTCATGGTCACCTGTGTCGAGGTCCCAATTAATAACTTGTTATTGTCTGAAGATATTAAACTGTCCCTTTGACAAGATGCGCCATACTAGTGCAAGAGGATACACTGTGTCAGTAGGGCGTTTAGTGGTCTTTTACAGACTTGCCAACGGCCCCCAAAAAGCAAAAAATGTGAGATTCTGAACCAGAGCTGGGAAAAGTGGTGAAAAATGGGTAAAACGTCGTGAGATATTTCAGTGGAGTTTATGGTTATTACAAGTCACTGTATCACTTTAAGCTGGAGCAGTAAACATGACGATTAACTTTCAATTTAGGTTTTGTAAATTCTATGTTTTGTTGGCGCCATCTTAAAAGAAGAGAAACAGTAAGTCTGCACATTTGGTGGCAGCGGCAAGTTGCGCGGTAGGCTAAAAGAATAGTCGCGTTTGATTAGTCTAATACCGTTTTCTTTGGGTTGGGCTGGCTATCTATTGATATCTAACGAACCCAACAGCTCCAAAATGTGAGTTTGACTTTTTGAGAAAGCGTGAGAAATCACTTGCCAACTCGTGAGAGCGTGAGACAGGTACTAAAATCGTGAGACTCGCGACAAGGTCGTGAGATTTGACAAGTCTGCTTTTACTTCATTTCTTTTGGCACAAGAAGGCTAGAAACACTTTGAGGTCAATCTGTCGTGGGATAGATATTTCGCTCTTTCACCATCTTCGTTTCCTTGAATAACCTTTATGTTTGCAACCTGTCAACCTGTGTTAGGCGGTAAGCCATAACCAAGGATGACCGCTTTATGCAGGTTTGAGTTTACTAACCTAAATTATATCATTATCTTTCCTTACAATTTCAGTTTGAGATTATTCCTAAAAGTTCAATGAAGGTCACCAAGGATACGGTGACAATTAGTGGGCTTGGTTTTAGAGGACAATATCAGCTTCAACTAAAAGATGCTGATCCAAATGAGCTTCAGCTTTTTATTGAAAAGATGCCCGCCTCTATCAAAGGTAAGACTAAGAGTATGAAATGTTATTTTCAATACTTTTTTTTGATTTTGGTTTTGGAGCAAAGAGCCACATGGTTGAACCTCTAGCTGTACGTGTAGTATATAAATGCAGGCAGATCAAACTTATGGCGACAGTTAAGTAGTTAGTTTATGGGTAAACCCGTACATCATGTATGCATACAGGCAGCCCAAGCTTATGGTGTGACTAGTTAGTCTGATTTAGGTTTTGAATTTAAAGGCATATTATGGGTAAACCCGTACATTATGTATGGATACAGGCAGCCCAAGCTTAAGGTGTGACTGGTTAGTTTGGTTTTGTTTTTTTAATTTTAAGGCATATAATTAAACTTGTACAGGTAGTCAAGCAATGATATAGGCATCCCAAGCTGTTGGTGTTGGTAGTTAAATAGTCTGTAGGTTTTGGTTTTTGAATTTAAAGACATATGGTTAAACTTTTGTACATGTGAAAGGATAACGGGGCTGTAATATGAAAATTTCTAGGTGAAATATCCAGACTCAATAATAAGTCAGTTATAAAAACAGAGTTTTATGAATGGTGTTAAACAAAATCGCGTTGTTAACGCTTATCAATTTGGTAAATTTCTCCTCACTTTCGTCCTTTCCGTGTCTTTTATGCCACAAAATATTTTAATTGACAGAATTAACGCAAAATGTATTGGCATTAAGTATTAAGAGCGACTTTCTGTAAATACCACGGATAGGTGTGCAAAATGGAAAAATCGAAATCCCCCAAACTTTGTCACAACAAAGCCCTTTGGAAACTATTTTAGAAAATACAAGACTCAGTTCGTTTGACTAAATATTTTCCAAAATAATAATTTTTTTTAATTTTCACCTTCGAGAGGCCTTCAAACCACCGAAAAATGAGCTTGATACCCTCGCTTCATGAATGGAAACGGAAACTAATACCATGACTCTTCTTATATTAAACAATTTTATGATCCTTCCTTTCTACCTAAACGTTGTTACAGTTTCAAAAGATTTCAATCTGATTTTTTAATATTTTTTCAAAATTACCCTCCAAATCAGCATTATCGCGACCATCAATTTTGCCATTTTTCAACGGCGAAAATCCCTTCCTGGTACATGGCTTTCATTAGAAAAATGGTATTCCAGAGAAAGAGCAATGTTTCCCCTATCAATCTGTGAAATAAAATTCTGGGGCAATTGAAACTGGGAGTTTTTACAACTTAAAACATTTACAGTACTCGCGTGATTTACGACCTCTGAACTTGCAGTTGTCGTGATGAATGCAAGCGAGAACTTAGACAGAACTTGAAACTCTGGCGCAAATTCGTCCATTTCCCGGCAGTTTAAACACCAAAAACGATTTTAGATTTCATAGTGGTAAATTTTCAACGTGAAAAGCAATTTATTGTGCGAAAGTGTCTATGAACCTCTTGACTACAACACTTCCCTCACGTGCGTATTTGTTTACTTTTGCCGTACATACATGTACAAAACGGCTAATAGTGTCGGTAGCTATTCTTTCAAATGCCCTCATTTCTCATGAACCAAATCGTTATAGCTATAAAAAAGGAAAACATTTTGACCTACCTCACATTATTTCACAACAGTCCCGAATCCTTTACTGCCTTTAGCGAAACGAGATTGCGTGACAAAGAATTTTGAGGCCCAGGTTATACCGAGGAGACAGATACCATTCCGAAAAAGAAACCCACGCTGCACCTTCTGTAGCTATAAAAGCGAAATAAGTAAATAATCAAAATCCTTAATTTCGTTGAGTTATCCGCCAGAGCTACCCTGCAAACGTAACACACACAAAAATTTTTTTCGTCAAAAGACTATATAGGGGTAGGCCCTTATTATACAGTGGAACCGCGATGCAAAGAACCCACGAATGATTTTCTTTACCTCGATAATAGTAAAATATACCGTAAAACCTATATTAAAGCCCCCTGTCAAATAAGCCCCCCCCCCCTTTTCAGGGGAAGAAAGTTAATAAACCTACCCCCCCCCCCCCCCTATCAAGCACGCGCTTCCCACCCCTAATTATTCTTCACTAATAAATGAAAGACTGTATTAATCAATCACGACCGTAAAACTTCGTGTGGACTGATCCGGAATGGTTTATTTACCAACTGGAAGTTCTGATTTGATTATGATCTTCGGTTGCTTGACCTAAAACTTCCTTTACTTGAGCTTTTCCAATTTGTATTCGAGTTCTTTATGGAGAAGCGATACCATCGTAGTTTCTAAAGTAAATATATTAAGCCTCCCGTCTCTATTACACCCCTCCCCCTCAAATGGACTTGAAATAAATAAACCCCACCCGGGTGGGGGGGGGGGAAAGGCTTAGGATTTACGGTATCAAAAAAAAAACCTCGATATAACGAAACCTCGTTATAGCGAGCAAATTTCAGGGACACTCAATGACTGTTTTCTGTAAATATATCTTCGAAGAATTAGATATTACCTAGAATTTTCTATATATAGCTAGGGGACGCCTAAAAATTTCTAGATGACCGTTCCGTTCCTGTTCAATTTTCGAAGGTTGTCTTATAAATTCCCTACGATTTTCTGAAGTTTAATTTTTCACATATTACATCCCAGGTTAGGCTAATTTTTGGTAGAAAAGAGGAAACCTAAACCGTTCGGATTTAAAAATGTGATTGAGAGAGGAATCAGAAAAATTCTTTCGTGATAAGTTAAATTGCATCTAAAATTTTTAGGAAAATAATACTGAAGCCCTTGTAATTTCGAAAATACTCAATGTAAGTTCCCCTAGGATGACCGGAGAGGAACAAATTTTACAAGCCGCTTAGAATGCATTTCTAGAGATCTAAAAGTACTCTGGGTACACCATTGAAAAGTGTTTTCAATGAATTTAGAAGGAAACCGTCGTTGGGTGGCTCAGAATTTTTTTTATTTCCTTGGCCCTTCGTTAAATCGAGGTTCCACTGTAGTCTCTTGTTTTCATCACGCTCGTTTTGAAATACGATTATGAATTCCTTACTTGTGTACTTAGGATAAAGCGCTAAGTCGTAGTCTGAAATGTCATCCGTCCCTTCCCTCCACCCCCTAAGGGGCCGCGGTAGGTTTCGGGGTGGGGCGAAGACACGCATAACATTTCAGACTAGACATGGCGGGGCCAGAAAACCTGCATAACTTTAGAGCACCTCTTGTGTTTCAATTTTCTGTAGCTCTGGCAAACTCGAACAAGTTTTGCATTTCTGAGCAACGTTTTGCCAACATATAGGTTATGGCACATGTCAAGCCAAAAAACGTGAGCAGTTCGATAGAAAATGTCAAGTACGACTGAACCGCGCCCGTATTTTCGCCCCTAATGACTCTGGCGGGAGGGGGAGACTGGGTGGGGAGGGAAACTCTGAAATTGAGCCAAGGGGACCTAGCTCTAAGCATACCGCCTGCTTTTTAGTTGTGCGTTTCCCTTGGCAATAAATTTTGCCCACAGTTTCGAGCAACTCTTTAAAGGAGGTTGCAAGCCCGTATATTTGGGCTCGTCAGGAACGCTCAGCGGTGAAACCAAAGTTCGCGCCTGCAAAAAACTTATTTTAACTTACTGAAAGCTGTTTTTTTCTTGACCGATTTAACTTATCGTTAGGAAAGAAGAAAAGGAATCTCATAATTAGCATATGTATAAAACTATCAAGAAATCTCGAAATTCTGGATTTTCTAATAGAACAAATACTTTCGAAAAATTTAGGAGCAAGTCCGCGGACTGGAAATAACTCGCTATCAATTATCCGAAGATATCCAAATATCTCACTTTTCAACCCCACGTTAATACGCTTCATTTTTGAGGGGAGCCAACATTAGCAGCGCTACTGTTATTTTTTGGCACCTGGGTATCTCACGTTATGCTTATGCGTATCCGCAAGTGTGTCTTACATCCTAAGCTTACGTAAAGGTTATTTACCTGGAACGATGGGGTATGTGATAAATTCACCTGGTACCGCCCCGAGGGCTACGTGTGTAAGACTGTTCCTTTTCAGATTTTCAATAGCAATGCAAAAAAAGTAGCTTTCGGTTAGTGCGAACGGCCTTTCCTTATTTTTTTTTCTTTTCCTTTTTTTTTTTTCTCAAAAAACGCGTTTTTTTTTTTCAAGGTGCGAGGGGCGCGAATATTGGCTTCACCGCTCGAGCGTTCCAGACGGACGCTACTATACGGCTTGCAATCTTCTTTAAAGAGTTGCTCAAAAATATAAGCGAAATTTATCTCCAAGGCAGACTCACAGGTAAAGCGCAGACGGTAAGCTTAGAGCTAGGTCCCCTTTGTTCCATTTCACCCCCCCCCCCCCCCACCCCCCGCCTGCCAGAGTCATTAGGGGCGCTTACACGGGCGCGGTTCGGTCGTACTTGACATTTTCCATCAAACTGATCACTTTTTTCTGGCTTGACATAAGCCTATATTTTTCCCAGACCTTGCTCAGAAATGCAAAACTTGCTCGAGGTTGTCAGAACTACAGAAAGCTTTGCTTTTAACACCAGAGATGCTCTAAAATTATGCAGGTTTTCTAGCCCCGCCATGTCTAGTCTGAAATGTTCTGAGTTTCTTCGCCCCACCCCGAAACGGGCTGCCGACCCTTAGGGGGTGGAGGGAAGGGACGGATGATATTTCAGACTACAGCTGTACGAATTAGCGCTTTTTTCCCCCTCAATGTCATTTTCTAAGGATACAAGTAAGGAATTAATAATCGTATTTCAAAATGTGTAAGTAGGCGTTTATGGAGAGTAGGAGACTATAAGGGCCCACCACTTCATAGTCTCTTGTAGAAAATATTTTTTTTAGTCTTACGTTTTCATAATCGCTCTAGCGGATAAGTCAGTAAAACTAAGGATTTTGATTATTTACATGTTTTGCTTTTATAGTTACAGAAGGCACCGCGTGATTTTCATGTATCTTATCAAGTGTCTTTTTCGGAATGGTATCTGTCTTCGCGGTATAGGCCTGGGTCTCAAAGTTCTTTGTCACGCAATCTCATTTCGTTAAAGGCAGTAAAGGATTCGGTTCGGTTGTCAAATAATGTAAGGTAGGTCAAAACGATTTCCTTTTTTATAGCTATAATGATTTGGTTCGTGAGAAATGAGAGCATTTTAAAGATTTAGCTACCGACACTAAAGCCGTTTTGTACATATATGATAACTGTTACAAATACGTTAAAAGTAAACAAATACGCACGTAAGGGAAGTGTTGTCGTCAAGAAGTTCATAGCACACTTTCGTACTATAAAATTGCTTTTCCTTTTGAAAATTTACCACTGTGAAATCTAAAATCGTTTTTGGTGTTTAAACTGGCGGAAAAGGGGCGAATTTCTGCCAGAGTTTCAAGTGCTGTGTAAGTTCTCTTTATACAACTGCAAGTTCAGAGGTCGTAAATCACGCGAGTATCGTAAATATTTTCAGTTGTAAAACCTCGCAGTTTCAATTGCCCCAGAATTTTATTTCACAGATTGATAGGGGAAACATTGCTCTTTCTCTGGAATACCATTTTTCTAATGAAAGCCATGTACCAGAAAGGGGTTTTCGCCGTTGAAAAATGGCAAAATCGATGGTCGCGATAATGCTGATTTAGAGGGTAATTTTGAAAAAATATTAAAAAATTAGATTGAAATCTTTTGAAATTGTAACAACGTTTAGGTAGAAAGGAAGGATCATAAAATTGTTTAATATAAGAAGAGTCATGGTATTAGTTTCCGTTTCCATTCACGAAGCGAGGGTATCAAGCTCATTTTTCGGTGGTTCGAAGGCCTCTCGAAGGTGAAAATTAAAAAAAATTATTATTTTGGAAAATATTTAGTCAAACGAACTGAGTCTTGTATTTTCTAAAATAGTTTCCAAAGGGCTTTGTTGTGACAAAGTTTGGGGGATTTCGATTTTTCCATTTTGCACACCTATCCGTGGTATTTACAGAAAGTCGCTCTTAACAGCTTTTTGGAGAAAATGTGGCGGTCATATACAGTAACGCAAAGTGTAACAAACTTTTCGCGCAAAACGTAACAACTTCTTTCGCGCGAAATATTACAATTCAAAATGTAACAAATTAAGGTGGCTCGACTGGATTTTTAGGGGGGATACCTCCCAAGTTTGAGCATTAACTACGTCGCCATGAGTAAAGATATTGAAAAAAGATTACCACAACTGTATTATATAAAAAATGTACAAAAAAGCGTGATGCACGTGCAGAGTTGTTGCTTTGCTTATGCATTTCAACCTATTTCCTTTTTTGGCGTTTTCTTTGTCGTCGCCGCTGTGGCATCTTAAAGTCCCCAATGATGATTTTTTTATGCTGTCTTTGCTGGTTAATTATTAACAAACCCCAGCCCAACCTCTAATCAGGGGGAACCTCTAGTCAAGGGACACTTGCTTTGGTCCCGAGGGTGTCCCCTGAATAGAGGTTTCATTGTATTTGTTTTATCTACTGCTTCAAGTTATTTTTTTATTTCAAAACTCACTTAATAACTTTCTGTGCTTTGCACTGTGATCCTGTAGACTTTCTTGATCGGTATTATTATGATAATCTTTGATACCTAAGGCTTTTTTATGCTCCTTTTCTTGTACACTGTTCAAGTTAAAATTCACACCAAATAGTATTGCATGAAGTTTGAAATGATGCGACAATGGCCGCTATTGTCAAGTGAAATTTACCCTACGTTATAAATTTATTTTTCAGGTATTATTAAGTCAGTCCGATAATGAGTTTTTTGTGTGTCTTGCATATTAAAAATAGTTATCATCTTAATATTTTTTTTACCACTTATTACCCTTCTTTGTGCAAATTATAATCTTTCATCTAATGTTGGGGAGAGAAGATGTTGCCTGACTTGCTGATGGTAGGGGATTATTAAAGGGAGATGTGGTGTTGCCCTCTACCTGAAGGTCTGGGGACCAGTGTATACTGGGCAACCCCATAGGGATTGACTGGAAAATAAATGAACAAACAAATTGGAACTTAGCCCGAAAACAAAAGAGCTGCTAGCCTGCGTAGCTGGCGGTATTGTGTAGTAGTCGAGTGAGATTTGGCGGCGAAGCCGCCACAGGCGGCCCACTCCATTTTTTGGATCACGGCTCCGCCGCCAAAGTCTTAATCGCGCACCGAGACAATACCGCCAGCTATGCAGGCTAAAGAGCTGCAACATATAGGGATCCAAATCAATTAGAGGTTCAATCTAAAGAACTGCTGCGAGGCTAGTGTTATGACGTATGCTTTTGAGCACCTGTTAAAAATGGTACAAGTGAGATCTCGGTTAAATGGGGTGTGAATGTAGTTGTATTCAGTTGTTATTTTACGGTACAGTAAACACCCGCAGCAGACCGCTAATGAGAATCTTCTTTTTTGAAGTCTGGCAAAAATAAATAGGTTCGTGTAATTTGGGGTACTTATTGGCAATTTGGGCTAAGTAGGTTCTAATAGGAATAATAGATTGTCGACTACCCGAAAAATAAATTAGCTTTTTATTTATTCACAATCGTGTTATTATGACCCTAACAAAACTGATTACCGAATTTATATACAGTTTAGTACAGTATGTTTTTCTTGTACTAAAATATACAACTCAAAGTTACACTCCTTTCTTAAGTTGTTTATCATAATGTAACTGTAATCCACATATAAGAACCTGCTTCACTTAACTTGGCTAAACAGATTCTTGTATTTTTGGGTATTAAAGTGGCAAATTTCTACCACGAAGTTCTTAATCCACAGGTTCTTATTAGAGGGTGTTCACTGTAAAAGCCTCTATAGTCAAACCGGCCAAACCTGTGTTAAGCGGACTTCTATAAGTGGTCACCAAAGTCCTGGAATTAGCTTCCCTTAATTATTGTGAAAACTGATCGCTTTTTAGCAGTTACCTTTATTAAGCAGCCGAGGTCACCTGTTTCGTGGTCCCAATGAGTAATTTGTTATTTTCTTTACCTCTTTTAAACTGTCCCTTTGACAAGATGTGCCATACTAGTGCAAAAGGATACACTGTGTAGGGCGTTTAGTGGTCTTTTACAGACTTACCAACCCCCAAAAGAAAAAAAAAAACGTGAGATTCTGAACCTAGAGCTGGGAAAGTAGTGAGAAATGGGTAAAAAGTCGTGAGATGTGCCAAATTTCCTAGTGCAAGGACTTTCAGTGGAGATAATTTATGGGCAGTGTTGGAAGTGACTATATCACTTTAAAGCTGGAGCAGTAAACATCACGATTAATCTTACGATTTAGGTTTTGTAATTTCTGTTTTGTTGGCGCCATCTTGAAACAAGAGAAACATTAAGTCTGCACATTTGGTAGCAGCGGCAAGTTGCGCGGTGGATAGGCTAAAAGAATAGTCACTTTTGATTACATTCTTTACCGTTTTCATTGGGTTGAGCTGTGTATCTATTGATATCTAACTTAGAAACGAAGCCTGCAGCTTGGATTTTGACTGTTCGAGAAAGCGTGAGAAATCAGTTGCCAACTCGTGAAAGCGTGAGACAGGTCCTAAAATCACGAGACTCACGTCAAAGTCGTGAGACTTGGCAAGTCTGCTTTTACTTCCCTTCTTTTGACACAAGAAGGCTGCTACAAACAGTTTGAGGTCAATTTGTCGTGAGATAGATATTTTGCTCTTTCACCATCCTCATTTCCTTGAATAACTCTTAGGTTTGCAAACCTGTCAACCTATATTACGTGGTCAGTAAGCCATCCCCAAGGATGACCTCTTTTAAAATACAGGTTTGACTGTATTATTTATCATTATCTTTCCTTACCGTTTTAGTTTGTTATTAAACCTGAATCTACAGTGAAGGGCACTAAGCATACAATTAAGATTAGTGAGCTACAGCTATGGACAACCCCTTTTTCAGAAGGACAAACTGTTCAACTAAAAGATACTGATCCAAATGAGGTTCAGCGTTTTATTGAAAAGTTGCCCTCTTCTATCAAAGGTAAGACTAAGAGTATGAAATGTAATTTCCAATACTTTTTTTGATTTTGGTTTTGGAACAAAGAGGCACATGGCTGAGCCTCTAGCTGTAAGTCATGTGTAGTTTACAAATACAGGCAAATCAAGCTTATGGCGAGAGTTCAGTAGTTAGTTTGGTGGTTATAAAGCCGTACAGGCAGTGAGACAATGATACAGGTAGCCCAAGGTTATGGTGTGACTAGTTAGATTGGTTTTGGTTTTTGAATTTTAAGACATATGGTTAAATCCGTACATGTAGACATGCAGTGATACAGGTAGCCCAAGCTGTTGGTGTGGGTAGTTAAA
The DNA here is from genome assembly GCA_038088405.1 of Porites divaricata. Classification (NCBI taxonomy): domain Eukaryota; kingdom Metazoa; phylum Cnidaria; class Anthozoa; order Scleractinia; family Poritidae; genus Porites; species Porites divaricata. Next base: position 30,495,455 of record JBBMOI010000006.1, on the reverse strand, counting down.
TAGACTGTAGTTTTTGGTTTTTGAATTTAAAGACATGGTCAAACCTCTGTACATGCATGTGCAATGATAACGGAGCCGTAATATTTAAAATGTTAAGTGAAATTTCCAGACTCAATGATGAGCCAGTTGCAGTCGAACCCCCACTAACGGCCACCTCTCTATAACGGCCACTTTTTTTCGTCCCAGCAGACAAAAAATCCATACATTGACTCGGTTAAAACCTCTTTACAACGGCCACCTTCTTTCTGTCCCCAGGGTGGCCCTTGTAGAGAGGTTCAACTGTATGAAAACAGGGTTTTATAAACGGTTTCAAACAAAATCGCGTTCTAAACGCTTTTAAAATTGGCCTACTTTCGGTCTTTCCGTCTCTGTCACGCCGCAAAATATTATAATTGATAGAATTAACGCAAAATACAATAACATTAAGCATTAGCAGGTTTTTTGAACAAAATGTA
>JBBMOI010000006.1:30487500-30490000 GCA_038088405.1 Porites divaricata | reverse complement strand
AAACTTCAAACTTTACACTTCCGGTAATTCGTTGAGTCCATAGGGGTCCAGAACAAGTCCTATCGGCGCTGCTTCGCAGACATTAATAACAACCGGGGTTAGATTACGTCTGCGACGCGTGTAATAAAAACCAAACCTCAGTCGGTAGAGCGCTTGATTCCCAGGGTCGGACCAATACTCAGGGTCTTAAAATAACTGAGAATAGTGTCGCGAATAAGTACTTTATTAAATACCTTGACATTCAAATAAAGTGCGTTTGTTTTAACAATATTATGTTTTATTGTTGTTAGGTTGATGTCTACAGCTTTGGTGCTCTTCTTTGCGAAATGTGCATCCGACAACTTCCAGATCCTCAAAGGCGTAACGAGCAAGTGGTGCTTGTAACGAACGGTGTGTTTCGTGGCCTGGTGCGGCGATGCATGCAAAGAGAGGCTGGGGCGAGACCAACCATGCAGGAGATAATCGATGAACTGAAGGAATTCGATCCAATTTCTTAATTGTAAAATGAACGATATGCAATATCATAGAAAATTCGCAGTTTGTAGGAACTTCCTGCTGTTATTCGGGCTCGTAATTTTAAATTACTCGCCTGATTACTTCCTGAATTGTGCTCAACTCAGTCCTATTATCATTACTAATTTGTAATTTTTTTAGTCGGGTATTTGTATGAAAGAATACTTAATTACATAACAGTAAGGTATAAATAGTGGAGAATACAATTTACATCCAGACAATAAGGTATTTGCAGTTAAAAACGTCCAATACTGAAACAAAGTACTAAGTAAACTAGGTAATTGTAAGAATACAATTTAATAACTAAGTTAGGTATCAATATTTGCAGTTATTATTTTACCGTAAAATTGTTGGCTATTTGTCCTTTTTGTGAAAAAATTGCTGTTATATTTTAGTAAATAGGTCGCTGAATAATTGTCTTTTGAAGATTTAAGATTTTTTTCGGAGTCGTGCGATTTTCGGGTGGCACAGCCGTGACCAGGTAATGCAACTGGTAAATGTTTTCTGTAACTCCTACATGTATATTATATGTAACTGTAAGGCGCATGTAATCGGCTTCCCCCCTGGGGGGGGGGGGGCGCATGGGGTAGGACTCCTTGCCAACCAGGGGGATTGTAAAATGTGCGGTGCAAAGTTAACTATTTTCCCTAGGGGTGGGGGAATTTGACAAGGCAAAGTCCCCTAGGTCAAGTGCTTCTCACTGAAAAATCCCCCTGGTATCACATGAAATAACTGGGCTTCACTTGATTGATTCACTTTGATTTTAGTTATACTAGTAGTCTGCTTAGCTAACGAAGTTTGTTGCGCACGACTTTTAATTTGGCTAAATAAAGCGGCAAGAAGAATGGGGGAATTCCGTAGTCGCTAACTCACCATCGGGCAATGTGATCCTGCCAGCGACGCTTTCTTCATAATTAGCAATTATCTCTCGAGCCCGAATGTGCTCTGAGTCAATAGCCCATGAGGCCGAAGGCCGAATGGGCTTGTGACTCAGAGGCCATGAGGGCGAGAGGAATAATTGTATTAGTAAACTCCAACTAGTTGGTCAAAAATATCGAGACAAAACAACTTTAGCTAGCAAAACGCGATTCAGCCGCCATTGTTTGGGTTTTCAAAGTCGGCGTTTTTCGCTACTAGTGAGCTATAACATATAGCCTAGTAGTAGCTCAACCAGTCAGAACGCAGCATTGGTAATAGACCACTAGCAAACCAATGCGCGTGCCCGCAAAATTTACTATTTGTCAGGTATCCTTTCTTGCTTGTTTTTCTATGATTTGTTATGAGAAACAACTAGTTCTAATTATAACGAAGAACAAGAAGGATGGCCAACAAAGAGAAGGGAAAGCAGCGAGTAGAACATGCAGTGACTAAAGCATGTGATTTGAAAAAAACCTCTTACCTCCGCATAAAACAATTGACTGTGCGTATTAAAGTTCAGGCTTAAATACTTATGGCGCTCTATTCTCAAAAAAGGTTTTTGCTATTGTGTCTAACATTATCATGTTCTGAGGGATTAGGGTGTGGAGAATTTATAGTTGATTACCTGATTTTCCTGAGATCCTTACTTCATGTAGAACTCCAGCCGATTTTGAATCGCAAATGTCCCTGCTATAACTAAAAGCCCGTCAAAATTTTCTCTTTAAGTTGTTAGCCACGGGAATATTTTTCAAAATGATGTCTTGAAGTTGCGTCACTGTTGACCCCCCCCCCCCCCCCCCCCGCCCCCCAAGTGTATCGCTGTGATTTTACTTTGAATATTTTTGATCCCTGATTATTTTTGCCCGATGTAAGGGAATCCAAGACAGTCTTGCAATGTGGATTCCACACCGTGGATTCCTGATTCCAGGAACTGGATTGCGGCCTTTGTCAGTGGATCTTTGATTCTGATTTCAATTGGCGGTGGTGGGATTCCGGGTTTCGTAGGCTGTATTCCGGCTTACATGGGGCGATATTTTGAGAAGTGTCCCACGATGCCGAAATAACTATG
>JBBMOI010000006.1:30432500-30482500 GCA_038088405.1 Porites divaricata | reverse complement strand
CAAGACAGATGGAGATGACAGAGTGGTATGTGAGTTATTGATGTTTGACTCCGAAAATTTCGTTTCGTCGAATACTTAAAACAAATGGTACCATGTGAGAGTACTGATAAAGGGCTCAAGAATAAGAACTAAATTTTATTGATCCATAATTGACTCTGGGAGTGAAACGGTTTTTTTTTAATTACGATTTAATTAACAATTATACTGAACATTTTTTATTTAAAAAATTTTAGTTTATGCGCATTTATGTGTTTATATGCTTTGTCCTTCATTAAACGTCTAAATACACTGAGCTTATAAGAACCTGTGGATCAAACACCTCCTGGTGGAAATTTGCCTCCTTGATACCCAAAAATACAAGAAGCTCTTTAGCCAAGGAAGATCATGCATCATTCCAAGTTAAGCATAAATTATGATAAATAATTTAACAAAGGGGGGTAACTATGAGTTGTAAATTTAAGTATATTCATAAAAAGAATGCTCTCAGAAGTATTACTGAAGTCTCACTTGCTTAGAGATTAGATAAGAAATGAGGAGGTGATTACAAGCCCTAGGATTTCAATTCCCAGGGAAAATAATTTTTCGGTTCCATGCCCAGAGATCATGGGAAACCATCAGTAACAATTTTTTGGTTGTGTGAAAATCCATGGGAACCCATCCCCTAAATGTTTTTAATTTTTCAAAGTCATATTTTTTTCTTGGCACTGGAAACAATAAATCAGTAATGCAATGCTCTTTGGAAATATGATTCAAGATGGAACTGATAGATGTTAAACATTTCAGTTTTGTATATGAGATGTCTCTGTCTGCAAGGGAGACTAACAAGAAATTTAGTAATTAGTTTTGCTAGGGTTGCATGTATAATGGGCAATTCCAGAAAATATCCATACCCAACCACGGACGGCTTCCAAGTTTTAACCCCCCCTTGCCTTCGGAAATTCCAAAATGCGTTACCCCCCCGTGCCCTCAGAATTCTATAATCGTGAACCCCCCCCTCCCCTTCAGAATTTCCGTTGTTTTTTGGAAGTATATTTTCGACTTAGCAACGCTTATATGAACAAACGAACATGAATTTATGCCTCCTCAAGACTGAGATCTAGCGGCGCCAAGTGACAAGCTTTCAGCGACAAGAAAAACCTACCGCTAGTGGCCAGGCTGTGCAAACTTCTTTTGAAGTCCGAATTTGGCTATAGAAATAAACACCACCTGCGGTAATTTTACTCCTCTTTGCTTTCTTGTGCTGTTTTGACGTTTACAAAGCAAAATAGCTCCAATTCAGACTGTTAAAATCTTTCGGCGGTCAAATATTAATATACCGTCGAGTCTTGTTGCATCGTTTATACGTCATGTAGTGTGCACGAAAAGTGTTCTCAACTCATATGACTCATGTAGTGTACATGAAATGTATCATTGCTTTCGGAGTAGTCGTGGGCGCTAGCTCGCAAGATTTTTCTTGGCAACAATAGAAGATTGCGAAGACCAGACCTCGTAAGATACATTTTCAGTTTTTGTTCATATGACAAGAAATTCATCAAAATGAAGGTAAATGTGAAACCCACGGTTTACTATTTTCTTCTATAGTTATGAGCGTAAACACGTGTCTGATCTGTCAATATCGATGCTTGTCTTCTGCTTCCGTGGTCATACGTTCGTGGTTTATTTACGAACTTCAAAAGTCCACAACAGGAGCGTTTTAAAGGAACTCACTCTACACTTTCTACTCCAGAAATCCCACCTGTGGAATTCACCCATGCCTTCGGATTTGCAATCGTAAATACCCCCCCCCCCCCCCCATGCCCTCAGAATTCCATAATCGTGAACCCCCCCTCCCCTTCGGAAATCCTAAAAGCTGTCTGTGGTATGGTATGGATATTTTCTGGAATCACCCAATAACACAATTATCATGAATAACAAAAAAGGTAATTTATTTTTCTGGGTTTAAAATCAACAATCTATCTCCTCCATGTGTAAAGAACTGACTTACATGTTGTAGCCTCATAGCCTCCCACACAGACATTCTTAGGGGTTCGTCACATGTTCCTGTCATACTAACGTCTGCTGAACTGAAAGATAAATTCCTTTCCCGTTGTTCACAAATATCAGCTTGAGATCACATGCAGATTATCAGAAATCCAATTGGTGCTGTTGAAGTCAAAGTGTTGACAAGCCAAACACATGCGTGCAAGCTCGGTAGAGTGTGATATGTGATAAAAGATTTGTGATACGTGACAAATCCATTTGTGGTGTGTTTACGTCCTCCATAAAATGTCCGCTGACAGAAGGAATTTTATGCGGCTTTTATGCAGTGATGTCAAAAAAATGTACAAAAAAGTGTGCCGTATGTGCAGACTTCTTGTTTTACCTAGGAGTAGTATGAATGTATTGCTTTTAAATTTTGATGTCTTTATTGCTGTTGCAGTTGTTGTTGCTACAGCTTTCTATTTTGATCTGAAAGGACACAGTGTCATGACATAGGGAAAAATCCAAAAGGTATAAATTTGTATTATAGTGAAACTACTGATTTTTACGAAAATGTTCCTGTTTTGTTAAGAGGTACTTTTTACACATACAGTGTAAGTTCAATGAAACTATCATCATTGGATAAAGACATGAAAAATCATGAATATATATGTTGTTATTTTGAAAACTCAGTGTACATTTAGGTTTGTCCAGCTCAGCAAATATTCTCTAATTAAATAGCAGATGTCACCCTCCAAGTTGTCTCCTTGCTGTTTTTGCCATGTTTTTGGCTATTATTAAAATTTTTGTGTTTCAGCTGTAGACTTTCTTACTCTTGAAACGAGCAAAATGTCCGCCATTTTTTTCACAACCAAAGCAACTCAACCTCGTCCCCAGGTCTTCTCGGTTAACGGTGCCTTAACCTGTAGCGGGCTGCATTTTTTATGTCATTTTATCATTAAACACAAAATTCTTCCAAATTTGGTCATCAGTAACTGGTTATGGTGAATTATGCATATGCTTTTAGCCCATCGGAATTGGGTAATTATTTTGTGTCAATTCTTAGGAAGCTTAAGTATGTGTTCTCGAAAGAATAAGCGAAAAGTTGTGTTCGAAAGCGTAGAATCAGCACTGCGTACAGTCTTCTCGCTGTAATCGCTGTGTTACATTTTCTTTAGGTTTGGCTAAGGACTTATCTGGTTTGCTACTAATGAGTTGTCGCTACTTTAGAGTAATACGCCAGACGATTAAGTTAGCCTGAATGGCATATTTTTTATTTTTATTGAATCTAATATATATTTTGCAGTTTTTTCAAGTATACAAATTCATCAAAACATGCAATTTTCACAAAGTTTTTCAACACTATAATCTAGCTGTCACCATTTTGGCACACCACTGACAGGGTGCTGCAAATTAAAGTGCTATCTGATAGCCCATGGCTAGTGAAGCAACTCATGGGGCGTCCAGTGAGTAAACAGCATTTGCCAAGATAAAGAGTAATCTGATATGCTACAGGAAAGGGGTTGGTTGACCAGCATGAATGCTCTACTGTGGCTACTGATTCAGGCACCTATCAGCTGTTATGAGCTGTGACATTAAGCAACAGTAAGGGCAGATTTAGGGGTGGGCCAAAGGGGGCCTTTTTTCCTTGAAATTATTTTGTATTATTTTTATAGAATTCTCAGAACATTAAAACGTTTCTATATAGCTGGAAAGTTTGCAGGTGTCCCAGCCACGAGGTTTGTCCAATACTGTCAACATGATACGAGTGGACAGAGTTAACTGTCGAGTGGACTTTTGCATCTCATTAAGGGGACTTAGAAATTTTGTCGCTTGTCTTGTTGGCAAGAGACCCCGTGTATGGTAGTCGAGTTATTAGCGCGCTTGTTTCTTCGCGTGGCAATTAATATAACTAATGACATGCATTTTCCACTCGACAACTCTGTCTGTCGGGTTGAGACAAATTGTCCATTTGTAGGACTCGACAACTTAGTTGCCGTCCCTAGTAAACTAATGAAATGCATTTGTGACTCAACAACTCCGACTGTCAAGTCGAGACAACTTGTCCGCTCATACAATTTGTGAAAAGTATTTTTCCACTCGTGTCATGTTGACAGTATTGGACATGACTGCCACCCTTTTCTGAATTTTCTGGATCCACCCGTGGCAGATGCTGGTAAGATGAGAGATTTCTTCATTTTTGATAACTTATTTAGAGACCAAAAACCAATTCCAGCGTACAGCAAATAATACAAAATTTACATTATATATGTATTGCATGCCATTATCAAAGTGGAATAAATTATGCAAAAGGTTCCAGTTAAACCCCACTAACCCAATAGCCCAGAGAAGACAAAAAATAACTCAGATTTGTGGAAATGGACCAGATGGAGAGATCTACGTTGGGAGGTACTTGCGAAAGAACTAATAATTTCTGTTGTCAGGGAATTAACTGACAGCCATCTTGTGTATTTTCCTGCAGTAACAACAGTTAATGCTTATCATCATCAAATGCTTGTCAGTAGATTGATGACAAGCAATGATTGTGTTTTCATCCGTTTTTTGTAATAATTTATTTTTTGCTCCTGCTCTTTGTTGAATTACCTTTCCATGTTTTTTTCCAGATCTAAATCTGCCAAAGGCTGGTCCACAGGATGTAAGATTTTTTGATTGTTTTTCTTCCTGTGGTGCTGATACTGTGTAAGCTTTCCTTGAGTTTCTGAGGTTCAAATTGAAATAGCGGTTACAAAAACAAACTGCATGTATACTGTTAGTTCAAAAGTAGTTCAAGAAACTTCCTCTTCTTGGCTTGCTATTATCTCTTTCTAAGCCACTGTATGACTTTGTCATTTCTCTTTTTTTAAAATTTGCGTATCATTGTAGGTCATGTGTCCACTGTAAAGTCCTGTTGCATTATACAGTACCATTATGAGAATCAACTCTTTTAGTTATTGGGATGTGAAATATTATTAATTTTATTGAGGTCCCCAAAGTCAGCAGCCAATGTTATTTTTGCTATAATAATTATCATTTATGAGTATTTTAATTTTGGTTTCGGTTCGTAACATTGTCATAGTTGCCTTGCCCTGTTTGTTTGTAAAAGCTAAACCCTGTAAGGCAGGGTTAGTACTGGGATAGGGGACACCTTTTGGGAGATTAATATACTTTGACTTTAAGTTTATTTAAAAAAAAAAAAGAATTTCATTGTTTAAACATTCTTATAGAATTTTTTGTCACATTTACAAGTTTAGTCAGAAGAAAATTAATTGCAAATAAGGACTTTCTTTGATCATATTCGTGTGTTTATTGTAAGTAGCTAGGGGAAGTGGTGAACTAGAGCTGACATTACAGTCTTGCTTTTTATATCACGTGGCTTGTTTATAGCCTGTGGTGCAGCCAGCCAACATATCGTGTATACATGTAGTATAGATATAGTTGGTTTAAAGAAGGTTTAAATTGTCTGCGGTGCTGGCTAGCTTGTTAATGGTACAGTATTGATGTAAAGTGCAATTAACTCAACCAGAGTGCTGCACCCAATAACAATCAACCAATCACAAGTCATGTTCACAAGGGCAGTTAGTTGCCTGTCAAAGACAAGATATCTCTTTAAATCTCAAAGTGCTACAGACCCAAGTGTGTTCATTGCACTCTGATATTTATTCAACTTAGAAAAATGTAGTAGATTTCAATAAATCGTATATATATATTGGACTTAAAAAAAAAGAGTCAAAATTATGTTGATTACAACCTCATCCATGTTGGTTTAATTGAGCAAACTGCAGTATAATTGATCATCATCTTTTTGGGACACCTCCATTCAAGGTACACAAATTTTGGTCCCGGAAAATGTGCACATAATCTTTGTATTTATTACCTCTATTAAAGGGACGAGTGGCTGCTATTCAGAGGAAAGAGACATTTTTTCTGGGTCCAGAAACCTGGGTTTATTTTAACCTCCATTATTTCAGGAGACACCTCAGCACTCAAAAAGTGACTGACCACAAAGAGGACTGATATCTTTAAGTGCACACTAATCAAAAATGGAAGCTTTCACAAACTGAACTGTCTCACATAGATCAATGAAATGTACTTGTGTGAATTCAACATATAATTATAGCAATAACATCAACAAGTTTATTCAGTATTACCATTTCTGTACAGGTGTTACTGATTAAAAACAATAATTATTTAACTTAAATTTAAAAAAGATACCATGACGGTGATGGCTACATAAACGTCGCTTAAAAAGTGAATTTCCATTCTTTCAGTCTCTATTGAGATTACTCCAACCATTTACTTTGTCAAATGTAAGCGATGTCTTTTTCAGCCAAATTCCTAAGAATCATATTCAAGTTCAGGAACAGGGGCGTAGATAGGGTACTTACCAGATTGGCATGTTGACATCCAGGCCGTGTTTTACTAAACGTGACATTCTTTTTTCGGATGAGCAGTGATCATGAGTGTGGGTGGAGGTACAAGCCTACAAACTAGCTGCATAGATTAATTACCTTCCACATAGCATAAATTGTTCTATTGTAGTTATGAAAAGGAACATGGTCCACTGCAAATGGAGTAAGTAACAATCTAGCACTGGAAAAGATTTATTGCATGTTGATTCTTCAGATTTGCACGATTTGGCCACCAGAATTATAGGGACATAAAACAATTATCTCACAAAGGGGGCGTCACGGGCACCCCACGACCACCCCTTAGCTACGCCCTGACGATTTTTTTATGCTGTCTTTGTTGGTTAATTATTAACAAACCCCAGTCAAATCTCTAATCAGGGGGAACCTCTATTCAAGGGACACTTGCTTTGGTCCTGAGGGTGTCCCCTAAATAGAGGTTTGATTGTATTTGTTTTTGCTTTAAGTTTTTTTTTGGATTTCAAAGCTCACTTAATAACTTTCTGTGCTTTGCACTGTGAGCCTGTCGACTTTCTTGATTGGCATTATTATGATAATCTTTGATAACTAAAACTTTTTTTATGCTCCATTCCTTGTACACTGAAAAGTTAAAATTCACACCAAATAGTATTGCGTTATACCTGAAATGATGCGACAATGGCTGCTATTGTCAAGTGAAATTTATTTTTCAGGTATTATTAAATCAGTCCGATAGTGAGTTTTTTGTGTGTCTTGCATAAAAATAGTTACCTTTATAATATATTTTTTACCACTTATTACCCTTCTCTGTTCAAATTATAATCTTTCATGTACTGTACAGTTGGGGAGAGAAGATGTTGCCTGACTTGCTCATGATAGGGAATTACGGGGAGATGTGGTGTTGCCTGCTACCTTAAGGTCTGGGGACGAGCCAGGGACCACATGGTCTAGTGTATACTGGGCAGCCTCATAGGGATTGGTTGGAGAAACAATAAACAAACAAAGTAACAATGGAACCTAGCCCGAAATAAAAGAGCTGCGACATATACGAATCCAAACAAATTAGAGGTTCTAAAGAGCTGAGCTAAACACATTGCACAAATTTTGCTGTAGCTGATGGAGTCTTTGTTAAATTAGCCTGTTAAACGCATATGTATGTTTGGTTTTCGGAGGAAGCGAAGCGAGGACCGGAAATACGTCTACGTTTTGCAGGCTATGGTTAAATGGGGTGTAAATATGGTTGTTTTCAGTTGTTATTTTATGGTACCGGAAACGCCCGCTGATAAGAACGTCCCTTTTTTGAACTAGGTTCTTGTTCTTGTGGTACTTATTGGCAATTTAGGCTAGGTAGGTTCTTATTTAGGTTCTTACAAGTAATTTTTACACTGTGTAGGGTGTTTAGTGGTCTTTTACAGACTTGCCAACCCCAAAAAGGATAAAAATGTGAGATTCTGAACCTAGAGCTGGGAAAAGTAGTGCAGAGAAGTGGGTATAAAGCGGCGGGCTATAAATTAAGAGGCAAAACAAGGATCGTGGTTAATTTTAATACTGAAAGGTTACAACTAAACCACATTTTGGTACCTTGTGGGTCCAAAAAGATGACGAGGGAAAGGATGGATCTGTTTGTTTTTTCATTGGTCCGTACATTAAGTTGAGGACCGAAAATTTACCAATCTAGGAAAAGAAGTATAAGTTATGGTGAAAAAAAAAAAAGAATGAAAATATAAATATGAGCGGTCTTGACAAATGATTTTGAGCAGAGCATATTGAACTCATTGAGCTGTAACTAAGGGTGTAACTGTTTATCCTGTAGCAAGTGAGATCTCAGTGAAATGGCCTGTGAATAGTTGTGTCTAATTGTTATTTTACAGAAACTACTGCTACTATAGTCAGTGTAAGTTAAATTATATCATTATCTTTCCTTACCGTTTCAGTTTTACATTCTGCCTGAAACCACAATGAAGGTCACCAAGGATACAGTTACAATTAGGGAACTAAAACAAAAGTTGGGTCCTAAAGGAAAAACTGTTCAACTAAGAGATGCTGATCCAAATGAGCTTCAGCTTTTTATTGCCAAGATGCCCGCCATTATCAAAGGTAAGAGTGTGAAATATGGTTTTTAAACAGGCAGCTCAAGCTTATGACGAGAGTTGTTAGTTTGATTTTTGAATTGAGAAGCATAATTATGGTCAAACCTGTACATACGTATGGATAGCTGAGCTTAAATATTTAAGCATTGATGACATTGATGAGTGAAATATCCAGACTAAATTTTATAAACATTAACGCTTATGAGTTTGGTCAACCAGCAATCCTCGCGTCAAAACGCGCTGTTTACAGTGTCAAGAGGGGTAGACTGTAAGAACAACATTTATCTACTTAAAAAGAGCATGATATCGGGCGGGCCCCAATTCTAGTGATTTGGAGTCGACAAATTATCATATTTAAGACTAAATAAAAAAAATGAGCCCGTTTCCATTTTTCTGCGTTTTTAGACTATTTCTCTGTACGTTCTGTGGGTAATTTATCGACCAGTACGAGATGGATCTGGGAAGAGCTACATGACTGTATTTTTTACCCCTTCATTTCGTTGTTTCTAAAGGCGTATCTAACGCTGGCCCAGAATGTTGAAACGCTCAATAGCGCCAGTATCCTATATCCATCGCAAAATGACTCTCGCCGTGAGAGAACTCTACTTGCTTGGGAAACAAAGAGGACGTCTCGTTTATGTTTATTTTTAATTCCGTCTATTGTTCATAGCGTAATATATTCGTAATTACGTATGGCGTACTTTAGTCATATTTATGAATTGTATTTGTATTGTTGTATGATTTATTTTCTTTGTATCAGGCTTGAAATTTGTGGTTTAGAACGCAATGTATCAAGCAACTTGCTTAACTTGATTAGGCTTAACTGTCTTCAGCTATTTGCGGTTTCCTTACTTCTATCACCTTAGTGTAAAAGAAAGGAAATAGATCATTGTTGTTATTTTAATGCTATAATTGTAGTAATCATGGTGTTTTTAATTTGTTGTTCTTTCCTCTTCTTTTGAAAACCTTTACAGAAAAAATGCAAGATCTACGTGAAGCGAACATGCAATCGCCGTTACCAGCTGGTGAACTTCAGCGAAAAAACGAACAAAGGCGACTGAGGGAGATACAACAACGGGACGAAAACTCACAAAGGAAGTTGACAGAGATGCAACGACAGCAGGAAAACTTGCAAAGGCAGTTACAGGAAATGCAGCAACGGGAAGAAAACTCACAAAGGCAGTTGACAGAGATGCCACGACAGCAAGAAAACTTGCAAAGGCAGTTACAGGAAATGCAGCGACGCAAAGAAAATTCGCAAAGGCAGTTGAGAGAGATACTGCAACGCGAAGAAACTTCGCAAAGGCAGTTGAGAGAGATGCTGCAACGCGAAGAAAATTCACAAAGGCAGTTGACAGAGACGCAACGGCAGCAGGAAGACTTGCAAAGGCAGTTACAGGAAATGCAGCAACGCGAAGAAAACTCGCAAATGCAGTTGAGAGAGATTCAAGGACGAGAAGAAAATTCACAAAGGAATTTAAGAGAGTCTCAGCAACGCGAAGAGAATTCACAAAGGCGGTTGACTGAGATGCAGCGACAGCAGGAAAACTCGCAAATGCAGTCGAGAGAATTGCAACAACGATTAGAGAACTACAAACAACAGGTGTCCACCTTAGAAAGACAGTTGAGAGGAAAAGAACAGGAATTGAATGAACTCGAGTTAAGTCTTTCATTAGCCCAGCAAACAATAAATAAACAGCGACGACATGAATCATGCGACTGGGTTATTTCCCGCAATGAAATTCAAATGACAGAGAATTGCCTAGGGAGGGGAGGTTGAAGTGTCAATGAAGGTACCTACTGTGGCAGTGAAGCAAATCCATGACCTGATTCTATCCCGCCATAATAGGCTTTTGTTTGAAAGAGAAATGAATATTGCTTCAGCTTGCCGCCATCCCTGTTTGCTACAGTTTATTGGCGTCACAAATGACGAGGGAACTCCTCTGTTTGTGACCGAGCTCATGGAGATGAGCCTGCGAGCTTTGTTGGAACAGCGGCAACTTTCCGAAACAGAAATAGCAGTAATTTCTCTGGATGTAGCCCGTGCTCTGAACTACCTTCATCTGAAGAAACCATCACCAATCAGTCACCGTAACGTCAGCAGTGCAAATGTGTTGCTACGGCGACAACGTGACCAGTGGAGAGCCAAAGTGTCAGATTATGGCACTGCTAATTTTATGAAGCAGACCATGACAGTGGCTCCTGGAAATGTGATTTACAGTGCGCCTGAAGCACTTTCTTCAATTCAGACACCTAAGGTTGGTTAATGAATGGTTGTCATTGGTTTCATGTTCCTATCTATAGTACTGCAGAGGCACAATTTTCTTGTTGATGAAACTTATCACTTTGGTCCTTTCACTTTTACTGAAACCTTCAGACAAAATTTTGTTTCCGCATCGAGAAATAAGAAAGCTTTATTAGCGTGAAGGACATGTGGAAGATTTAAAAACGCTGGTTTGTCCTTGTCATTGAACCAGACGTACTCATAAAATCACCATAGGTGTCAGCATTGAGTCGACCTGGTGTTGGTTTCACGTACGAAACTCTGCTGTTCATAAACACTGGGTGGAGCTATAAGTCACCCATTGTATACGTAGCAGCACCAAAAACCAGTGCATATCTATAAATTGATTTAATGTTCATATTGTTCTTTTGTAGGTTGACGTTTATAGCTTTGGTGTCCTGTTATGCGAAATGTGCACCGACGAACTTCCAGATCCCGGAAAGCGTGAGGAGCAAGTTCTTCTCATGACGAACCGTGCTTTAAGAGGCCTGGTACGGCGCTGCCTGCAGACAGATCCTGAAGCGAGACCAACCATGCAGGAGATCATCGACGAATTATCAAGAGCGCATGTGAAACATCATGATCAGTTCTGTCATTTTGCTGCTGATGTAATGGAACGATGAGGTGGTAAAAATGTGGATTTCGAAAAGTCACGTCGAATTGTTTAACCTGACAAAAATGTTTACAAAAGGTGTTTTTTGACAAATCAGTTTTACACCCAGCGAGTTGTGCTTATTTCACACCAAAGAGGTCTTTATAAATTTTAGTAATGATACCCAAAAGCCATATGTTTTATTCACATTTTCTATCGTGAGTGAAAGCAGTTTGTTGGCTGAAATAATAAGCCGTCTTGGGTCTGGGGCCTGTGAGACGTAAAAGTTAGTCTTTCAGTCCTAAGCGAGTGAGCTTGCCTTTTATATTATTATTAGATCGGGATTTTTGTTATTTTGTGAAGACCACTGAACATTTGACCAGCGAACGTGATAACGTTGATAGCGTTATTCTATATTCTTACATATGCAATAGCTTACTTATGAAATATTTTTACCTTAATTCTGAAGAAGGCCATACACACGAAATAGACAATAGGAATGAAGCTGATTCCCTGGTTTTGCACTGCGCATCTCTTACTGCGCATAACGAGATGGCCGCCGTAAAAAAGAGCTTTTGAAGTAACATTATTAAAATGAAGTTGACTGAAGAGAAACGCTATTGGAATATTTCTTGCGGTTGTTTCTTGCCGAGGTGAGACTCAATGTGTTAGGAATGTGCATAACGTAAGCAGTAAGCGTGTTGCTGAGTTCAAACTCTTCACGGAGAGCCTCGACAGTAGATGGTTAACTTGTGCCTACTCACTTTGATTTTCATTTAAACGCTTTCTGTATCACAATAGGGCCATTTATACGAGGAAAAATAAGTCGCGTCTTACATAAGACGCGTCTTAAGACGTGAACTGTACCATTTATACGAGCATGTCTTATCTAAGACGAGAACAGCTCCTATAAATGGTTCGCGTCTTATTTCTGTTCTTGACTCGTTTTCATGTGAATGTTGCCCGTAGCAACGGCAATCCAACGGCAATCCAAATTTTCCCGCCAAAAATTAACGCATCCGTACTATGCGTTCGCGTCTTATGTAAGCTAAGTCGCGTCTTATTTTAGACGAAATGTGCCGTTTATACGGAAAGTTCACGTCTTATTTAAGACGCGTCTTATGTAAGACGCGTCTTATTTTTTTCCCGTGTAAATGGCCCTATTGTGTCCTAAATGTGATATCTCGATGTAAATTCTGTAAAAACGGATTTTTTAATACTTTCTTGCCCCTTTCATATACATTCTATTTTGAAACTCGCCCCAGTCCACCCTCAGAAATCGGAGAAAATGCATTTGGTGCGCACAGGGGGGGGGGGGGGGGGGTAGCTACTTCCCATACATTCTCTTAAATGAAATCCAAACGATGTTCTCACAACTTGCAAAGCGATCAGCAAGGGTCTTGCCAGCGGATTTATGTACTGATCATGCGCATTACGTCAAAATTCGTTGGTCTTGAGAAGAAACAAAAACATGGCGGTCGAAGGCGGGACTGTTTTTCACTATTATTTTGGTAATTGGCAAATTTATTGATTTGATGTCGCTTTTCAGACATAGTGTGTGGTTTTCTTTTTCTGTTAAACAATTTCCCTCTGCAGAGTTTGGAATATGCAACATATAGCTCCCTACTGATAAGAACCGCCGAAGAGTTGAGCTATCCAGCAGTGTTTTGCATCAAACCTTATAGTCCAGGCATTTTATCGCGAAAAGTCGGTCAACCTAACACTAATTGCAAAAGAAGGTTTTTTAACGTTTTTTGGTCCAGGAACATGTCCTCTATAACATATCAAAAGTCCCCAAAAATCCGAGTAGGGGAAGTTGACGAAAAACGAGTTTTTTAAGAGCCCTATGTAGACTGATACTGCGCAGCATGGAAACGAGGTTGTATGTACTGCCTCTTATGTTGCTCGAGTTTGAAGCCCCGTACAGCATGGGCTAGTAAAGATTGAGAGAATTTATTGTGTTTTCGTAAGGAAGTGTATTTATGTAACGATTGAATAAAACAACTGTTCTGTATAAGATTCTCAAATCAGAAAAAGCACGTAAAACCTGTAGAAAATATCCACGATTGTTAAATATCTAGGTGAAGTATTTACCGAGGAATTATGTTTTCTGCAAGCGAATTTAGAACTTTAAAAGGATAATTTTAAACTGAAAGTAAAAGTAATATCGTGTTCTAAGGTAATATAATGCAAGAAAAAAATATTTGACTTGAGAGTCTTGAGTAGAGACTTCCAACTGATCATTCGCCTCGGTGAAAAAACCTGTACTTCACTCATCGCTTTGCGCTTACTTTTCAGTAGACCTGCACCGTTCTAATATAAATCTCTTATTTCACTGGTCCCCTTTACTCTGCACTTCCATTGTTTTCGGGGATAGGGGCACTGTTATGTGACAATCCCTATTGTTTTCCCAGCAAATCACAAACAATCTTTCAAATAGGTGCGGGTCTCCCCTTACTTTTTTCTGGAGTCACAAAACTTAGTTTATTAGTAAATTCATCTACTTTTTTTTCTTCAAAATTTTAAGAAAAAATTCTAGGAATCGTACCGAGTTTTATGGCGACCATTTTCGCTAAAACAGAAGGAAATGTTTTCACTGACTTACGAAGTAATAAATAAAGCGCGCGCCCTTCAACGCCAAAGTTCCGGTTCAAGATGAAAATTACAAAGTCAATGGGAATTCCAATACATACATTCGCGTTGCGATTTTAAAAAAAAAATTACGGGATTGAAGTTATCCTAACCATACCGAAAAGAAAAATTTTCTTATTACTCAACCAGTCTTCAAATTTACGCGGGTAGATACAATACAATACAATACAATACAAACTTTAATTGACACTCCCAAAGAGAGGGCTTTTCAGTGACAATGATAATCACAAACGTTGAAACGAGGGTACGATAAATCTAAAAATTACAAAATTGCAATGATAAAATGTTTTATAGAAAAAATTATGAAAGCTAAAAAGTAAATAAATATTCACTACAATTACAACTGCAACAGAAACTTTAGAAAATACAGTGAAATAGATATGATACAAACTAAGACCGATAAGATAAGAAAGCAGCAAATAAATAATTTGGACCTAAGTTTACGCTTTAAATTACGAGAAGAGTTATAGAGTTTGAAGAAATTATCTAAATTGTTCCACAGACTTACTATACGGTAAAAGAATGTCCTTCAATCAGACTTACGGTTTTAAATAAGGGTATATGTAGAACCGGTTGGGAGCTTCTGGTCGTGCGACCACTTACTTCACCACGTGTTAGAAACGTCGAGAGGTAAGTTAAGGAGCGGAGCCAGCTAGTCATACACTTAAAAGCAAGCACGGCGACACGGAGGTACAGCTGAGATATAATAGGTAGCCAATGCAGTTCTTTCAGAAGCGGAATAACGTGGTCAGATTTTTCTGGAAATACAGATAATCTGGGCAGTGCCTGGTAATCGAGCCTAAGTTCTGGACCACTTGGAGCTTGAGAAGGTTAGTGTCCGCTGCATTGGACCAGATGGAAGAGCAATAAAACAACTTACTAAACTGGTTAAAAGATTATATATTCCCGACTGTGAAATCAGCCTTGCTTTTTTTGTCCTTACTAAACACTACCGTGTGAATTACTGTGGTTAAAGAGCTAAACTTGAGAAGCAGGAAGAAACTGTTTTAACACCATCCTCGTGAAGTAAGGCTCAAGATCAAGTATTTTCTGTTGCAACGGACTTGCCGCCTACCCCAGAATAGCTTCTTTAGTTAATTAATCAGATGCAACTTTTAGTCCGTCACTGTAGGCTAGCAGTATGAGGTGCATTTGTCGCAAGAATGCTGAATGGCACGGTATACAGTGTTCCCGGCCGGCCTGCAAAGAGTCTACGTGAACAAATTTCTCGAACACTGTAGACTACGGAAGTTAAGATTCGGAAGACTAGCGTATTTAAAAATTAATTTGTATAAGGGACATGTAAAATTGAATTAAAGAGGGGTTTTCTGGTGATTATATAGAACCTTTTTGTCGCGAGTCTTGTCTCGTAATGTTTTAGCAAAATCAGATCAGACTGCTGGGGAGTACATAGGTTCTAAAAATCTTTAATATTTTACTTACTCAAATGATAAATTTTTGGGAACTTCTTTCACGATTAAAGGCCTAAAATAATCTTTCTTAAGAATATATTCTTAGTTTTGGCGAAATGGCTCGATTTATATCAATAACAGAACCTAAACAGCAACTTCCGGTTGACAGCCTCGTTTTCATGCTATGGGAAAAAGGGACGTGTTTGGAGGTGTTCCCATGCTTGGATCTTTAGGGACTTTTAGTATGTTCATGTATGCGATATTTCTAACTGGTCAATGATGAGAAAGCTTCTTTTGCAATTAGTTACTGGTCTGACGACAAAATGCCTGGACTATTAGGAAAGTTAAAGTCGCTTCAAGGTACAGAGCTTTCAGTAGTAGTTGTGATTTGTTTATTAGGATCGTTTTGAATTTTAACTTTGGATTTAAGGTGTTGACTGATCGTAATAAACGAAGTGAAATATGAAGTGTGTGGGTTTGTTTGAAGTGTGAATGTTTATTCAGTTATGATGTGTAGAGCTGTAAGCTCATATTTATAAAGCTCTGTGAATATATATACTTGCTTCCGATAAATTTCACACTTTCTCCAGTAATTTTTATCAGCAACAAGTTATCCTTGCCCGGCAGAAACGATGTAACCTATAAATCGATCGAGCGCGTTGTTGTTGGTTAAGATCTAACGCGGTTGCGTTTTAGTTTCCCCAGCAATTTCAGTACCGAAAGACAAATACGATATGCAAGAAAAACAAAGATGCATGATATTATTTTTTTTCAATTTTTTCTAAAAGCATTTCTGATTCCCTCTGCCGCTTCTTGCTTCTAAAAAGTCTAAAAATATTTACTGTGGGAAAATACTGCAATTATCCGCTGACCATCACTCAGGGTGACCGCTTTGCAAGTTCTGAGAACATCGTTTCTCGGTCCCAGACCTCGTGTCTTCCCCCCCCCCCCCGGTGCGCACTTTCTGCAGCTCTACCGCAAAAACGAGTACGGTGACCCCCATTTTTTATTTCATGATCTTAATAAGGACAGTGTTTCCTTCCGATTAGAAAAAAATTGGCACAAATGTATTTTCAGTTTTTTGGCAATTTTACTAAATTGTACGGATTGAGCTATCACGGCTCGAATAACGCGTGTCTAATTTAATTCTACTTTGGAGCGTAAAGTAAAAACAAGGACACTAAAAGGCATTTTTCTGGTACGTAAGTGGATAAACACTACATTAAAGGCAAATTCTGTGCGATACCACATGCATTATCGAAAAAATATCTCTTTTTGTCTAATTTTGGGCTGCGCGCGGTTTTTGTCAAAGTGTCCTAAAGAGCCGTATTTGTCAGCATTGTGACGTCAAAACGAGCAGAGTGATCCCCAATTTTTATTACTTTTTTTATCATCTCCTTGACTTGTTACACCAGTGTACCAAGTTTGATCTACAATCTATGTTAGGTTCTTTTACTAAGGAATCACCTTAAACGCGCTCCATAGTAATTAGCAATAACGGCTGACATTGTATTTATAAAATAACTAAGATAGTACGCGCGTTCTAATTGGTTAAAAACCTATGGTTTATTGTGCCGGTAAACTCTAAGAAAATGCGTTTCGAGGGCTTGTAAATCATTCGCTTCGGCTCTTGAACTACAAGCTTTTCTCGTGTTCTCCTAACATCCCGCTAGGGTTATCACGCCAGTAAACTCATAGAAAGTGTGGTCTATTGCTTAAGTAAAGTTTCATATACTGGCAGTAGGTAACCTACTCATAAAGACGTTCCTTAAAAGGAACGAACCCTCTTATAAAATTAAAATTCCTGTGTTGCATACTTATGAAGTAGGTTATAGATCAACATAGACGTGAAATAGCCTTCTAAATTGATTGAAGATAAGTAGATATGTTAATTAAGATATACCACTGTGTAGGTCACGTACTTATGAGTAGGTCATACAAATGAAATAGACAATATTGAGTGAAGACACAAGTATATGATGGCTTAAGAAACGTTTTAACGTTTTCGATTAAACCTACTGAGTTAGTAAGCAATTGTGATCAGTCAGCGTTTCCTATGCAATGGGTTATTTGAAAAATCGAATGTGCATCAATTCCGTAGAATAGACAATATTTTTAAGAATAATTAAAGAAACGAGTAGATGTGTCGCTTATATATGATGTACTAGAGCGATTTTCGTATGACCTTGAAAAAAGGTTTCGGTAAGTGTTCGTTATTTGTTTCATCAGCCAATGGATGAAAAGATCAAAACATGGCCTCTTCGTTTTTCCGCCAAAGAAACCCTAATATGGAGAAGGCATTGTTCGATTGGCCAATCGTGTTATAGTATGACGTCAAAGCGAAGTATCGGTTGATTTCTAGAAAGTTCTCGGGCATGAAGTTTTTTCACCTGAGCGTTCGCTTAACCAATGAAAAGCCAGACGCGTTTGTCTGTCCGTTCGATAAACCAATCAAATCGCTCTATTTCCGTTCGTTTGTCGTTTCTGTTTTGTTCGCGCGCTTTCATTTCAAGGTCATACGAAAATCGCTCTATTGGAGTTTTCTATTCAACGAGTAAGTCGTCTTATAGAATAGGATTTTACCCAAGTTACTTTTTAAGTATACAGTGAGTATAGGCCGTACACTTTAAAATAGACAATATTTTAAAAGAAAACCAGTAGATTAGCTTGCTTTTGGCAAGCCTTACAGGACATTCAATAAATATACAAATGCAACTATGGCGGCTTTTGAGGTCGAGATAGACTGAGACGATTTCTCTCTTGTTGAGACAGTTGTGATGAGGGAGTGTCTTGTCTCGAGACCACAACGCATAGGCGTACGGGCCGGGGGGGGGGGGGCGCGAGAGGGGCTGGAGCCCCCCAAATTTTGGGCAGCTCAGATTTTTTGGGCAGCAAGAGAAAATTTGGGCAAAGCCAGTTTTTAAAGATGTTTCCATGAGTTTTTTTATTATATTTATGAGATAAATATTTTCTACTTTAACCTGAAGTCAGCGTAATAAACCAATTACATTCACATGAGACAGTGGTTGCCTAGCACGTGATGAGTTTCTGGTTATCAGGGAAGCGTATCATTATGTCTATTTACATATTTGTAGTTTTTTATTGTTGGGGACTGTACTGCACTGCACTAGCTGGAATTGGCTATTTCCAGTCGTGAATTGATTAGAATAAACTTCTAGAATCATCTCCGTTTGTAGAACAGTGTATGGCAGATGACATCAGCAATGGGTCTGAAAATGAAGAAGTGGTTGACTAATTCTCAGATTAAATCACGAGAAGAATCTTAAAGTTTTTTTAAAAAATCCAGCGAGCTGTTTAAAAATTATTTGCTAGTTTGTTAAGCTAGACCGAAATGTTTACAAAGCTACTAAAAAGAGCGCCTTGATACATACTAATCAAATCCTTCTTGCTAGCAGTCGGCCAGAGCTATCTCCATGATCTTTCACACACGTTTTGAAAAAGATTCAAACTGCTATGAGGTGAAATTGCATGGTCAAAAGCGCTTTGTTTTCTACAGATAACGGCCAAACACAAAGATTTTCTAATGATAAAAACTTCATCCCAAAGTATCTCTATAGCGCTCTTACAGATTCCGCTTTAAATTCACGAACATCGAGGAAAACTTAAAGCTCCCATGAACGATTTTGGAAGAACAGTTTCCATTGCCGAGAAAAATTGCTGTAAGTAAAATAGGTAATGGCGTCATTTCGTTGCTATGACAACTCTAATGTTATTGCAACCCTGATCATGAGAAATTTTTATCTTTTTCAGGATCAGTGATCCAAGATCACTCAGATGAATCCTTCCAAATGTTTGGGTTTATGGCGACGTTGTTTATGCTCAATGATCTTGGGAGGTATTGACTCTGAAAAACTGTATCGAGTACGACGTATGTTGTTGCGTCGTATGGGCCTCGTTTCGTTTCGAATGTTTCGTAAAAATTTGGGCAACTTGAGAAAATTTTTTTGGGCAAATGGTTTACCGCCCCCCCCCCCTCCCCCCCCTGGCAAAAAATTGCCCGTACGCCTATGCCACAATGCATTTATTTATGCCAGTAATTCTGACAGGAATTACATTGTAGAGATCATCTTATACAAGGGGTGACGAATGGTCTTTGCGAGCATTCGCGAGCATGCCGAGCACTGCGATTTTTTTGCGAGCACGAGCAGAAATAAAAAAATTGCTTTGCGAGCTTGAGAGCAACGCAAAAATTTGGGGAGCACGAGCAAGCGACCACTCGTTTAAATTTTGCTAGCAAATCGAGCAAAGGTAAAATTTTGCGAGCAGTTAAAAATTTTAATGGACCATTCATCACCCCTTATACAGCTCCGCACAGCTGCTAAACACATCGAACACGCGACTCTCTTGGAGTTAAATCAGGGCGTTCAGTTTGAGGTGACTGACATAGAGCGAGGAGCATAGAAGCTTCAATCCAACCACGTGCACAGGGCAGTTTAAAGAGACAAAGGTAAATTTTAATCTTGTTTGTTCATAAGAATGCCGTGTGATTTTAGATTTGACGAAAGGGATCAAGTTTTATTTAAGGTGATTCCCTAGTAAAAGAACCTAACATAGATTGCAGATGAAACTTGGTACACTGATGTAACAAGTCAAGAAGATGATAAAAAGGTAATAAAAAGTGGGGGTCACCGTGCTCGTTTTGAGGTCACAATGCAGACAAATACGGCTATTTTGGACCCATTGACAAAAACCGCGCGGAGCCCAAAATTAGACAAAAAGGAAAGATTTTTTCAATGATGCATGTGGTATCGCACAGAATTTGACTTTAATGTATTGTTTATCCACTTACGTACTAGAAAAATGCCTTTTAATGCCCTTGTTTTTACTTTACGCTCCAAAGTAGAATTAAATTGGACACGCGCAATTCGACACGTGATAGTTCAATCCGCACAATTTAGTAAAATTGCCAAAAAACTGAACATAGATTTGTGCCAATTTTTTTCTCACCGAAAGGAAGCACTGTCCTTATTAAAATCATGAAAAACTGGTGGTCACCGTACTCGTTTTTGCGGTGGAGCTGCAGAAAGTGCGCACCAAATGCATTTTACTTGATTTTTGAGAGTGGACTGGGGCGAGTTTCAAACTAGAATGTATGCGAAAGTGGGAAGTATTAAAAAATCCGTTTTTACAGAATTTACATCGAGATATCACATTTAGGACACAATGTGATAGAGAAAGCGCTTAAATGAAAATGAAAATCAAAGTGAATAAGCACAAATTAAACATCCACTATCGAGGTTCTCCGTGAGGAAGTCGAACTCAGCAACACGCTTACTGCTTACGTTATGCACATTCCCACCACATTTAGTCTCACCCTGGCAAGAAACAACCGCAAGTAAAAATTGCAATAGCGTTTCTCTTCGGTCAACTTCATTTTAATAATGTTACTTCACATGCTCTTTTTTACGGAGGCCATCTTGTTATGCGCAGTAAGAGATGCGCAGTGCAAAACCAGGAAATCACCTTAAAAAGAAGTATGTTACCTTGTTTTGGTTCTTGGAATCATAAAGGTGAAATTGATACCCTTCAAGGCCTTCCAGAGTATGGGAAGTCACGAAAAGGAGCGTCACACGTGAGAACGTTTTTTTTGCAAGTAATATTTACAGTAGTAAAATGATGCACAAGTGACCAGAGGACAAATGACCCCAACGTTGCGGAAATTTGATGGAGAGCGTTCATTAAAAGTGTCAATTTTATGACCATTTTTAACACTGATTTGCTAGGCAATAACTTCTTTGCAATTACAGGAATTTAACTCAACAATCTCACTCAGAGGGCACGTTTTTCGGTACATACCGTAAATCCTCTATTAAGCCCCAGGGGGCCCATTTTAGTGGGGGAGGCTTAATAGAGACGGGGGCCTTATTTGAGTGGGGGGGGGGGGGCTTATTTAATCTCACTCAGAGGTTTCATGGGAAAAGTTTTTCGGTACATACCGTAAATCCTCTATTAAGCCCCGGGGGGGGGGGGCTTATTTATTTCAAGCCCATTTTAGGGGGGAGGCTTAATAGGGAAGGGGGCGTATTGGAGAGGGGGGCCTTATTTAATTTAGAAAAGACGATGGTGTCAGTTTTCCAAAAAGAACTAGAACACGAAGTGGAAAGGCTCAACTCAAGAAGGTTGGAAGTCATATAGACTTTCTCAAAGTGCTTCGCCTCTCATTTCCGGTTGCCGCAGAAAACACAAAAAAATCTATCGCTCGCGCTTCGTGTTCGTGAAAAAATTTGAGCTCGACTTGTAGGCAAGTCTAGAGGCCATGCAGCTGAGGATCAGAATCAAATCCGAACTTGCAGTTGGTATATATAGAGGATATTATACGGGGCGGCAGGGAACATATAAATGTTATTTTCGAGTGGCAACGAGAAAATAAAATTCATATCTTTAAGCCGCCGTGTAATGTTCTTTTTATTATATGGACAAAAAGACATTGATAAAATAATAGAGGGAAATTTCCGAAATTACGTCATCGATAAACTCACGCGCGAGATTATGTAAAATAAACCAATCGGGTACGGGATGTAGTTTTTATGAATTTTACGAGTGGTATAGTTTCCAGTAAAACACTCGTGTCTATATAATAAAGGTAAATAAACCATCCCGGATCAGTCCACACGAACCTTTAAAGTCGTGATTGAAAATAAAATCTATCATTTACTTGTGAAGAATTATTAGGGGAGGGGAGCCTTTAAAGGGGGGGGGGGGGGGGGCTTATTAGAGGGAGGGGGCGTATTTGAGAGGGGGTGCTTAATAGAGGGTTTACTGTACGTCAAACTATTATTGGTTCTTAAAATACTCTCGTTGATGAACAATGGGTCCACATTGCTCGGGAGGACGACTCTTCCATGAATGTGATAAGGACGCTTCACATTTATAAACAAATTCGTATTCAGAAACTCTCAAACAACCATGGCTCGTATCCTTTAGCTTTATAAAGCCTCCAGGTAATCGACTATAGTGTAGTGCGACCTTTGCTGAAAGGTAACGTAGAAATTTGGCAACTGTACGGCAAACAGTAAAAACTCATCATGTGTTCTCTTACCTCCATTTTCGAATTAACCGGGTGATGATTTAAAACGTAAGGAATGGTGAGGTACAAAGCTGTACAGCAATAATGATCAGTCACCAAGATAGTGGTAATCACATCAAAACGTGTCCTGCCAGGTCCAATTAATCATTGTGATTATTATTCTTGTCAAATAGACTTGAAAGAGATTGAGCAATAATGAGAAATTTTAAACAAACATGCACAACCAATAAAACACAAACACAGTACAAACGAACAACAGGTTTAAAAAATAACTTCACAAACGGTCCGATCTGCTCACTTCCTTTTATTCCTACAATAACTCAGCCGTGACTAGCAAAAGTTAATTTTACCGAGAAAAGTCAAGAAACACATTGCGAGAATCAGACCTGTTTGTCTAATGCGAAAATCAAATCTGTTCATATATTTTTTCATATTAAGCATCGTTATCTCAAAATTTAATTTTTTTTGAGAATTAGGAGCTGTAAAGTGATCGTAATTTGTTAGATGTGAAGGAGAGTGTACCAAAGTACTTACAATTTGTAAGATTGCGAGCTTTTTTCTGAGTTTCGTTTGATCTGATCAAGCGCATAGTTGCCACGCCCTTGTTCCACAGCCGTTGGTGGGAGTAAACCACTGTGATTCAGCTAGGCGTCTTCCAACTTTAATTCTTTGTGCAAAATAATGTTTCCTGGTAAAAAAAGGAAGTTTGATTGACTCGATCCACATTAAAGCTATAACCTTAAAAAGACTATTCCTTAAGTGTAAATTACTTTTAGTTAAATGCATAACACATGTAACATACATGTAGAACAATCTTGGCCGAGTCGGCCCGAATGCTGGTTAGTCCTCATCCTGGGTTAACTGGGAGCATTTAGAGCATCTCAAATGTAAACCAACAATTTATTAAAGGAAAAGATTAAAGGAGGTCTCCTACACATCCTCAGTGCAATGCAAAAAAAAAAAAAAGAACAAGAAAATTACTCACCGGACCAGTTTTGTTTATTTGTGCCATACATATCTCAAACACGCTGATTGGTACATCTACCAGCCGCTGATACTGTTGTCTTTTTGCTGTTTGCCGTGGAACACTGCTGGGCTTGCACAAGTCCACAGATACCAAACCTCTGTTCCACAGCCCTACAATGAACCAGCTTGAGTCAACTGATGGACTAGATTTCTTCGCAAAAATTTCTTTATGGAAAGAAAGAAGATCAATCAACTGAAGGAAATAAAAAATATATATAAAGATCCAGACTTGCCCAATGGAAAAAGAAAACAGAAAATCATATCGAAGTCTCTATTTCTCATCTCTCTAATCATAACTTACTGCAATTATTTCGAAGAGAGAAGAGCTCTTAAAGTTAGCGGAACAACTATCCCTGCAAGCTTTTCAAGGAGCCTTAATTTTAAGGATGATTTGATACAAAGGTCTCGAGTGCTTCTTCCTGCCAGAGAATATAACTCTAAGTCTTACAGGGCTAAGAATTAACAAAATTTTCACCTTAAGGGATCAATATTTTTTGGGAAAACTAATTGTTGGTGCCACAAATGTAGAACGCTCTTCGACAATCTTTGGACTCGTTTAAAGTCTTCCGTTACGGTAACTTATCCTGTTCAAGTCACTTATGGAACGATTTTCGTATAACATCGACAAATGGTTTCGGCTGACTGTTCGTTATTTGTTTTATCAGCCAAAACAATGGATGAAAAAATCAAAACATGAATTCTTTGTTTTCCCGCCAAAAAACTCTAATATGGAGAGGGCATTGTTTGATATGTTGGCCAATCGTATTGCAGTATGACGTCAAAGCGATCTGTAGAATGTTATCGGACATGACGTTTTTTCACCTGAGCGTTCGCATAACCAACCAAAAGCCACGGGCGTTTGTATCCGTTCGATAAACCAACCAAATCGCTCTATTTCAAGACTCAAGATCCTGAACACCATACCCTGTTCCACAGCACATACCCATTTAGACCATATTAAGGGTACTCCCTCCCCTCCCCTCCACTCAGATGAAACTATCACTTACCGGGCCGGTTTTTTTTGAGGCTTTTAGACACATCCTTGAAACATTAACGGGTGACGCTTGTCCCGTCCATTTATTCTGTTTTCTAGTCATTGTTGTTGCCTGATAAAAGATACAGCGCTGAATTTTATGTCCCATCTTACAGTAGCAGCGCACCGGTTCCATATCCTTGTTGGAAGCGATGAGGTTTCAGTTAAGCGTCTAACAGCCTTCCTTATGCAGTGTTTTGTTTCCTGGGAGTTTGATATAAAATAAAAATTGTAGACTGAAAAATAATGATCATCACTAAAAATACACTATGAAGAGATATTAAAATGATGAACCACAAAATACCCTCGGACATACAACACAGGGGTTGATGAAAGTTTCTATAATTTTCCAGAATTTTAACATGATCCACGATTCATTCTTTATATTTTTAGTTGAATATTTCATTTCGGGCTCGAAATGTTAACGAGATTGAGAACCAAGCCCCTGGGCCGTAATGCACGCACAAGCGCTTGTGAGATTGGGGAAGGATAGAAAACAACGGATTAGCGCCGTGTTGTTCACTTCGTCTTGCCCTTGTGAGTAACCATTCTTCATCAAGACATTTGCAGACTGTTGGTCCGCGGGTAGGTTAAATCAATGCTTGAACGAAAGACCTGACCCTAACATATCAAGATTATACTTTGTCGCTTTAATTACCAGGCCACTTTGATTCAAACCAGTGAGGCAAATCACAGACTCATCTATGATTTGTTGGTCATCCACCTACTCCGGATTTCTATGCTTATTGAACCTCGTAGACTCGTAGGAATAAAATATCTTGGTGCGGGGAAGTCAGGGAAGATAAATCGTCAATACGCGGGCTAAGATTTTCACGTTCCTTCATGCACACACCATTGTGATCCTTTTCTTACAAGGACCCACCAGTCTGAGGTTGATTTGGACAGATCGTTAGATCTCCTTTGGCATCATTAGACGAAGTAAGTGTACCAACATATGACCATTTTAAAGTTCACACTTCGTTCATCTACCTTCTCTGAAAGATTGTTTGCTTTGTTTTCTGGGTCAACCAAATCTGACAATTTCTCAATTTTCAAGGTAGATTGAGGTTCATTCAGAAAAGCAAAGATTCCACTCTCAGTGTCCTTCTGCTGCAAAGCAAGCCGGTTCAGGTCCTTGGCATACGTTTTCTCATTAGAAGACCTTCCCAGTGCAGTAGAAATTTTATCCTCCTCACGGTCAAGGCTCGTAACGGTATTACGATATTCAGGAACTGTTTTATGTAAAGCCATACCTATAGTATCCCATAGCAGCAAACTGTAGGGTCGTATCGGCCAAAATTTATTCAAAATGTCTTCTGAAACATATATATATTGGTCAGTGTTGCCAAGAAACATAATGTCATCGTTTGTTTTCTTTTTGATGAACGGATTTCAGGTGCAAACCAAAGAGGGCAAGGTAGTAAAGTTTGGAAGTTCAGATTTATATTTACTTACATGTATTTCTTCACTGTCGGAACGATCCATACATGCCACGATTGGTTCCTAGCGTTTATCTGTTCTATTTTCCTTGATATCATTCACCTTACGTCGCGTCGCCTTGCCAGACGACGCGGTAACATTAGTCTCTCTGTTCTTCAGGCTTGTAGCTGGCAGGGTTGTGTTAACTTTACTGTCCCCTGCTGTGACATTCTCAGAATTCTTAGACAAAGACTTGCTGTCAAGCTTGCTGTCAGTCAGTGTCACCAACTGAATACTGGTAGCCACGGGGCAATTATCATTAATGTCCAAAATGCATATGTTGTGATTTACAATCTAAAAGGACGATATGAATGTACAGAATGTATCTTTTTTACTTATCTGGCCTGCTGCATGACAGGCGTCAATTTTTTTTAAATGGTTGACGGACCTAAACATTGGGGATGGGGGAGCTTATTGCATCTTGTTTCCCCCCCTCCCCCAAAAAAATAGATAAATTAAATAAAAATGCATAACCATTGTTTCCAATTTCTCCTGGGTATTACAGTCGTCCCAAGAGAAATCGAAGACTATGGTCATGCAAAATTTTGGGGGACGGGGGATAAACAAGGTGCATTATGGTCTATGTGAAATTGGTGAATAAGCGCAATTTTGCATGTATTATTGAAGCCCAACTTACCGCTTCTGGGGCGTCTTGTTTAATGTGCAAGCCTGTCCTACAAGTTTGTAAAGGCTATTAGAATCTCACAAGTTTGGCTACACTTTTGCTATTTTAGCCTTAATCGGCCATTAGCAGCCTTGTTTTCAGCATCATATAGGAAACTAGCGCAATCCCAGCTGTAAACGCTTACTGTCTATAACAACTTGTTAGTGAATTTTTTTGGTAAAAATATGTTCCTTACATAAAGATATATATACAACTTCTAATTTCCTTGGACTGACACGATAAGCTATCCGGTATAGTGTGAATTTTTTTCTATAAATAAGTGTGAAGACTGTTAACACCTATCAGATATGTAACTCACTCCCCACTCTAGGGATCGGCGCGGCGCAGTTTCGCTCCGTTACAGAAATCGCGCCGAAAAGAAATCATGATCAATGTTCTTATTTCTGAACAGAAGCCCTAGCTATCCCGTATGGTTTTCGTACCGGCGCAAAAGCTATCCGGTATAGTAATGGACATAGCCAAACTTACGCCGTCTGCCGGACAAGTAGAATCCGATGTGGTAACTGCCCTGTGAGCAAATGCCTGTGACTTTATGTCCTTCGGCCACTCGATCCAATATATAGCCATTTAAAAACCGACTTCAAGGCACTTATGAGACTGTTCCATGCTGGTGCGCATGTTCACCATGTGGAGTTGTTTCCTGTTGCATCTCGCGGGATGATTTCTTGTTTTGCTGCGGTTGGATGTTTTCATGACTTGGTGATCATGATCGAAGAGTCATTTTGTGGTTGGTTTGTATCAACCATGTCCATATTTGTTGTTCCTCGTCCATTTCCGTCAGTAGAAAAGAAAGACAAACCGTCGTTGACTTATATTAGCCTAAAAAACAGCCTACCTTTTGCGTCTCCCCTCCAAATATGATGTCTGTCTCGGAACGAACGCTAATATTCTATCCAAATGCAAGGTCGCTTGCAACTTTTTTAAAAGCCATCGTTTGCGTTGTGAAACACTAGTACTGTTTACTTTTGTTTTTATATTGCATTATTCTACTATTTTCAGGCAGATCGTCTCTATAAGAGTAATAACACTTATCAATGCAAATGTGGTGGCGTCAAGGCATATAAAAAGGGCAGAGGTCTTGCTTCCGGTTGCTGTCCCGTCACTCAAAAACGCCTGAGCTTAATTTAAACTTTATACGTGGCAACGAAAACGTCACGCATTCCGCTTAATCTGAACTTTCCTTGCGAAACGGCTTTTTTGGGGGGAATTTTCTGTTTAGAATATCCGAGTAGACGCAGCGAGAAAGTAAATTTCCATTTCGCAAACTACAGATTCCCATTTCGCAAACTACAGATTTTCATTTCGCAAACTACAGATTCCCATTTCGCAAACTACAGATTTCCATTTCGCAAACCACAGATTTCCATTTCGTTTCGCAAACTACAGTAAGCCATTCTTATCATGGATAATAGAAAGACATTATGGAACTAGATGTTTTGGAATAACAATTCTCGTAGCACATATGGAGATTACTCATCGCATACCGTCGCATTCATTCTTCTCTTCAAGAACGTTAATTTTTAAATTAATAGTGAAATTCTATATCCTGTTTAAGACTTAAGATTTTGAAAGAAAACCATACCCTGTTCAGCGGTACAAACCCACTTGTAGGGCCAAATAAGGTCAGGCGGTACCCCGCGTCGGGAATCTGCATGTAAACGATATAATCATGGATAATAGAAAGACTGGATAGGAAACTGGCTGACGCGATCGGTTCCAACATAGTGGAAAAATGTGACGTCACATTTGCGAGAGCCATTCAACCTCTTACATCATCCGCAATGTTTTGCGCGTCTTATTTTTCATCGCCTATTTTTTATTTATATTTCTCTGTCTTCGACTATACGGATTGCCCATGTTTTGAAGTAAAGGATGAAGAGGACTTGCTCTTGGAGAAAAACTTGTGAGAGCGAAGAATGACTCCAGCGCCCGATAATTTTATGCACCAAACGGGAAGCCTAACTACATAAAAACTATGCGAAAACTTATATGTATACAGCTACAAAACACCTATAAAAAAGGCAGTGCCTAATTTTCTACAAACCACAAGAAAACTGGAAATGATTCTAACTCTTTTTATCACGGTTTTGACGATTTCTTTTCTGCTTTTATCAACAAGCTCAGCGAGTGTCGAATTTTATAAGTTAACAACCCTTGACAAAATGATTTTATTAGCGGTAAAACTGTCGAGGCTTGATGTTTCAAGTACCCAGCTCAAGCAAGCGTTTAATTTTCCCTTCAATTTTACATACGGACGACCAGTGACAAGTAGCCGTCTTTGAGAAATGTATAACAAGCGCGGATTAAAAGCTCACAGTCGAAAAAGGAAATTTGCTTGCGGACCACCGTGGAAACGCCTTTAATCAATTTTCATAGTAAAGTAAGTTGTTTTGTTATTTTCAGGTATAAATGTACAATGACCCAAGGTACTTTTGAGTCATGCCTTTGAAAAAGCGAACTGCAACGCTTTTTAAAATGTTATGTAAAACGGTTAATTGTTAACTACTAGTAAGAATACAACTGGGAAGCAAACTCTTCTTGCTATTAATAGTATAGCCTTCACTTCTTTTTCATGAGGAAACACTTGTCTTCCATAAGACTTAATAAAACTTAGAAATATATTATCTTTTGTGTTAAGTGTTAATTATATGGATAGGGAATACTGTAAATCAACTCTGAAATAAACATAAACATTGTTCCCAAAGAAAAATAGAAGCTGCTTGTAACAAAACAAACAGTAACATCCAGAGTGTTTGTTTAGCCTAAGGTAAGTGGATTAGGGATTGAAAAAATGACTGTCTGGTCACATTATCATGTTGTTGAAAATAGAATTCATAACCCAAACACTGAGTACAGATATATGCTTTATTAATTTGATTTAGAATATATCTTGGTAAGGTTTATCACCTAAAAAACCGAATACAATAATAGTGCTAATCAAGTCCATCTTTGGTTTGAAAAACAATGTGATTCAGATATAGACCGTTTTAGAGAAGAACAATAACCAAATTAAACACATGACTCTGTAGCTAATACAAGCAGTGACCCTCAAACAGAGTTAATTTGTCCCACTCAGGAAGAAGTAATATATACACTTCAGAAGTGATAAATAAAGCTTCTGATCATAAATAACTTAGATGCCACCTTCTGGCTCGCATGCATGACAAAAGCAACTTTGTCGCTGTTTAATACAGAAAGATTGATTGATTTGTGCCCTCTCAGAAGAGTACTTGACAACAATTTTACTGTCTTCATTGACTATGTGTGTTCAGTAAATCCTGCAATAAAGACAAACAAAAAGAAAACTAAAACACTGTTTGATAAATAACAACAACACTTAGGAGCCTAAGCGGAGGCCAAAAAATGTCAGTAGGTGTTTCACATTCATGCTACAATTATTAGTTTATGTAAGGGAAAAGTACAAAAACTATTCGAGTCTCTTCAGTGCCTTCGAATACAAGATGCGCGAAGCGACGTGAGGCGATTGTGTTCACTTGATATGTAATTTAGTAGTTTAGTTTCAACATCAAAGGATGAGCGAAATTAACATACTGCTTTACGAACAATTAGCAGCGTTAATATAGTATTATTTGAGCGAAACAGTTCTCAACACAAACTAGTCTACCGATTGGAACTTTACACACCGTGTGCGTATAACACTTGCTCGGCGCCAGCTCGGTCGAATGTAGTTAATTTCAGCCATTTTCAGTCAAAATTTATGGCGGAAAAATAACAGCAATCAGTCTGTAACTATGCCTACGCCACAATTCCATCCTTAAAGCATCTGTCAATCGTAGTTTTGAATAGAAACAAGAACGAACCTTCATAACAAAGGCGTCCCAAAACAGTCGCCAAGTGTACTAAATATGGCTCTGGTAAGGTCAATTTTTGGACGCAATTTTCTCAAAGACAAGGACAAATAACACAAAACAACAACAAGAAGTGCTTACCTCGAAGGTTCAAGTGTGGCTTTGAAGGATCGCCATCGCCGTAAGACAACAGACAAAGGGAAAAACAGACAACAAAAATTAAAGTAGCCCTAAAAACTCCAAAAAAGAACAACATGCAGGCAAACAAACCCTACATTTCGACTGGTTTGAGCCACATTTTCGCCATCGTTTCGTCACAAATTTCCACTATGATGGAACCATCCAACGCCATCTTGGAGCACGAACCAACCAATCGGCGATAAGAAATCAGCCCACGTGACAGAAGTTTCCTATCCAGTCTTTCTATTATCCATGGTATAGATTAATAATATTTAACAATTAGTCGCCGAAGGCGACGTGAATATCGGCGAATAGTCACCGAGACGAAGTCGAGGTGACTATTCGCCAATATTCACGTCGCCTGAGGCGACTAATTGTTTTAGTATAATTACATTGATGATTATTCGAGAAAATAAAATTATTGATCAATTTCCGACCCCGAAACATCAAAAAATCTGGCTGCCATTTTGAAAACTGCTAGCCTTCAATTGGGGACTTTACGAACCAGAACGCGACGCAGCCTGAAACGTCACCGGAAGTAATTTGCTCACAAAGTGCTTTGCTGCGCATGCTTGGCGCTGAACTGCAACGCGTCTTCTTCACGTTCAGAACACGAGGTTGGCACTTGCAGCGTTTCCAGAAAACGTGAGTAGTTTCTGCTGAATTTGGCCTAAAATTAAACTTTCTTTTGCTACCTTATAGGCAAAGCTGTTTTTCTAAGTCCATAAAAATGTTATTTATTGTAAAAAATACCAAACAAACATTTTAATTTGCCTTTTATCGCAGGTCAATTGGTTACCGCTATATGATGAATGGAGAACATGCAGACCCGCCGAGTTCGATACCAAAATCGAAAAATGGCAAGTAAGTCCAATTTAGTTTATTACAAGATTCAATTCAATTTCCTGTCCTGCTTAACTATAAGATTTAAGTGAGTTTAAACTTTACATTTATGCTCTTCATTGAAAACAAACTAAAACAGACTGTTCCTTTTGTCACGCAGTAATGTGATGAACTGGACAAGCGAGCACGATGTCGTGTTATGCAGAGAGGTTGTTTCCGAGAATCCGTTCAAAACAAGAAAGGGTTCGTCACAAAGAAGCGAAATTAGGGATAGAATAGCCAACACTTTGAATATCTGTCCGAAACTCAGCCTTACACTCATCATGTCATAGAATCAAGATCGAAGCGACCATACTTCCAACAAGGAAATTCGAGATTTCCAGAAGAATTTAAATCGTACAACAGAGCAAACTCTGTATCATCAATGCTTCCATCTTGATAGGCAAACAATAAAGCTTCCCTTGCCTCTCTGATGTTGCCATTTATCATGTATAACACCACTGAGCTATAAAATGAAAATGTGTTTTGCGGAGTTTAAGGATTTGCACTGCTCTGCCTTTGTCGTCGCGTTCGCATCCGTAACTTTGTTTTTCCCGCGCTCGTGACGGCGTTCTCGCCCCCTGCCCTTCTCGGTTTCGGTGTTTTCAAACTGCGTCGCGTTCTGGTTCGTAAAGTCCCCAATGCTATAATCACCGCGCGGTGATTATAGCGGGATAGTGCGAAGCTCCTAGCCAATCACAGCGCCCTATTTTCGATAGTCATCGATGAAATTATACTAAATAGATTTAGCCAGGGCTAAAAGCGAAGCTCCTGTTAACTCGAATTTATGATTTAAAATCAAACAATAAACTTGTATTCCACAATTCAGTTAACTTTACAACACATTCATGTGACTTTTGAGGGAAAGGTTAAGTGATTTTAGAGAACAGTAATTTGCAAACAGTCCAAGCTAAGAGTGAACTTAACCTTACATCAAGTTGATAGCCTTATATCTACACCCAAAAAATAGCAATCATCTTCGATCACACTTAAGAGCGCGGGCTCTTGATCACAGTAGATTAGGCCTGGAAAACAAATCAGGCCGAATTTTTTGTGTTCGACAAGTTTACTTTACAAAATCTTGCCAACAAGTCTGGGAACGTGTAAACCAACCTTTTACACTTTTTATACATCACGTCTGAGGTGAAACAGTACGATGACGCGCTGTTTTTATCATACAGACCTCGGACAGAATGCAGTATTTCACAATTTTGCAAAACAAATTGCACTCATTCATGATCATTCAGTATTCAGGACGATCCAAGGACGTGTGAGCTTTTAGCGAAACCGTTAAAAAAATTTCCAAAATCACCTATACGGCTAGCCGGTTCTCACTTTTGACAAGCGCCAAAGTCGACTGTTTAAATCATGATTAATAGAGTTATACGCTTCAACATAATAAAGAATTTATTATGTGTACAGTATGTGGTCCTTGGTCCGCGTGTAAAAGTCATTAGAGACCTTAAGATCGAGGTTTTTCGGCATTTCCCGCGAACCGCAAACGTCAAGAAGTCACGTGACTAGTGTCTTGCTGTCAGGTTTGCAGTTTGAGGTTCACGTTTGTACGGCTAGATCACGCTCTAGAAGTAAGTGATTTACCACAAGGTTTTTTGCACCATAAAACATCACAATCCCACGTTTGAGAAGAAATACTACTTTTTAGAACTCTTTCACTAATTAATTATTGAACTATTTTTCATAGAACGTAACTTTGAAGACGATTTCTCAGCAAAAATAGAAGTGAACGAATGAATAAAAACAAACATGGCAGCCGCGAGCTACCACCCACGAATCTTAATTCCTAAATATGAGCAGACGGTAACGTGAAACCGCTAACCACAAACCGCGGTTTGCAGTTTGCGGTAGGATGGCCAAACCTCGATCTTAAGGTCTCTATTAACTTGAATATCTTACCCGAATCTTCACGCAACGAGCTGAAATACTCCCTGAAGATAGCTTTTATGTTCCTGTCGATAATCCTGAAGTTTTAAGTTCCAGACATGAATATTTTGCTTGGAATTCGCAAAAAGGCGATCGTTTTTGATCAGGGCGGATAAAGGCTGGGCGGTGAAACGAGCGCGTCCGAGCAAAAAGGTGTGATGCAGTAGACTGGAACTCTGCTTACAAATTTAACTTACAAATATCACTTGTTTTCGCTTGTTTGCGACTTCGGTCAGGGCTTGCAATGTGGTTTGTCCATTAGACACTGCCGCTGTCACTGAATTATGGCGGCTTGATTTGTTTTCTTGCACTTCTTCCTCGTTCCTTTGTGCTGGTACGCTGTCTCCAAGAGGCAAATGTTGCTACTTTTTGCGGGAGGTTAAGTCAGGAGTAGACAAACATCTCTTTCAAACGGTTTCTGTTATTACTTCTATCACTCTTTCACTGAATAATATTTTCGTTCTACTACTCGCCAATGTCGGTGTTATTCCAAAACAAAAACAACTAAGTACTGTCGAAAACACGAAGGAAAATCTCATCCATGGCAAAACTAAAAGACAACAGATTGTGTTTCAGATGACTTGTATTTTATAAATGCGTACAGCTCGTGCAAGGTGAAAATTATGCAGATTTCAATCACTATCATCCTTCTTTTTAATGTTGAAAAAAACATCTCATACGTCTTTCTGTTTCTTCGAAACTTCAAAATTAGTTTCCCCTCAGTTTTTACTGTTTACCTTGTTTTGTTTTAGAGAGACAAACGGAGAAAAAACCTTAAAAGTAACTTCAATAAATTTCGTTTACATGCGGTTGCCGAATTTTTCCCTGCTAGCAGAGGTCTCTCACGACGAGGCAGAAATGAGAGAAAGGAGAGAGACCTCTGCCGGCTTCCGAAGCGTTGTTTGATGAAGCCGCCGACCAGATTTCTGGTCGAAACTTACCGGTTTCAAAACCGGTTTCGTTTTTATGTGTAATGCGCTTGCCCTGTTAGACTGAACGATGACAATTATTGAGCCCACAATGGAAGGTGTTGACAGGCCAACCATGACTCATAACCTCGTGATTGTGTGATACGTGACCTTATTGTTTTGCTTTAACGAGGATTTAGGTTCAGTATTTCTGTTTCGACCGCCGCTGCAAAGGTAACTCCAAGTGATATGCCCTCTCATTTTGAATTGTAATCCTCAGAAAAGACATTTACCGTCTTTTCCAGACTCTCAGCTGGTTTAACGGACGTCCTCGCTTTCCTCAAATTTGCGAGATTGTGGAGTTCTCGACATTTCTTGAAGTTTCGCGTGCAAACCGGTTCTGTGGGTTGTGTCGCACGCGACAAAAACGTCACTGGTTGTTAAGGAAACGCAAACGCATGCGTGATAGAAAACGCTTCGGAAGCCGGCAGAGGTCTCTCTCCTTTCTCTCATTTTTGCCTCGTCGTGAGAGACCTCTGCTAGCAGGGAAGCCGAATTTGGGACGCATTGCGCGAATCACCATGGCGCTTTGCACCCGAGAAGCAAAGTTTGAAGCAGCACAACGCCACTATATCAAAATATATCAATCTAATTTTTTGTTATGTTATACAAAATGTATCCCCCTTTAACATATGTAAAAATTTAGGCTAAGAAGTGTTAAGCTTTTCCAAACGAAACGGCGAAAGACGATTAGGTGATATTTAGTGGAAGGAGGAGGTATTCAACACTTTCAAATTAAACTCAAATTTTGGCATTATACGACCAACAAGTTTGACTTATAGGCATACAGACACAAACATATGGAACTGCTTATTGATATTGTCACGAAACGAATTTATCTATTTAACATTGTAGCCCTGTTTTCGATGGTCCTTGGTAAGCAGCACGATAAAAACGTAAAAATGTTATAGTTTCCACACGAAAACGTGATTTTCACAGTATTTCTTGTTTTTTTTTTCTTGATGCAATTAAGCAAAAGTTTTTCTCGGAAGATGTTGTGAGCGTAAAATAATCTGGTTTTCTTTAAAAGACTTCAGACAACAGTCTCCTCTAGTCTCCCACACGAGCGTCGACAGGCGGTTTTTAGCGCGGTCGAAAATAATTACCAAAAACTTTGTATGTACTCGAGGTATTAAAAAGGAGAACTTGTAGACATGTATAGGGGCGACTTTCAAAACATTCTTCGAGAACAAAGGCCGTCGCTTTTTACTTTGGAAAGTATTATTTAACCAAGGTCATAGGACGCGGACCAAGGACCGCTAAGCGAAATTTGGTGATATTTTTTCAAGAGTCGCTAAAACAAAAAAAAATAGCGTCTACAGCAATATGCTTCCAACAGCAGAAATAAGTTGATCTGAAAACCTGTTCTGCAAAAAAGACAAGTCTTCCCGTTGCGTTTTAGTTATTCGCAGGCTAAGTAAACATGACCACGTAATTTACGGTGCCGCAAAAATCCAAACTTCAAGAAAGACAAATTAACCTCGCCCGCAGCAAGAAGGCTGAAACTTCGTCATATGAAAGAATGCTAATCAGTAAATCACGATATCTTTCATAATTCAACGTATTTTTTTTCTTGACGAAATATTTTATCATTTTCGGAAAAGACGCGGACCAAGGACCGTAATCTTCAAAAGCGTTTAATACGCGCGGCATTTTAATTTGACTACTCCTGCATGCAAGCGATGTTCATGAGCGACTGAAAACAAACGGCACAGCGATAAAAATTGCAAGAGACTACCAACAATCAATAAAAGGACAATAATTTGGTGAAACATATACAGAGACAACAATTTTCATTCATGAAGACAAGTATTAAAGTGTCTCCGAAAATTCTTGTTTATGTTTTTTATTTTGTAAATCGACTTCCCGTGTTTGCTTTTTCAAAGATGAACTCGACGCAAGAAAATGGCTCAAAGCTTTCTTTTACAGCCAGAATTATAACGAAATATTTTTTCGAACGTTTTCTTTTTATTCGCGATAAGAAAATGACTTAAGGCTTTTTACAGTTTTATAAGCTTATATAATCAAACCTGATACTCGGTCAGATCATTGTCTTCTTACAATTTAAAACGTGCATCAAGTAAATAGCCGCATAAACTACGCTCGACTTCATTAAATTAGATATAAAAAAAAAACGTCAAATACAATAATTACTCAGGCTTACCATTCGAGATGCACTGAAAACTATCAAGTAAGGCCAGAATCGCTTCAGACTTTTCAACCCTCTCACGCATCAAGCAAGGTGAAAAACGAAAACGATGCCATCTGAAATCGGCTTTCCAACTTTAACAAGCGATGTATTTCTCAACCAAAAACTCAATAAACAAACTAGCCATGAATAACAGAAGACTCTTGAAAGCAGCTGAATTCCATTTTGTACATTCAGTGGACAAAGACAAAAACATTACAAGTCGACACAAAACACTGTCAGCTTCAACGGTCAAAGTAAACAGGTTTCAAGATGCTGCATAAATTTTCCGCATGAACTCACCTGTCAAATTTTGACCAATCAGAGCATAAAAATAAAATGTAGAGCGTGACCAACGCGTGACCTTGGTGAGAAAAGTCAAAAGCAACTGGCATGTCTTCACTGCCTGTAAAAACTTGCTGAATTTTAGCTTTCGAGGTCAGTTTGAAATCAAAATTTTAATTTGCGGCACATAAAAAAAACATATTTTATATGGATTTAAAAAAATGAAACTTGAGCCTGCGATCATTTGAAAACTAGCACTTGTCAGCGGATAACTTCAAAAAGATACTCGACCTCGATGGGTCGACACTTGAGCCCGCGATACGGTAAGGTGATATTAGTCAGCGGATACCCTGTTTTGACTGCTGTCAATTGATCACAACATTGATGTGCAATATATGTGTGCAATATCAGTCTTCCTGTGCTCCCAAACTAGGTAGAAAGTGTGAGGATTGAACACTGGTTGCCCTGTGGTGCGGACGGACGGCGGGCGGTCGGTGTACGGTCACGTGATTACCAAATTTTCTTGGATGGGTAGATTACATTAGCTATGGGGCTACGTCCACGCACGCGCTTCGCGCGCGCGAGGAGCTCCGCTATTAACTGTTGTGTTTTGGTTGTTTTCTTGGCCTTGCATGCACTTGCAGAAAATTTAGAAATATCATCAGTTTCATATATAACCCCTATATTGTTAATTGGGTTATTGACTTTTTGAAAGATCGCCAGCAAAGGGTATGTGTAGATAAAGTCAAGACCCCATTTTTGCCTGTCAATCGAGGTGTGCCCCAAGGCACTGTTCTGGGGCCTGTACTTTTTACCATCATGGTTAATGACATAAGCCCCACCTCTCAGAATACCTTAATGACTAAATACGCTGATGACATTACATGTAGTATACCCGTTGGGCTTAATGTTAACGATAGTGCCTCTGAAGAGGTAGAGAACATTAAAGTCTGGGCTGAGGAGAATTTGATGAAACTTAATTTAAGTAAGACCAAGGAACTAGTCATTAGAGGAAGAACGACTTTACTCCCTCCTGAGCTAATCCCTACTATTGAGCGTGTGTCATATTTGAAGCTTTTAGGAGTGACTTTCCAGGATAGTCCTACCAACTGGAATAAGCATTTTGATGATTTGATGGAAAGAGCTGTAAAACGTATGCATATCCTTAGAGTGCGTAAAAGAAATGGTTATAGTGTATCTGATCTTGATTACCTCTTCAATTGCCTCATTATGTCACTTTTTGCTTACTGTATTAGAGTTTGGGGTGTTGCTGCTTATACTAAATACCTTATTCAAATTGATAGGTTATTGAGGAGGGCCTTTCGATTTGGGTATATTCAACATGAATTAACGATTCAACAGGTTATTAAAGACAGGGATCTGAGGCTCTGGAAAAGTATTATGGGTACTTCCTCAAATCCCCTGCAGGATCTTCTCCCCCCACTTAAGAACCGCGCTCTACGCGGTAGATCGCATCCTTACCAGATACCACGTGTTAACACAGAGAGGTTTAAGAAGTGCTTTGTAAACAGATGTCTTTTTTTATTCTAAACAGATTGTAATTGATGCTTGAATGATTCTATTTTCGAAATGAACATTGTAAGTTTTAATGTTTGTTTAAAATCTTGAATAAAGACTTTTATTACTATTATTATTATAAGCAGGTCAGTGGAATTGTAATTTTGAGAACATGGGAACTTGTTTTTTCAGTTTGTAGATTCTTCAGGAGCTAGAATCCCGTGAAGATCATTTGCACTAACAGCGAAATTTGACGGAGAAACATCTTGAAACTTTTTTACCGTTAATCTTTATATGCATATTGACGGTTGATGACAAACCCCCCTGAGACCCTCTAGATAAGGGGTGAAAGGTCCCGTCTCACAGCACTTTCACATAATTTGACTCTGTGGGACATAAAAAAAAAACTACCAGGGATATGACAAACCTCTGACAGTGACCACCCTAACCTACGGTCAGGCGGCCCTTCTTCCCTTTTTCTGATCGCCTGATCGCAGGTAGTGACCACCCCTAGTGGCTATCTCTATTGGAGACATTAAGCACTAATTCCTTCATAATTTACATTGTATAAAGGAATTGTAATAACTACAAAAACCGTGGACGAAGATTCTGCCGGTTATAAACGTTGGATCTCTAGAAAATAGATCTAATCAGCCAAAATATTAAGAACCAAAAAACGAGAAGTCCAAAGACTACTACAAAGCTGATCAGACAACGTGTATTGTTTTTACATGACAATATTTCGACTGGCCATACCTGCCAGTTTCCTGTAACCTGTAGGCCAAGTCTAGAGCGTAGCCTTAAACGTTACATCAGATTCAACACGATACGTTATCGTAGTTGAGTGGTAGTTTTCTAAGGGCCGCTTCTTTCGGTGGGGCCGTTACTTTTGAAATTCAATGGAAAGGTAAAAAGTTTGCGTTACTTTCGGGTAGCCGTTATTTTAGGGGGGACCGTTTCTTTCGGAATTTTACGGTATCGTTTCTGTATCAGAAATTGACCTCTGATCGCTAGCTTTAGATGTTAAGATTTTCCTTTCTTTACAAATAAAAGCGGCCCACAACTTTCAGATCGAAGCACAAAATACCGGCGTTCCGTTGTGATCACCCTGAGTGAGATGATGACCAGCCCCTCCCCCCTAGTTATTTGGAGTCCTTTTCCCTTTGTCTTTTGCGTATGCTGTCTACGATGATAAGAAGCCGTTGTGTTAAAAGGCCGGGTATTAAATCTTCTTTTTAAAATAATTTAGGTATTTGGTAGTTTCCCTAAAAGCAGTCAATTAAGTATTCAGGAATACATATAAAAAAAATAATTATTTAAAAATAACTGGAAAAACCGTGGACGAAGTCAAGACCCTGCTGGTTATAAGCGTTGGAACTCTAGAAAAGATATCTAATCAGCCAAAATATTAAGAACCAAGAACGAGAAGTCCAAAGACTACTACAAAGCTGATCAGAACAACGTGTATTGTTTTTACATAACAATATTTCGACTGGCCATACCAGCCTTTTTCAGGTTTACAGATGTTACTGAATTAAAGTTATGATAAGGATCACAGTAGATGGAGAATGTACATGTAGCAATAAAAATTGTTTAAAATGGGAGAGACGGAAATGACGTACAAAACAGAAAACTAGAAAAGAAAAAATGGTAGGGATAAAAAAAGATACATTGTATAAAACTACATGCTGCAAGCAGTCTGGCAAAGTCTCCTCCAATCCACTCACAACACAAAGCCGGATATGACAATTCATACCGATATCAGTAAAATAATTCGTTAGTGCAGACATGAATTGACGCTTGAGACATCTTTTACCCGGGGAGAAGGGGGGGGGGGGGGGAGTACTCAATAATAATCAATACCCTTTTATACACCATTTTTCACGAAAAAGGTATCCCTTTCGGACGGAACGTCCCCTCAGCTGTCCCTGTATAGGCCATTATAGGGAGTACCGCCCCTGGTCTTTTAGACGACCAGTCTCTTGTACAGACAGACTCACACAAGCCGTCCATTGCAATTTATTGTCTTTGTTGGAAAAACGATGTGCATTCTAAAAAAAAAGGAAAATCACCAACGCAATAATTTCTTTCAAATATTGAAATAAAAAAAAACCAATAAGCCCAAGGTAAAGTTGATAATACAACTAAGGGGTAATAAATAGCATTATTTATCACAGACAGTCATTTTTTTGTTCTGTTAACGATGTCATTTTAATAACACCGTCCAACAAACTGCTCGGTTCAACAGCAGTATATATTTAAAAATATATAAACTGTGCTGAACAGTTACCAAAAAAAACCATTCTTTTATTTAGTGTACTG
Source organism: Porites divaricata (assembly GCA_038088405.1). Lineage (NCBI taxonomy): Eukaryota > Metazoa > Cnidaria > Anthozoa > Scleractinia > Poritidae > Porites > Porites divaricata. The sequence continues at coordinate 30,441,762 of JBBMOI010000006.1, read as the reverse complement.
TACAGTACCGCAAGTGATCCCCGACCGCAAATGATCCCCAGACCGCAAGTGATCCCCAAAATGGACCGCAAATGATCCTCGACCGCAAGTGATCCCCAAAGTCGACCGGAAATGATCCCATGAAAAATTGAGGAATGGATTGGATCTTCGGGACTGATTACAAAAAAGGACTTATTATAAAAAGGAAAACTTTTTCTTTTGCCTTCTAAACAAAAAGGCATGGAGGACATCAGATCTCGGGTCAATTTGTACAAGGCGAAAAAAAATGGAATAAATCTGAAAATGATATGGTTTCAAGAATGTATAATCGCTGTAAAAAAAATTCTTAATTTTGTATTTATTTTGTCTTTTAACGCCTAGAAGCTCAACTTGTCTACTGAGGAATACAAAGTCGGGAACAAGCGCTTAATTGACTTTACTGAAGTTTTTGGAAGTGTCGAATTAATTTTCAGATTTTTGATTATGATTAATCTCTGAAGTGTTAATTCTACGTGATAAACAGCAAGACATTTGTTTGTAACCCAAGTGCTTGTTACGAAACAAGACATGATTTAAAATAAACAAACGTCAAAAATGCCCCCGAACTTATCAATGTTCACAGAATTTGGTTTATTTCGAAATAGCAACTTCGTTATAGCTTATGAACATGTTGCGAATAGTTATATTGAAGCTTATATGTATATTCATTTGTTGTGCCTTTGCTGGAGACAGTTACCAGGAATCTAAACCTGGTAAAGAAAAACACAAAAGCGAGGTAAGCGGTAGTTATGTTTATTTTTACTAAACCAGCCAGAAAGAATGCCAACATCGGATTACGGTAAGCACGTGGCTAGGTATTCCATTTAACAAGTATTTGGAGACTGACGGGACCATAGTAATACACGAAAAAATTGCTATTGTTACAACGGGAATAGTGTTCCTGAGCCTCTAGATTTTCTGCTCCCAGACTCTCTACTCGCGCTATCGTTCGCCCTCGGCGATCGCAGATCTTTCCCATGTCACCTCAAGATTAAGCATTGAAGACGCACCTAGCTTAGTAGGATGCTTAAATTGTTGGTTTTCACATGACGTCACAAAAATTCAAACTAAGAAACTATCGATCCTACCGAGATTTTGCTTTCACGATGCATTAGAGCAGCTGAAAACTAATTTTCATACAAATTTTCGCTTTAAAAGGGTTCTTGGTTTTGTGATAGACTACATTTGAATTTCTAAGCTTCTGCGTGACGCAGCATTTACATGACGACCAAACAGTTCATGTATTAGAAGAAGTATTACTCTAATCTTTATGAGTTTCTCGAAGAATAAATTCACGCTTTTGTAGAAAAACTCGGTAACAGATGTTTCTGCTGGTTTCCGTCTGCCCTGTTGGAGCTCATCCACGTGAGCACCAAGATTGGGTAAAACATTTCTTCGGATACCTCGTATGCGAAATATTCCCCTGACCTGAATCTTGGCGAGGGTCTTTGTATACGTAACTCCGTTCATTTCCCAGATTCTGGACTTTGTCTATTGAACGGTTTTGATTTTTATTTTGATCTATTTTGAATGGCGTGACACTGAAAACTAGCAATATAAGTTGCACATGCGGTTGGCGTCTCATGTAAAGAAGTTATTGGCCCTATTAATATTTCAACCAAACAAAACTTCTAAAAACTAAAAAAAACAAACGCCAGTATAAATTTGGAAAGAAAAAAATCCCTCCTTTATTCAGTTTTCAAAAGAGTTGACGAATATTATATTTTTCCTTTGTTATCAGCCTCAACGAAAAAATGTTCCAATAGACGATGACGAATACGATTCTTTGCTGTCGGTCTTACGTGGAGTTAGAAGGTTCCGGGATTGGCCTAAAACTGATGATCCAAGTTTGAGACAGCGGGTTTACAGAAAATGGAAAAGTGGTTTTTACGAAATTAGAGACGTACATGATCCCATGACAGGGAAAATTTGTCAACGAATTGTACACAAGGCCTCAAATTGTATTGTGGTAAAAAAATCGGAGGTGTCAAAAATCGTAGATTGTGCTTATCAAGAAACGAAAGGTGATGGTGCTGTAAAGCTTAAGATCCATACATCTTACCAATATACCGGAATATCTCGAAGAATAATTCAAGCAAACCTGAATTCCAGGAAACAGAATCAGAAGGTCCGCCCTCTTTTCCAGAATAAAGCTCCTCTGAGACCAATTAAGGCCTCCAAAGTGCAGGAGAGGCATCAGGTAGATCTGGTGAGCATGGCCAGCATGCCAGTAACGATAGATGGTGAAAAATTCAACTACATTATGTCAGTGATAGACATTTTTAGTCGGTTTGTGTTTTTACGTCCTCTTCAAACTAAGGAGTCCGCTGAAGTGGCTGAACATCTTTTAGAAATTTACAATGAGCACGGTCCCCCTGAAATTCTCCAGAGTGACCAAGGAACAGAGTTCAAGGGTGTACTTAAATTGGTTTGTGAATCCCTCAATGTTCGTATTATCAAAAGCTCAGCTTACAGTCCGCAAACCCAGGGAAAAGATGAACGTTCCCATAGAACGTGGAAAGAGAAAGTTAAGTTTGACATAGTAAGTGGCGATGACTTAAACTGGGTAGAATATCTATCTGAATATCAGAAATTGTATAATGAATCTCCACACAGCTCACTGGGATTTCTTACACCATTTGAAGTGTACTTTGGCCGGCCCCCAAACAGACTTAAAAACAAACTTTTTCTTGCTGAAGGAATGGATTTTGAAATTCAAGACGAAAATGAGGAGGCATTCCCACGGGTAGACGAAATTCTCACAGAGAAAGACCTGCGTGAATTAGAAAACAAAAGATTTTTGTTGAGACGGAAGGCTTTAAACGCTTCTAACAATGCGGCGCAAAAAATGGTCAAGAGGGAGTTAAAGCGACATCCTCCTTCCCTGTATTTCATAGGAGAGACTGTTTTAGTTAGAATTCCCTCTTCGAAAAAAGCCGTCAAAGGGAAAAAGAAATCTTTGAAGTCTACCTGCGAGGGGCGTGTCGTGGACATGGACCATGCACTCCACAGGTACAAAATTCAGTACACAGATCCAGTCACTTTGAAAGGAAAAAAAAATTGGTTCAAAGTTGACGACATTACGTCCCTTACAAAGGAGGAAGAAAATAAGAGACAAGAAAAAGCTAGAGAAAAGAGCTTTGGCAAAAGGCGAAAATGCCCTGTCGGAGGGTCTGATAAAGAAAGAAAATTTTCCAAAGCGACGAAGTGTAATGGTTCTAATGTAACCTGTCCAAGTCTGTTGGATGCCAGTATAGATCAAATAATTTCCTCCGAAAAATTGAATGGGGATACGGTAAACTTATACTTTGACTTCTTAGGAGAGAAGCTGTTCTGCGAGAACGAAAATATTTGCCTGGGAAGCTCGTATTTTTACCCTTCTTTGCAGCGACAAGATAACAGAGGAACGTATAGCAAATATATCGGAAAAAAGTCACTTTGGGAGTACGAAACCTTGATATTACCAGTTCATTTAACCGATGAAAGGCACTGGATTCTTGTTTTAATTAGTGTCGTTAATTTGTGCATTTACATATACGACTCCGCTTACTATTCTCAAGACACCTACAAAACTGTTTTCGGGACCATAAAAAGCAAGTTTATCAGGCAGGAGCTTCAACACTTAAAGCCAGAAGATAGCGCACTCTTCCAAGAAGAAAACTGGGATGAAGAAATACCTAATTGCCCAAAACAAAAAAACCAAGAGGACTGTGATGTGTTTACTTGCCTTTTCGCTAAACAATTGATACTTTCAAACAACTGGGATGAAATAGAGCGTGACGATACAGATCCGCGAGGCGAAATGACTAGTGATTTACTGGCCCTGGCAACACCTGGAAACAAAGTTGCTTATCTCCCTCTCCCTAAAAGTCTGCAATCAGTCATCAGCAATGATCTCCATACCTCAATCCCCACCGAGGATCGAAAGGTTGCACTAGATCAAGAAGTTGCTAGTGCCGGATTAACTTATCGCCAGCCTCCCACACCTAAGGACGGCAACTGCTTGTTTCACGCAATGAGTGACCAGCTTACTAGAGTGGGAAGGCCCCCTCAAACACCATCAAAGCTTCGCTCAGATCTAGTGGGCTATCTTAAAAGTAATTCTACAACCCCGGAAGGTGTTCACTTTCGGGAATTTATCAACCATGGTGGCTGGGACACCTACCTGCGAAGAATGTCAAGGGATGGAGAGTGGGGCGATTGGATTGCTTTGTGGGGGCTGGTGAACATGCTTAACCTTCCTGTAGCTTTGGTGTCCAGCTTAGGGGAAGGAGGATTACAAATTATTAATCCAGCCACAAATGGAGATGAAGGAGGGGACATTACAGTTATGGCTTTGCTTGGGCATGAAGCAGAAGTTCATTACCATAGCCTGGAAGCCCCTAACGACCTTGTTACGGAGATGAAAGCTAAATACGGAGAAGGAAAAGTCACTGAGGAGATCTGCCCGAAGTGTGGGAAAAAGTTTGCATGCTATTCCCAAGGAGTCTTTGAAGGGTTAAATGGCATGTTGCAGGTATACTCCGACGACAGCGTCTTTTGCGATAATTGTCAGATGTTAGAGGACTTCGATTTTATGCAATGAAGAAGGACACGCTAATTCATAACTGCAGTCCATAACAGACATTGTATTACCTCAACAAACCTTTTAATATATAATTTCGTTTTGTTAGTGTTTAAAGCCTGAAAGAGTTTTTCCTAATCATATACAGACGTTCGCAGTTCGAACCTATGACAAGGAATCATGCCAAGAAATTAATGATCACATTCACTATGATAAAAGTTATTATTTTAAAAAGATGATAGTAAGTTTAGCCGATTAATTGATTACGAGAAAGTTCTTATCTATTTGGATGGAAGTTAACTACAGTACGCTAAAGTCTACTGTTAATTTTGAAATCGTAACTAAATAAAGCACTGCGATGAGTTGCAGCTGTGTTTCTTGACTTAATGAAATTCAAGTTTTGATAACGGTATGTGAAAGTTTTTTTTTTTTTTTGGTTTTATTTGATTTAACAAAGTCTTGAAAGAGATTTTTTCATTTAGTTTTTATATAATTATTCGCTTTTAACGTGACTTTCTGTAATAATAATAAAATTGAGACAATGATCCGCAAACTTAAGTCCAAGCCATTCCTATTTTTCTTTCGGGATCATTTCCGGTCGACTTTGGGGATCACTTGCGGTCGAGGATCATTTGCGGTCCATTTTGGGGATCACTTGCGGTCTCGGGATCATTTGCGGTCGGGGATCACTTGCGGTACTGTACAGATCATTAATTTCTTGGCATGATTCCTTGTCATAGGTTCGAACTGCGAACGTCTGTATATGATTAGGAAAAACTCTTTCAGGCTTTAAACACTAACAAAACGAAATTATATATTAAAAGGTTTGTTGAGGTAATACAATGTCTGTTATGGACTGCAGTTATGAATTAGCGTGTCCTTCTTCATTGCATAAAATCGAAGTCCTCTAACATCTGACAATTATCGCAAAAGACGCTGTCGTCGGAGTATACCTGCAACATGCCATTTAACCCTTCAAAGACTCCTTGGGAATAGCATGCAAACTTTTTCCCACACTTCGGGCAGATCTCCTCAGTGACTTTTCCTTCTCCGTATTTAGCTTTCATCTCCGTAACAAGGTCGTTAGGGGCTTCCAGGCTATGGTAATGAACTTCTGCTTCATGCCCAAGCAAAGCCATAACTGTAATGTCCCCTCCTTCATCTCCATTTGTGGCTGGATTAATAATTTGTAATCCTCCTTCCCCTAAGCTGGACACCAAAGCTACAGGAAGGTTAAGCATGTTCACCAGCCCCCACAAAGCAATCCAATCGCCCCACTCTCCATCCCTTGACATTCTTCGCAGGTAGGTGTCCCAGCCACCATGGTTGATAAATTCCCGAAAGTGAACACCTTCCGGGGTTGTAGAATTACTTTTAAGATAGCCCACTAGATCTGAGCGAAGCTTTGATGGTGTTTGAGGGGGCCTTCCCACTCTAGTAAGCTGGTCACTCATTGCGTGAAACAAGCAGTTGCCGTCCTTAGGTGTGGGAGGCTGGCGATAAGTTAATCCGGCACTAGCAACTTCTTGATCTAGTGCAACCTTTCGATCCTCGGTGGGGATTGAGGTATGGAGATCATTGCTGATGACTGATTGCAGACTTTTAGGGAGAGGGAGATAAGCAACTTTGTTTCCAGGTGTTGCCAGGGCCAGTAAATCACTAGTCATTTCGCCTCGCGGATCTGTATCGTCACGCTCTATTTCATCCCAGTTGTTTGAAAGTATCAATTGTTTAGCGAAAAGGCAAGTAAACACACCACAGTCCTCTTGGTTTTTTTGTTTTGGGCAATTAGGTATTTCTTCATCCCAGTTTTCTTCTTGGAAGAGTGCGCTATCTTCTGGCTTTAAGTGTTGAAGCTCCTGCCTGATAAACTTGCTTTTTATGGTCCCGAAAACAGTTTTGTAGGTGTCTTGAGAATAGTAAGCGGAGTCGTATATGTAAATGCACAAATTAACGACACTAATTAAAACAAGAATCCAGTGCCTTTCATCGGTTAAATGAACTGGTAATATCAAGGTTTCGTACTCCCAAAGTGACTTTTTTCCGATATATTTGCTATACGTTCCTCTGTTATCTTGTCGCTGCAAAGAAGGGTAAAAATACGAGCTTCCCAGGCAAATATTTTCGTTCTCGCAGAACAGCTTCTCTCCTAAGAAGTCAAAGTATAAGTTTACCGTATCCCCATTCAATTTTTCGGAGGAAATTATTTGATCTATACTGGCATCCAACAGACTTGGACAGGTTACATTAGAACCATTACACTTCGTCGCTTTGGAAAATTTTCTTTCTTTATCAGACCCTCCGACAGGGCATTTTCGCCTTTTGCCAAAGCTCTTTTCTCTAGCTTTTTCTTGTCTCTTATTTTCTTCCTCCTTTGTAAGGGACGTAATGTCGTCAACTTTGAACCAATTTTTTTTTCCTTTCAAAGTGACTGGATCTGTGTACTGAATTTTGTACCTGTGGAGTGCATGGTCCATGTCCACGACACGCCCCTCGCAGGTAGACTTCAAAGATTTCTTTTTCCCTTTGACGGCTTTTTTCGAAGAGGGAATTCTAACTAAAACAGTCTCTCCTATGAAATACAGGGAAGGAGGATGTCGCTTTAACTCCCTCTTGACCATTTTTTGCGCCGCATTGTTAGAAGCGTTTAAAGCCTTCCGTCTCAACAAAAATCTTTTGTTTTCTAATTCACGCAGGTCTTTCTCTGTGAGAATTTCGTCTACCCGTGGGAATGCCTCCTCATTTTCGTCTTGAATTTCAAAATCCATTCCTTCAGCAAGAAAAAGTTTGTTTTTAAGTCTGTTTGGGGGCCGGCCAAAGTACACTTCAAATGGTGTAAGAAATCCCAGTGAGCTGTGTGGAGATTCATTATACAATTTCTGATATTCAGATAGATATTCTACCCAGTTTAAGTCATCGCCACTTACTATGTCAAACTTAACTTTCTCTTTCCACGTTCTATGGGAACGTTCATCTTTTCCCTGGGTTTGCGGACTGTAAGCTGAGCTTTTGATAATACGAACATTGAGGGATTCACAAACCAATTTAAGTACACCCTTGAACTCTGTTCCTTGGTCACTCTGGAGAATTTCAGGGGGACCGTGCTCATTGTAAATTTCTAAAAGATGTTCAGCCACTTCAGCGGACTCCTTAGTTTGAAGAGGACGTAAAAACACAAACCGACTAAAAATGTCTATCACTGACATAATGTAGTTGAATTTTTCACCATCTATCGTTACTGGCATGCTGGCCATGCTCACCAGATCTACCTGATGCCTCTCCTGCACTTTGGAGGCCTTAATTGGTCTCAGAGGAGCTTTATTCTGGAAAAGAGGGCGGACCTTCTGATTCTGTTTCCTGGAATTCAGGTTTGCTTGAATTATTCTTCGAGATATTCCGGTATATTGGTAAGATGTATGGATCTTAAGCTTTACAGCACCATCACCTTTCGTTTCTTGATAAGCACAATCTACGATTTTTGACACCTCCGATTTTTTTACCACAATACAATTTGAGGCCTTGTGTACAATTCGTTGACAAATTTTCCCTGTCATGGGATCATGTACGTCTCTAATTTCGTAAAAACCACTTTTCCATTTTCTGTAAACCCGCTGTCTCAAACTTGGATCATCAGTTTTAGGCCAATCCCGGAACCTTCTAACTCCACGTAAGACCGACAGCAAAGAATCGTATTCGTCATCGTCTATTGGAACATTTTTTCGTTGAGGCTGATAACAAAGGAAAAATATAATATTCGTCAACTCTTTTGAAAACTGAATAAAGGAGGGATTTTTTTCTTTCCAAATTTATACTGGCGTTTGTTTTTTTTAGTTTTTAGAAGTTTTGTTTGGTTGAAATATTAATAGGGCCAATAACTTCTTTACATGAGACGCCAACCGCATGTGCAACTTATATTGCTAGTTTTCAGTGTCACGCCATTCAAAATAGATCAAAATAAAAATCAAAACCGTTCAATAGACAAAGTCCAGAATCTGGGAAATGAACGGAGTTACGTATACAAAGACCCTCGCCAAGATTCAGGTCAGGGGAATATTTCGCATACGAGGTATCCGAAGAAATGTTTTACCCAATCTTGGTGCTCACGTGGATGAGCTCCAACAGGGCAGACGGAAACCAGCAGAAACATCTGTTACCGAGTTTTTCTACAAAAGCGTGAATTTATTCTTCGAGAAACTCATAAAGATTAGAGTAATACTTCTTCTAATACATGAACTGTTTGGTCGTCATGTAAATGCTGCGTCACGCAGAAGCTTAGAAATTCAAATGTAGTCTATCACAAAACCAAGAACCCTTTTAAAGCGAAAATTTGTATGAAAATTAGTTTTCAGCTGCTCTAATGCATCGTGAAAGCAAAATCTCGGTAGGATCGATAGTTTCTTAGTTTGAATTTTTGTGACGTCATGTGAAAACCAACAATTTAAGCATCCTACTAAGCTAGGTGCGTCTTCAATGCTTAATCTTGAGGTGACATGGGAAAGATCTGCGATCGCCGAGGGCGAACGATAGCGCGAGTAGAGAGTCTGGGAGCAGAAAATCTAGAGGCTCAGGAACACTATTCCCGTTGTAACAATAGCAATTTTTTCGTGTATTACTATGGTCCCGTCAGTCTCCAAATACTTGTTAAATGGAATACCTAGCCACGTGCTTACCGTAATCCGA
>JBBMOI010000006.1:30297500-30425000 GCA_038088405.1 Porites divaricata | reverse complement strand
AGGGTACCGATTTCACTAGTTGAGTTATATTAAAGGGTAGGGAAATCTGTTATTTGGGTCTGTTAAAGGGCACAATAGGGCTAATCATAGATGAAAAATATAGCTTTGAAAAGTCGAGAAAATGTTTTGTTTTTGAGATAGCCTGTTCACAGGCCCTCTATTTGCTCTTCAAAGTCCGTCGAGCGCGGGTCACGGATAAAATATAAAATGCAGGGGATTTATTGACCGCCAGTGCAAGGTGGTAGGAACGAAAAGAAAAATAAAACAGCGTACAGGCTATTTTTGAGAATGATTTCTATGTAAAAACAGTGTATTTACAGTAGTCAAAAGGGATACAAAGTTCTAAACAAGGTATGTGGAAAGGGGCACCGTTTGTCACTGATAGAAGGTATACGAAAGTGGGACCTTTTTCGTGAAAAATGGTATATAAAAGGGTAAGGGGTTGGATTTTCTGTATAAAACTACATGCTGCAAGCTGCAGTCTGGCAAAGTCTCCTCCAATCCACTCACAGCACAAAGCTGGATATGACAATTCATACCGATATCAGTGAATTAATTGGTTAGTGCAGACATGAATTGACGCTTGAGAAATCTTTTATCCGGGGGGGTACTCAATAAATTTTTATACGGGGAGACTCCTTCCCGAGGTCCAACCCTTTACCCTTTTATATACCATTTTTCACAAAAAGTTCCCCCTTTCGGGCGGAGCCTCCCCTCAGCTGTCCCCGTATAGGCCATTATAGGGAGCACCCCTCGGGTCTTTAAGACGACCAGTTTCTTGTACAGACAGACTCATACAAGCCGTCCATCGCAGTTCATTGTCTTTGTTGGAAAAGAGATCTGCATTCTGAAAAAAAAAAAGAAAATCAACACCGCAATAATTTATTTCAAATATTGAAACAAAAAATCAATAAGGGTGAAGTTGATAATACAACTAAGGGGTAATAAATAGCATTATTCATCCCAGATAGTTTTGTATCTGTTAACGATGTCATTTTAATAACACCCTCCAATAAACTGCATGGTTCAACAGCAGTATATATTTTAAAAAAACATATAAAATTATGCTGAACAGTTACAAAATATTCTTTTATTTAGTATGCTCACCACCTCAACAAAAAGTCGAGAAAACGTTTTGTTTTTGAGATAGCCTGCTCACAGACCCTCTATACCCTCTCAAGGTCCGTCGAGCGCGGGTGATAAAATATAAACCGCAGGGGATTTATTCACAGCCAGAGCAAGGGCTACCCCCTGTGTACAGCCTATTTTTGAGATTGATTTCTATGTAAAAAACAATGCATTTACAGCGGTCAAAAGGGATGCAAAGTTCTAAACAAGATATGTGGAAGGGGCACCATTTGTCACTGATAGAAGATATACGAAAGGGGAACCTTTTTCGTGCAAAATGGTATATAAAATGGTAAGGGGTTGGATTTTCTGGAGGTTTTTTTGCATGAATTTTTTTGCATGAATTTTTTCAACAGTTTTGGCCTGTATAAAATGTTTTTGCTTTTCCCATCCTTCTCCATCATTTAATTGTTTTAACTGTCCGTTCCTAAAACAGCAGGCATCGGACGAGAACATAACCTACACTTAGCCAGTATTTTTCGTTTCGCTTGGGCCGTAGACAATTTTCGCGTGGGTAAGGCGAAACGAGCGAACTACAAAAGAGAAAATCTGCAAAAAGTGGAGCTGGTCCGACAGGTTAAAGAGAGAGTAGTAATCCCGGTCGCGACATCACACTTATGAAAATTGAAAAGAGAAAACCGTGGCCAGGAAAAGTCCCTGTCACAGATTTTTATGTGCCGGGTTTACGCTTTTTCTTAATTAAGTCTTTGCGTCCGCATTCAGTCACACTAAGAATTTCTCTATTTGCCTGTATTTGTCAGCATAATTTTACTAGAGCACAGAGCATCGTTTTCAAACATTAAGCATTTTGAGGACAATGGAAAACGTCACCTTGAATGTGCATTTTGTTGATCTTGTCTGAGTTTTCTTTCCACCACACTACAGTGGCAAATAAAAAGTAAACGAAAGAAAATAAAAAACGCCTGAAAGCACAAATGCAGCCCATAAGTCCTTGCGGCAGGTGCGATTTTCAGTAGGATGAGAGCCTGGGGATGAAGGGAACTTCCAATAAACAAAATGGCCTCCTGGCTCAGTCGGTTGCATTGGGCTTTACACAGATTTGTGTGGCACGGGGAATCGTGTCATGGGGGAGTGAGGATGATGCGCCAGGGGAGCTACAACTTTGGTATAACGAGGAGATAAACGAATACTACATTTGTGTCCAGACAGCGGTTTATCCCCGGGCCGAGGTATGTAAAGTTATTGATGTTTTTACTCTTCACTTCCAAAAGTGCACTGACAAAATCAAAACGTTATTAACGAAGAAGTCGAAATTTCATTTCATCCAATACTGAAAACAAATAGTACCGTGTGAGAGTGGACTGATAAAGTGGTTTCGTCCAGGGGCTTAAGAGTAAGAATTAAATTTTACAGATCCATAATTGACTCTTAAGGAGTTAAAGGATTTTAATAAATATTACAATTTAACAATTATACTGAACCCTTTTTATTTAAAAAGACAGCATATTTATGTGTTTGTGCAGTCACTTTAATGTATCTGTTGTAGTTTTTTTTTTTATTATTTCATGTAATTTTTTGTTGTTTTTCTTGTGTTTTTGGGTATGGTACAACTGTACAAAAGTCATGTACAAGTATACACTAATGAAGTTGAAACAAAAGAAAAATAAACATTACCTAAGATAAAAAAGTTAACTACAACATATCCACTTATTATTTTATATGCTTTGTTCTTCATTAAACATCTAAATACATGTAAACGCCTGCTAATAAGAACCTGTGGATTTACCTTCTGGCAGAAATTGGAGCACTTTAATGCCGAAAAATTCAAGAAGCTGTTTAGCCTAGCCTGCACGTGCAGCCGACTTAAGCACTTATCTAAACCATTTGTTCAGTCCATCTGTGAATAAGTGCACAGAAGCTTAATGTTCTAATATCCTGCAGAGTCGCAAAGACATATGTGAGTGTTTCTGATTGGCAGGTTTCTTACAACTTTCTTATGCGCCTCAGCGCCTCATGATTGGCCTAATTCTTACGTGTGTGAGACAGTTGGGCACAGTGACATGTCACAATTCACAAAAGGGAGTTGGCAAGGATTGTTTACAGTTTACAGCAATCAATGAAAGAACAGTACAAAAATTTAAAGACTTCTTCTGCACACAAAAAAATTAATGCTTTGAGAGAATTCCTTCAAGGCCAGAATTAAATTTTTGGTTGTAAATTTGACAACTGGTTGTCCAGCGTCTTTCAATCCTTGCAAATGCACTGCCATGTATTTTGCAATCTAGCTGACAGTTCTAGGCTTCCAGCATAAAAAAAAAAACAGGAAATCATGATGTTTATAATGGCTAAAAAAAAACTATTAAAACACATGTACAGCTATTCAGGTCCATGCATTTTGGAGAAATGAAAGAAACTATGGTTATTTAGCCACAAGAAAAAAGCTTCGAACAGTCTTAAACAGAGGTAAAAGAAAATCATTTCATGGTCAACTGCATCTGTGATCAAATCCTGTCAGAAAACATTTGCAGAAACATAAACCACAGAAGCTAAAGCGGCAAAAAAAAATTGCTCAGACAAAGTGTAGAATACTCCATGCACTGCATAAACTACACAAAAAAAGGGAGCAAGGAACACCTCTGTTGTTCAAGCTCACGTTTCATACTATCATGGGCTCAATCTCTGTTGTCATGAGCTAATAGTCGTGTTTGGCTTATCAGCACTTAATTCAAATTGTACTAATCACAAACTGTGTAAGAAACTAGCCAATAAAAAACAACAAAACATAATTATGTCCTTGCGACTCTGCAGGATTTGAACACAATATTATGCACTACTTTGCAGACGCTCTATAGGTTTAGAGAGTGTCTCAGTGCAACGTAGGCAAGTTTAGCCAAGAAAGATCATCATTCCTAGTAAAGCTTAAATTATGATAAACAATTTAATAAAGGCGGTTAACTATGAGTTGTAAATTTAAGTATTCATATCTCGCTTGCTTTATCGATGGTCGAGTATTATTCAGGATATTTACCTTTTAATTGTATTTGACGATTTGTTTCTGAATTGATTGACTACATGTGTATAAATACAGAAAAATCAAGGGCCTAGATTCGAGAGAAATTATATCATTGCCAGAGAGGAAAAAAAAAAAACATGATGAACATGGCACGACATTTCTGTCATTGCTGAAAATAAACCACACACTCATCACTAGACTCATTTGCGTAGAATGAAAGTTTACAGCTCCCGGCCAGTTAGCCTTACCATCTGCACCATTAATTGAAGTTTTGCTCATTAAGATTCTTCTTTTTCTATGGCCACTGAAGTATTCACTTGTTCCAGAGTAATCAACACTTTCAAGCGATAAGAATTCATGGACCAACCTGTTCCGGGAAAGCTCTAAATCTTTTGCATTAACCTTTCCTAAGCTTTCTTAACAAAACATGCGTATAGCTCTAGTCATGCCGCGATTCTTAAAAGTTAATTTATCTTTCCGATTTTAAATCAACAATCTATCTCTTTCATACATAAAAATAAATTAAACCTACATAGCCTTAATTGCTAATTATAAGTACCCCAAAATACAAGAACCTATATGGTGGACTTCAAATAGAGTAGGTTCATGAGGAATTGAAGTGAGTGAGTTCACTTGATTCATATATGTAAGAATTTTTACTGAGTAAGCCGGTGCTGTGTTTATATTTGATCATTTGCCAATTTACTGAGAGGTTATGTTAAAATGGCTTTCATGTTTAGTGTCAGTGGAAAATAATAACAATATTACTGTTTAAAAAGTTTAAGGAAAACCTTGCAGTGACTCCAGGAGCTGTTACACTTGGATACAGTTCATAAGAAAATGGAAACTATTACCCTCCACTCCAGGATGTGGTTTATACTCCCCCCCCCCCCCTTGGAAGGCATCAGAAATTCCAAGGGGAAGGGGGTTCAAGAGGAGGCAATTTCCAAGGGGGTGGGGTTAGATTCTCAAGGTCGTTTTTTCCAGGGACTTTGAAACAAGAATTATTGTTTTTGTTGATGATCTTACATTAACAGGTAGCTGAATGCTTTTTTCACTGCTTACATAATATAGTCTACATGTATGCAATATGAATGTCAGTCGGCTCATGATTATATAATGCTGGTCTTTCAGCGCATTGCTTTATTTCACAATGTAATAGACCGATTGCAAATATGGCGACGATTTCATCAAAGCGAGGCTTTTCGGTAGCAACCGTTGCTAGGGTCTGGTTGCCTGTGTTAACCTGTGCCGTTGCTGGAAAGACTGCAGCTTCTCAAGCGTCTTTTCCTTTAAATTCGACAAAAATAAGTCACTTTTCTGCGCTGAAAGAAGTTTCAATCTGGTATGTACGCTTTGAATACTGTTTTTCTATGCTAAATTGAACGATCAACTGACGGACAGCGATCTCAGACAGAGTCATTTGTAGCGATCGCGATACTTTGACTGCCTCTGATATTTTTCATTCATTGTATTTAAGGTTCACATGTAAGCTTAAATATTATCATTCTAAAAGCTGATCTTCAATTTTTAGAATTGGATTGCATGCAATTTTTGCTGTAGATTTATAAATAGTGCCATGCCGGATAGTTGTTGCGTGCCTTCGTGCTGCAAGAGGTGGTTATCGTGTAGGGCCGGATGGGAAAAAGATCGCATATCATTGCCTTCCATCGGATGCTGTAAGACTGAAGGTACTACTTTCAAAATTATCTTTCATTAAACCTATCTTTTCAGATTTCTGATATTTCTCAATGCGACTTATATTTCGGGAGTGGCTTGTGAAAATTCGACGAGACGAGGGAATGCTGAATGTTTTTACCAGTGTTTCGAACACATTTCACAATGGTATTACACGTGATGGAGGAAGATCTTCCAGTAGTTTATCCATATTCCTCTCTGGGGGACAAAATCTAAACTTTTCCTCATTCTCTCCAACAAGTCGCTCTTTTTGCTTCGAGCACGAAGTGCAGCTGCGATCGCTTGATTATTTTGATCATTTTGCCCGCTATCGTCTGTACACATTTCACTCTGCACAAAACAAAATCAACAAGGGACGCTAATTTTAAACTTGCAATCACTTAGACAGAAAAAAAGAATGAGACAAAAGGCAAAGGTGCATTAAAGTTTTCAAGTGTATTTAATCATTTGAAACAGAGGGTTGCTTACTTTGCAACAAATTGGGCCTTCACTGTTAATCCTTTCAGGCTCACTTTCTTCCTTAAAAGAATTCTTTTAATTCCTTCACATGCATCTTTTCCACAGACCTGTCGATTATGAACTTAATACTGTTCGGTAAAAAGAGCATACAGTGAACTGAGTCTAAGACATTTTCAAGAAGTTCAAGTTCAAAGTCGGAAATGTAATATCAGCTCTTCACACATAAGTTCATCGCAATCGTGATTTTCCCGATCATCTACGTTCCGATTTGTATAATATAGGCGAAGTAAAAAGCACTGACCTTTATTTTAACACATTGAACCGACACTGACTTCTTCTTGAAAGTTTTTTTATTGTTTCCAGAGTGAAAAAAACAACAAGATAACGGACTCACATTAGCATATAAACAAGCGACCAGCCCTTAGCAACGGTTGCTACCGAAAAGTCTCGCTTTGGTGAGATCGTCGCCATATTTGCAATCGGTCTATTACAAGTGGTATTCACCATGTTATGGTTATGTTCTCTTAGGCTTCTTCTAACATGTTTTTAACTGAAAGGAAGTGATTGAGGTTTACTCCAGTTCTTTCATAGATGCTATCACATGTGTCCTCTGTAAGGTATTGTCTCCCTGGTTGTCAGTAAGATACTGTTAATAATTAACAAAGAAAGACCTCTACGTGCAAGGCAATTAACTGAGAACATTAGACTCTGTTTTAAGATGAATAACTAGGGGTAATCATAGATTAAAAGTGCGTTCGATCAGCTGTTCAAGATCGATGCGAAGTGAGTTATAATTTCCGGCCAAACCATAGATTTTTACAGGCTTCTATTGTAGAGTTAGTTGTCGAGGGAGAGAAAAAAGTTGTTGCATGATGATGATGATGGTTAACATATATTGATAATAAGAAAGATAAAAGAAAAGGTGTTTGTTAAAAAACAAACAAAATATTATTAAGAATAACTAAAAAGTTAATTTATTTTTCTGATTTTCAATCAACACTCTATCTCCTTCATACATGTAGTTTAAGTAAAAATTAAGAACCTAATTAAGAACATACATAGCCTAAATTACCAATAAGTACCCCAAAATACAAGAACATATTTTGCCAGACTTCAAAAAAAGTAGGTTTTTAATTTGCTGATGTTTTAATACTGTACCTCATTTACAAGATTTATGTAAATGATTGGCCAGGCCATGGTAGCTTGATGCACCAAAACAATACTTAGTTCATGAGGAATTGAAGTGAGTGAGTGCACTTGATACATGTAAAAACTTTTAATGAGTAAGCCAGTGCTGTGTTTACATTTAGTCATTACCAGTGCACTGAGGTTATCTTAAAATGCCTTTCATGTTTAGTGTCAGCAGAAAATACATGTACATTTAACGGCAGCACTAAAACATGGAATCCGGAATCTGGAAACGGAATCCCAGAAACAGAGACAGAAATGGAATACAGACTCCGTGAAAAAAGGTCCCAAGCAATTGATTTGAAAAAAATATATATTAGCAATGACAATAAAATAAATAAACAGATAAAAAAAAAGGTACAAATGAATAAAATTAATTAGCTGAGTAAAGGAGACTGCTGTATCACTAGAGGAGTCGATTCCAGTGAAAAGACTCTAGATACCACTTCTGGCAATGAATTGAAATTCTCATGGGACAGGAAAGCGAGGAGAAAAACGTCACTGACAAAAACTAGTACGTTCCTTAAGAAAAAGATAAGTTTTATGGAGACAGACTTTGTTTCAATTGACAGAGGCGTTGTTTATTTAACTGAAAGGCATAACTGTCAAGTTTTTCCTGATTGTCTTTTCTGGGTTGTCTTCAATGAGTGTTCAGTCATTTTTATCAATACAACTTACTCAAGAGAATCGTGGCATTGTGTCAAAGAGAAGAGATAATTGTGCATGCATTTGCTTGATTCTGCAACTGATTACATCAAAATAATGCACCATGTTTAATAAGCCTCTTCAACAAAAATACGGACATCAACAAAAACTAAATAATTATTAACAAAGAAAGACCTCAATTACATGCAACAAGACAAAACTGAGAAAAATAGACACTGTTTTAATACAATTATCTTCTGCATAAAAGTATAGTGCAACTTACAGCATTTATGATAAAAAGAGTATTCTCTTCAGGGGGGGCATCACCAAGTTAGATAATAGAAAATTCTGTGGCGTGGGGTGTATGACAAGCACCCCTGGAATGGAAATTATAGGAGTGTGGGTGGTGTAAAGTAAAAGTTCCCTCCATAGGGGTGGGGGGGGGGATTATTACTCATATCAATCCAGTCAAGTGTAAGTTGTGAGTCAGGCAACAAATAACTCTTGTTCATATTTTTGTGGTAAAAGTAGTATACATGTAGTATTTATTAAGAAGTCTTCACATTTTTAAAACTTTTTTTGCAATATTATTCTTGCTTTAACTGTCAGAAAGTAGTTTAAGTTCCCTGAAATTGATTTCTTGGAATTGACACCATTACATTCTAACCTCTCTAATACGGACACTGAAGGGACAGAGCGAAGTGTCCGTATTAGAGAGGTGTCCGTATAAAAGAGGTCACTATGATGACATCACTTTTATGACTCCACTTATAGTTTTGAGTGTTCAGTAGGTAAAACCAGGCTTACTCGTCTTTAAACTGCATTTAAGTTTATTAATTCACAGTACAGGGACTCTCTTTCAGTAGCATACAAAATTGTACATATCAGCTAAATAAGTACAGTTATAGACAAATCACTGTTTTAAGATGAAACAAGCTAACAGCGCAATCTCTGCATGTAAAACGTTGTAGTGTAAAGCACAACCTGAGAGCGTCTTTTGCCATTAAATTTTTGAATTAACGTGCAGTAAACAGTAACTTATAGAGTACAAAATGTAATAAAAAAAGATCTTCATGCTATCTGTAGTTATTGAAGCCTTTAAAAAGTTGGTTATGTTCCTTGATCTGTACACCTTTTGCAAATTAATTGTTTGGTATACGGTGACTGGGCCTTTGAAGTCACCTTGCATAGCTCATCAGCCAGACTAGATGGGATTTACCCTGTGCAAATTCACCTGATTGGGGTTCGGAATTCACCTGATCACTAAAGCGTCCGTAATAAAGAGGTTAAGTTTGTATGAATTTACTCTCTGGGGCCAAGATTTAGTGTCCGTTGTCCGTATTAGAGAGAGTCTATATTATAGAGGTTCTTTTTTAAAGAAAATATATGAAAATTTTGGTGGGACATTAGAAACTGTCTGTAATAATTATAGAGGTGTCTGTATTAGAGAAGCTCCATACCGAGATTCGACTGTAGTTTAGTAGGAGAAAGGGAAATCCATTTGTGGTGCATTTACGTCCTCCATAACGTGTGTTTATGTTGTGGTTCAATTTTATCCTTGGTTCAAATTTTATTTCCTTTGTTTCAAACTCATTATCATATATTGTCATACCCTAAAAACAAAGGAAAATGAAATGTAAACCGGGACAAAATTGAACCGCAACATTTACATCCTCCATAAAACTTTTATGTCCGGTGACATTTGAAAATTCATGATCAGTGAGGCTAATATCATTATTTTCAGCTTGAATCATTATTGCATCTTGAGCATATTGCTGAAAATATTTTGTTTTCTTTTTTTGCCATTTAAAGGGAGTCAGGAATTTGCATTTAGGAGGGCACAGTGTACATGAGCCATCCATAAAAGTCTATCCTTGCAAATTGATGTGATTTTTCTAGAATGAGATTTTAATAGACCAATTGAAAATTTATGGTATAAAGATTTACAACAAATAGTTTAAATGAAAGTGAAGAATGATCATCGCAATGAATTTACCAATTTAAGCAATTGGAAAGAAGAAGCCTGAAAAAATCAGGGCTTCAACGGGATTCGAACCCGTGACCTCCGCGTTGCCGGTGCGTTGCTCTACCAACTGAGCTATGAAGCCACACATTGGGAGCGAGGTCAATTTATTGAGTTCATATCTCCCGTAAGGAGTGAAAATGATGTGAAAATATATGAAATAATTCATTTTGAACTGCGGTTATAGATGAAAGTGAAGAATGATCATCGCAATGAATTTACCAATTTAAGCAATTTTTTTTAAGCAATTTTTAAGCAATTTTTTTTTTTTCACTCCTTAC
This sequence comes from Porites divaricata, assembly GCA_038088405.1. Classification (NCBI taxonomy): domain Eukaryota; kingdom Metazoa; phylum Cnidaria; class Anthozoa; order Scleractinia; family Poritidae; genus Porites; species Porites divaricata. Next base: position 30,414,604 of record JBBMOI010000006.1, on the reverse strand, counting down.
GGGAGATATGAACTCAATAAATTGACCTCGCTCCCAATGTGTGGCTTCATAGCTCAGTTGGTAGAGCAACGCACCGGCAACGCGGAGGTCACGGGTTCGAATCCCGTTGAAGCCCTGATTTTTTCAGGCTTCTTCTTTCCAATTGCTTAAATTGGTAAATTCATTGCGATGATCATTCTTCACTTTCATCTATAACCGCAGTTCAAAATGAATTATTTCATATATTTTCACATCATTTTCACTCCTTACGGGAGATATGAACTCAATAAATTGACCTCGCTCCCAATGTGTGGCTTCATAGCTCAGTTGGTAGAGCAACGCACCGGCAACGCGGAGGTCACGGGTTCGAATCCCGTTGAAGCCCTGATTTTTTCAGGCTTCTTCTTTCCAATTGCTTAAATTGGTAAATTCATTGCGATGATCATTCTTCACTTTCATCTATAACCGCAGTTCAAAATGAATTATTTCATATATTTTCACATCATTTTCACTCCTTACGGGAGATATGAACTCAATAAATTGACCTCGCTCCCAATGTGTGGCTTCATAGCTCAGTTGGTAGAGCAACGCACCGGCAACGCGGAGGTCACGGGTTCGAATCCCGTTGAAGCCCTGATTTTTTCAGGCTTCTTCTTTCCAATTGCTTAAATTGGTAAATTCATTGCGATGATCATTCTTCACTTTCATCTATAACCGCAGTTCAAAATGAATTATTTCATATATTTTCACATCAAATAGTTTAAAGTTAGAAAGAATTGTACATGATGTTTCAAAAGCTGAGTTAAGCGGACACATTTAGCATTCAACTTCCTTTTCTAGTTGTTTTTAAATAATTGTTATGACTTAACCTTATGGATTAAGTTGGCCAATGGCATATTATTTATTTTTATTGAGTCTACAGATTTTGTAGTTTTTTAAAGTGACGTACAAAGTCATCAAAACACAATTTTTTCACAAATTTTTTTAACACTTTTCAGCTGACACCAATTTGTCACACCATTGACAGGGTGCAGCATTTGCCAAGATAAAGAGTAATCTGAAATGCTACAGGAAAGGGGTTGGTTGACCAGCATGAATGCTCTACTGTGGCTACTAAACTTTTGAATCAGCAACAGTTTCCCCAAAGGAGCTGTGACATTAAGCAACAGTTAGGGCAGATTTAGGGGGCGTAATTTTGTCCATGAAATTATTTTGTAAAGAATTCTTAGAACAATAAAACGTTTCTACATAGCTGGCAAGTGGGCGAGTGTCCCAGCCACCCTTTTCTGAATTTTCTGGATCCACCCCTGGCAGATGCTGGTAAGATGAGTTCATGAGAGATTTCTCCATTATTGATAACTTATTTAGAGACCAAAACCAATTCCATCATAATTTTATAGCAAATAATACAAACAGTACACATGTATGCATTCCATTATCAAAATGGAATAAATATGCAAAAGATTCCAGTTAAACCCCACTAACCCAGTAGCCCAGAGAATACAGAAACAATAACTCAGGTTTGTGGAGATGGACCAGATGGAGAGATCTAGGTTGGGAGGCCGGTACATGCGAAAGAACTAATAATTTAATCTGTTGTCAGGGACTTGACTGACACTGCCTTTGTGTATTTTCCTGCAGTAAAAACAGTTGCTTATGCTTGTCAGTTAAGATCAATGACAGCTAGGTGATGATGATGTTTTCATCCCTTTTTCTAATAATTTAGTTTTTGCTCACTGCTATTAGTTGAATTACCTTTCCATGTTGTTTTTCCAGATCTTAAATTAATCTGCCCAAGGGCTGCTCCACAGGATGTAAGATTTTTCGATTGTTTTTCTTCCTGTGGTGCTGATACTGTGTAAGCTTTCCTTGGGTTTCTGAGGTTGAAATTGAAATAGCAGTTACAAAAACAAACTGCATGTATACTGCTAGTTCAAAAGTAGTTCAAGAAACTTCCTCTTCTTGGCTTGCTATTATCTCTTTCTAAGCCACTGTATGACTTTGTCATTTCTCTTTTTTCAAAATTTGGGTATGATTGTAGGTACATGTGTATACTGTAAAGTCCTATTTCATTATACAGTACCAGTATGGGATCTGAAATATTATTTAATGAGGTCCCCAAAGTCAGCATTAATTATATGGGTTAACTTCAATTTTGGTTTAGGTTCATAACATTCTCACAGTTCTATTGCCCTGTTTGTTCAGTGAAGTTAAGCTCTGTCAGGCAGGGTTAGTATTCTGGGATAGCTGACACTTTTTGGGATAAAACATGTAATATACCTTGACTTTAATGTTTTTTTCAAAAGAAAGCAGTTTCATTGTTTAAACATGCTTATAGAGCATTTTGTTTCATGTAAAAGTTTTAGAATCAGATGAAATTGCAAAGGACTTTCTTTGATCATATTAGTGCATTTACTGTAAGTAGCTAGGGGAAATGGTGAACTAGAGGTGACAGATAGTGCTGCTTTTTATATCAGCTGGTTTGTTTATAGCCTGCAGTGCAGACGGCCCACGTAATGTGTACAGTATAGAATGATATAGTTGGTTTAAAGAAGGTTTAAAGTGTCTACGGTACAGGCTAGCTTGTTTATAGTACAGTATTGATGTAAAGTGCAATGAACTCAACAGAGTGCTGCACTCAATAACAATCAGCCAATCACAAGTCATGTTCACAAGGACAATTAGTTGCCTTTCAAAAACAAGATATCTCTTTAACTCTCAAAGTGCCACCGCCCAAGTGTGTTCACTGCACTGATATCAATTCAACTTAAGAAAATTTTGTAGGTTTTAATAAATTGTATATTACACTTGAAAAAAGAATCAAAATTGTTGAGTCATTACCCCATGCAGTATATATAATTGTGCTAACAACCTCATCCATGTTGGTTTAATTGAGCAAACAGTGTATATGTAATTGATCATCTACTTTTTGGGACACAAAATTTGTTCCCGAAAAATGTGCACATAATCTTTGTATATCTATTATCTCAATTAAAGGGACGAGTGACCTCTATTTAGAGGAAACGGACAGTTTTTCTGCGTCCAGAAACCTGGGTTTATTTTAACGTCCATTATTTCAGGAGACACCTCAGCACTCAAAAAGTGACTGACCACAAAGAGGGCTGATATCTTTAAGTGCACACTAATAAAAAATGGAAGCTTTCCCAAACTGAACTGTCTCACAGAAATCAATGAAATGCACTTGTGTGAATTCAACATATAATGATAGCAATAACATCAACAAGTTTATTCAGTATTGACAGTATTACCATTTCTGTGCAGGTGTTACCGTTTTAAAAAAATTAAATTCAATTAAAAAAGAAAAGAAAAAAGGGAGTTTAAGATACCACGACGGTGATGGCCTCAAAAACGTCGCTTAAAAAGTGAATTTCCATTCTCTCAGTCTCTATTGAGGTTACTCCTACCATTTACTTTGTCAAAATGTAAATCATATTCAAGTTCAGGAACGGGCGCTTAGCTAGGATTTTTCAAGGGGTGTAGGGGTGGGGGGAGGGGGGGGGGGTGACTCACACCATGTCAAACCCATGGTACTTACCAGATTGGCATGTGGACATCCAGGTCGTGTTTTACTAAACGTGACATTATTTTTCGGATGAGCAGTGAGTGTGGGTGGAGGGACAAGCTTACAAACTAGCTGCATAGATTAATTACGTTCCACATAGCATAAATTGCTCTATTTCAGTTATGAAAAGGAATATGGTCCACTGCAAATGGAGTAAGTGACAATCTAGCACTGGAAAAGATTTATTGCATGATGATTCTTCAGATTCGTGCGTTTTGGCCACCTGAATTATAGGGACATAAAACAATTATCTCACAAAAGGGGGGTTCATGGGCACCCAAGGACCACCCCCTAGCTACGCCCCTGATGAAGTAGAAAAAAAATTTCGCCATCGCTTGTTTGCGTCCTCCATAGAATGTGAAATTTGGCATTTTCTTGTCCTGGTCGTGCAGTGATGGCTAAAATAATGTACAAAAAAGCGTGATCACGTGCTGAATTGTTTCTTTGCCGGTTCATTTCTGAATCAACCTATTTCCTTTTTGACGTTCTCTTTGTCGTCGCCGTTGTGGCATCTTAAATTCCCTAATGATGATTTCTTTATGCTGTCTTTGTTGGTTAATCATTAACAAACCCCAGCCCAACCGAAACGCATACAGTGTACATGTATGTATGTCCGGTTTTTCGAAGGGAGCGAAGCGACGACCGGAAATATGTCTGCGTTTCGCAAGCTGTGGTTAAATGGGTTGTGAATATGGTTGTTTTCAGTTGTTATTTTATGGTACCGGAAACGCCTGCTGATAAGAACGTCCCTTTTTTTGAAGTAGGTTCTTGTTCTTGGGGTACTTATTGGCAATTTAGGCTAGGTAGGTTCTTAATTAGGTTCTTACAAGTAATTTATGAAGGACATAATAGATTGTTGATAATGAGAAAAATAAATAAATTTTCTCTTTATTCACAATTATGATAACCCTAACAACACTTATCACCGAATATCATACAGTTTGGTGCAGTGTGTTTTTGTTGTACTTAAAGGGACACAGTCAGCTATGTGACCGCGCTGACCTGGACACTACTTTTGTCAGTTTTGAAAAGAGTTTACCTCAACCCGAAATCAAATGAACGCGTCGGCTACATCTAGAAATCCGCTTCAATCCTCCCTAGTGTTTCATTTGATCCTCGATCTTTTACAGAAAACCTCTTTTTGAGCAAACTTTAACTCATCCTATGACATTATTTTATCATATTTGTTTAAAAACAGTATCCAAAGGAACATGAACAGAAGAGGTGAGAAACGCGTAGGCTCCGGGCGGGAGAAATCGCTTTCGTTTACCAAAATAACAAAAGAAATGAATCAATAACATTGGCGAGCAAATAATCGTTATATGTATTTGGAAAATCGATGGAAAAGGTTACATATGTTTGGAAAATCAAACTTTCTCGACCTTGAACCTTCGACAATGATTCACGCCGACTCCGTGTCATTCCTCACCACTACTGATGATCGAGTTCAGAAGTATTCATCGATGTTTGGCTTTTCCTGGACAAATCCATCGATGAATTCTCAATGGAATATAAAAAATTTGTGCTCTGATGTGGCTTAAGGTCTATAATCACGATTTGGGCTTGTAAATTGTTCAACTCAACAAGGTTTGTTTTGAGTATTCCGGATACGCTTCTCACTTTCTGTTTCACGCTCGTGTCTTGAGACATGCAAATCAGCTAAGAAATGGTATCTAATGCGCATGTGCATTAACTGACTCCTTTGTTAAATTGTTTATCATAATTTAACTGTAAAAATTAACCACATATAAGAACCTGCTTGATTTATCTTGCCTAAACAGGTTCTTATATTCTTAGGTATTAAAGTGCAGATTTCTGCCAGGAGGTTCTTAACCACAGGTTCTTACTATTAGCGGGTGTTTACTGTATCTGCCTCTATAGTTAAACCAGTCAAACCTGTATTAAGCGGACCTCTATAAGTGGTCACCAAAATCCTGGAAATAGCTTCCCTTAATTATTGTAAAAACTGATCTGTATTTAGCAGTTACCTCTATTAAGCAGCCGTGGTCACCCGTTTTCGAGGTCCCAATGAGTAATTTGTTATTGTCTTTACCTCTATTTTATAATTAAACTGTCCCTTTGACAAGGTGTGCAATACTAGTGCAAAAGCATACACTGTGTAGGTAACCTGAGATCAGGCGTTATTTTTTTTCTTTTTGTTTTTTGTTTTTTGCTTCTTTGCTTCTTTGGCTCGAGAGGGAAAAAGTAACGCCTGATACATTTATTTAACAAGCCGTCAACCGCCCCCTAATTTACATAATGTAACGTCTGCTTGACCTGTCATGTTATTAGACAATAAGCGTTTACCACAAGAGAATCAAATCCTCTTTTGAAATCAATTTTAGGGAAAAGAAAATTTCTAAGTTCGCCCATGTTCAGATGGCGCGTCCTAAAAAAGAAATTCTAAATGTGTTGTTTTTGTGATGAAATACTGCTAGCTGGAGCTGCCGTACCTTTATTTAACAGCTACAAATAATAAGAATTTACTGGTTAAAGCTCGTTGACTTCGTTCTGTACCGAAAGCAGTGAAAAAAAAATTAGGCTGAAGCACCATATTTCACGAACTGACAGGTGGTGTGAAAGCGAAGATCGCTCAGAATAATTCGCAGGTTTCTGAAGGAAGAATTACAGTCGACTTTCAAGCCAGGTCAAGACTCCGTTCATGAATTGATTATTTGAAAAGTGAACCCGTTTGTCGCTTCCGTAACTTGTAGCCAGTATCAAATTGCATTCAAATGATCGGTGAATTTTTAGTATACGATGAGATGGAAAATATTTCAATGGATGAAATTTCTATTTAGGCATTCTTCAAATTCAAGAAAACTGAGCCGGCAGAAATTTCATAACGAACTCGCGTGTGTATTCACTGATGCATTACGCAAGCAAAAATGCAGACTGAAATCAATTAACAACAACTAACGGTGGCGGCATTTTGGCCAATCGAAACGGCGCAAATCATTCGCATTGTTTCCTATCCAATCAGGAAAAAGTCCAGATTCTGGCATTTTTACATGTGATCCGACAAACAAATGTATCATGCCCTCTTCCCGTGAGAGACATAAAGGGCTAATAGGGAGAGGGCATGATCTCAGGCTACTGTGTAGGGTGTATAGTGGTCTTGTACAGACTTACCAACCCCCAAAAGGCAAAAAATGTGAGATTCTGAACCTAAAGCTAGGAAAAGTAGTGTAGAGAAATGGGTATAAAGCGGCGGGCAATAAATTATGGGGCAAAACAAGGGTCGTGGTTAATTTTAAACCACATTTTGGTACCTTATGGGTCAAAAAAGATGATGAGGGAAAGGATGAATCTTTTTTTTTTTTTTGGTTCGTACATTAAGTTGAGGACCGAAAATTTAACAATCTAGTAAAAGGAAGATAAGTTATGGTGAAAAAAAGAACGAAAATATAAATATGAGCGGCTTAACAAATGATTTTGAGCAGAACATAATTATTGAACTCATTGCGCCGTAACTGAGGGCATAACTATTTATCCTGTAGCAAGTGCGATTGGAGTGAAATGGGCTGTGAATAGTTGTGTTTAGTTGTTATTTTACAGAAACTACTGCCGCTATAGTCAATGTAACTTAAATTATATCATTATCTTTCCTTACCGTTTCAGTTTAACATTCTGCCTGAAACTACAATGAAGGTCACCAAGGATACAGTTACAATTAGCGAACTATCTCTGGGTCTACTTAATGGTCCTAAAGGAAAAACTGTTCAATTAAAAGATGCTGATCCAAATGAGCTTCAGCTTTTTATTGACAAGATGCCCGCCACTATCAAAGGTAAGAGTGTGAAATATGATTAAACTTACTGTATGTACGTTAGTTGAGAAACAGGTAGCTCAAGCTTATGACGAGAGTAGTTAGTTTGTTTTTTTGAATTGAGAAGCGTATGCATGGTTAAACCCGTACATTTGTAAGGATAGCCGGGCTTAAATATTTAGAATTGAATTGATGAGTGAAATATCCAGACTTAATTTCCTAAACATTAACGCTTATAATTTTGGTGAACCCGCACGAGGGGTAGACTACTAGAACACAATTTATCTACTAGAAAGTAGCAACGCTTGTAGGACACGATATCGGGCTGGCCCCAATTCTAGTGATTAGGAGTCAACAAATCAGATCATATTTAAGACTAAATGAAAGCTTAGAGTCAAACATTAGTCTGTAATTCAGATATCAACTGAAGCGATTTTTTTCCTCGCCTCATTTGTGGCGAGGAAAACCACAGATTTTGAGGATTAGATTTTGAGGACTTGAGACAATTTAGTACACATTTAACCTAAATCTATGATTTACCATCTGTTGCATCTAAGCCTCGACACAATACAAAAAAGCATTTTCTAATAGGGCGCAAGACTTGATATGTTTAGCCACCAAACATTTCAATTTTGAGAAAATGTCGCGCCAGTGGTAAGTTGTTGATGTCAACACACTTGCCTCCAGAAATTATTCTAACTTCTAAAAATTCTTTCAAAGAATATTTTGTTGAGTGAAAACAAGTCAAGTCGACAACAGCCACCTACTCCAAACTTTGAACGTTTGGCGGCAAAACCTAAAATCATGAGAACATGTTTTTTCCTAGTGTGTACACACTAAGATGTAACCAACGGTAGTTACTGTTCTTTTTCCAACCGAAAATACACGATTTTAATGACACTTTTTGTTCGCTCCTTTCTTACCTAGTTGTCCCAAGCCCAGAATTTTTTTATTTCATAAACTAAGAAAAAAGCCCTGGACTTTGTCAGCATTTTACTATTACATTAGGGGTTGTCTTGCCCCCTTTTATAGTTTCAGCCGACTTCATGTTATTGTGACTGTTTCATCAGCATAATACCATCATTGCCTTACCAATTTTCTCGCTGAAATGTAGCTCAACAGGGCCTTACAAATAACTTCTCAATAACAGTGTGTGGGGCACAAAATAGCATTGCACTTTGTGAGGGCCACAAGTTTTAAATTATTATTTGTTCTGCTTACCTAAATAGATGTGTAAAAGGAGATTTTCTGGTAGTACAAAAACACTATTACCAACCTATCTTAAACTGTAATGTGTTTATTCAGATATTTACAATTTTATTTTCTCACTGTCCACAAATAGCAAATGCTAGTCTAGGTGGGCAGTGTCTATTAAACATGATTTGGATAATTTATGATTATAACAAAACCATCTTTTTTGGGCAGGAAAAGGATTTAACCAAAGTCTCTGCCCTTATTCTTAAAGTGCCAATGCATTGTGACAGAGGAGAATAATACATTACACATGAAACTACTGTTTTAATATGAGTTAACAATGAAAAATGTTGCTTTTAATTTGGACCATACTGTTTTAAAATGGTGTCAAAATTCACTTTGACATGAAAGAAAACGAGCAAATGTTCTCAGTAATCGAATGCTACTGTATTTAGTCTCGCGTGCTTGAGCAACGCGAGACTCTTAAAATGTAGTCGTTTTTTTTTTTTTGTCGGACCTAGTTTGTAGGCCTCGCGTTCCTAGCGAAGACCGTGGAAACTGGGGATAAGAATCGTGACGACTTTCATTGTATGGAAATGATCTCGTGATGAGAATGCGGTTTATTTTCGGCGATGACTGAAATGACGCGTACAAGTTTGGCAATGATGTAATTATCCTCGAATGGAGGTCCTTGATTTTCGTGTAATTATGCACGACATGCAGGCACTTTAAAAAGGAAATATCCCCAAGCAGGATGAGAAAATACTATAGCTGGGAAATCCTCAGGATTTTGTGGCTTTTTAAGGCGTTACGTTTCTCAGAATATTGTCGCAATTACAGGAAATGTACAGTTAAATAGATTCACTTTGTTTTATGTATTTGATTGATAGATTTTCGCAGTTGTTAAGATGTTAAGTCGCGCTGCACTTCATAAATACTTGAGATATCAAGTATCCACTGTCACGTAATGTTTACGTGCACACGTGCGTAGTGCGTTCGCAAATAAAATAAAGGCAATGTATGAAAGGCCGCACGTACAATTATGTAAGCGTAAAAGTAGAATCTCGCTTAATTTGACGTTTAATCTCAGTACTTTATGTCATACCTCTATTTGATTTACGTGATTAAAATTAACGTGCGTTAACGTGCGAAGCCGAAAACGCATCAGTGGAAATCCACCCTAACGTGTCACGGATGTGTTTATACGGGTCTTGCAGCACTTTATGTCCACAGAATAGAAATCCCATATCGAGCTTTTCCGGAACGGGTTGGTCCAAGAATTCTATAGCTTGAAAGTGTTGATTGTTTTGGAACAACTGATCACTTCAGTGGTCGAAAAAAAAAGAATAATCTTAATGAGCAAAACTCTAAGGTCTACTGGAAAATCAGGATCGAGGATCGAGAAATCAGGGATCAAGGATTGGTTAAAAAGAACTTGAAAATAAAATAAATAAATAAATCGTGGATCAGTGGTGATGTGGGCCACAGACTGTAGATAAATTTCACAGAACATAACCTCGTTCTTTGTACTGAACACTAAATTCAAGTAAACTAATCCGAGTCAGTTTTTAATTTTTAAGTGTACATTTGCTTTCAGTACCCCTTATTTTTCTTGTAATTGTTGTATGCACGACCCCACCAGCAATGCTGATCTTTTTATCGTGCCGTAAACTACGGTTCTTAGCTACCCACCTACCTATCTATCCATCTGTCTATCATCTATCTATCTATCTATCTATCTATCTATCTATCTATCTATCTATCTATCTATCTATCTATCTATCTACCTATCTATCTGTCTGTCTATCTGTCTATCTATCTGTCTATCTGTCTGTTTGTCTATCTATCTGCGTATCTATCTATCAAAAATAAATGCTGTGTACAACTCTAAACAATGTATTCTGAGACTGTACGGAGACATTAAAAGTAGATACTAAACAGCTATGGAAAATGTCATTACTTTCACGCGATATTGATATTTTATAAAACGGACAACAAATTCAGCAGTAATACGCGCGAACTGAATTAACTGTGTGTTGTATAAGGTTCTGTTAAACTTACACTTTTTTCCTGTGCTGAACATATACTGTACCGAGCCGTTTCTTGGTCGTGTACAAAGAAGCTATGTATATTTATACTGACAGAGTCATGGGCCCCTGATACCGATAAAAATCATCGTTCAATTTTTCGAGTGTAAAATCCCTGAAAGAGTACTCCTCAATGGAGCAATATCAATGTGTAGAAGGTTTTCAAAGGCTTCACACTGGTTTGAGGCTGAGATGTGCGGCCTGTCTCTCCTTGCAATTTTTTCTACTTTTTGAGCATATATACATTATGACATACAACACTCGTTTTGTATTCCAAACGAAAAGGTACGTAGTATAACAGCCCCGGTTGCTTTACTCCAAGCACGCGAGACTCAACGCTACTAAGAGCGTTCTTGTTCATTGTGACATTCTGTCAATGATACTTGCTGGGCAAAGTGACCTAATTATGCAGGAGACCATTTATGCTTAGAATCCAATCACTCAAATGAGGCCAAAGATATTAATCTAAAAATTGAATTCCCATAACTCTGAGAAATTTATTCAAAATCAAAATTATCTGTGGCTAGGTTTTTTCCATTTTATTCATCCTCCAGTTCAAAACCAGTGAAAGTTTCATCCTCCTGTAGAGGGAACGCATTTCGGATGGCATTATATGCACATGATGGCAGAGGTATTCTTCTTTTGCCCATGAATCCATACACCATCCTTGAAAATTCCCGATAGGCAATTGATCGCAGATATCTACAAAAGAAAGCAGTAAATAAATAAATCATCCTAAAAAAGTACAGATAACATCTACATTGTGGTTCAATGTCATTCTTCCTTTTTTCATATGTTTTCTTTACCCTAAATTGTTCTCCCTTTCTTCCCACTTCTGGCCATGACTATCTGCCTTGAGTTGAGTTGATCAAGCATTATACTGAAACTAAACTTTTAAGGGAAAACCAAAACAAAGTAGCATAAATTTCCTAGACCTAACAGTGTGATCTGTAACTAAGGCAACATGGACTGTTTTGATAACTGATATGTACATGTTATGCAAATAAAAAAAATCACTATGTATTATTATCTCACCTTTCCTCCGATCCCATCTTTTTGTAATACCCCTTGTCCTTTTTACGGTATTTTCCACTGGCAAGTCGCAAGCTCCATTTTTCCAGGCAAACAGGTCTAAAGCTACAATACTCGTCACAAATCGTTGAAACAGAAGGCGTTTGTCTTGAATTTTCTCCGAATTTCATACATTCACTCTTCACACCTTTGTTCTCAATCAAATGCACCCTTCTCCTTCCCCAATGTTGAGCCACGCGTATTTTGGAGCACTGAGATGACTGCAAATCCCAAATCAACATTGGGGAGGGGAAAATCGCACAAGTGTTTCAAGATTTCTGACGAGTATTGTAGGGTGTTCCGTTAGGCATTTTAACACTTCTCCTTCTTCCAAGTCTTCTACAACAATAGTCAATATCACTGTCCAGTGCTTCACAGCAGCCTTCGAGCTCTTTGCAGCAGTAGCACTCGCTGATATTTCGAAGATGATTTAGGCTACAGTTCCCACAAGAACACCTGCGAAAGAGAAATAATTCGTTGACATATGTGTCGGGATTGGATTTAGGTTTGTTGGAACGTTGGTAAAGATAGCGAACTTACCAGTCACTAACTCGCACTCTGTTCTCCAACCGTTTGGTTAAATCCTCGTCTAGTTCACTTTCCTCTTCTTGTATTTTTCTATAATTGGCTAACCATGCCTCATCAGCCAGCGGCTCGTCAGCGTATGGTTCTAAAGAATCATCTGCGTTCGTGCTTACAGTGATACCACTTGCTCTATGAAATTTCGCCAAACTCGGTGGCCTCAACTTCGATGCTTTCAAACTCGTCTTGACTGTCTTCGGCGGTCCGTTCACTTTCTGTACCAGACATGTTTTCCTCCATCGTTGATACAGCTTATTTTTGACTGAGGTTTTAAACTATTCCGGTAAATTTCTTGCGTTGTTTCGCTCCTAACTTTCGCTCCAAATGTTGAGAATCATTGAGACGCTTGTGAGACGCATTCACAACAAAGGTTCCTGAGTCTACGTCACAGACAAATCCCGTGTGCTTATTATGAGCACGTCGGCATTCTTATCAGCGGAACAGGTAGACCGCGAAAAAATAGGATTTCAAAGACTTCAAAAAATCATAAAAAAATCACGTTTCGACAGAATCAAAAAATTTCTTCGAGGAACGACATTGCTTGATATGTAGATTTGGATGAGAAAATAAAAAAAAAATTCGTTATGGGCACTTTAATGTTATTGTGTTATACACTATTCAAAGTCCTTTACTTTTCTGCAAGATCGAAAAAAAGGGACTGTAAACAGTCTATCAAAGAAATTGTTTTTTCACGTTAACTAAAGGCAGTTGTAATAAAACAGTCATTTCTTTAGTTTCGGTAGGTTCCGCGGTCTGCAGTTCCACAGATTAGTCTTACCCGGCGAAAATAAATTTTCAAATGAGGCTCGTCCTCCCCCAGAAATAAAGTTAACTCCACAAAATCTACAACTGCTTGGTTTTTGTTTAACGTTTACATTGGGTTTCTGTCCCCTTTTCCAATTTTTGTGGGAGTCGCGGCGCCGACATTCTGTTGCGAAGATTTTCTCATGCTCTACAGCTAGGAAACCGCCTTTGGCGATACATTCCCGCGTGAAGCCAGTCATGCAGAATAGCGAATAGCGCGCCTAATTCTGATTGGTCGTTGAAGTGACAACTGCGATAATTGAAATCTGGGGCGAAATGCAAAAGACGCGGCTTTTGTAGCAGGCGTTCCCTTCTTCTCTTTCTTACCCTCCCCCCTTAACGCCTGCTACGCAGGCTTTGTCAAGAGGGGTGTCTGTAAAATGAGGACCGGAAACTTGCGGATCGCAGATGCGGATGGAAAAATGCGGAAAGACGCCAAAAAAAGTAAAAAGAATAAAACGAGAAATGCTGATGGTAAAAATAAATAATTAAAAAAAAAAAACTAAGGAAAGAAATCATCTTTCTTTCAAGTCTCCGTCGTGAGGCTGGGCCCTTCATGTACAGTACGCGTTGTCAATAGTTGGTACAGGTTACTCGGGATTTTTTCATAATTCTTTGAACCCTGTAAATTCTTTCATTAACCTCACAGAAACAAGGACGCTCCTTTCCTCCTCCTTAAAACCACATATGCTATTGTACACTTCTCCTTTGAGTACATAGCCTAGATATAGCAGTGTACTCAACTAACAGAAGAGAAAATATTCTCAGGGCAATCAAATCGAGAATTGTATGTTTGAGCGCCTCGAGACAAAAAAACGCAGCGTCAAAAAGAAAAAAGGCGGAACGTAAGTAGGTAACTTTCCGATTTGGCAGTTGCCAATCAACTCCGCCTATCGCGTGAATTTATTTTTTACAAGTTCTACCTTTTGGGAATTTGTAAGTGCACGAATTATGGATTCGAATTTGAAAACTGCAAAATATACTCCCGATTGAACAGAAAAAAAAAACAGACTTGATCAAACGTGATTAATCGCAAAAGCTATTTCCTGAAAAGGTGCAAGAAAAAAATCGCCTCAGTGCTGGAAATTACTGTCGGACATCGGATATTGCAATATGTTCGGACATAATGTCCGAGCACTTAATTGACTTAGCTCTTGTCTTAGACGGTTTTTAACACCCCTGAGTTGATTTAGGTAAAACGCTGTGGTAAAAAAAAAATAAACTTTGCATTCCAGTGAAAGACTCTCTATTTTGAGTTCAAAAGTAAATTTAGTCATGAATTGGGAGAGATGTAAGAAATTATCTTCACAATACAGTGGAACCCCGATATAACGATGAATTCTTAGATATGCCCCGGCAAAAGTTACAGGAAAATGTATGGGACAGAACCCCAATATAACGATCTTCGATATAACGATGAGAATTTAGCTGCCCGAATGTAAAATCTTTCCCGATATAACGATATTATCAGTACGCAGTCACAATTTAAGCAAAGCATTGAATTTAATTAATACAATAACTTTTAACGTTATCGAGTAATCTTTAACGTTTCTGTCAATTTACTTGGTTTACTTGGGCTATACATAACGCTGAGAAAAAAGCCATTGCAACAAAAACGACTAAGGAAGGACTGTTGCAAGCTAACATGTTATGCACAACAATGCATTACTTGCCGGCCAGTGTCTGTTCTTTTTTCCTTTTTAAGAAAAAAAAAATTAACACAGAAAGTACTTTGCAAACTTTCAAAACTTCCAGTGCTTTGCAAATTTTTAGGACATTGCTGCGTGCTTCAATTATTACATTTGTTAATCATTTGATACTTAGTGAAATAATGTACGCAGTAAAAAAGGACATTTTAGGTTTACCCCGATATAACGATATTTTTGGTTATTTTACGGGCCATATCGTTATATCGAGAGTCTCAATATAACAATCCCTCGATATAACGATATAATTTTACTGCTTCATTGGTATATCGTAAAATCGGGGTTCCACTGAAGTGCAAACGATGACTGCCTACCTTTGAGGTCGGCTGTCAATAGTAAGCAACAATATATTCCTTTTAGCTAAATCTACAGGGGTGCTTTTAAGAAAAATTCACATTGTAAAGACATGTGCAGCATTTTTGCTGGTTGTGGGAATCTTTTTAGTGAAACAAATATCACTGTTTGGTTCCTTTGTTTATTGTAAAATTCCTTTGTAATAATGTATCGGTTTTTACATCTAAGGCTTGTAGTATACGTAAAATCATGTACGCCATTTCTTTTTCTGAACTGAATTGCCGTTTTCAAAAGTACCGGTGTCTTAAGCACCTTTTCCCCAGAAAAACAAGTGGTAAATTTGTTTATGAGCAACTTCAATAATGTAATGTAGCAAATGGAAATAAGAGTGATGTAGCAAAACACAGAAAGCATTCCCCAAACATCATTTAATTTTAAAAAACCTTTTAGACTGATATTATTGAATAAGCGCCACCAAGAGCCATGTCTCGTTATAATGAAAATCAAAAGACGTTAATTCTGTTAGTTTAATACGGGAAAATAACAATATCATAGTTAAATCAATTCTTTGTCGCTTCCAACTTTTAAATAAACCCAATGAGTGCCGCGGCGCTTATTCGAGTAAATACGATATGCTAATTTATTACATCCATTTGGAAATCACAGGTGATCCTTGCAATCTGATTGGCTCAGAGCGATGTGATTTATTCACGAATCGCACTATTTTGTGCTCTAAATCGCATCTTTTTTTCAACCAATGAGAAAGTAGCACTTAAACAAAATAACCAATCAGATTTCAAGGATCATTCACCGTAACCAATCAAATTGCGGGAAAACAAAAAACAAATAAAGGCAATATTGTGTGGAAAACTTTGTGCAAGTTTTTTTGTTGCCAAAACTTTCTTCTTACAAAAGCAAAAATGGACGAATTTAACTACTTACAGTTTCTTAATGATGATAGTGAGCTCCTTGAGGCTGAAGAAATACTTTTAGGGGAATTTCCGAAATTCAGTGTCCAGTTTGACGAATATTTTGATAGTTTTTCCTCCACATCCGCTCCGGATGCGTGCGATCCCGAATCCAGCAACAAAGAAACAAATCCAGAGCCAACTCAGAAAGTACAAAATGTAGATTCTACCAGGTTCCCTGAAATCTCAAGCGAAGAAATTGAAGAGCTCAAGGCTGTTGCTGTCAACAAAAATACCTCCCGCTCGACAAAACAGTGGATGAATGTATTCAAAAGTTGGTGCCAGTCTCGTCATCTAGAAAATGTAATCATAGAAACAATGGCGCCCGAAGAGCTCGACAAAATCCTGACCAAGTTCTACGCCGAAGTAAAGAAAGGGATGGAGATGATTACGAGCCGGAATCCCTTAAAATCATGCAGAGTGCCATTGAAAGGTATTTAAAGGAGAAGAATTATCCACTGAGCATCGTACGATCGAGGAAGGTTGACAACTCACAAGAAATCCTCCACGCGAAGGCAATTTCTCTCCGACAACAAGGAAAGGGGAAAAGACCAAACAAATCTCAGCCTCTCACTTCGGAGGAAGAGTCTTCCCTCTGGGTAAAAGGTCAGCTTGGTGATTTCAATGGAAAAGTCTTGACCAATGTTAACTTGACTGAGCAACTTGGATTTAGAGGTCGGCAGGAGCTCTATGACGCCTACGTAGAGGACTTCGTCATAAGACAACAAGAAGACGGCAGCGAAGTTGTAGAATTCCGCGAAGGTCCCACTAAAACACGAAGCGGTGGTCTAACAATATTGCGAAGAACAACACCACAAGCTATGTATTCCACCGATGGCGGAAAAACTGATCCAGTACGCCTTTTCAAGCTTTGGTTATCCAAGCGACCTGACGGAATGAAAGATAAAGGGCCACTGCACCTGAGCGTTATAAATCGTCCTAAATCAAATGATATCTGGTACACCAAATTAAAATTAGAATGGGCGAAAATACCATCGGCAACATCATGAAATCCATGGCCTCCTGTCTAGAGATGAACAAAAAACTGACCAACAACAGCATGAGAAAAATGTTGGTGTCCAAATGGAAAAAGTCTGGTCAGCCGCGCAAAGTTATTTGTGAAATAACAGGCCATGCACGTGAATCTTCTTTGGACGACTACGACGAAATAGTCGAGAATCAACGGAAAGAACTGTCTCACATAATCAGCGGATTTAAGGTAGTGCCAAATGAAAACGGTCCCAACGACGTTTCCAATCAAAACAGTACAGCTGCAAAGGCACCAACAATTCAAAACACAGTCCAACAGCCAGTCCTACCCAACGAGCACCACTGGCTCCTATTAATCGCGTCCAACAGCAAGGTCAAATGCACCAGGCCATGGAATTCCTGAATCCTGATTTTCAGGCTACTGGTTTTGCAGGATTTCTGCCAAGTTGTCCCTCACAGTTTCAGTACCGCATGGCAGCGTTTGCGTGTGCTGGTAGACCTGCTGCTTCATCGCAGAATTACATCGGCTGTACTTTCAATTTTTTCTCCCAAGAAACGCGATATTTGCCTCAGCCTCAACCACAGAAGAAGCGAAGGGCTTATATCATTGAGTCAGACGACGAGGATTAAACTTTGAAGTAGACTATTTTTGCAGTAACAAGATTTTAGAACTGCTTGGACATTTGCATGAATAAAGTTTTGCGCTTCAATGAGTTTTTGGTAAAGTGACATCTTTCATTTTGTTTTGTTGACATGCCACGTACATGTAAACGCGTTTCCGGTTCCGCTTTTTACGAACCAGCCTCGTGGACCAGCAGTAATACGGACTAAAAAAAATGAGTGATTGCAAAATGGATGTAATAAAGTGGTAATTGAAACTTCGTGTCGTGCAATTTTGGTCTGAAATCATACTTGTGATTTCAAATCGAACTCGCGCTGCCCGCTCGTACGATTTCGAAATCACGCGTTGGACGTTGTTCTTTCAGAATATCTTAACAAATCCCATAATTTCACAAATTTCATTTTTTATGACGTCATCACTTCGGTACTCTATTACCAATTTCAATGAAAGGGTAGAGTTAAACATCAGTAAAACTTTCTCAAAGCCCGTTTTCATTTTTCTTTTTTTTTTTAGACTATTTCTCTACGCACGTTCTGTGGGTAATTTATCGACCATTACGAGATGGATCTGGGAAGAGCTACATTACTGTATTTTTACCTTTCTTTTCGTTGTTTTTTTTTGGTGTATCTCACGCTGGCCCAGAATTTTAAATCGCTTAATAGCGCTAGCCTTTCCGTCGCAAAATTAAACAAGACTTACCTGTGAGTTGAACTTTGATTGAGATTCTACCGAGTTATAAAGTGCCGCGGGACCCGGTTAAAGAAAAAAGGAAACATCTCTTGAAAAAGAGTATTGGCCCGCACAAGGCTTTAAACTAGATTACATGTAACTGTAAGAAATATACAGTCATGTAGAATCGTACACTGAAAGCACGCGCGTACGGTATTTTCGCACTAGTTGTTGACGTATCATAACGATGCAAAAACAAATTCGTGCCATACCGCACAAAGCACTTTTCATGTGGTTTTGTGTTTAGTTTACATGTACAGTATACGTACCGAGAGATCATTCTGTCAGCCTTTTATTTCAAAGACTTATAGAGTGCTAAAATAATAAACTTGCTGCTACGCATTGTGAAATGACTTGAAAGGAAACGACGTCCCTGTGCGGACGTCGTCTTTTAAAACCTATAGGTATTAAAATTTTAACGAGGGTAAGGATATGGTACAGCTAGGCGCTAATATCGGATAACTACTGCGCAACTTTCTAGGGAGGTCCGGGGACATGCTGCCCTGGGAAATTTTTCAGATTTTAACTCCCTAAACACCCTTTTCCTTGGTTTCTGAGTCATTCAGACAGGATATTGGCCAGTTACATTCTCCTCGCGCGGATGAATCCTTGCAAATCGGTGGATTACTTCATCAAGGTCAATTTCCGTGTTGTAGTGGATATGAAGCAAGGCGAGTCCAAACCATTTTTAAGTTTAACTTGGAAATTTTTATATTATTAAAAATATATTAATTAAGAAAAATCTGAGCGATTCCCGTAAATCGATCCGTGGAAACCGGTGTGGATCCGCGCCTGAGGTAGTACAGGGTTATGCTATTAGTTTACCGTTTTGCTTTAAAGAGTTGCCTGCGGAAAATAAATGAATTTGAGCAAAGTGGCCGGTTTGAGTTAGCTTAATAGAAAAATAGCTCCTATTAAAAGTACATCTCAAGCTTGCTTGTTTTTTCCCCATTTCTACTCTTGTTTTATACAAGCTCTTTACAGTTCTCTTCAGAGGCAATGAAATATACGAAGCTATTCTATTCCAGTTCAGACCCGACTATTCAGTGTTCACTTTTCTACGAGAAAAACACTCCTTTGTGGTCTCAACAAATTTCCTTTTTGAATGACTTCGAAGCAACTCGCGAAGCAAGGATGCTGGAAGCACCCATAATAAAAGGCTGGAAAATTAGCGCGAAACTCACGAACCGCTGTCAAGGAGAGAAGCTAAAGAAGCCTGGACAAGTTCCGCCCGTTTTGGCCTTTGGCTCGTGTATGTATCACCCACTAATGTAATAATCGACCACTTATGTAAAAGTAACCGCTAGTGTAATAAATATCAACCACTAATGCAAAAGTAACCGCGAATGTAATAAATATCAACCACTAATGCAATACTAACCATTAATGTAATAAATATCAACCACTAATGTAATAAAAAAGTTAACCACTAATAATAATAATAATAATAATAATGGGTCTTTATTTCACACAAGATAAATAAAGGATATTACATGGCCGCGCGCGGGAGATACGAAATTTCTCTTCGAGTGTTGAAAAATATTTTTTCATCACGAGAGGAGAAATTTCGTATCTCCCGCGCGCGGCCATATAATGTTCTTTTTATTATATAAACACCAGTGAAATACCAAACCATTTCACTTTAATAGTTTTTTGGTGTGAAAGGCGCGATTTATTATGTAGCCATAGCAAAGGTGATATTTTCACATGTGAAGATATCAAGTTCTCGCGCGAAAGCTCACCTGGTATTTCATTGGTGTTTATATAATAAAGATACATATCCGATGTTACAACTGTTTATGAATAAAACATAAAAAAAACATAATGAAATAAATTACCTAATCATAGAATCCTAACTATCCTGTACTAAGGTTGTGTTTAAATATTAATCTATTTATAAAGGCAGACATGAAATGCTCATGCAGTATGTCGGATTTTAGGACGGGCACATTGCTTTTTACGGAGATTATAAGAACAGACTTTCTTTGAAGGAATATATGAAAGTAGCGGGTGATTGTTTATAGAAGTTACTTTCTTAAAAATTTTACAGTCTTGATTCTTTAATAGATCCTTGATTGAAACGGGGTAAGAAATAAAACGGCGTTTATGACATCTATCTAAAACGTTCTGTGTAATATTAAGATCAGGTTCAGAAGCTCCGTATACGGGTTAACCATAAATAAAATTAGGCGAAACTAAGACAGTGAACAAGTGATCTATTTCAGCTTGTGAATATTGCTCTTTTCTAAGGGTCCTTAAAACATGGATACATTTGTTTACTTTAATTAATTTGAGATTAACATGCGCCCGAAACTTACAATCACTCTGGATCGTAATCCCCAGTAAAACAAGACTACTGCATTGAGAAATGTCAAATACGGGGTTATCATATTGAGAATTGTTGCCTTTACTTTTGAAGATAAGTTTACATTTTTTCGGATTGCAAGACAAAATTCATGTTGTTCTCTTAAGGCCTTGTCATGAATTGTCCCACAAGGTTTACAGACGGTTCACATTGATTACTAACAGGAGACACCATTGTAGAGTCATCACCTTATTTAAATAGAGCAGCAGGAGCATTGTTATAAGAAATTTTGATGGTTGATGTTCGCCCTCTTCCAAGAGTCCGGCCAGGTGTGAGTTGACAGCGATAAATTCCAGACTTCGGTTATAACCGGCGTTAATTAGGCATAATGCGGCATAACTTAACCACCAACACAATAACTTTGCGACCATTAATGTAACAAACCTAAAGAGAACAGCTGGTTGGCTATTTAGAATTCAGATTAAATCGTACGACCTCCTGCTTTGATTTCAGGCATTGCTGTTTCAACGAAATATGTCGTTTAGGACTTGTTCTATACCGAAGATTTGATTACCAAAGGCACAGTGGCTCAAAAATGCGGCAAAACGTTAACTCTTGTGGCGAAGTTTTAACAACCAGTCTGAAAGTGACAATGTTGAGTGACCTTGTAAACAGGGGAAACCCCCTACAGCTCTCTACATAGCAGAGCTCTGCCCAAAAGGGGTACTAATCATTCATTTGCACGCCATCGGATTTACAACCCCGATACAAATACAACATAGCCTTCCTCAAGTAGTACACAATCCAAAGCAGTAAACATGTTAAACATGGATGCCTGCAAGAATAACTGCCACTGAGCAGCTTGGCCGAGCCTTAACTTTTACTTCATGAAGCACATATGCAACAGTCGGCGCGTTTTGTTACTTTCAACACAGGTAACCCAAGTTGGAAATATGAGTATCGGCGAACATCGGCAATGTTGCGTAACATTCGAAATATAAGGATTTGTATGGGAAAAACCTTAGTATCATTTCCGTGTCCTACGAAAAGGATTTCAATTAAAAAGAACAGTGTTACGTCTCTCTTGTGTGGTCCATGGGCCGAATTATGGCCGTTCTATGGGTTGTACTGTAAACGGTTTTCTCTTTAGCCTTTTCCAGGCTCCCAGATAGTGGGGAAGACGCGAAAGAAAAGGCACGCGAAAAGTTGGCGGAACGTTTCGTTCCGTTTTCCTCCCATCTTCGCGCTTTCTCAATTCAGCGAGCACGACTATCTCGGAGCCTGGAACAGGCTATTTTCTTTATATATAAAGGTTTACCAAGGTTGGGGAGTCCAGCGAAGCGGCCCGACGGATCCACCGAAGGAAAATGACGGTAGATTCGCTCCAACGGCTCCAGTCGCCTCCAAATTCCGCCTAGGTAACACACGATAGTTCTGCTTTCCTTTCGTGATTTTACTTCAGGACGCCTTTGCACCGAGAGCGAATCAAGGATGGCCAATCTCTGCAACCTTTCCCGTCTGAATCCATCGACAGAACCTTGGTTTGAACTCCGCGTTACCGTTGAAAGATAGCGACGCGGCCTTAGACTCAAATTACTCACACTCGGGGTGGGAGACAGTCTCTTGCTCTCGTTGACATCAATACCTGAGAAAGAAAACAACAATTTACCTTGAATCTAGGACCTCGCTCACTCGAGTTTTCTCTGAGCTCCCAACCGCGAAGACAACAGTGAGGAATTTCTCTAGGTCAAATTTGTCGCTCGATCATTCGACTTTTCTTCAAAACGACAACTGAGTATTTTCTTTAACTTCCACTTTTCATTTGTATAATTTATCGGTACATGTTAAACCGCCTAGGAGAGGAGATTTGCTGAATTTGCCTCAATTTTACCGCGCTAGCTTTTCTTTGCGTGTACCAACGGGCAAATGGTAGATGGCTAACTGACGAATCAGAGCACGCGCTTTACTTTTTTTATGTTATAAATAAATCGTGTATGCAGTAGTTTTTGTTTATTCTTAGGTATGCTTTCTGCCTCAAATATTTGAATTTAGAGTTCTC
The DNA here is from genome assembly GCA_038088405.1 of Porites divaricata. Classification (NCBI taxonomy): domain Eukaryota; kingdom Metazoa; phylum Cnidaria; class Anthozoa; order Scleractinia; family Poritidae; genus Porites; species Porites divaricata. Next base: position 30,391,862 of record JBBMOI010000006.1, on the reverse strand, counting down.
TTTTTTCTGCTACTAAGACTTACTCCTCTCCTCTCCCGGGCGACTTTGAGTGATTAATTTCCTTGTCTCAAACCCTTGCAGAAAATATGCGAGATCTACGTGGAGCAAGCGTACAAACTCCTATACCAAGGCCATCAAGAGAAGTGCGGCAGCACGAACGAGATTTAGAGAGGCAGCTCAGAGAGATGCGGCAACGCGAAGAAAATTTGCAAATACAGTTGGGGAAGTTACAGCAAGACTCGCAAAGACGGCAGCAACGCGAAGGAAACCTTCAAAGGCAATTAAGGGAGACACAGCAACGTGAAGAAAACTCACAAAGGCAGCTGAGGGAGATGCAGCAACGTGAAGAAAATTTGCAAAGACAGCTGAGAGAAAAAGACCAGGAAGTTAATGAACTAGAGTTAAGTCTTTCCTTAGCTCAGCAAACAATAAGTGAACATCGACGACAGGAAACACGCGACTGGGTTATTTCCCGTAATGAAATTCAGATGACAGAGAATTGCCTCGGGAGGGGAGGCTGGGGAAGCGTCAATGAAAGTATCTACTGTGGCTGTACTGTGGCAGTGAAGCAAATCCATGACCTTATTTTATCCCGCCATAACAGGCTTTTATTTGAAAGAGAAATGAATATTGCTTCAGCTTGCCGCCATCCCTGTTTGCTTCAGTTTATTGGCGCCACAAATGATGAAGGAAGTCCGTTATTTGTGACCGAGCTCATGGAGAAAAGTTTGCGAGCTTTATTTGAAGATCGGCCGCTTTCTGAAACAGAAATGCGCGTCATTTCTCTGGATGTAGCTCGTGCTCTTAACTATCTTCATCAGAAGAAACCATCACCAATCATTCACCGGGACGTCAGCAGTGCCAATGTGTTACTATGGCGGCAGGGTAACCAATGGAGAGGCAAAGTGTCAGATTATGGCACTGCTAACTTCATGCAGCAGACCATGACAGAGGCTCCTGGAGCTATGATTTACAGCGCACCTGAAGCACTTTCGTCCAATCAGACGCCTAAGGTTGGTAATCATTTGTTTCAGATCTGAGTACTGCACGATTATTTGATAGCGGCACAATTTGGTGGACTTGGTTCATTATTGATTATTCCAAATCAGTTTGGTACTTTTACTGTTACCGGTTCCTTTAGACGAAATTTTGTTTCCGCATAAAGAAAGGAAAAAAAGCTGTATTCGCGTGAGGGAGATGTCCTGTATTAAGAAAAGAAGACGTTGGTTTGCCTGTGTATCAGTGAACCAGGCCTAGGCGTACTCATAAAATCACCTGAGATGTTAGGATTGAATCGACGTAGTGTTATTTTCACGAGAGCTTGCTTGTCATTAAGAGTGGAGCTAATTACCATTTAGACAACACCGGTACATATCTATTGTTCTTTTTTAGGTCGACGTTTACAGCTTTGGTGTTCTGTTATGTGAAATGTCTATCGGGGAACTTCCAGATCCTGAAAGGCGTGACGAGCAAGTTGTTCTTATGTCGAACCGCGCTTTAAGAGGCCTGGTGCGGCGATGCCTGCAGACAGATCCTGAAGCGAGACCAACCATGCAGGAGATAATCGATGAACTATCCAGAGCTGTGTAACATCGGTTCTGTCAGTTTCGCTGCTGATAGAACGGGCTGGCAATCTGTAAAAATGTCTATTACGGAAGGTCAGGTCGAATTGTTCATCCTGACAAGGTAGTTTACAAAAGTATTTCTAGAAAAAAATAACAAAGGTATATCATGAAAAATTGGTGTCTTTGCCAAATCAGTTTTACACTTAGTGAAATGTGTTTATTTCATACCAAAGAGAAAGCGATGTCTTTATAAAGTTTAGTAATCATGCCCCAAAGCTATATTTTTTACATTTACCATTGTGGGTGATGGCAAATAGATGCTTGGAATGATAACCTTTATTTTAAGAGGGTGACACCTATTACTATGAAGTATTCTCCCTAGTGGCCCTTGGTAAAAGAAGTAAGGCCTGCGAAAAGATCGCTGAGACGTCATTTCGATATCCCGAGCTTGCTTTTTATGTGATCGTTGAGAGCAGAAGTTTTTATTTTTGTAAAGACCAATGAATATTAGATGCTTGGAATTAACCTTGGTAAAAGAAGTAAGGCCTGCGAAAAGATCGCTAAGACGTCATTTCGATATCCCGAGCTTGCTTTTTATATGATCGTTGAGAGCAGAAGTTTTTATTTTTGTAAAGACCAATGAATATTTGACTAACAACTTGATAACGTTGAAAACGTTTTTCTTTATTCTAACATATTATGCTATTGGTTACCAATAAAAAAATATTTTTTAAATCAATTCTGACGAAAGTCATGCACATTAGATAATTCCATAATGGCAAGTTTTAGGATATAAAATTAAATATAGCAGGCCCATTATGCTTTTTCAATTAGAGTTCTCTATCCAGCTAGGTAGTTTACTCATAGAATAGAATTTGTCTAAATTCATGCTACTTTCTTATAAAGTAGGTCATACGTATACGTATGAAGTAGGCATTGTGTTAAATAGACAATATTGAGTGAAGAAACAATTATTTCAGTATATGGTTGTGAAACGTTTTACGAGATACGATTGGATTTGGAGAGCATGTAGAACAGTAAGCGACTGTAATTAGAGTTTCCTATCCAATAGGTAACTTTTTTGTAGAATGGAGTAATTAATTCATACGTTACTCAAAGTATATCAGTATATGGCTTATAATAAAACGTTTTAGGTTATGCGATTAAAACTGCCTACTAGCCAGCACATTAAACATCTGTAATTTGGGTTTCCTATCCAATAGGTTACTTATAATTAGCAATTATTGAATGGGGCTGAGTACGATGTGAAGAATTATACAAATCTAGAAGAATGACATCTACCGAGGCTGAAGTTAATTATTCATTCAAAATATTTTAAAGTTCTTAACAAGCTTACCTCCTCGCATACTACATGTATCTTCTAAGCTTTGGCCTATTTTTACACAGAGGGTTTTTGCAGATATTCCTCAAAAAGTAGATAACATCCATAGAGCAATATGTTTTGCGTATTCTTGCTTTCATTCCGTTCAGCGCGTTTTCGTCAGAAATTCAGCTATTTAGTCTTCAAATAGCCGCATGAACGCTATTTTTTAGTTTACTGGTGAAATTAAAATATTGGCCGCCTTGCCTGGAAATGAAGTTGACCGATGGTCTATTGCTTATGCAACGTCGTTTCCAAATCAATATACCATTGATCAAATTCGTTTCCAAGTCAAATGAATATATCACCGAATCACTGGTGAATTGCTGGCATCTTCCAAATGTGGGAAACACCACTGGGTTATAAAAAAATTAGCAACTGTGAAATATTTTGAATTAAAAATAAAATCGATTATATATATAAATTCAGTTGTCACTTGCTTATAAAGTAAGTCGTCCACACAAAATAGACGATACGAAATTGACCTTTTTAAATCAAAAACGAGAAGTTTAAGAGCAGTTGTCTGTAAGATTCGAACTATATTGAAAAGTCGCTGCCACACTATCTCACCGATTTGGCTAAAAATTGGCATGTAGACTTGATTTGGGGTCTTTAATAAGGAATAGGTAACTTTAAGTTCTAATTCCTCCTATTTCGGAAATTACCGACACGGCCGGTTTTGGTGTGCTTCGGACCCGCGCCATATTGGTTAATAGAAGATGTTTTTGAGCCTTCGACTACAACCCTGTCTTCAAAGCTTATCTTCCTTTGCCGATACACATTGAAAGAACTATCCCTCTTTATTGTATTTTTAGAAACTACTTCGAAATTGACATCATTTTCGCAACAATCGATTAAACTTTTGGTGGGTATACTTTTTGAATTTTTTACACCCGTAAAATTAACAGAAATTCAAAGGCGTATATCTCTCTTGCCACATCGCTTTGAAGGTTGCCACTCAACCTGAATACTCATCGTTTGTAGCTAAATCTAGTTCGTCAATAAAAAAATTGGGCAAATTTAATGGAGCAGAAACAAAAGTAATGAATGGAAGAGTGTTCTAGCGACTTTGTCAATGAGCTTTACACCGATTACTCGCCAGGTGTTGCCAAAATTACAATCGATCATAGAAATTCTGTCACTAAATCTGAGTGGTCTATACAACAAAATTAGCCTCTGTAATATAAGCGATAGCTCTGCTGCGAAAAACAGTATAAAAAGGCAGATTGTATGAGGAAAAGGAAAATGAATTTGTTATATTTCTGCTACGACGCGTAAGTAAAATGCTGCCATCACAGTCAAACTGGAATTTTCCTGATTTTCCTCCAGTTCCTTTATCGAAAACAGAGCTTTTAAAATTAACCATAATAATGAAAGTTGAAATGTATTACCTTACTCGACGACAAAGATGCCAATTTCCACCTTGATCGAAAAAAAGTAATATTTTCCCACGCATATCGCGGGTCGATCGTCACGTTCCTTGCATGGCGTTACAACTCACGTGAAACCGCCTGGTTTCAAACAACTGAACTGAAGAATCCGTGAAAATCGTAGCCAGGCAATAAATAATGGCATTGATATAAGTTATCATTATTAGTGAGCGAGGATGCGATGATAGTTCCAGCTACATGTATTTACAGCGTTTGAAGATTCAGTCAAAACTCATGAGACATGAGCCCTTGAAATAAACATCATTACTTCCGGTTTTGCAAATTGGGCGTAGCAAAGTAATAAATAGACTCATTCTGTCTTGTACACCATTAACAACAGTTTCAGTTATTTTGTTTCAATCACGCAACTCATTTTGAGGAGATTCTTGGTCTTTCCATAAAGTGTTTTGTGATAAACAGGAAAATTGGTTTGGAAGAGGTTGAGAAGAATGAGGGATGATCACAGGAGATAAGAAAGTCCCCAGTCACCCCCACCGAGGGGCTTCAAAACTGTGCGCAAATGCCCCACCCTAGGGACAATTCCAGACTTTAGTTTTCTTGAAAAAGCTTAAAATCGCTAGTCCATGTATGGATAACTCAAGAGAGTCCTAATTCTAAATAAAGGAAGCAGCAAAGAAAATTCAGTTAGCGACCAGAGTGTTTATCCGAAATCGCGAATAGTAAGGGTGTTCTTTCACGGAGTGACTGAAGATGTGTCTGCAGTTTAATGTAAAATAATTCACCATGCTCACGGACCTTTCGACAATATAAATTTACCGACTAATAATATCAGTGGTAAAAAACGAACGCTTTTTACTGTAGGACGATGACGTCATCATACAAAAGGCATCCTCATTTTCTAACGGTCAAAACCTAATTTTCTCTGCTCGTAAACTCAAAGCGCCTCTGAAGACAAGTAGTAGTAATGTGCTTGTTAGTAAGACGTCCACCAAGCTGTGCCCATCGTACATAACCTATTGCATTTTCCATATTAAAGGTGCGGCGCTTATTAGGGAGCGGCGCTTATTTCAACTACGGGTAAAAACACTAAGGGGAATATAGAGAGAACTCAGACTTCGGCAAGAAAAAGGACAAATATGCACACCTCGAACTGCTATATGAACCTGGTTTCGAAAGTTCCCGTACATTAAAACTTTAGAACTCACTAGTAGGTCGTGGTCTTGTTTGTCAAGCGATATGGTTTTGGTATCTTTTTATATCAAGCGCGCGCCGTAACAAAGGTAGGACGTTTATTTGTAAATGAAATTAGCGCTGCGGCGCCTATTCCGTAGCGGCGTTTATTCGAGAAGCGGTAACTGCTTGGAAAAAATGAAAGATATATTCTGTCACTTGGGAAGATAACCTTGATTTCATAGGTTCGTTGGTGTCAAACAGGTAACGTAGTGCTTTCGTCATTTGAAAAATTGGAAATTTTTGCTCTATTTTCCCTTGGCTTGGTGCCTTAGTGGTATATGCTTCTTTGGTCTTTATGTGAGCTCGGCTGAATTCATTATAGCTTTTCTTTCAAATATATAGAAATAAAAAAACGTTGCTCAGTTTCTATTTTTAGAGCACTGTCCAGTCAATTAAGTTTTTTTTAGTCAGGGAGAAGATCGTTTTTTGTTAACCTTTATAGATTTTTTTACGCATGTACGTAAAGGAAATGAAATGTTACCTGAAAAGAAGCTACGATCCTAACTTTCTACCTTCGAGTCTTTTCCCTAGCCATAAGTTTTTCCCTCAAGGAATTTTTCTTTGTTTTACATAATGATTGATATTTGCATGCTTATCCTGCGATTTTTGAGGCTTAGTCCTGTGCCGTATTCTGATGTGATCTACTTTATGTCGCTTTCCCCGATCTAACAGCTCCTTACTGAACAAAAACGGGTTTTAATTGTGTCTATTCAGGGAACTAGCTAATATTCTTTCCAGCGGTACGCACGTTGTTCCCAATTCCCCATAGTCCCTGTCTTAAGCGCCTTCATGTGCATTGGTTAAATTTTCTATTCATAAGCCTACTATGCTTGTAATCGCGCGCGCATTCTGGCGTCATTTATCTTTAAAAAAATTACTTTATTGAAGAAAGGCTGAAGTAAAGGTGTCATGAGGCGTTTGTGTTTTTATGAACTATTTGACGCGGTCCTCTTTTTAGGGCTTATGTCCGTTGGTGAAATTGCTACTTGGGTTTTCTTGGATTGAAAAGGGCGGGCTCTTTCTAAACGCTGCCGTTGTTTATGGGACCTTAGTATTCGGAACAGAATCAGTCGATGGCAAACAACGAAAATACTTTTATGTGGTAAGTTACAGTGATGAACTTTGCCTTGAGATGGTCATTTTTTGTTTGTACCTTCAGTGTTGATCTGAAAATTTTTTGTTATGGATGGGGGAAGGGGGGGGGGGGGGGGGCAAAGATCAGAACATGCACCAGGTGTTGTTTACGAGATATTAAAGATATGGAAACTGTTAAACAGTCTTCTATATACAAATCAGAATAGTTGCAAATGCTTAAGGGAGGCCCTAACTATACAATGATTAGAAGGGCAATATTTGGAAAGGTGCATGGTCATGGAGTTTAGGAGATTTGACTAAGCAGCCAATTTCCCGCCAAACATACTGGCGTAGAGTGGCGCCAAAATTGTGTTCGCTCGCCCCGGGCTGGCTCGACTTTTGGGATACGGTCATAGAGTTTAATATAAACAATGAGTTCATCATCTATATAGCCTGCTCGCCCCAAGGTGATTGCATTTTTACGGAGCTGAGTAAGTGCCATACAAATTTTGTGCTCGATTTTTCCTCTCTCGACTTTTTTCTCGCCTTTAAGTTTTTTTCTCGCCTATAAGTTTTTTTCTCGACTTTTTTCTCGACTTTTTTCTCGCCTTTAAGTTTTTTTCTCGCCTATAAGTTTTTTTCCCGACTTTTTTCTCGCCTTTAAGTTTTTTTCTCGACTTTTTTCTCGACTTTTTTCTTGCCTTTAAGTTTTTTTCCCGACTTTTTTCTCGCCTTTAAGTTTTTTTCTCGCCTATAACTTTTTTTCCCGACTTTTTTCTCGCCTTTAAGTTTTTTTCTCGACTTTTTTCTCGACTTTTTTCTCGCCTTTAAGTTTTTTTCCCGACTTTTTTCTCGACTTTTTTCTCGCCTTTAAGTTTTTTTCTCGCCTATAAGTTTTTTTCCCGACTTTTCTCTCGACTTTTTTCTCGCCTTTAAGTTTTTTCCCGACTTTTTTCTCGACTTTTTCGACCGCTGATCACATACGTCATAGGCTCATTTCTGCACGTGGGGAAGCGAACAACATGTCTGACTTGATGGAAGCTAATGAGGGAGAGAATGCTGTTGAAAATGTAAGCTTTAATGAATTGTATTGTATTGGAATTTTGAATTTGGTTTGTTTAAGTATTTAACTTTGCTAATTAATATATGTATTGGTTTCCCTTGGTTAATTGCTCCTTTGAAATATAATCGATTCGAACTTTAATAGCCTGCCTGAACTACTTGCCACCGCAAGCTTAGAACTTCATTTTCTTGCTTTTAGGTTTGTAAATTTTTACGTGAGAGAGGGGTAGAAGAAGACGTTATCGAAAGATTTCGTTCAGAGAAAGTAAGTTGCACAATGGACTTTTCATTTTTGTCAACCTAAACTACAGAAAACACGCAACGTTTCGATGAAGCCAATTCTTATTCCAACCAGTGAAAATTAACGGCCGACATTTTGTGTGGTGAAATGCCGGCTGTTTTCTCAGGCAATTCTTATTAATGTTCCCAAAGCTGTGACATATTTGTACCACCTAAGATCTCGAATGGAAAAAACTTTAAAACATACCCTGTGTAAATGTGATATACGCAGAATTTGTGGGTTAGTTCAAACACACTAGTCTATATAATTGCAATGAGGACAAGAGGTCGTTATACAAGTCATGTGAAATTGTCAAAGTGACCCAGACTGTCACGCACATTAAACCTAGCTAAATAATTACATACTCACAGCTGTTATGAAAAAAAAAAACCATTTCTGATTGAAGCTGAGTATTGCTGGTTTGCATGGTGGTCAAGAACAAAAGCATCAAGAAAATACACTCTATTTTCATGTAAGTTCTATTGTTTTGACCCCGAACATAGCCGCCTTGTTTATACATGGTTGCAAACCAAGAATGGTGTGAACAATTTGGCAGATTGAACTCTGCAATCCTACTTTGATTATGGTCAATGATGTTGTATGGAACGACTTCTCAGAAAATTATATTCTGACAATAGCATTATTTGCAAACTAGGTCACACTAAATTACTTTATCAGATCATCATCTTTACTTGATTCTTCAGTGTGGAATAACTTAAAAGAAAGAGAATAAAAACAGTTTTCATTATGTGATAAGTATTTCAAAATAACTGCCAGATGTGTGCTCTTAAGGGACAAGTTTGTAGAATATCTGAAATTCATAATAAATTCGTTACAATTGGAGAAGCTTGATGAGCTTTGACTTGCAACTACCGAAACCTACAATTAATTTTTTTGAACTTTTGTTCTTTTATTGGAGTGTAAAAGCTTGGAACATACATATGGAATAACAGTTCTTGCAAGCTATACTTGTGATACACTAAGACATCTCTTGCATCTTTTACCCCTGTTATTAGTTTCTATATATCCCTGTCGTTGATCCTAATTGTTATTAGAGTAACAAATTTTGTGTTATCTGATAATTTTAGTTCACTTGCAAAACAAATTAATTTTCTTTTTTTCTGAATCTTCGTAGTGTTCACCATTAGTTTAGTAAAACTGCTATTTAATTTTTCTAATGATACTTTGACCAGGCCCTGTCCACTCATATTCAGATATGGAGTTCTTTTTCCATTTGAGCCTTGCATCCATAGGTAAATGGCTGCAATTACAGGGGTTTTTGAAAACACAGGCAAATAATTTTCATGTGGACAGTTGAAAACAGTGAGAATACACTAGCTGTGGGTGTGTACTTTTTCAAAAAAGGGAAAAATATCAGTCTGTTTTCAAAAATATCCAGATATGCTTGAAAAAGGCCTAAATTATTTAGCTGACCATGTTCTATTCATTTCCTTTGGTTTAGATGGATGCACCTGCAGTCTTATCTGCCCCAGAATGGTTGCTTGAGCAGTTAGGACTTTCTAAGGCAGGAGATAGATTGAACCTCATGGCCTATTGCAAAACAAGTATTGAAAAGCCAGAGAAATCACAAGAGAAGAAAAAAGCACTACTTGAAGCTTTCCTTTCAAGAAAAAAGATGAAGAAGTCGAACCAAACTAAAGAGCTTAAATCAGTTGAAAAGAAGAAAGAGAAAATCAGATATAAGAAAGTTCAGCTTGGCTGGAAGCATTTCAGAGAAGAGGACGGTGCTTATGTCCAGGTCCCCTTATCAAAGGGAGGAGGCAGTCGAACAGTTGATGTTCCAGTTACCATAAGCAGATTTGAACTGTACCAAATGTGCAAAAGGCTTTTCTTCCCTGATGAACAATCACTGTATGGTAAAGCTGATGACATGCTTATGGATCTGGCCAATTTTAAAGATGAAAAGATTGGCGATACCATCACTGTTGGAGCTGACTGTACTCGCCCATTCAACATAGCAAACTACATGGAAGCTCACAAGATAAAAACAGTAAGATTGTACTTACGGTCCAAAAGATTAACAACTGACAGCGATGATGATCTAGACCATTCACCCTTTGATATCAAAGAGGTCATGCCACTGGTAGACTTAAACGAGGGGAGCTCATTAATTGGCTCATCAGAAGACAGGAAGGCTCTAAAAGAGGAACAGGATGAAGCATTACGAGTCTCTTTACTAACAGATGAGAAGAGGCGTGATGATCTGGAAAGAAAGATTGATGATGAAAAACGCAAGGAAAGACTTCAGAGAGCCAGAATGGAGAGGGTACTTCCTGAACCAAGTAGTGGTTTTGTAACTGTGAAGATTAGGCACCCATCTTTAGGTTTACAATCAAGAAAATTTCCAACCCACACATTGATGAGCTCAGTTTACGATTGGGCAGGTTCTTTGAGTACTGAACCAGAACACTTCACACTAAATGATCCTTTAGGGAGAATGCTATCTCCAAGTACCGAACTTGACGACAGGTGTACATTGACTATGATTGAGTCTCAAGAGGGAACCCCTTCACTGCTGTCTTCCGATGATGAAGTTGATTTCTTGGGGTTTGGTCCAACAGTTGACACAAGTGATTTTAGTGGATGGTTTACAGAGTTTCATGAACCAGAATTTCAAAGAAGTCGAGATGCACCATGTTCAGCGTTTGTATTATGATTTCCTATTTACTTATGTAGTGTCTTTTTAGCACCATTAGTAGGCTTTAATAAAGCGAGTAGGGAGTCTGTGATGTTTGTATCTTAGGACTTGTGAGTGATAAGGACACAATAGGTCATGGACCCTTCAAGGAAGGCGGGACTCTATGAATATTAACAAATTAATAATAAGACACCATAGGGTTCATTTTTATGGAGATGGTGTGATAGAAGATACAGGGCTCTCAAATTATTTTGGAAAAATATTGAGGATGCCATACATTTCAGGGTTATTTGAACTTCTTTGTTGTCATGCTCAGCAATATCAGGTAAGTTTTACTTTTAAAACAACTTTTTTCAATGGTGTTTCTCTATTTTTTTCTTAGTAGCCATACATCTGCTATGCTGGAAAGTCTTCAACAACCCCAACCACCATCCATGACTATCAGGTATTTCGAAACATATTTATTTCATATCCGTTGAATTCTAATTATAACTACGGTTTACATTCTAAAGTCTAGATTTGTATCACATATGTTCTCCTGTAATACTGCTATCATAACGTTCTGCATGCTGTTTTCAATGGCATTTCTCTATTTTTTTCGTAGTAGCCATACACCTGCTATGCTGGAAAATCTTCAACAACCCCAACCACCATCTATGGCTATCAGGTATTTCGAAACATATTTATTTCATATCCATTGAATTCCAATTATAACTAAGGTTTACATTCTAAAGTCTAGATTTGTATTACATCCCATCCAGAGAGGAGTAGCAAAACTGTTCTTTTTTTTTTAATTCTCAGGTAAGCCCTGTCAGTGTGGCCGTTTTTGTCTCGCGTGTAGTGCACCTTCACTTTTTTTCTCAGTTTCTTTCCGGGAGCCGGCGTTTTTGTTACCATCTTCCCTGATAACGTGGGTGGAATGGTTCTGGCACGTTATTTCACAAGTTTGCTTGTTGTTTGTGAAAGAGCAAAAGCCACGATTTTGAAGCATTTCTCTTTAAACTTGCGCTCCTATCAGGAATAGCTAGGAAAAATAAACTTTCCTAGCAAGACTAGTCCACGATTGGGCTGCATCAACACAACGAAGATGGAGGCTGAAGTAAAATTTTCGTGAAAAAAAAAAATTATAATAATAAAAATGTTATGCACCTCCGCCTTGGGTTGTACTTAAGATCTCAGGCGGTGTTTCTCGCAATACAGACATCTTTGCGGGTGAATAGCATATAAACTATTTTCTCATTGTACAGGTTCATCAGAATTCGAAGGGTCCAGATAATGTCTGATATGATTGAAGTGTTCAAGGATCCTTCAGTTGTGGAAGCTAGACTTAAAGTAACTATGGTCAATGCACATGGCCAAGACGAATCTGGTTCCGATGAAAATGGAGTGTTTAGAGATGCACTATCAGCATTCTGGTCAGCGTTTGAAAATTCATGCACTGTTGGAGAAGATGAACGAATACCGGTTATACGCCATGATTTTCAGAGTCCCGAATGGGAGGCCATAGCTAGAATCCTTGTAAAAGGATTTTATCAACTTAATTTTTTCCCTGTTAAATTGAATCAAGCATTTCTTATTGCCACCCTTTTTGGGGAAAGTGAAGTGTCACAGGAAGTGCTACTTAACTCGTTCTTATCTTATTTATCCAGGGATGAAAGGGCCTTGATTGAGCATGCATTAAAAGACAGTTTGAAGGAAGAACACAGGGTTGAGTGGCTTGATTTCTTAGATAGATTTGGGTGTAAGCGAGTACCCAAGCCAGAACAAATCAGGGATACAATCTTAGAAATTGCTCACAAAGAGCAAATACAGGCTTGTCAGTACATTATCGATTGCTGGCATGAGCCATGCCGTAGTTTAAAACCGGTCATCTTCAACGTTACGGAACTTGTTAATGTACTAAATAGAGCTATCCCAACAAACAAGAAAGTGATCGATCTCCTTGAAGTAATCCCAGACCCGCAAAATAATGGCCAGAGAGATGCAATTTCCTATCTTAAACGTTACCTGAGAGGTCTAGATACTGAAAGATTAATGAAAGTTTTGCGTTTCCTTACAGGAGCTAGCGTCATATGCGTGGACAAAATTAATGTTAGTTTCACTTGTCTTGATGGTTTTGAGAGGCGCCCAGTTGCTCATACATGTGCACCTTCTTTAGAGTTGCCCTCGACTTACCGAAATTTTCCAGAATTCAGACAAGAAATGAACAGCATCCTAGATAGTGAATTTTGGGAGATGGATATTGCTTAAACTAGAGCCCAAAAGTAATGGCCAGAGAGAGAGTATCTTATCTTAAACGTTACCAGAGAGGTCTAGATACCGAAAGGTTAATGAAGGTTTTGAGCTAAAATCATATGCGTGGACAGAATTAAGGTTACTTTACTTTCCTTGATGGGTTAGACCTTTCACTGGACTTCCCAGTAGATAGGAACGACATGGACAGTGAATTGGGGGAGATGGACGTTACTTAAGTTATACATGAGTATTTCGTTTAGTTACTATCACTGTTTCCTTTACTGTAGTTGCTCCAGTATAAAACATCTGTTGTTTGGCCCTAATTGGACACCTTTCCTTTTTGTCAACGCTTTAACAACAGTGCTTTTCCCACTCTCCCATGATTGACAGGTAGTTTTTTAGCCCCAATGGGACAGTGTCACGTTTTTTCAGTACTCTTACAACAGTGATTTTCCCTTTTCTCTTCTAATTTTCTATTATTAAAAGCATTGCCATGTTGCGGTTTAAATGCATGAAGATTTTACAAGGGAAGTATCTTCTGAACTGTTAACTTGCATATGTTGTGTTTATCACTTGATTATACTGTAGTAAGTACATATATATTTTACACTTCAACGTATCATTTTTGAAATCTGTATCTTGAAACTGTTAAATAGCATTTTTGGTGAATTGAATTACCATTTCACAGACGCAAATGGTGTGAGGTGGGGAACTACTGCGGCCAATTTTGGACAGGTGTGTGCCGGGAAGGTTTGTAAACCTTCCCATTTTCTTTCCCTTCTTTTGTTAAGAAGACAGTTACAAGGTTCAGAGATGTGATTTCAACTTAGTTGAATGGTTTCCTTTGAATGTGAAGAAAAGTAATCCAGGAACAGGTCTTCAGAGCAGCGTAAGTCCTATACTTTTCGGGTACCTTATCAAGGGACGGCAATATCAAGAGGAATACCTTTTTTAAAAGAACCGATAACCACTTCAAAATCATGCCCCATCCCATGACAGTTACCTATTCATATCTTAAATATGATAGTAGTTCCCCCCCCCGTTCCCCACCTCAATCCATCTGAAAATTGATATTAGTCGTTGACTTTGAGGTAACATAGCTCAGTAATATTATAAGTTAACTTGGAACTTGGCTGGCTAAGTAGGTGTCTTTCCTATCCTAAACCTTAACAGCCTTTGTGTTTATAAAGTGCTTTGTCAGAATAAAGGACAGTTTATTTTATTCATAGATTCTGGTTAATGGTTTTATATTGCAGACTGGAGTACAAGCCCCACATCCCTGGAAAAAAACGGAAAAATAATTACGAGCACTCAAATAATGGGCAGTTCATTATTTACTGGGTTGGCCTAATCAGGTAAAACTGAAGTGGCCGGGCCTTAAACGATTTCGTTTTGAAACGGAGGCTTTCGATTAAATACCAGGCTTTGAAGTATTGAGATTCTTCTTGACAATTCACGAATCAAACGTTTATTACAAAATACGTAAAACTATCGTACAAAGATCGCTTCTACAGTAATCGGCCGGCCTGTTTCTGTTGACCGAGGAATGTAATGTAACTGAAAAACTATGTAAATATATATCAACATCCTAGCGTGCGAGAATTCTATTACAATGACAATAGGTTGCGATCGTCACTTCCTCTATTTACCAAAAAACCGCGGATTCAACAATTAATTTCCCACTAGTTGGAAGTGAGAAATTAGGTTAATTTTCCACATTAAGGGTTCAACTGTTCTGAGGATTTGATGAGGTTGACTGGCTGGGCTCCCAGTATCTGGGCAGACACCATGGTTTGCTTAGCTGCCTCTAGAGCTCAGTAGCTCACTAACTAGTCAAACCTACTCCGTCTGTCTCTCTTTTGTGAATTTTGCCCGCCCACAGGAAGCCATGACAACAGAAACAAAGGGAACTTGCCTACCATTCTTGATCTGGCAGGGACCCTGGCAGATGTAAGAGCGATGTATCCCATCCTTATGATTGGCGTAACTAGCCTTGACAAAGCCTTCACTTCAACACGAAAGCTCTCAGTCTATAAACAATTATTCGCTAAAGCTAAGTGATTTCCTGCTTTGAGCGTGTGTTTTATTTTCATACCTCAGGCTTGAAATATGATAACATGGCCCCTTTTTTAAAGCTTGAAATTGGAACTTGCAGTAACCCATGCACTTGCATGTCGCTCTCTACTATCTGAACGCCTGGAACACTACTAAAGCCCACCCCTCTACCCCCCAGCATGCTTACTGTAATGACCGGGCAAGTCAGTAAACAACTAATGCACAATTTGTGCAAAAAATAAAAAATAAAATCTCACAAAACAGTAGACCTCATGTGAAACTATATTTTCTGAAGGAAGTGGAGACTTTTTTAGGACCAGATTATCATTATTGAACATTCATGACATCACGTGCCACTCCCAAAAAGAGAATTGCGCAATGATTAGTACGTTTTCAAATTATTTTAAATATTTAATTTACAAGGAATCAATGATTAATTTCAAGTAGCTTTTGTAATACTGTAATACTTTGTTATGGTCATGCAAATAAAGCTCATTGTTGTTGTTGTTGTTGTTGCGTCAGTTACTGTTAATTCTATAAGTTTAAAGCAAACCGAGGGAAAATTTAGAATTACGTTTACGGCAAATGGCGAAATTCCAATAAGTTGACAGTTTCTCAAATTAGAAAATGGACAGATGAAACTGTTTGAATCAATTTTTATGGATGAGCCTTGCATCGAACTACTTATTTTAGTGTAGATTTCATACGATGCCTGACCTATATACGACAAGTCAAATGAAAACTTCTCGCTCGCCGTACTCGTAAATCTAAATCTCTATATTGTCGGTGCCATCTTGTGTTGTTGGGGTTTTACAAGACCTAGCACTTTATAATCTAGTTTGTGGAAATTTAAAGAAGCTAAGATACTGTATTGCTGTTTTTATACATTTCTCTGCGATTTGGCGGCTCACGTTTCGCACCCCCTCCCCCCTCCCTTTACGTCACCTCCTAGTTCTGGAAAAAGACAACATGCGATTATACTAAATCATCAATGCTCTGGAGTAAGGTCGAGTACAGGATGACCGCATCTTCGGCTTTCTCAGGCATATCAAGGTTTTGTTCTTGCATTATAATCGATGCTAACTGAGTAAACTCGCCACAACAGCCACTTTCTGCATACCTATAACAGCATCTTTGCTCCGCTAGTTCAATATCATCAATGTCTACATCTTGTTTAAGGTCTGCTACTCCAGTGAGCTCTGGCACAAAATAAAGCATGTCCGGCCGACCACTTGGAGACTCAGCATTGTTTGTTGGCCGTATCTTATGCAAGTTCCACAATACAGCCACTTTATTTAGCTCTTTGCGAATGAGAGGCATGAAGCAAAACTTAAGACATTCCGCCTGTACTGCATCGTTCGCGCAGTAAAGACCGGAGTCCCTCATGTCCTTGAAACAACGGATCCACCAGTCCGAGCAGCCTCTTCTTAGAATACCCCACCAAGCCTCGATACGCTGATTGGCAACGGATTTTCCATATAAGAAACTTTTATCTCCAGCCCGATTGTCGTCCCCATCACGTCTAAAGAAGCGCTGCACAGCTGCAACATAAACATTCTCTGTTCCCCCATCACCACGTATTATCTTAGCAGTTCCACCGATTTGCCTGATAGTGTCCACAAAATACTGGGCTATGACAGAGGGATCATTGTTGGAGGGACCAACTTCTAACCACATAATTCTCCTGCTATAGCCGTCAATTGCACCGTGTACACAAAAACCAAATGGTTTTAACTTGTCGTAGCCGTCAATATGCCATATGTGATTAGGACCTTTGGAGCTGTACTGCCTTCTCCGGAGTCTCCGCCTTGATCTTGCGGTCACACCATCAGGATCTAATATCTTCAGCAATTCTCTAACTGTCTCCGTGCCAACAACTAGCCCGTGATCAACTACGAGCCTCTGAGTCATTTGCCTATACCCAATAGTGCTACCACTGCCTCCTAGTTCCTCCTCGATAGCCTCGGCAACCTGCCGTGGATCAGTGCTATTAGCTCTTCTTCCAAGACCACGACATCTCAGTATTCGCTTTAGTTGACGGATACTTAAGCAGATGCCGTGCAAAAGAAACAAACACATCAAGATCTCGCTGTAACCCAGACCTAGATGAAAGAAGTGTTCGATGATGTCGTCACGTTCTGCATATGCTGGAAGGGGAAAATAGTCTGGCAGAACAGATGTACAGGGAATCAATATTGACAGCAACATCGTATAACGAGCAAAACGTCTTGCAGCCATTTTGCTTGCGTGTAAATGTCAGCGGATTTACTCCAAAGTCGAGAAAAAAGTCGAGAAAAAAGTCGGGAAAAAAACTTAAAGGCGCGAAAAAAGTCGAGAAAAAAGTCGGGAAAAAAACTTAAAGGCGAGAAAAAAGTCGAGAAAAAAAATTAAAGGCGCGAAAAAAGTCGAGAAAAAAGTCGGGAAAAAAACTTAAAGACGAGAAAAAAGTCTAGAAAAAAGTCGGGAAAAAAACTAAAAGGCGAGAAAAAAGTCGAGAAAAAAAATTAAAGGCGCGAAAAAAGTCGAGAAAAAAGTCGGGAAAAAAACTTAAAGACGAGAAAAAAGTCGAGAAAAAAGTCGGGAAAAAAACTTAAAGGCGAGAAAAAAGTCGAGAAAAAAACTTAAAGGCGAGAAAAAAGTCGAGAGAGGAAAAATCGAGCACAAAATTTGTATGGCACTTACTCAGCTCCGTATTATTTAGTGAGGGCTCACGTTTGGCCGTCGATGAGAGCAGAGTTGCCGCACAATGTTGTTGTTGTTTTGTCTGTGAACAGTGGTGCCGTTCTTCATGCCTCTTGTGATCCTTGCCGGGCTTCGTCTTTAGGTCGTTGTAGTCAAGTTGTAGCCGTTTTATTTTGTATTCTTGACCATGTTCAGAAGCATGGGACAATGTTGAAAACATCTTGCACAAGTCAAGAATGTTCTTGGAATAAAGGAAAGAAGAGAAACAAAAATCCCAGAAGAGTAAGCGATGCGACATATCCAAGCAAGAGGTCGAAGCAAACTTTGTCCGTCATTGAGTTTGATCCGAGGCCTGCCAGATATAGGGAGGTAAACGAACAGCATATTAATAAATTTTTGAGAAACATTCAAGCTTTGTCTCAACCTGAAGATAGAGGAGTTTCATCAATGTGGGAAACTCAGCTACAGTTTACCTACAGTGATTATGCACTTGATTGTGAGAGGAAAGAAGTGTTGTTAGAGCAAGTGAAACTGTTGTACAATAATTTAAAGCCGGAAGCCCTTATGGAAATGCCTGCAACACAGGAGCAGAGCAAATCAGAGAGATGGTTCTGTGAACGCTGGTGCAGGCTGACAGCGTCCAGGTGTCTCGGTGCTTTCAAAGTTGGGAAGCTTGTTAGTGAGTCCCAGCCAAATGCTGCCATTGAAGCGAATAAGTTTATTGCCAACCAGATTTGGGGCTCTGGATCTGATCATTTTCAGACATACTGGATGCGTTATGGCCTTGAAAGTGAAACAAAAGCCATAGTTAAGTATGAAATTGCCACAAAGACAAGAGTATCCCCTACAGGATTTTGGGTCAACCCTGAGTTCCCATTTCTTGGTTGTTCTCCAGATGGCCTTGTTGGCAATGACACTGTTGTACTGAGAGATCAAGGCATTGAAAATCTTTAAACAGTACAGTGTAGAGACAGTTACTTGCAAAAACTTTCCAGTGCCTAAGAATGTTCTTGGTAGGCAATGCTTTAAAGTAGAAGATGGGAAGTGTGTCCTGAAGCACACCCATGCGTATTATTACCAGTGCCAACACATCCTTCTTGTGACAGAAAGAAAGTGCTGTGATTTTATTCTTCATGCAGCAAGTGGTCCTGATTCAGTAGAATGGATTCCAAGAGATGAGCCTCTCATTAAGAAGATTTTGTGTTTTCTGACAGCATTGTGGATGCTTGTTATTGCTCCTGAGGTCTTTGAAATGCGTGTCCCTAGGCATCTCCCTCCATTTGTTTTAGATGAGCCTTCAGAGAGCTTGCATTCCTCCAAACAGTCTCCTTTGGAATCACCTGATTGTGGTGTAATACCTGGAGACCCTACCACATGTACTTCTTCTTTTGAGTCTGTAGAACAATTTGCAGCCCCTGAATGCACACGGCCCACTGCTACTGTGGATCCTGTAACACCTGAAGCATGTTCACCTGTGTCACCTGCGTCATATCCTGACTTGTGCAGAACCATAGTATCTGAATTGGTTGAAGAGTCTAATAGTATCCAACCTAGCTTATACTGCCAAGAAGAAATTGATGCTGCAGAGGCTCTACTTTCAGCCGCCAGTGTTGTTTCCAGTGCTAGTAAATTTGCTTCTGAACAAGGCCAGGAGCTGGCTGTCTTTCCTTGGGGTGGACTGACGAGTACTGGGATATCACTTACCAATACTTGTCCCTTGGATAATTGGTTGATGATTTTTCAGGCTCTGACCAAATCACACAAGGTGGAGCTCAGTGACCTTCCAGAGTCAGCTCACATAATAGGGATATCCCTTAAGCTCATAGATGATGGCCTATATGCAGATGCAAAGTTGCTTATCTTGCAGTCTATTCCACAATGGCAGCAACTAAGAGGTATGTATAAACTGTTTTTTTTTTTTTTTTTTAAATTATCATTTAATCTTACACAGACTTCTAGGTCACATTTAAATTCAGGTAAAAATTTTAACTTTAGTCAATTCTCTATATTTTCCTTTGTATCGTAGCCTTATTATTCATGGGTTAGGGCTAGGAGACAAAAGAATTTGAAGGTAAAAAACTTATCTGGATTTTATTTTTACCTCTGACATAAAAAATTTGTCATTGAGGATTTTTATAATAGAGCTAACTACTTTCAATGATAATAATGTTGGCAAAGATTGGTAAGATAAGAAGAAAATATATATTAATAATAATTATGTAATAATAAAAAATTATAATAAATTCAATTTTTGTGTTATATTTTTTATTTTAAAGTT
Source organism: Porites divaricata (assembly GCA_038088405.1). Lineage (NCBI taxonomy): Eukaryota > Metazoa > Cnidaria > Anthozoa > Scleractinia > Poritidae > Porites > Porites divaricata. The sequence goes on along the minus strand of JBBMOI010000006.1, from coordinate 30,371,967 downwards.
GTTGCTGGTACCCTGGACTTGTATGGCAATGAGAGCGACTATTTCTTGATGCTCCTTCGTCCATACCTGGCAAGCACCATCACAACAACCTGTTGCCTTACAACTTGTCCGCTGCAAGTACACTCAATGCAGTCTATGTCAGTGACCCTGTCACAGCCCTCCAAGCTTACAAGCAGTATTTTTCTGGATGCCCTTGAAGACTGGCAGCACCCACCTGATTCCCAGTGTGGAAGGAAATTTTCTAACAAGCCAACAGAAGAAATCCCTTTCAATGAGGATGTGACTTTTGATGAACATGGACATGCAGACACCTCATGGCATTGCGTGGCGGTGAGGGTTAGCAGCCGTCGTGTTATGTTGAATTTGAAATCATTTCTTGTTTTTTCAGTTGATTTGCTTAGCAGAGGAGGTAATCTTAAATTGTCAAACACGCCACAATCAATTTTTTTGTTTGGGAAATGCTTTACACTGTATGGGGCAACACTGTGGAATGGGGGTCACTACATTTGTACCTTTTATTATAATAATATGTGGTACATGTATGATGGTTTGCGTGAATATAGACGAAAGGGCTCTGGACTCTGGTCTTCTTCATGTATGTTTCATGAGCCACTGGGATTTTCTTTAAGTTTTTTAATATATTGTAGCGAGGTCCAAGGGAAAGAGAGCATAAATCTGACATTGATTGCTACTCATATAATTTTGTATTTTATTTTGGAATTTAATAGGTCAACTTATTTGTCTCTTTAGTACGGTGGCCCAGAAGGGTCACACATGCAAATTAAAAATGTTGCTGCAAACTAAAAATTTTGCCTGCAAATTAAAAATAGGACATGCAAATTAAAAATTGTACATGCAAACTAAAAATATTACAAGCATGAAACATGAATGGGCCGACGGCTCACACGGCTCGGACCAGGTCCTCATCACTCATACTGCGCGCGCAGGACTTTTCGTTTTTAATTTGCAGCACAATTTTTAGTTTGCATGTACTATATTTAATTTGCAGGTAATATTTTTAGTTTGTATGTACAATTTTTAAGTTGCATGTCCTATTTTTAATTTGCAGCAACATTTTTAATTTGCAGGTAAAATTTTTAGTTTGCAGCAACACTTTTAATTTGCATGTGTGACCCTTCTGGGCCACCGTACTTTAGCCCTGGTTATAGTAGTCAGACTCTTGCCCTTACTTTACTTCATATTTGTCGGTTTCTAAGGCTTTAGGTATTTAGTTTTCTCGTTCGTTGCGTTTCTTAATTTATACTAGTTTCTATTTAGTTGGTCTTGCCCGGGGGACCGTTGTTTATGGGGTACAGCTGGCCTGGGGTTTTCCTCCTAGGTGCAAGTGGACGTACGGGGAGGTTTTTCACCCAGCTGTTGTTCCACGACCCCATTTCAGTTAGCTTGTAATTTAGTTCTATGGAGCTGAATGTTACTTAGAGACTGTATATTATTTTCCTATGGTGTTTCATGTATCCTTGAGTCTTTTCGGAGAATAAACCAAGCGCTTGGCTTGAAGCGAGCCACACCCAATGGTTGTGTGTGTTTTCATGTTGGGTCAAACTGAGATTTAGAGGAGAGCATGGGTTGCTTAGTGTTCGAATTTTGGTTGATGAAAGTGACAAAAAATGTACAGTAGTAGGATAATCGTAACTTGGTTTATTCTCAGTTAACAGTTAATGTTTTCATGTTTATATCATTGAATTTCTGTCCAGTAAAGTCATTTCAATTTTCTGATGGTTAGACTGAGAAATGGCCATTAGAATCTTTGATATTTTCATATAAAAAAAATTATGTAGTTTCAGTCATTGACTTGCAGCTTGTGTAGATGTCAAATTCAAATCAAATTCTCGTTCCTGCTACATGTAAAAATAAAGCTTCTTTGAGTTTTAAAAATATTTTTAAAAATTAACATTCATATTTTGTGTACAGGTGTGGAAATGTAAATAAGATTTATTTCTCAAAATGTTCTGTTTGTATAGAATATAAACATAGCTTGCTGGAAGTAATAGATAATAAAATCAAAATTTACCTTTTTATCTCAAATTAAATATATTAAATATATTATTGCAAATCCTACCAGCCGAATTATAAAGACCCAGCAGATAAAGGGTGCTTTGTTTGGGATGATCTGGATGAGGATCAGTGATCTGAGATCACTTGAATCATGGTAGATCAAATGAGCTGATGAATCCACCCCAGACAAGGATTCATCAGTTCATTCAATCTACCATGATCCGAATTAATGATCTCGGATCACTGATCCTGATCCATATCATCCCAAAGGAATGCACCCAAAATGCCAAAGACTATCATTTGAAGCTGATGGCCTGCTATACATATCCATTACTTAGAGCCTTGGAAACTTAAGTTAAAATATTAAGTCTACTTACAAAGGACAGCCTGAAAATTGACAAGGCATGCAGCAACTACTACCATTTGAGTTGCGACAGGAGCAAGAGACAAAGGTATTCTCCTGCTGACTAGTTTGAACTGCTTTAAGCGTTCATTGAAACGCTCTACATGAATCCTAGCTTTTGCAATGTGACGTGTTTCCAATTCCTCTGCAGCACTAAGACTTTTTCGACCTTTTAAAAATGATGGGATTTTTAATTGCACTTGGAGAGGATTTAAGAGATCCTGCACAGTGAAACCACGATCTGCCAAAACCAAGTCATATGGTTTAAGGTGTTTCAAAAGGCCACTTTCCTTAAAGATGCGAACATCATCAATATCACCCTCGAACAAATCAGAAACAAAACATGCTCCACCACTGGGGGTTACAGCAATGAGACACTTAAATGTGTTGGTGTGCTTATAGGAAGAGAAAGTGTTTCCTTGCCTGGCAAAATTCCTGGAGCATTCCACTCTAAATTCAGTACAATCAACAATACAGCGTATGTTCTTCATGGTTTTGAATACCTTAGGGAGGAACCTGCTAAATTGGGCTCTATCTGGAAACATAAAGTTTTGCATGTCTCTAAAAATTACATACATCAACTGAATATATGTTGTAAAAATCTTTCCAATATAGGAAAAGCTAATTTTTCTGTTTGGGGTACTAAGAAGAGCTGCAATAGTATTGAGAGTAAAACCCCTCTTCAGTCTTAGAAGGCAAATGAAAAGGTTTTCTCTTGATGAAAAATCAGCTTTTGGGCCAGTTCTTGCATTCTCCGTTGCTGGGCAATCTTTGCTTTTCCAGTAGTTGATTGTCTCCAAAGGGAAAACATCGTCAAGAAAATCATGCAAAACTTCAAACTGGGAAGGCTTGAGGCCGGTGAAGTGTTTCATGAGAGCTACATCTTGCACAATATTTTCGTAGGATAAAGTACTCACTATTTTAGGACCCTGTAACTGCGTTGTAGAGACGTCGTTTTTCAAAATCATAGTTTCGACCTTTGCAGACAACTCGTATTTTGAATATATAGTCTGAGAGCCTTGATCAGAAACCAACTTTCCTGAAGGGTTAACGTAAGTGTATGTATCGATCACGGCACATTCCTTATCAACACATAATTCTTCATCAATAAAACTGCTTTCGTCGACTGTCGGTTCAACTTCTTGTGACTCCTGATCATGATCATCAGAAACTGTAATATCGTTAAATAATTGTTCCTCGTAGTTGTCATTGAATAATTTCTGTTTCTTTGACGCTGGATTTTCTCTTTCTTTCGGTGCTTTTCTCTTAGGAGCATGTGCTCGACTTACTTGCGCTGGTCTTAGATTTGCCTTCAGTGGATCGGGAAATTCGGCTGTTGGACCTTTTTCGCCGGGCCAGTGAAGAGCACAAATATAAGTGTTTCTTGTTCTGTTTTTCTCCGTAAAAAATTCACGCGAACAAGCCACTAGCCAACGCTTGCACTTTGCCATGTCTCGCGAAGGTTTTGGGAAAGGAATGAATACTTTCTTCCCCGATTCCTCTAACTCTTTGAGTGATTTTGGCCATTTATCTGCATATCTTGAGTCTGTCTTACACTCACCCCAACAAAGTGTTTGGTGCCAACCATGCCGCTTCCTTTTAGAACGCTAAGTCATTTTTTGACGAAATTTTCCGTCGTTTTGTTTCAATTTTACAGCTCTCGCTCATACATTTCCTTTAAGCTGGTCGCAATGTTTGTCTGAGTCTGTGCGGGGGGTCTGTAGGTTATCACGTAACAAAATCTATTTTTAGTAATAGTATAAAGCGCTATTTGAACTCGCCGAACAGAACTTCATTTCACACTTTTCCATTGGTTAAAAAGGCGCACGTGATGACAGGATCCACTTGGTAGGGAGACTGGTAACCAGTATGAGTCAACCAACAAACATGGCGGGTGATTTTGCTCGTGATTTATAGTTTAAGTTCGAAGGTCTCCCTTTCAGAGCTGAATAAAATATTCCAACGCTTTTGAGGTGTCAGCAGCGAGAGGAAGAAGTCGTATTATTTTTTCAAGAAACGATGGCCGTTTATTAGGCAAAGCTGTGATGAAAAACTTGTTGTGGACCATTGTTTGGAATTAGCTCAGGTACGTCAAGAAGTCGCACTCTGAATATCAAGCTTTCTGTTGATAATTGCTTTTTTTAAAGATTTAAGTCGCAATAAATGTTGTATATGGATGCTGGTTAATGTCAAGAAATCTTTGTTGTTATTGGCAATTAAAGAAATGATTATTAAAATTCTTAAGCTGTTCGTTTACTTTTGAACACTTATCGTTTTTGCAAAAATAAGCTTATGGTCCCAAGTTAACTGTGACTTGGAATTATTGGGAATTCCTAGGAATTCCCAAAAATTCTCACTGGTGTTTTCACCCATTCCCAAGTATTCCCAAATATTCCAAGGTTTTTCATCTTTCCTAATTTGCATGTCTTGGAATAAACTGGAATTCCTAGGAATTCCCAGAACTCTGGGAATTCATTTCGCAAGGGATTTACCTTTTCATCGTATTTGACGATTTGTTTCTGAATTGATTGAGTACATGTGTATAAATACAGAAAAATCAACTGGGCCTAGATTCGAGAGAAATTATATCATTGCCAGAGAGCAAAAAAAAAACGTGATGAACATGGCACGACATTTCTGTCATTGCTGAAAATAAACCACACACTCATCACTAGACTCATTTGCGTAGAATGAAAGTTTACAGCTCCCGACAAGTTAGCCTTACCATCTGCACCATTAATTGAAGTTTTGCTCATTAAGATTCTTCTTTTTCTATGGCCACTGAGGTATTCACTTGTTCCAGAGTAATCAACACTTTCAAGCGATAAGAATTCATGGACCAACCTGTTCTGGGAAAGCTCTAAATCTTTTGCATTAACCTTTCCTAATCTTTCTTAACAAAACATGCGTAGCTCTAGTCATGCCGCGATTCTTAAAAGTTAATTTATCTTTCCGATTTTAAATCAACAATCTATCTCCTTCATACGTATTAAAAATAAGGAACCTACATAGCTTTAATTGCTAATTATAGGTACCCCAAAATACAGGAACCTATATGGCAGACTTCAAAAAAAGTAGGTTCATGAGGAATTTAAGTGAGTGATCATGAGTTCACTTGATTCATATATGTAAGAACTTTTACTGAGTAAGCCGGTGCTGTGTTTATAGTTGATCATTTGCCAATTTACTGAGAGGTTATGTTGCTTTCATGTTTAGTGTCAATGGAAAATAATAGCAATATTACTGTTTAAAAAGTTTAAGGAAAACCTTGCAGTGACTCCAGGAGCCGTTACACTTGGATACAGTTCATAAGAAATTGGAAACTATTACCCTCCACTCCAGGATGTGGTTTATACTCCCCCCCCCCCCCCGCCCCCTGGAAGGCATCAAAAATTCCAAGGGGAAGGGGGTTCAAGAGGAGGCAAGTTCCAAGGGGGTGGGGTTAGATTCTCAAGGTCGTTTTTTCCAGGGACTTTGAAACAAGAATTATTGTTTTTGTTGATGATCTTACATTAACAGGTAGCTGAATGCTTTTTTCACTGCTTAATTACGTAATATAGTCTACATGTATGCAATATGAATGTCAGTCGGCTCATGATTATATAATGCTGGTCTTTCAGCGCATTGCTTTATTTCACAATGTAATTACAAGTGATATTCACCGTGTTATGGTTGTGTTCTATTAGCCTTCTTCTAACATGTTTTTAACTGAAAGGAAGCCAGATTGAGGTTTATACTCCAGTTCTTTCATAGATGCTGTCATATGTGTCCTCTGTAAGGTATTGTCTCCCTGGTTGTCAGTAAGATACTGTTAATAATTAACAAAGAAAGACCTCTAAATGCAAGGCAAAACTGAGAACGTTAGACTCTGTTTTAAGATGAATAACTAGGGGTAATCATAGATTAAAAGTGCGTTCGATCAGCTGTTTAAGATGCGAAGTGAGTTATAATTTCCGGCCAAACCATAGATTTTTACAGGCTTCTATTGTAGAGTTAGTGTCCAGGGTCGAGTTGTTCGAAGGCCGGTTAGTGCTAACGTTAACCCAGGGTTAAATTTTAACCGGGGTTCTCTTTTTCTTTTCATCAAAAGCGTTTTCTCTGAAAATTTTCTCTATTCTTTTTAGAGTAGCTAATCGTCAAATTGTAGACAAAAAGAATTAAACTGAATTTGCTTTTTAACCTTTCATATCTGAATTCAAATTTCGTACTAACCCTTGGTTATCTTAACCCGGCTTTGAACAACCCGGCCCAGGAAGAGAAAAAAATTGTTGCATGATGATGATGATGCATGGTTAACATATATTTATAATAAGAAAGATAAAAGAAAAGGTGTTAGTTAAAAAACAAACAAAATATTATTAAGAATAACTAAAAAGTTAATTTATTTTTATGATTTCAATAACACTCTATCTCCTTCATACATGTAGTTTAAGTAAAAATTAAGAACCTAATTAAGAACATACATAGCCTAGATTGCCAATATTAGTACCCCAAAATACAAGAACATATTTTGCCAGACTTCAAAAAAAGTAGGTTTTTAATTTGCTGGTGTTTTAATACTGTACCTCATTTACAAGATTTATGTAAATGATTGGCCAGGCCATGGTAGCTTGATGCACCAAAACAATAATTAGTTCATGAGGAATTGAAGTGAGTGAGTGCACTTGATACATGTAAAAACTTTTAATGAGTAAGCCAGTGCTGTGTTTACATTTGGTCATTACCAATGCACTGAGGTTATCTTAAAATGCCTTTCATGTTTAGTGTCAGCAGAAAGTACATGTACATTTAACGGCAGCACTAAGACAGGGAATCCAGAATCTGGAAACGGAATCCCGGAAACAGACTCGACAGAAATGGAATACAGAATCCATGAAAGAAGGTCCCAAGCAATTGATTTGAAAAAAATATATATTATAGCAATGACAATAAAATAAATAAACAGATTTTAAAAAAGGCACAAATGAATAAATTAGCTGAGTAAAGGAGACTGCTGTATGACACTAGAGGAGTTGATTCCAGTGAAAAGACTCCTAAGATACCACTTCCAGCAATGAACGCAAATTCTCATGGGACAGGAAAGCGAGGAGAAAAACATCACTGACAAAAACTAGTACGTTCCTTAAGAAAAAGATAAGTTTTATGGAGACAGACTTTGTTTAAATTGACAGAGGCGTCGTTTATTTAACTGAAAGGCGTAGCTGTCAAGTTTTTCCTGATTGTCTTTTCTGGGTTGTCTTCAATGAGTGTTCAGTCATTTTTATCAATGCAACTTACTCAAGAGAATTGTGGCATTGTGTCAAAGAGAAGAGATAATTGTGCATGCATTTGCTTGATTCTGCAACTGATTACATCAAAATAATGCACCATGTTTAATAAGCCTCTTCAACAAAAATACGGACATCAACAAAAACTAAATTACTGGTACACCAGTATTCCATCAGTATTCAGCTTGGCAAAAAAAGTTGAACTTAGGCCCAGGTCGCACTAGAGCAAATTTTGTTTATCTATATAAAGCACCTGATCTGTCAACACATAACGAAAAATAAGTGCAACCCCATAATGAAAATTCTATTCAATTTTTTTCCGATTACCAAAATTCCGCCAATGTTCAATGAGCCGAAGTGCTGCCTCGGAGGCTACCAAATTTTGGTAAAGTAGACAATTTTGTTTATTTAACCATTAAGCTGTCATTTACCTTAGTCATGTAAGTGAAAATTGCCACGGCAAATGATTTTTTTTCTACGCCCTCGGTCCTCCGTCCCGCTAGTAATTATTTCGATATGCCATGAACTTTGCATCCTATCTTGCGATAAATTCAAACCAACTTTATCAGCAGCATTGTATCAATGAGTCGTGGTAAATTGGAAGACCATGGATGGTTTCGTAATCGACGTCGATTCATACGATGTGCGTCTCCTGAAAGCTGCAGCCAACTACGTAAAGGCGTGTTGATAGTCTCCACAACTATTACCAGAACTGCTATCCTTAAAATAGCATTTTGTTGCGAAAAATAGGAAATTCAGTTAAGAAAAGGCCAAAGAATATAATTGATCAGCGGCAGCCATCTATTCTTACGTGATGCTTTCTTTGAAGTATGTAATGTAAGAGCTCTTCTTGATTGATATGTATGTCAGTCATTGGAGTTTTGGAATAATTATAATGCAACCCATGTTAAAATTTGAAACCTTTTTCTTTACTCCAAAAATTTTATCGCCAAAAATTTTTAAGTTAAAAAAATTCACTCTAGTGCGACCTAGGCCTTATTGGTAAAACACCGGGACTGTGGTCACATCATGGGTCAGTCATGTGTTGAGTAAACTATTCAGTTTGGGGACAATCATGTGGTGACTGGTCTGAGGCCAACTGCCAACTACTATTATGCTTGACATTTAGCTACAAAGGTAATATTTAACTGTATTATTCAACCCATAAACTTGTGAATAAAAATTACTTGTAAAATTACTTTCATTGGCATTGCAATCAAGACACAATAACTGAATAACAAGAATATATTTAAGGGAAGTGTCAAGAAAACTAAAACAAATTCTCTTTGGATTGTACTAAATTATTATGTGATGTGAAATTCTTTAATTTTCTATCATTGATATTTGTTTCCGTATCCGGATTCCGGATTCCGTATTCTGTTTTTTATCGCTGCCGCACCTGCATAGGTTCATGAGAAAATGGGAACTGCTAACCTCCATACCAGGGTGCGGTTTATACTCCCCACCCCCCCCCCCCCCCCCCCCCCCCCCACGGAGGGCATCAGAAATTCCAAAAGGAAGGAGAGGGTCCGAGATGAAGCAATTTCCAAGGGGGTGGGGTCAGATTCTCAAGGTCTCTTTTTCCAGGGACTCTGAAACAAGAATTATTATTGTTTTTTTCACAGTTTACCTGTACATTTGTATCATTAGTCTTCATGTATCTAATATGAATGTCATCAGCTCATGAATAATGCCGGTCATTCAGCTAATATTGCTTTATATTTCACAATAAATAAATGGTCATGTTCTATTAGGCTTCCTCTAACCTGTTTTTAACTGAAAGGAAGTAATTGTTTATTGTTTAAGCGCTTTTTCATAGATGCTCTCATAGTACAATGGACAAAACTGTTCTGGATTGATGTTATATATTTATATATATAAAAATATTTAGTTATATTTTTCTCTTTTGAAGTTTATCAAATTCCACACATGGCAAAATATTTTCATGTTGATCATGCAAGGAGGACTTCCATTACCCTGTATCCAAACATGGTAACAAAATCACAAAGGTATGCAAAGTCCCGTGATTTCTAAGAAAAAACGAATTAAAAAATGTAGGTTTGTTGTGCTAAGAATATCACAACATTTTTTGTGGATGTTTTGAAAAGCATTCAATGGGCCGAAAAGACAAGGAAAACTTAAGGACAGTCTACAAATTATTTGACCACTGAAATATAGCACTTTCTTCAGACCTTCATCATCTTAAAACTCCTCTTGCCACTAGATCAGTCTTCCTTCTGTTTTGAACGAGATGGCAGCCTGTTGCTCACGCTCCATTCCAGCAGCCACGAAATGCTGCTGTGTTAAAGTGTTGTAGGCCAAGAACTTCACACACTGCTGTTTATGCCTCTCAAATAGTTGCTGGACCATATTTCTTAGATCTTCTCCCAGGAGCTTGCCATTTAGTCCTATATGTTGTGTTGCACAACAGCTTGAAACAACTCTGTGGATTTGCCTCCTGGCCCTTCAGTGGTAGCACATAAATGTATCACAGCTTGAATCTTTAACTCTCTTAACTGCTGATGTATCAAAGGATTATACTGCTGCACATTAATGACTTGATCCATTAAGTTATCTTTGCTGCAAGATTTATTTGGAGACAACATTCTAACATGACAAAACCTCCTTAATTTTCATTGAAAAACATGATTTGTTTTTCTTAAAAATTACATGATTTTGTGTACCTTGGTGATTTTTGTCACCAAGTTTTGATACAGCATAACACAATTCCTCCTTGTTTGATCAACATGAAAATATCATTCCATGTGTGGAATTTAATATTGTTTAAAGGACAAAAATATCATTAAGGGTCCGTATGGCTTGTTTTATTTTTGTATAATAAAACGTCAATCCAGAACAGTTTTGTCCAGTGTACCATATGTATCGTAAGGTATTGCCTCCTTGTTTGTCAGTGACATACACCTCTACTCTCATTGATAATTGTTGTGACTTTATAATAACCTTATGGATTAAGTTGGCCAATGGCATATTTTTTATTTTTATTGAATCTACAGATTTCGTACATATGTAGTTTTTTAAAGTATTCAAATTCATCAAAACCCATTTTTACACAATTTTTTTCAACACTATAATATGTCACCATTTTGGCATACCATTGACAGGGTGCAACAAAAGTGCTATATACTGTATCTGATAGCCCAAGGCTAGTGAAGCAACTCATGGGGTGTTCAGTGAGTAAACAGCATTTGCCAAGATAAAGAGTAATCTGAAATGCTACAGAAAAGGGGTTGGTTGACCAGCATGAATGCTGTACTGTGGCTACGACAACTTCAGCAACAGTTTGCCCAAAGGGCAATGAGTTTTAATTTTCATCTCACCCCGATTCAGGCACCTATATCAACTAATCTTCTCAGTAACAAAGAAGCTGTGATATAGCAACAGTAAGGGCGGATCTAGGGGTGGGCCAAAGGGGGCCTTTTTTCCTTGAAATTATTTTGTATTATTTTTATGGAATTCTCAGAACAATAAAACGTTTCTATATAGCTGGCAAGTGGGCAAGTGTCGCAGCTACCCTTTTGTGAATTTTCTGTATCCACCCCTGGCAGATGCTGGTAAGATGAGTTCATGAGAGATTTCTCCATTTTTTATAACTTATTTAGAGAACAAAAACCAATTCCAGCATACAGCAAATAAATAATACGAAATGTACATATATGAATTGTATGCCATTATCAAAATGGAATGAATTATGCAAAAGGTTCTAGTTAAACTAACCCAGTAGCCCAGAGAAGACAGAAAAAATAACTCAAGTTTGTGGAGATGGACCAAATGAAGAGATCTAGATTGGGAGGTACATGAGAGAGAACTAATGATTTCTGTTGTCAGGGACTGAACTGACAGCCTTCTTTGTGTAATAACACTTTGCTTATGCTTTTCAGTAGATTGATGGTAAGCGATGATTGTGTTTTCATCCGTATTTCTAATAATTTACTTTTTGCTCCTGCTCTTTGCTGAATTACCTTTCCATGTTGTTTTCCAGATCTAAAATCTGCCAAAGGCTGGTCCACAGGATGTAAGATTTTTTGATTGTTTTTCTTCCTATGGTGCTGATACTGTGTCAGCTTTCCTTAGGTTTCTGAGGTTGAAATTGAAGTAGCAGTTACAAAAACTAACTGCATGTATACTGCTAGTTCAAAAGTAGTTAAGGAGAAGTTCAAAAAATTAACCCCATTGAAGTCCTGAATTTTTTTTTCAGGCTTCTTTACACAATTGCATAAATTGCGTTCACTGCGACAATCATTTCTTCATTTTATTTCATTTCCACAGTTCATATATGATTTATTTCATACATCATTAACAGTATAGATATACAGTAGTTGGTTTAAAGAAGGTTTTTTTAAAAAGTGTCTGCGGAGCAGGCTAGCTTGTTTATAGTACAGTATTGTTGTAGAGTGTGCACAATGAACTCAATCAGATCACTGCACCCAATGACAATCAGCTAATCACAAGTCATGTTCACAAGGACAATTAGTTGCCTGTCAAAAAACAAAATATTTCTTTCAATATCAAAGTGCCACAGCCCAAGTGTGTTCACTGCACTGATATTAATACAACTTAAGAACATTTTGTACTAGGTTTTAATAAATTGTATATTACACTTGAAAAAAAGAATCAAAATTTTGTTGAGTCATTACCCCATGCAGTATATATAATTATGCTAACAGCCTCATCCATGTTGGTTTAATTGAGCAAACAGTGTATATGTAATTGATCATCTACTTTTTGGGACTCCTCCATTCAGGGGACACAAAATTTGTTCCTGAAAAATGTGCACATAATCTTTGTATATCTATTACCTCAATTAAAGGGACGAGTGTCCTCTATTTAGAGGAAAGGGACCGTTTTTTTGCATCCAGAAACCTGGGTTTATTTTAACGTCCATTATTCCAGGAGACACCTTAGCACTCAAAAAGTGACTGACCACAAAGAGGGCTAATATCTTTAAAAGCACACTAATCAAAAATGGAAGCTTTCCCAAACTGAACTGTCTCACAGAAATCAATGAAGTGCACTTGTGTGAATTCAACATATAATTATAGCAATAACATCAACAAGTTTGTTCAGTATTGACAGTATTACCATTTCTGTGCAGGTGTTACCGTTTTAAAAAAATTAAATTAAATTAAAAAGGAAAAGAAAAATAAAATAATAGGGAGTTTAAGATACCACGACGGCGATGGCCTCAAAAACGTCGCTTAAAAAGTGAATTTCCATTCTCTCAGTCTCTATTGAGGTTACTCCTACCATTTGCTTTGTCAAAATGTAAATCATATTCAAGTTCAGGAACGGGCGCGTAGCTAGGATTTTTCAAGGGGTGTGGGGGGGGGGGGGGGGGGGTGACTCACACTGTCAAACCCATGGTACTTACCAGATTGGCATGTGGACATCCAGGTCATGTTTTACTAAACGTGACATTATTTTTCGGATGAGCAGTGAGTGTGGGTGGAGGGACAAGCTTACAAACTAGTTGCATAGATTAATTTCATTCCACATAGCATAAATTACTCTATTTTAGTTATGAAAAGGAATGTGATCCACTGCAAATGGAGTAAGTAACAATCTAGCACTGGAAAATATTTATTGCGTGTTGATTCTTCAGATTCGTGCGTTTTGGCCACTTGAATTATAGGGACATAAAACAATTATCTCACAAAAGGGGGGTTCATGGGCACCCAAGGACCACCCCCTAGCTATGCCCCTGATGAAGTAGAAAGAAAATTTCGCCATCGCTTGTTTACGTCCTCCATTGAATGTGAAATTTGGCATTTTCTCGTCCTGGTCGTGCAGTGATGGCTAAAATAATGTACAAAAAAGCGTGATCACGTGCAGAATTGTTTCTTTGCCGGTTCATTTCTGAATCAACCTATTGCCTTTTTGACGTTCTCTTTATCGTCGCCGTTGTCGCATCTTAAAGTCCCTAATGATGATTTCTCTATTCTGTCTTTGTTGGTTATAATTATTAACAAACCCCAGCCCAACCTTTAATCAGGGCTGCCACATATAGGAAACCAAACAAATAAGATGTTCCAAAGAGCTGCAAGGCTACGGTTTTGACAAATGATTTTGAGTTAAACATATTGCACAAATTTTGCTGTAGCTGGTGGTGTCTTGGTTAAATTAACCTGCGAAACGCATACAGTGTATGTATGTCCGGTTTTTCGAAGGGAACGAAGCGACGACCGGAAATATGTCTGCGTTTCGCAGGCTGTGGTTAAATGGGTTGTGAATATGGTTGTTTTCAGTTGTTATTTTATGGTACCGGAAACGCCTGCTGATAAGAAGGTCCCTTTTTTTGAAGTAGGTTCTTGTTCTTGGGGTACTTATTGGCAATTTAGGCTGGGTAGGTTCTTAATTAGGTTCTTACAAGTAATTTTTATGAAGGACATAATAGATTGTTGATAATGAGAAAAATAAATAAATTTTCTCTTTATTCACAATTATGATAACCCTAACAACACTTATCACCGAATATCATACAGTTTAGTGCAGTGTGTTTTTGTTGTACTTAAATTTACAACTCAAAGTTACACTCCTTTGTTAAATTGTTTATCATAATTTACCTGTAAAAATTAACCACATATAAGCACCTGCTTGATTTATCTTGCCTAAACAGGTTCTTATATTCTTAGGTATTAAAGTGCAGATTTCTGCCAGGAGGTTCTTAACCACAGGTTCTTACTATTAGCGGGTGTTTACTGTATCTGCCTCTATAGTCAAACCAGTCAAACCTGTATTAAGCGGACCTCTATAAGTGGTCACCAAAATCCTGGAAATAGCTTCTCTTAATTATTGTAAAAACTGATCTGTATTTAGCAGTTACCTCTATTAAGCAGCCGTGGTCACCCGTTTTCGAGGTCCCAATGAGTAATTTTTTATTGTCTTTACCTCTATTTTATAATTAGGGGTGGCGAATGGTACCTCGAAAAACGTGGGTCTCGGAAAACTTTGACAGGATCTCGAAATCTCGGAAACGTTTTTGATAAGTCTCGAAGTCTCGTTTTTGCATGGTTTGTTTTCACTTTTTTTGAGTCTCGAAACTTTTTACCAAAGAGTCTCGGGCTCGAAATTCTAACTAGGATCTCGGCGTCTCGGCAAGTCTCGGATTTTGCCATTCGCTACCCCTATAATTAAACTGTCCCTTTGACAAGGTGTGCAATACTAGTGCAAAAGCATACACTGTGTAGTGTGTATAGTGGTCTTGTACAGACTTACCAACCCCCAAAAGGCAAAAAATGTGAGATTCTGAACCTAGAGCTAGGAAAAGTAGTGTAGAGAAATGGGTATAAAGCGGCGGGCAATAAAGTATGGGCCAAAACAAGGATCGTGGTTAATTTTAAACCACATTTTGGTACCTTATGGGTAAAAAAAGATGATGAGGGAAAGGATGAATCTTTTTGTTTTTTTTGGTCCGTACATTAAGTTGAGGACAAAAAATTTAACAATCTAGAAAAAGGAAGATAAGTTATGGTGTAAAAACGAACGACAATATTAATATGAGCGGTCTTAACAAATGATTTTGAGCAGAACATAATTATTGAACTCATTGCGCCGTAACTGAGGGCATAACTGTTTATCTTGTAGCAAGTGAGATTTGAGTGAAATGGGCTGTGAATAGTTGTGTTTAGTTGTGATTTTACAGTAACTACTGCCGCTAAAGTCAATGTAACTTAAGGTGGCTCGACTGGATTTTTTTGGGGGGATACGTCCCAAGTTTGAGCATTGACTACGTCGCCATGAGTAAAGATAGGGAAAAAAGGTTACCACAACTGTATTATATAAAGATGAAAATTTCTTATGATCTGTGTTTTATCGCAATCGGAGTCGCCATAGCAACGTAACGACGCCATTATGTTTTTTATTTATCTTTGTGTTTCTCTGTACCAGGAGGTTTTTTAGAAAATCGCTTAAGGGAGTTTGTACCTGCCATAATTGCCTCAATTATGGCGAAGCTTGAACAAATTCTATAAGAGCGTTTTCGAAATATTTTGAAACGAAGTTTTAAGCATCATAAAAACGGCGAAATAGCATGCTATCCACACAATTAGCTAAGTTTTTGAGAAAATGATAAGCTTTGGAAAAGCGGCTTCATCTCATAGTAGTTTGAGTCCATTGAAAATCTCCTACAAAAAAAGAGGGGAATTGCTCTGGGCGATCGCGAGTAAGAAGAATTTTATTAACTTGCATTCAGCTGCTTTTGTTACAGCTTTTGCACGTAATTTGGTCCACGCCTACAAATTTCGCATTTTTCAAAAAACTGCTCGATAAATTTTTTTATAAATTTGATAATCCCGAGATCAATTGCCAATAAATATACCCTGCAAGTTTCAAGAATATTGAAAACAGGGAAGGCTTTCAAATAGGACCTCAAAGATGACCAATTTTTCCTCCAGATTTTGTGTTTACAAGCGAGCGTCCTCATTATTCACTGGCATTGTTTTCAAGTTTCATATGCACGTGCACATTTAGCAAAAAGTAGTAAATTTGCATCAAAAGAACTCTCGATTACTTTCGGAAGAAATATCCCGAATATGCTAATAATTGGCTTGTGTCACAGATAAAAGTGAGGGCTGAGACAGTGAACGTCACGGCTCATATTGTAGGATACAACACTTAATAATCTTACTCGGGTTATAACATCACAGAAACTCTTACAAAGAGTTGCTGTGATGTTATAATATATCCCAATTTCTTTACCCGGTTATTAGCATATTCCGGAGATATAACCGAGGGTCCTTTTTGATGCAAATTCTATCTTTTTGCTAAATTTGCACGTGCATTATGAAACTTGAAAACAACACCACTGAATAATGTGGACGCTCACTTGTAAACACAAAATCTGGAGGTAAAATTGGTTATATTTGAGCCCCTATTTAAAAGCCTTCCCAGTTTTCAATGTTCTTGAAACTTGCAGGGTATATTTACTGACAATTGATCTGGGGATTTTCAAATTTATAAAAAAAATTATCGAGCAGTTTTTGGAAAAATGCGAAATTTGTAGGTATGGACCAAATTACGTGCAAAAACTGTAACAGAAGCAGCTGAATGCAAGTTAATAAAACTCTTCTTACTCACGATCGCCTAGAGCAATTCCCCTCATTTTTTGTAGGAGGTTTTCAATGGAATCAAACTACTATAAGATGAAGCCACGTTTCAAAAGCTTATCATTTTCTCAAAAAATTAGCTAATTGTGTGGATAGCATGCTATTTCACTGTTTTTATGATGCTTAAAACTTTGTTTCAAAATATTTCGAAAACGCTCTCATAGAATTTGTTCAAGCTTTGCCATAATTGAGGCAATTATGGCAGGTACAAACTCCCTTAAGCGATTTTCTAAAAAACCTCCTGGTACAGAGAAACACAAAGATAAATAAAAAACATAATGGCGTCGTTACGTTGCCATGGCGACTCCGATTGCAATAAAACACAGATCATAAGAAATTTTCATCTTTATATAATACAGTTGTGGTAACCTTTTTTCCATATCTTTACTCATGGCGACGTTATTAATGCTCAAACTTGGGAGGTATCCCCCCTAAAAATCCAGTCGAGCCACCTTAAATTATATCATTATCTTTCCTTACCGTTTCAGTTTGACATTCTGCCTGAAACCACAATGAAGGTCACCAAGGATACAGTTACAATTAGTGAACTACAGCACAGGCTTTCAGATTACAGAGGACAACTACAACTAGTTTGGCATCTATATGGGGCTGATCCTGAAGGACGAACTGTTCAACTAAAAGATGCTGATCCAAATGAGCTTCAGCTTTTTATTGACAAGATGCCCGCCTTTGTCAAAGGTGATAGTGTGAAATATGATTAAACTTACTGTATGTACGTTTATTGAGAAACAGGTAGCTCAAGCTTATGACGAGAGTAGTTAGTTTGTTTTTTTGAATTGAGAAGCATATGGTTAAACCCGTACATTTGTAAGATAGCCGGGCTTAAATATTTAAAATTGAATTGATGAGTGAAATATCCAGACTTAGTTGCCTAAACATTAACGCTTATAATTTTGGTGAACCCGCACGAGGGCTAGACTACTAGAACACAATTTATCTACTAGAAAGTAGCAACGCTTGTAGGACACGATATTAGGCTGGTCCCAATTCTAGTGATTAGGAGTCAACAAATCAGATCATATTTAAGACTAAATGAAAGCTTAGAGTCAAACATTAGTCTGTAATTCAGATATCAACTGAAGCGACTTTTTTCCTCGCCGTATTTTTCTCTTCTTGCGCGCTGGTAGTTCTGCCGTTAAAATTTCCCCTGAGACCCTGACTCGTCCTCAGTCTTTTCTTATCATTTGTAAGCGATCATGGAACGGTCACGGGAGAATATTACGGCATCTCCCCGCGCTTCTCTCGTTTAAAAATTAACAGGAGACTGAGAAACGACAGGGGACGAGTCAGGCTGAGACACGCCATATCAAAGTTTGGTGATAGCAAGAATTATTAATTTGAAAAACATTTGACTATTTCTCTCTATTCGTTCGTTGGGTAATTCATCGACCAGTAAAAATAACCATACGAAATGGATCTGGGAAGAGCTACATGTATTTTTTACCCCTTCTACCCGTTCTTTAAAAGGCGTATCTCACGGTGGCCCCAGTTGTTGAAAGGTTGGATAACGCTATCCACCGGATAAATCCCAATCCAGCGGATAAGTATAGTTTGGAGGCAGGAAATTTCTGCCACTGACCAGAAAGATCAGCCCAATTGCGTTATCCAGTGGATAGAGATAGCGTTATCCATCGATTGAACAACCGCTGCCTCGTTCTCACATGCTTGTGCGCATGTTATTATTACACTGTATGGCTTTAAATTTTTTTCGAAGAAACTACGGCCCGGAATCGACCATAGGTTGGATGTTATACCCCGTAGGCGTCACCAACGCGGGTATAATAGCCCGATTTATACCTAAGTTTCATCTAGGTTTTGAGTTCTGCATCGCAGGATATAGATTTACGATTCTTTTTTTTCAGTCTGCGTAAAAAGGACATAATTTTCTGTGTTTAGACACCCCTTAGCTTATGTGCCTTATGGCTTGCGATAAAGAATGCAACAGAATACCGCCAGTATTTAGTCCCGGACTATACGTTTTATCTAGGGTTTGAGAGAAATGTTCTGCTTCAACGCAGGGTAGGATATAGATTTACAAGTCGTTTTTTCAATCAGTGTTAAAATGACATAATTATCTGTTTTTAGACGCCCCTTATGTGCCTTGCAGTAAAGAATGCAACAGTGACGTTTTTCTTAGACACTTTTCAGTGGTGATTCTTATTAGAGGATGAGGTATATAAATGGTATATTTAGGGTAAAAAATCGCAATTGACAACTTGACTTGTGAGAACTAAGCTTATATGTTTTACGAGACTTCTTTTTTTAAGTAGTTAAAGAATTTAGTTGTTTCATTTTATTTTATCACATATCCCTTTAGTTTTACAATCTGCATGAGTTCAAAACTTGTTGCATTTCGCGTTAGAAAGTTATTGCATTTTGAGCTAAAGTTGTTACATTACGATTTAATTTGTTTCACTTGTTGTTACATTTCTCGTTAAGGTGGCATTTTTCGACATAAACTTCGTCTCTTCCCACCCCCCCCCCCCCCCCTTCGCCGACTATAACGACCTGTCCAACATTGTTTTTTTGTGTTATCTTTAGGCCTAGGCTAAACGTCGAACATTTCTTGAGACGAACCAAAGTTAAGTTCATCGAAGTCTGGCTCAGTTAAGTTCGTTTGAATGAGTTTGGATCGCCCAACACGGCTATCCGTCTGCTTTCAATTTGTATTTCCCTAAACATCTTAAAAATTTCCGCGTAAGTTTAATTTCGGACTGGATCGTGTCGAAACGTTTTTATATGAAATAGACTGATGTATCTATATGCCCAGTATGTCTAGTCTCAGTCAAATAAGCCGCACAAGGCATGTTTTCGACAAACGCACCCTATTAACTATTATAAATGCTCTAGTTTTTAGTAAACTTTTTTATTGTTCGAACGTATGGGCGAATACATCGAAAAGTAATGTAAGTAAATTACAAAGTATTCAGAACTTTGCTGCTCGAATTGCGACCAATACGCGCAAATATGATCACATCACACCAGTGTTAAAAGAGCTTAAATGGCTACCAGTAGAAACTCAGTTATACTTTAGGAACGCTGTCATGGCCTTTAAATGCCTAACATCTCAAGCGCCGGAGTACCTTTCCTCCCAGTTCATTAAGCGAGGAGATATCAGCGGACGTGCCACAAGAAATAGTCAGATGCTGAACATTCCACTTTTCAAGACTGCTAGTGGTCAGAGAACGTTCTATTATAGAATAGTTAGCATCTGGAACTCAATGGATTGCAGTCTCAATACTCTTGAGTCGGTGTCTACTTTTAAGTTTAATCTGAGGCGTAGACTCGTCAAGGATTTTATGGATGCTTAAGTATTTTATCACGCCAATTGAATTTTTACTGTAAATATTTTTTCTCAGAGTTTTTTAGTAGGTTTTAAATTAATGTAATTGATTATAATTCTGATAATATAATTTTGTAATAGTTTTTAGCGTCCTTAACTTACTAGGTCTTTATTGTAGGAATTTTTTATCTTTTATCGTTGTAATGTAATTATTGTCTTTGAAAAGCCTCTATGAGGAAAGTCAATAAAGTATGTATGTATGTAATATTTTGTCTGAGTAACTTTACAAACAAGCATGCATATTAAGTGACAATCGGGGTGAAACGGAATTCTGAATTTCATCTTCTTCAACAGTATCTCGTTTATGCTCATGTGTCGCTCAGTTTCAAGAGAGAAATGCAGTGCACATAAAATTTTCTATATAGTCAAAATTTTTAATTTTTCTTTCTTTAGGTGACACTTAATAAGTTCGCCCATGTTGCATGAGTGATTTTGATTGCCTCGTTTTGGTTTTGATCATAAATTGTATTTTCAGAAAAAATGCAAGATCTACGCGAAGCAAACTCACCAAGCCGAATCTCAGAATTAGAAAGACAGTTGAGGGATTTTCAGCAACGTGAAGAAAACCT
Organism: Porites divaricata; assembly: GCA_038088405.1. Taxonomy (NCBI): domain Eukaryota; kingdom Metazoa; phylum Cnidaria; class Anthozoa; order Scleractinia; family Poritidae; genus Porites; species Porites divaricata. Next base: position 30,351,226 of record JBBMOI010000006.1, on the reverse strand, counting down.
CCAGAGACAGTTATGGGAGATGCAGGAACGTGAACAGAATTTACAAAGGCAGCTCAGAGTGGTTCAAGAACGGGATCAGTACTCTCAAAGCCAGCTGACGGAGTTTCAAAAACGTGAGCAAAATATGCAGCTGCTGTTGAGAGAGCTTCGGGAACGAGAACAAAATTGTCAAAGGCAGATGACGGAGTTTCAACAACGCGAAGAAAATTCTCAGAAGCAGCTAACGGAGTTGCAACAACGTGAAGAAAATTCTCAGAGGCAACTGACGGAGTTTCAGCAACGTGAAGAAAATTCTCAGAGGCAGCTAACGGAGTTGCAACAACGTGAAGAAAATTCTCAGAGGCAACTGACGGAGTTTCAGCAACGTGAAGAAAATTCTCAGAGGCAGCTAACGGAGTTGCAACAACGTGAAGAAAATTCTCAGAGGCAGCTGACGGAGTTTCAGCAACGTGAAGAAAATTCTCAGAGGCAGCTAACGGAGTTGCAACAACGTGAAGAAAATTCTCAGAGGCAACTGACGAAGTTTCAGCAACGTGAAGAAAATTCTCAGAGGCAGCTAACGGAGTTGCAACAACGTGAAGAAAATTCTGAGAGGCAACTGACGGAGTTTCAGCAACGTGAAGAAAATTCTCAGAGGCAGCTAACGGAGTTGCAACAACGTGAAGAAAATTCTGAGAGGCAGCTGACGGAGTTTCAGCAACGTGAAGAAAATTCTCAGAGGCAGCTAACGGAGTTGCAACAACGTGAAGAAAATTCTCAGAGGCAGCTAACGGAGTTGCAGCGACAACTGAGGGAGACAGGACAACAGTTGACCAATTACCAAGAACAAGTTTCTGAACTACAGTTAAGTCTTTCAACAGCACTGCAAACAATAAATCAATTGCGTAACCAGCAAACACGTGACTGGGTTATTCCCCGGGACGAAATTCAAATCACGGAAAAATGCCTTGGGAGGGGAGGTTGGGGAAGTGTCAATGAGGGAATGTATTGTGGCTGTACCGTAGCAGTGAAAGAAATCCACGAGTTGATTCTTTCCCCTCATAACATACGTCTTTTTGAGAGAGAAATGAATATTGCATCCAAGTGTCGCCATCCTCACTTACTACAGTTTATCGGCGCCACAATTGACGAGGGAAGTCCTCTGTTTGTGACCGAGTTGATGGAGAAAAGTTTGCGGACTCTGTTAGAACAGCGGCAACTGTCCGAAACAGAAATACGCGTCATTTCTCTGGATGTGGCTCGTGCTCTTAACTATCTTCACCAGAAGAAACCAGAACCCATCATTCACCGGGATGTCAGTAGTGCCAATGTGTTGCTATGGCGACAGGGTGATCAATGGAGGGCCAAAGTGTCAGACTATGGCACTGCTAATTTTATACAGCAGACCATGACGGTGGCTCCTGGAGCTATGATTTACAGCGCACCTGAAGCACTTACATCAAACCAAACAGTCAAAGTAAGTTTAAGTGAACATTCAAGACTTTTTACGTACTAAAACTGTACAGCAATGCTACCAGTGGCAGAAGTGAAAGTGACCCTTGTCCTTTCGCCCAAACCTTCTTGTCAGGACTCCACAAACAATACAACATTCTTGTACTGAAATGACCATATCTTTGTTAGGAGACTTTGTACCTTGTTAATCTGCACTTTTTTTTTCACCCTTTTATGTTCTTCTTCATGCATTTGGTCGACGTAATTGGATTCGTTAGTTTTTCCCTTTTCTTCTCTAAAGACAACGGTTACAGGATGGCAAAATTTAGTATTTTTAGAAACAAAACAATTAAGCCAAGAACTTACCGTTCAAAGATTCTCTGTTTTCTAGGCTTTTCTTGTCCATTTACCGATAATCATCTATTTCGTTTGAATTCTCAAGATTCTCCTTCTGGTGTTACTTTAACTCTAATAAGTAATGTAAATAAAGAATATTCTGGCAAAAAAGTCATGTATTATGATTGTTTTTCTTAGGTTGATGTCTACAGCTTTGGTGTCCTTTTCTGTGAAATGTGAATCCGGGAACTGCCCTATCCTACAAGGCGAGAAGAACAAGTCGTGTTTGTAACGAACGGTGTGTTTCGCGGCCTGGTCCGGCGATGCCTGCAGAGAGAGCCTGGGAGGAGACCAACCATGCAGGGAATAATCGATGAACTGAAAGATGCCAATGTATCATCTTAATTGTAAAACCAGCGCTACACCATATCATTGATAATTCCTGGCAATGTGTGCCCTTAGCTTGTTCCAGTCGTTCATATCGTGGAGAGTGGCGCGCGCTTTTCTTTGCGCCTTCCCCACTCTCTGAATGACTGTGCTTTGAAAATTGAAGAGGGCTCGGTGCTCTGAACCTGTAATGATTGTGAAATCCAGGGTGCTGAGGATTTGATTTATGTAAAAAGATACTTCCTTTACGCCCAAGGGCAAGACTTAGGCGCCAGGCACTGCCGGTCACTGGCAGAGCACAGCCCTGACTGGAAATTTACTGGCAAAAAAATAACAGCAGTTTCTGCTTGAGAATTTAGTGAGGCTGGATTCTCTGATATGAATTAAGTGTCTGTATGATCGTTAGAGTGACAAAAATGAAAAATAATAGTTTTATTTTTACATATGCAATACATGTACGTTCCTTACAAAATATATATTTACATTTGTTCGATATTACAGTTTCTTATGAAGGTCAGACAGCGCAAGTAGACCGCAATATAAATTGCTTTAAACCGATTTATACTTTAGTAGTAACTGAACGAATCAGTTACCGGAAATACGTTTCGATTTTCTTTTCAAAGTGATTGACAAATTAACAATGGCTTTTTTCAGTGGGTAACTGGCCAATCATAGCGCGTACTCAAATCCTGGTACACAGGTGGGGACCCTGAACAAGGTTTTCAGCGCTGTTTGAAGACTGACGTAACCAGAGGATTTAGTTCCGCCGTCTGTGGCGCAGGCTACAGATATGGCGCTTAGTACAAGTTGTAGAATGTACAATTAAATACGAGTAGTAGTTAGCAGTTACAGTAGACTCAAAGAGGACATTCATATTTCAGTTCCCTACGCCAGCATTAGGTAACTTACTCATAAAATAGGGTGTACTTTAATTCCAATGTTACTCAATTATGAAGTCGGTTGTAGACGTAAAATATATTAACTTGACTGAATATCGCTAATGGCAGGTTTTCAGTAGGACATAAGATTAAACACGCTCCATAGTAATTAGCAATAACGGCTGACATTTCTGTTTACGAAATAACTAAGATAGTACGCGCGTTCTGATTGGTTAAAAACCTATGGTTTATTGTGCCGGTAAACTCTTAGAAAATGCGTTTCGAGGGCTGGTAAATCATTCGCTTCTGCTCTTGAATTACAAACTTTTCTCGTGTTCTCCCAACATCCGGGGGCGTGGGTTATCACGCCAGTAAACCCATAGAAAGTGTGTTCTATTGCTTAAGTAAAGTTTCATATACTGGCAATAGGTAACTTACTCATAAAGAGGGTTCGTTCCTTAATTCCTGTGTTGCATACTTATGAAGTAGGTTATAGATCAACATAGACGTGAAACAGCCTACTAAATTGACTGAAGATACTAGTAGATATGTCGCTTAGAAAAAGTCAATTACTAATAGGATATACCACTGAATCCTCTTGTAGCTGAGTAGGTCACCTACTTATGAGTGGGTCATACAAATGAAATAAAAAATGTTAAATAGACAATATGGAGTGAAGACACAAGTATATGATGGCTTATGAAAGGTTTTAGCGTTTACGATTAAACCTACGAGTTAGTAAGCAATTGTGATCAGTTAGAGTTTCCTATTCAGTGGGTTATTTGAAAAATCGAATGCGCATCAATTCAAATATTACTTACTTATAAAGTAAGTCATCTGCGTAGAATAGACAGTATTTAATAATTACTGAAAGAAACGAGTAGATGTGTCGCTTATATACGTATATGTGCTAATAGAGTTTTCTATTCAACGGGTAAGTCGACTTATAGAATAGGATATTACCCAAATCACTTATTAAGTATACATTGAGTATAGGTCGTAGACTTAAAAATAGACAATATTTTAAAAGAAACTAGTAGATTATCCTGCTTTTGGCAAGTCTTACAGGACATTCAATAAATATACAACTATGGCGGCTTTTGAAGTCGAGGTAGAGGCGATTTCTTTCTTGTTGAGACTGTTATGATCATGAGGGAGTGTCTTGTCTCGAGACCACAATGCATTTATTTATGCCAGTAATTCTGACGGACATGACATCGTAGAAATCATCAGCTGCTAAACACATCGAACACGCATTGTTAGTCGCCTTGCATTTCTTGGAAAATGAAGGGTGTGAGTAGGCTGACTCTCTTATATCTCAGCGCTTGGAGCTAAACCAGTTGAGGTGGACCTAGAGCGAGGAGCATAGAAGCTTCAATCCAACCACAGTGCAGTTTAAAGAGACAAAGGTAAATTTTAATCTTGTCTTTAATCTTGTGTGGTTTTAGATTTGACGAAAGGGGTCAAGTTTTATTTAAAAAGAAGTTTGTTGCCATGTTTTGGCTCTTGGAATCATAAAGGTGAAATTGCTTCCCTTCAAGGCCTTCCAGAGTATGGGAAATCACGGAAAAGGAGCTTACACGTGAGAACGTTTTTTTGCAAGTAGTATTTACAGCAGTAAAATGATGCACAAGTGAAAAGAGGACAAATGAGCCCAAATGTTGCGGAAATTTGATAGAGAACTTTTATTAAACGCGCAATTTTATGACCATTTTTAATACTAATTTGCTAGGCAATAACGTCTTTCCAATAACAGGAATTTAACTCAACAATCTCACTCAGAGGTTTCATGGGAACGTTTTTCGGTACATACCGTAAATCCTCTATTAAGCCCCTGGGGGGGCTTATTTATTTCAAGCCCATTTTAGGGGGGCAGGCTTAATAGAGACGGGGGCCTTATTTGAGAAGGGAGTCTTATTTAATTTAGAAAAGACGATGGTGTCAGTTTTCCAAAAACGAATTAGAACACGAAGTGGAAAAGCTCAACTCAAAAGGTTGGAGGTCCTGTAGACTTTCTCAAAGTCCTTCGCTTCTCATTTCCGGTTGCCACAGAAAACATAAAAATATCTACTGCTCGCGCTTCGCGTTCGTGAAAAAATTTGAGCTCGACTTGTAGGCAAGTCTAGAGGTCATGCAGCTGACGATCAGAATCAAATTCGAACTTATAGTTGGTATATATAGAGGATCTTACACGGTGGCGGCCGGGAAGATATAAATTTTATTTTCGAGTGGATGGGACGTAAAATCCAGCGCTGTATCTTTTATCAGGCAACAACAACAATGACGAGAAAACAGAATAAATGGACGGCACAAGCGTCACAAGTTAATGTTTCAAGGATGTGTTAAAAGCTTCAAAAACAACTGGCCCAGTAAGTGATAGTTTCATCTGAGGGGAGGGGAGGGGTACTGTACAGCCCCCGAAATGATCCCGACCCCGAAATGATCCCCATTTTTCTTCTTGTCGACCCCGAAATGATCCCCAAGGAATTATGGAATGGTGATGAAACATGGGACTGTGGATTGCTTTTTGTTCTTTGTCGAAATGCTGCAATCCTGTTATTTATTTTTATTTTTACCAAGTTTCAAACAAAAGGAAACTAGTTGTTGGGTCACTTTCTCGTTCCAGTCTCGCTCCAGTCTCGTTCTAGTCGACCTTTGACCCATTTAGTTTGATGCAATGTCTCGAACCGCGTGGTTTTTAGTTCTTCTTCTGGGAGAGCTACTTGCGTAGAATGTCTCAAGATGGTGTATGGGGGGACTGGATTACCCTGTGGGGCCTTGTAAACATACTCAACATCGACATAGCCGAAGTGTCAAGTATTGATCGTATTCACTCACGTGGCCAGCATCTATGCTAATTTATTGGAACAAAAGAGGGCATTTACAAGAGAAAACAGTTAAACTCCCAGGGGATTTTCTTGGTACACCAACATGGCCGCCGTTTCATTGTTTTGGAACACCAATATGGCCGCCGTGACGTCACGTGCAAGCCAGCAATAGTAGAGGGTGGCCTGCGACTAAAAAGCCCAGGTGATACGTCTAACAGCAACCACAACCTCAACCGGACGGCACTTCTAGGCCACGAGGCCGAGGAACATTACCACAGTCTTGCCTAGTCCCTAGGCCTCATTATTCCGCGGGGCCAAAGCGTTTCAGATCACGTGGTCCATGCAAAAATGTTTCCCGCCCGTTCGCCTCGGATACGTCACCGAAACGAATTGACCGAGAGGGACTGGGAAAACGCCGTACAGGGACTAGGCAAACCACAGTCTAAGCAACGTTACCACTCTTTCGGCTGAGAAAGGGGAGGATCTTGTCGACTACATGAAGAACAAGTACGGTGAAGGAAACGTCTCGGAGGAAATTTGTCCGCAGTGCTGCAAGAAATTTGGGTCATGTAGCAGCTGCTCGGAAGAGAAGTCACCAATGGTTCGTTTCCCTAACCCCAAACAATACTAAAACAATGGGAAGAATGACATGTCATTGTTTCCAGCGACCAATTAGGAGAGACCTTACGAGCAGCTGCTACACTACTGAGAAATTGAAGTGCCTTTCTGCGGCAATTTATGAGGATGAGAGTGGAATGATGCAATATTATGCCGACGACTGTTATGCTTGTGGCGTGCGCTCTAAAGAGGAGGAATGGTACTCGTACTAAACGTAATATTTTCAATGGTGCGCGTTCAACGACATTTGAGATGCCATTTTTACATTTATTTACAAATTGGAATATATTTTGTATTTCGGTAAAAAAAAAAACAACGTTTAGTCGATTCGCTGGATCTCGCCATGCCCTGCTATTACAAAGTTTACTATTTCAGAACGTTGTTAGCCATATGTTTCACTCTAATTTCCCTTCACTTACGTGATTTTCGGATTCCTTGTAATGTTACCAAGACAAGGTTTTGTTGGCTAGCCATTTAACTCGTTAATATTTTCGTATCTGTTTCTATTGTTTGCTGTCATGTGATCAATTTTATTTGTAAGTTATGCATATCTATTAAGAATTAAAGTCGTTCCTGTTATGTGGTTGCATTATGTCAGTTGCAGTCCACCTTTCCTGAAAACATTAATTAGCTTCAGTTACAAATGCTTATTTATTGCAAAATTTTCCTTATTCTTAGTTAACTTTATTCTCTTTTAGTTGTTCATATCGGCGCCGTAAATCTATTTACTACATACGCAAACATGTCTTTACTTTCCCCAATTATTGAGCAATCCACAGTCCCATGTTTCATCACCATTCCATAATTCCTTGGGGATCATTTCGGGGTCGACAAGAAGAAAAATGGGGATCATTTCGGGGTCGGGATCATTTCGGGGGCTGTACAGTACCCCTCCCCTCCCCTCAGATGAAACTATCACTTACCGAGCCAGTTGTTTTTTAAGCTTTTAGACACATCCTTGAAACATTAACTTGTGACGCTTGTGCCGTCCATTTATTCTGTTTTCTCGTCATTGTTGTTGTTGCCTGATAAAAGATACAGCGCTGGATTTTACGTCCCATCCTACAGTAGCAGCGCACCGTTTCCATATCCTTGTTGGAAGCGATGAGGTTCCAGTTAAGTGTCTAACAGCCTTCCTTAAGCAGTGTTTTGTTTCCTTAGAACTTGATAAAAAATGAAAATTGTAGACAGAAAAATAATGATCAACACTAAAAATACATAAAAAAAAAAAAAGATATTAAAATGATGAACCACAAAATACCCTCGGACATACAACACAGGGGTTGATGAAGGTTTCTATAATTTTCTAGAATTTGAACATGATCCACGCTTTATTCTTTTTATTTTTAGTTGAATATTTGATTTCGGGCTCGAAATGTTAACGAGATTGGGAACCAGGCCCCGGGCCGTAGTGCACGCGCAAGCGCTTGTGAGATTGGGGAATATAATAATTGCAGCTTCTGTGAATTACATACATTACTGTGATGACAAACCAGGACCATCAAGATGAAACTCCCTTCATCTTGTGGCCGGAGTGGGTATTGAACTTACTATCATAATTCTAGCTCTAAAAACTCGAAGACATTTGCAGACTATTGGTCCGCGGGTAGGTTAAATCAATGCTTGAACGAAAGACCTGACCCTAACATATCAAAGATTATACTTCGTCGCTTTATATACCAGGCCACTTTGATTCAAACCAGTGAGGCAAATCACAGACTCATCTATGATTTGTTTGGTCATCCACCTACTCCGGGATTTCTTTGCATGTTGAACCTCGTAGGAATAAAATATCTTGGTGCGGGGAAGTCAGGGAAGGTAAATCGTTAATACGCAGGCTAAGATTTTCACGTTCCTTCATGCACACATTGTGATCCTTTCTTAACAAGGACCCACCAGTCTGAGGTTGATTTGGAGAGATCGTTAGATCTCCTTTGGTGTCATTAGATGAAGTAAGTGTACCAATATATTCACACTTCGTTCATCTACCTTCTCTGAGAGATTGTTTGCTTTGTTTGCTGGCAACCTCGTTCCCAGGGTTCTCTCCTTGGTTTGCTGGGTCAACCAAATCTGACAATTTCTCAATTTTCAAGGTAGATTGAGGTTCATTCGGAAAAGCAAAGATTCCACTCTCAGTGTCCTTCTGCTGCAATGCAAGCCGATTCAGGTCATTGGCATACTTAAAAGACCCTCCCAGTGCAGTAGAAATTTTGTCATCCTCACGGTCAAGGCTCGTAACAGTAGATATCACGATATTCAGGAACTGTTTTATGTTAAGCCATGCCATAGTATCCCATAATAGCAAACTCTAGGGGCGTATGAGGCTAAAATTTATCCAAAATGTCTTCTGAAACATCTTGGTCAGTGTCGCCAAGAAACATAATGTCATCGTTTTCTTGTCTTTTTGGTGAACAGATTTCAGGTGCAAACCAAAGAAGGACAAGGTAGTAAAGCTGGAAGTTCAGATTTATCTTTACTTACATGTATTTCTTCACTAGCTGTCGGAATGACCCAAAGATACCACGATTAGTTCGCGGCGTTTATCTTTCCTATTTTCCATGATATCATTCACCTCCCTTTCAGCCTTGTGAGACGACGCGGTAACATTAGTCTCTCTGTTCTTCAGGCTTGTAGCTGGTAGGGTTGTGTTAACTTTACCGTCCCCTGCTGTGACATTTTCAGACTTCTTAGACAAAGACTTGCTGTCAGGCTTGCTCTCAGTCAGTGTTATCAACTCAATACTGGTAGCCACGGGACAATAATCATTAATGTCCAGAATGAACATGCTGTGATTTACAATCTAAAAGGACGATAAGAATGTACAGAATGTATCTTTAAGCCCTAATTGTTCACGTTAAGCTTTTGTTTTTACTTAATTGGCCTGCTGCATGACAGGCGTCAATTTTTTTAAGATGGCTGCGGGGCCTAAACATAGGGGATGGGATAGCTTATTGCATCTTGTTTACCCCCACCCCCCAAAAATAATAATGATAATAAATAAAAATGCAAAACCATTGTGGGGGTAAACAAGGTGCATTATGGTCTATGCGAAATTGGTGAATAAGCGCAAGTTTACATATATTAGTAAAATTCAACTAGTGGTCTATTATTAATGCTGCATTATGATTGGTTGAGCTACTACTGGGCTTTATGTTTAGCCTACTAGTAGCGAAAAGCGCTGACTTGTTGGCGGCAAAAAAGGATTTTTTAACTAGCTAAAGTTGTTTTGTCTCGATGTTTTTGACCAACTAGTTGGATTTTACTAAAACAATTATTCCTCTCGCCCTCATGGCCTCTGAGTCAATAGCCCATTCGGCCTGCTGCCTTCTGGGCTATTGACTCAGAGCCCATTTGGGCTCGAGGAATAATTGTTAATTATCGAAGCCCGACATAACGCTTTAGAGGCGTCAGTTGTTTAAAGTGCAAGCCGGTCCTAAAAGTTTGGAAAGGCGATTAGAATCTCAAAAGTTCATTGAATTTCATTCGTTCATTCATTCTTTATTTGCCATAAAAAATTTTTACAATTTAAGGTTGAAATAATGAGATTAAAGAAAAGAAGTTTGGCTACATTTTTGCTATTTTAGCCTTATCGGCCGTTAGCAGCCCTGTTTTCAGCATCAATAGGAAACTAGCGCAATCCCAGCTGTAAACGCTTACTGTCTAAAACAACTTCTTAGGGAATTTTTTTGGTAATATGTTCCTTAAATAAAAATATGTATATACAGCTGCTAATTTCCTTGCGCTGACACGAAAAGCTATCCGGTATAGTGTGAATTTTTTTCTATAAATAAGTGTGAAGACTGTCAACACCTATCAGATATGTAACTCACTCTCCACTCTAGGGATCGGCGCGGCGCAGTTTCGCTCCGTTACAGTAATCGCGCCGAAAAGAAATCACTGTCCTTATTTCTGATCAGAAGCCCTAGCTATGGTTTTTCGTATGGTTTTCGCGCAGGCGCAAAAGCTTCCGGTATAATAATGTGGACATAGCCAAACTTACGCCGTCTGCCGGACAAGTAGAATCCGATGCGGTAACTGCCCTGCGAGCAAATGCGTCTGAGTTTATGTCCTTCGGCCACTCGATACCAATATACAGCCATTTCAAAACCGACTTCAAGGCACTTAAGAGACTGTTCCATGCTGGTTCGCATGTTCACCATGTCGAGTTGTTTCCTGTTGCATCTCGCTAGATGATTTCTTGTTTTGCAGCGGTTGGATGTTTTCATGACTTATTGAATATGATTGGAGAGTCAGTTTGTGGTTGGTTTGTATCAACCAAGTCCATTTGTTGCTCGTCCATTCAGTCTGTAGAAAAGAGAGACAAACCGTCATTGACTTATATTATCCCAAAAAAAACAGCCTACCTTTTGCGTTTCCCCTCCAAATATGATGTCTGTCTCGGAATGAACGCTAATATTCTAACCAAACGCAAGTTTGCATGCAACTTTTTTAAGAGCCGTCGTTTACGTTGTGAAACACTAGCACCGTTTACTTTTGTGTTTATATTGCATAATTCTGACTTTGCTATAAAATTACTTCTTTTGTAAACGTTTTCCCAGGCAAATAGGCTGTTGTGAAACTACTGATTTTGTTAACTGAGTTAACCGTCACGGGGACAAGCTTATCAATCGACGACAGGTGGATTTCGATTAAAGCGCTCTTGCTTCCAAAGCCTTCAACAACAGTAAGGCGTCGATGGAACAGTTCTTCGGCGACGTTGATTCCTGCATTTGAAAGCAACTAAAAGCGCACAAATATTTTAAATTTATTTTTCAAACCGCTCAAATGCGGCTGATCACTATAAAATGTGCGAAAATGTGTGCTAATACTTAAATTGAGCCTTAAAATCCCACGGCTACAACTAGATTACAACAAAGCTATTTAAAAAGCTTTAAAAAGAGTTTTAAACTTGGTGGATACAAATATAGGAACTTGACGTCGTAAATGACTTCGATTGCGCGCGCCAGAATGGCTTCCGGTCCTTAGAAACAAGTAACCAAGGAAACAAAATCAACCAAACAAACAACAGTTTTTTCAACTGGTTGAGGCCAAGAAGAGAAAATTTCACAACAATTACCAAATTTTCCTATACAAATTAAAGAAGCTCCAACACTTTTGAATGAAAAGTCGACGCAGTAGTTTGATAACTCAAAGGCAAAAGCAAAGTTAGTCTGGGAAAATAACGATTTTCGCGCGTGCCCTGTAGCGACACAAGCTGTGGCTACCGAGTAAAATAACACGAAGAGAGCAGAAGTGAAAATAACACAAGTTTTACCTTCGTCGCTGAAATTTCCCGAAGCAGTCGAAGTTCCTAACATTGTTAGGAGGAAAATTACGTAGATTAAAAACGTTTTCATCTTGTCAAGAATAACTTTTCTCTTTCCAAAGCGCAACACGACTAAACTTGTTTAGCGACGTGGAACGATTAAAAAACCCGACGTCATAAAGAAAAAATAAAATGTTTTTCTGCGCGCGTAAAGTTTATGGAACACTTTTTTATCCTCGTATGTATTGAATTACTTAGACATCAATTGCAACTTACACATGAATCGTTACCATAAAGGCTACATTTACGCTAGAGTCGATTTTTCCAGATTCGTCAAGTATATGTGGACACTTCAGATTACCGGATTCGTTATATCGTTTACATGCAGATTCCCGACGCGGGCACTGCCTGACCTTATTTGGCCCTATAATCGGGTTTAATTTGTACCGCTGAACAGGGTATGGTTTTTTTCAAAATCTTAAGTCTTAAACAGGATATGCAATTCACTATTAATTTAAAAATTAACGTTCTTGAAGAGAAGGATGAATATAATGCGACGGTTTGCGATGGGTAATCTCCATATGTGCTACAAAAATTGTTATTCGAAAACATCTAATTCCATAAGGGGTTTTTGAAAAAAGTCCTATTCTGTTTGCAAAAATAAAGAACGAATTAGGGTCATAAAATACAGTCTCTTTTCTTTAAACAGGGTTGCAAAATAAACTATTTTTGTCGTTAACCGCAAAGGTTTGAAGGCGCGCCTCGGCGGCACACCTCTACCAAAACTTCCCTTCAGTACCTCACGGAACAGAGTGTCTCAATGAGGTGGTAGCTTTGACGATTGACGGTTAATGTTTACCAATTTTGATGGATGACGATCAAATTTTAAATAAAAAATAAATAAATAATGATTTGCACATAGCACATCCATAAAGTGGTTCTTCGTCTACTTGATTCCTGGTCGAATTGGAATCTGGAAATATCGGTTTTTGAGGAGAGGGGAAAACCGGAGTACCCGGATAAAAACCTCCTGGAGCAAAGGAGAAAACCAACAACAAACTCAACCCAAATATATTATATCGACGCCGGGATTTTAATCCGGACCACATTAGTGGGAGGCGAGCATTCTCACCACTGTGCCATCCCTTGCTCCCCAAACTATCAAAAACTTTTGACGGTTGACGATTATTAAGAATCGTTTTTGAGATTAAAAGTTAAAGTAAATATAAACTTCTGTATAGATTAATATTAACTGTTGTGTTTTGGAGGTTTTCTTGGTCTTGCACTTGCACAAAGTTTAGAAATATTATCAGTTTCACAGTTTCACATTCTCACCACTGTGCCATCCCTTGCTCCCCAAACTATCAAAAACTTTTGACGGTTGACGATTATTAAGAATCGTTTTTGAGATTAAAAGTTAAAGTAAATATAAACTTCTGTATAGAGTAATATTAACTGTTGTGTTTTGGAGGTTTTCTTGGTCTTGCACTTGCACAAAGTTTAGTATTATTATCAGTTTCACATATAAGCAACTCAGTGGAATTGTAATTTTGAGAACATGGGAACTTGTTTTTCCAGTTTGTAGATTCTTCAGGAGCTAGAATCCCGTGAAGATCAGTTGCACTAACAGCGAAATTTGACGGAGGAACATCTTGAAACTTTTTACCGTTAATCTTTATATGCATATTGACGGTTGATGACTAACCCCCTTTGACTCTGTGGGACATAAAAGAACTACCAGGTATGTGACAAACCTCTGGTAGCGACCACCCTAACCTACGGTCAGGCGTCCCTTCTTCCCTTTTTCTGATCGCCTGATCGCAGGTAATGACCCCCCCTAGTACCTATCTCTATTGGGGACATTAAGCACTAATTCCTTCATAATTTACATTAATTAATTGTATAAAGGAATTATAATAACTACAAAAACCGTGGACGAAGATCCTGCTGGTTATAAGCGTTGGATCTCTAGAAAAGAGATCTAATCAGCCAAAATATTAAGAACCAAAAAACGAGAAGTCCAAAGACTACTGCAAAGCTGATCAGAACAACGTGTATTGTTTTTACATAACAATATTTCACCAATGCAATAATTCGATTCTTTCAAACATTGAAATAAAAAAAACCAATAAGGCTGAAGTTGATAATACAACTAAGGGGTAATAAATAGCATTATTCATCACAGACAGTCATTTTTTTTGTATCTGTTAACGATGTCATTTTAGTAACACCCTCCAATAAACTGCTCGGTTCAACAGCAGTATATATTTAAAAATATATAAAACTGTGCTGAACAGTTACCAAAAAAACACATTCTTTTATTTAGTGTACTCACCACTTCAACAATAGGGCCATTTATACGAGAAAAAATAAGAAGCGTCTTAAATAAGACGTGAACTTTCCGTATAAACGTCACATTTCGTCTAAACTAAGACGCGACTTAGCTAAGTCGCGTCTTATTTTAGACTAAAGTGCCGTTTATACGGAGAGTTCACGTCTTATTAGACGCGTCTTATTTTTTCTCGTATAAATGGCCCTAATGAGCTCACAATGAACTGGAACTCGAACTCGAACTTGAATCCAAACTCGATGTTTCGGGATTCGAGCCTGATCACCTTAGTCCAAGTTCCACTACCATGGACAAGCTTGGTCTGGTAACCTGTGAAGGCAGCCGTTATCTCTCCTCGCTCTCTTCAGCGCCCGGCTATTTGACAAAGGCAAGGGGGAGGGTGAGGGATGCAAGTCCTCCTGTAATTTAGGGAGTCAGACTTGGAACTTGCTTCCGTTCACAAAAAAAAGGAAAACCAAATTCTCAGAATCGTAATTTCCAGCATTCTAAGGATTGAATAATAAAAGTGATAGTGTTAAGGACAGTTTTCATTGCGATTTTTTTCTATGGGTATAGCGTTCTTGCCTTCGTTGTTCAATGATGTTGTTTCTTTCTATTATAAATAAACAGTCAAAAGGGCGTTTTCAAGTTGAGCGGCAGCGCGATCCGAGACCTTCGTGAAAGTGATGAAAGAACGCTGGTACAGTTGTAAGAGAATTTAACATTTTTTTCGTAGACAACTAATGTATTCTACCAACAACGTTTATTTGGCCTAAAATAACGTTTGGTGCAATTATTCTCATATTTTTCCAAAGCCGGGCCGGCTGAACTGACTGCAGGGCTTTACCCTCTCTGTCCCGTTATTCTCACTTGATAATATGTATTTCCGCTTTCAGGGAAACTAACAAATACTTAAATTATTAAAATTTTTTACATACTTTATTCCCGGCCTTTTAATAAAACAGCTTCTTAGCATGTATAAGGAAGATGCGCGTTTTGAAGACAAAGAAAAAAGGATTCCAAATAACTCGGGGGAGAGGATGGGCGTCGTCTCGTAGCGGAGTAAACTTTGTTTATGGCATCAATCAATGTGTTCAGGACTAAACGCCAATATTTTGTGTTTCCGGGCTGCGAATAAAGAGAATTTTTAAGAATAGTATCTTTTAAAAACCCAAACCCGTGGGGTTTTTCCCATGTTGGCCTATACGGAGAGGCTCCGCCGAAAAGGTTTACCTTTTTAGGCTTTAGATACAGCTATTTCGAGAAAGGTTGTCGGATAAAGTGCACTGCACCCGACAACCCCGAAATGTATCGTAGGTGGTCTTGAGTTCACCGTTTTTCAAAGAAATTTGAAACAATGACAGGAGAGGCCATGGACATATGTCTGCGAGTGCTAAAGGAAAGTAACAAAAGTAGGTTCGATAGCTACAGTGTCAGGAACAGTGTATTGATCATATCCCATATTACATTTTGGGATTGTCGCGTGCACATTTTTTCCGACAACCTTTCTCGATTTAGCTGTATAAGAAAGGGTATATTAAAGGGTAGGGACATCTGTTATTTGGGTCTGTTAAAGGGCACAATAGGGCTAATAGATGAATAATATAGCTTTGAAAAGTCGAGAAAATGTTTTGTTTTTGAGATAGCCTGTTCACAGACCCTCTATTTGCTGTTCAAAGTCCGTCGAGCGCGGGTCACGGATAAAATATAAACTGCAGGGGATTTATTGACCGCCAGTGCAAGGGGGTAGGAACGAAAAGAAAAATAAAACAGCGTACAGGCTATTTTTGAGAATGATTTCTATGCAAAAACAGTGTATTTACAGTAGTCAAAAGGGATACAAAGTTCATAGAAGGTATACGAAAGTGGGACCTTTTTTCGTGAAAAATGGTATATAAAAGGGTAAGGGGTTGGATTTTCTGTATAAAACTACATGCTGCAAGCAGTCTGGCAAAGTCTCCTCCAATCCACTCACAGCACAAAGCTGGATATGACAATTCATACCGATATCAGTGAATTAATTGGTTAGTGCAGACATGAATTGACGCTTTAGACATCTTTTATCCGGGGGGTACTCAATAAATTTTTATACGGGGACACTCCTCCCATAGGTCCAGCCCCATACCCTTTTATACACCATTTTTCACAAAAAGTTCCCCCTTTCGGGCGGAGCCTCCCCTCAGCTGTCCCCGTATAGGCCATTATAGGGAGTACCCCCCGGGTCTTTAAGACGACCAGTTTCTTGTACAGACAGACTCATACAAGCCGTCCATCGCGGTTCATTGTCTTTGTTGGAAAAGAGATCTGCATTCTGAAAAAAAAAAAGAAGAAAATCAACACCGCAATAATTTATTTCAAATATTGAAATAAAAAATCAATAAGGGTGAAGTTGATAGTACAACTAAGGGGTAATAAATAGCATTAGTATATACACACTCAGTGATCTTGGGGATTTAAGCAATCTGACTGGTTCGCTATCTCGGACTATTCAACAATATTGACCTCCTAGCGAGTGGATAATGTGTGAGCTCGGTGTTTTTCCCATTTTTTTTAGGGAACGATCTTTTAAAAGTCGACAGAATCCTGGAGCTGACTTTTTTTAAGGCAAGAAAAGACTTGGAAGGATTCATTACGGCGGTTTTCAATTTGCTGTAGCTGAGTTTTGTGCTCGATGGATTGTTTACAAGTCCCATGTATTCGCGTAGAAGAAGCCGTTTCGCGAACTCAGCGTTTTATAACAGGAAAATTTTGGCTCAGAAATCGAAGTTCATTTATGACAAACAAATTTAAAAGGAAATGTTTGCAGAAATTCTTCGTTTCAAGTAAACAGGAAAACGAATGATAAAGGAAGAAGACGTCTTACCTCGGGCAACCGAACCGCCATTTTTGTCAGCACTTCATGCGAAGAACGACACAACAAACCCTTTTGGTTATAAACTTGGCGAGTCAACAGAAAACAACGAGGCTCTACTTTTCTTCTCAGGTAAGGAAACAGTTCAAACTTTTAGCGGTTCCATTTAAGCCATTACGCTGTTGTTTGCGAAATGATAAACTTGTGAATTGCCATATTTGAAAATTCTGCAAAGATCTATTTTTAAACTTACGTGTGATTTGATCTGTCAATCAAATAGTACTTTTTAATGGTTTCCTCTCTGATTTTGTTGAGATCACTTCGTGTGTATATACTAAAACAATTATTCTTTTCAATCTCGGTGAATAGTGGCTTTGGAAATATTTACCTCGCGGCTTTCGCGGCTCGGTAAATATTTGGCCACAATTCACCTTGATTTCAAAGAATAATTGTTAATTATCATTCGATGCAAATGTTTCTTCCTTTTCATTGGCAGAGAGCCCACCACGTGACCTGCAAATAACTGCCTACAAATAATGGTGTGCTGATGCGCAATGTCGTTCAACTTTTTTGGGCTTAATTTTTGGGCTGCAAATACTATTCTGCTCATGCGTAGATGAAACCACGTTTGCTCCTTGCTCGTTTATGTGATCTCTGTCATTACTCGAAGGCAGCGCGCGCTAACCGCTTTACGAAGATATTATTTATTAAAAAACAAACTCAGGGATCGAATGATAAAACAATTATTGAACTCGGTTATCGCAAAATATCGTGATTTGCATATAAAATTATGCTGAACAGTTACAAAATATTCTTTTATTTAGTGTACTCACCACCTCAACAAAAAGTCGAGAAAACGTTTTGTTTTTGAGATAGCCTGTTCACAGACCCTCTATGCCCTCTCAAGGTCCGTCGAGCGCGGGTGATAAAATATAAACCGCAGGGGATTTATTGACCGCCAGAGCAAGGGCTACCCCCTGTGAACAGGCTATTTTTGAGATTGATTTCTATGTAAAAAAACAATGCATTTACAGCAGTCAAAAGGGATACAAAGTTCTAAACAAGATACGTGGAAGGGGAACCATTTGTCACTGATCGAAGATATACGAAAGGGGAACCTTTTTCGTGAAAAATGGTGTATAAAACGGTAAGGGGTTGGATTTTCTTGAGGTTTTTTTTTTTGTTTTCATTCTGGTTTGCATGAATTTTTTCAACAGTTTGGCCTCAGTATAAAATGTTTTTACTTTTCCCATCCTTCTCCATCATTTAATTGTTTTAACTGTCCGTTCCTAAAACAGCAGGCATCGGACGAGAACATAACCTACACTTAGACAATTTTCGCCTGGGTAAGGCGAAATACAAAAGAGAAAATCTGCAAAAAGTGGAGTTGGTCCGACAGGTTAAAGAGAAAGTAGTAATCCCGGTCGCGACATCACACTTATAAAAATTGAAAAGAGAAAACCGTGGCCAGGAAAAGTCCCTGTCACAGATTTTTATGTGCCGGGTTTACGCTTTTTTTTTAATTAAGTGTTTGCGTCCGCATTCAGTCACACTAAGAATTTCTCTATTTGCCTGTATTTGTCAGCATAATTTTACTAGAGCACAGAGCATCGTTTTCAAACATTAAGCATTTTGAGGACAATGGAAAACGTCGCCTTGAATGTGCATTTTGTTGATCTTGTCTGAGTTTTCTTTCCACCTCACTACAGTGGCAAATAAAAAACATAGGCACGTTAAACGTGCATGAGCTATTTTGAATGCTTCAGTGTAACTTTAATGCTTCGGTGTAACCTTACCAAAAGTGATGAATCTACCTCTTTCATCCTAAATGTAGATTGGGTTTTTGTGCGAAATTGCGTATTGCGGTACATAAATGAAAACGCGAAACGCTCAGCTGAATCGATCTTCAAGCTATATATTCAATTTCTTCTGTCTTTCCCTGTTACATCTGGTGCAAGTTAAACAAATCGTTTAAGTGAAATAAATTTCTACTCACCAAACGTTGATTAGAAGGAAAACTCTAAGGTTTCCTCAGAGTTTCTTAAGCCAAAATGTGACTCATCGAATACTGAATAGTTACGAAATACCAGGATTTTTATCATTGTGGTAGATGGTTGCATCATCATAATTCACGAGGTTTTCACGTGCGATTCTACTCAGTGAAACAGTCTTTAACTCCGACAACTTATTTCTTCTTCTCAGAAGACAAGAGCCTTTTTTAAGGATTTGGTTTCAAAAGGAAACAGGTCTTCATACGCCCAAGTTACTATTTATCATTGTGAAAAGCCAATCTGCATGAGATGTACAGTCACACAGCTGGCACGTGAAAGTGTTGGACTTTGCCCCCTTTCGTCGTTCGTACGTGAGGGAATTCGAGTTATCACACAGGAAACTAGTAAACAGAATTCTAAAAATAACTCACCTACACAATTTGCACGTGAAGATGTTGGTCTTTCGCCCTTTTACAATTCGTACGTAAAAAAAGGCAAATTGTTTTACTACAAAATTTTTTCAAACGATTTTAAGAAATCACCTCGGCTTCATTATAACATCTGCAATTACATTATGTTTCATCCAACGTCAAGGTTGATAACCTAACATTTATTAACATTTGTGAAACAGTCTTTAACTCCGATAACTTATTTCGTCATGTTTTAAAAGCCATTGCTTCTTAAAAGACAAGAGCCTTTTTTAAGGCATTGGTTACTAAGCGAAACAGGTCTTCATACGTCCGAGTTACTATTATTATTGTGAAAAGCCAATCTGCATGAGATGTACAGTCACACAGCTGGCACGTGAAAGTGTTGGACTTTGCCCCCTTTCGTGGTTCGTACGTGAGGGAATTCGAGTTATCACACAGTAATCTAGTAAACAGAATTATAAAATAACTCATGCACACAATTTGCATGTGAAGATGTTGGTCTTTGGCCCTTTCACAATTCGTACGTAAAAAGAGGCAAATTGTTTTACTACAAAATTTTCGCAAACGATTTTAAGAAATCACCTCGGCTTTATTACAACATCTGCAATTAAATTATGTTTCATGCAACGTCAAGGTTGATAGCCTATCATTTATTTACTTCCAAGAAAATAATCAAACTGCTGTAATATATTTCTACTTATATCATGTTACTCCACTGAATTTAACAGTATCTAATTATTGTGTCAACTAGCTTCTTCCAATTTTATTCCCTAACGCTACTATTTGTACATAAGTTACGCATCTTTACTAAATAGAACGAAAAAGGTCGGTTGAACTTTGTAAGCGAGAGAATAATATTTTCACTCGATACAGCTTTCAGAAAAAAAAACCCTGCCTTTTAAACTTCTAAAACCACATTTTATAGGGCGCATGCTTTCGAATTGAAGTCTATATCTAAATATCAATTATTGCTTCATTGGAAGAGATTTGAAAATATATGATCTTTTATACTCTACCCAGTTGTAGCAGGTGAAACAGAACTCATACTGACGTGCGTTGTACCGATAGCCGAATTAGGTAGAAATGATATGAACCCTTCAACAGCTGCATCACTGTTCATAGCGTTTGAATCATGAAGAAATTTTATGTAATGCTTCCAAACACCTGTACCCGTAATAAAAGACGAAAAAATTGTGAAGGATCAAGATGGCGGTCTCAAAGTGCCCTTGTTCGACCTTTACCAATGCCATGTTTAAATGGATGCCAAGATCTCATTGGTTCCTAAGCATCAACTCATAGTACCTTCAACCTTATTGGCTCTTGCAACAAACATCCCAACATACAAAGCCACAAAGCCACAAAGCCACAAAGCCACAGAGCCACAAAGATACATACGCTTACACCACTGACATATGAGCTGTTTTTTCAAAATAGCTCAACAAACGAAAGAAAAACCGCCTGAAAGCACAAATGCAGCCCATAAGTCCTTGCGGCAGGTGCGATTTTCAGTAGGATGAGAGCCTGGGGATGAAGGGAACTTCCAATAAACAAAATGGCCTCCTGGCTCAGTGACATTGGCTTTACACAGATTTGTGTGGCACGTGGAATCGTGTCATGGGGGAGAAGGGATGATGCACCAGGGGAGCTAAAACTTTGGTATAACGAGAATAGGAACCAATACTATATTTGTGCCGAGACAGCGGATTATGCCTGGAAGGTATGTAAAGTTATTGATGTTTTTACTCTTCACTTCCAAAAGTGCACTGACAAAATCAAAACGTTATTAACGAAGAAGTCGAAATTTCATTTCATCCAATACTGAAAACAAATAGTACCATGTGAGAGTGGACTGATAAAGTGGTTTCGTCCAGGGGCTTAAGAGTAAGAACTAAATTTTATAGATCCACAATTGACTCTAGGAGTGAAAGGATTTTAATAAACATAAACAATTTAACAATTATACTGCAGAACCCTTTTTATTTAAAAAGACAGCATATTTATGTGTTTGTGCAGTCACTTTAATGAATCTGTTGTAGTTTTTTTTTTATCATTTCATGTAATTTTGTGTTGTTTTTTTTGTGTTTTTGGGTATGGTACAACTGTACATGTATAAGTATACACTAATGAAATTCAAACAAAAGAAAAATAAACATTACCTGAGATAAAAAAATTAACTACAACATATCCACTTATTATTTTATGTGCTTTGTTCTTCATTAAACATCTAAATACATGTAAACGCCTGCTAATAAGAACCTGTGGATTAACCTTCTG
Source organism: Porites divaricata (assembly GCA_038088405.1). Taxonomy (NCBI): domain Eukaryota; kingdom Metazoa; phylum Cnidaria; class Anthozoa; order Scleractinia; family Poritidae; genus Porites; species Porites divaricata. Next base: position 30,329,606 of record JBBMOI010000006.1, on the reverse strand, counting down.
GCAGAAATTGGAGCACTTTAATGCCGAAAAATTCAAGAACCTGTTTAGCCTAGCCTGCACGTGCAGCCGACTTATGCACTCATCTAAACCATTTGTTCAGTCCATCTGTGAATAAGTGCACAAAAGCTTAATGTTCTCTAATATCCTGCAGAGTCGCAAAGACATATGTGAGTATACATGTATCTGATAGGCAGGTTTCTTACAGGTTTCTTATGCACCTCATGATTGGCCTAATTCTTACGTGTGTGAGATGGTTGGGCACAGTGACATGTCACAATTCACAGAAGGGAGTTGGCAAGGATTGTTTACAGTTTACAGCAATCAATGAAAGAACAGTACAAAAAGTTAAAGACTTCTTCTGCACACAAAAAATGCTTTGAGAGAATTCCTTCAAGGCCAGAATTAAATTTTTGCTTGTAAATTTGACAACTTGTTTTCCAGCATTTTTCAATCCTTGCAGATGCACTGCCATGTATTTTGCAATCTAGCTGGCAGTTCTAGGCTTCCAGCATAAAAAAAATCAGGAAATCATGATGTTTATAATGGCCAAAAAAAAACTAAACACATTGTAGCTATATAGGTCCATGCATTTTGGAGAAATGAAAGAAACTATGGTTATTTAGCCGCAAGAAAAAGCTTCAGTCTTAAACAGAGGTAAAAGAAAATCATTTCATGTTCAACTGCATCTCTGTGATCAAATCCTGTCAGAAAACATTTGCAGAAACATAAACCACAGAAGCTAAAGCAGCAAAAAATAAATTGCTCAGACAAAGTGTAGAATACTCCATGTGCTGCATAAACTACACAAAAAAAGGGAGCAAGAAAAACCTCTGTTGTTCAAGCTCACGTTTCATACTATCATGAGCTCAGTCTCTCTTGTCATGAGCTATTAGTCGTGTTTGGCTTGTCAGCACTTAATTCAAATTGTACTAATCACAAACTGTGTAAGAAACTAGCCAATAAAAAACAACAACATGTGTCCTTGCAATTCTGCAGGATTTGAACACAATATTATGCACTACTTTGCAGACGCTCTATAGGTTTAGAGAGCGTCTCAGTGCAAGGCAGGCAAGTTTAGCCAAGAAAGATCATCATTCCGAGTAAAGCTTAAATTTTGATAAACAATTATTTAATAAAGGCGGTTAACTATGAGTTGTAAATTTAAGTATTCATATCTCGCTTGCTTTATCGATGGTCGAGTATTATTCAGGATATTTACCTTTTATATCGTATTTGACGATTTGTTTCTGAATTGATTGAGTACATGTGTATAAATACAGAAAAATCAAGGGCCTAGATTCGAGAGAAATTATATCATTGCCAGAGAGCAAAAAAAAAGACATGATGAACATGGCACAACATTTCTGTCATCGCCGAAAATAAACCACACACTCATCACTAGACTCATTTGCGTAGAATGAAAGTTTACTGCTCCCGACCAGTTAGCCTTACTATCTGCACCATTAATCGAAGTTTTGCTCATTAAGATTCTTCTTTTTCTATGGCCACTGAGGTATTCACTTGTTCCAGAGTAATCAACACTTTCAAGCGATAGAATTCATGGACCAACCTGTTCCGGAAAAGCTCTAAATCTTTTGCATTAACCTTTCCTAAGCTTCGTTCACAAAACATGCGTGGCTCTATAGTCATGCCGCGATTCTTAAAAGTTAATTTATCTTTCCGATTTTAAATCAACAATCTATCTCCTTCATACGTAAAAATAAAGAACCTATACATAACCTTAATTGCTAATTATAAGTACCCCAAAATACAAGAACCAAGTATAATATGGCAGACTTCAAAAAAAGTAGGTTCATGAGGAATTGAAGTGAGTGAGTTCACTTGATTCATGTAAGAACTTTTACTGATTGAGCTGGTGCTGTGTTTATATTTGATCATTTGCCAATTTACTGAGAGGTTATGTTAAAATGGCTTTCATGTTTAGTGTTAGTGGAAAATAATAACAATATTACTGTTTAAAAAGTTTAAGGAAAACCTTGCAGTGACTCCAGGAGCTGTTACACCTGCATACATGTAGGTTCATAAGAAAATGGAAACTGTTACTCTCCACTCCAGGATGTGGTTTATACTCCCCCCGCCCCCTGGAGGGCATCAGAAATTCCAAGGGGAAGGGGGTTCAAGAGGAGGCAATTTCCAAGGTGGTGGGGTTTGATTCTCAAGGTATTTTTTTCCAGGGACTTTGAAACAAGAATTATTGTTTTTATTGGTCTTACATTAACAGGTAGCTGAATGCTTTTTTCACAGCTTACATAATAAATTATGGTCTACATGTATGCAATATGAATGTCAGTCGGCTCATGATTAATGCTGGTCTTTCAGCGCATTGCTTTATTTCACAATGTAATAATTGTGGTGCTCACCATGTTATGGTTACCGTATGTTCTCTTAGCCTTCTTCTAACATGTTTTCAACTGAAAGGAAGTGATTGAGGTTTACTGGTTCTTTCATAGGTGCTATGACATGATTGTGTCTTCTGTAAGGTATTGCCTCCTTGGTTGTCAGTAAGATACTGTTTATAATTAACAAAGAAAGACCTCTACATGCAAGGCAAAACTGAGAACATTAGACTCTGTTTTAAGATGAATAACTAGGGGTAATTGTAGATTAAAAAGAGTGCATTTGATCAGCTGTTTGAGATGTGAAGTGAGTTATTTCCAGCCAAACCATAGATTTTTACAGGCTTCTATTGTAGAGAAGTGTCCAGGGAGAGAAAAAAGTTGTTGATGATGATGATGATGGTTAACATATATTATACACTAATGAAGTTGAAACAAAATAAAAATAATCATTACCTGAGATAAAAAAAATTAACTACAACATATCCACTTATTATTTTAATTATATGCTTTGTTCTTCATTAAACATAATTATAAATACATGTAAACACCTGCTAATAAGAACCTGTGGATTAAGAACCTCCTGGCAGAAATTGGACCACTTTAATACCCAAAAATACAAGAACCTGTTTAGTCTAGCCTGCACATGCAGCCAACTTATGCAGTCATCTAAACCATTAATTTTGTTCAGTCCATCTGCGATTTAGTGCACAAAAGCTTGTTCTAATATCTTGCAGAGTTGCAAAGACACATGTGAGTGTTTCTGATAGGCAGGTTTCTTACAGGTTTCTTATATGCGCCTCATGATTGGCCTAATAATTCTTATGTGTACGTGATGGTTTGGCACAGTGAAGGGGAGAAGGGAGTTGGCAAGGATTGTTTACAGTTTACAGCAATCAATGAAAGAACAGTACAAACTTTAAAGGCTTCTTCTGCAGACAAGAAATGCTTTGAGAGAATTCCTTGTGACTCTGAAGGATTTGAACATGATATTATGCACTAATTTGCAAATACTCTATATACAGGAGGTTTAGAGCATCTCAATGCAATGCAGGCAATAGTTTAGCCAAGCATGATCATTATTTCAAGTAAAGCTTAAATTATGATAAACAATTTAACAAAGGCGGTTAACTATGAGTTGTAAATTTAAGTATTCATATCTCGCTTGCTTTATCGACGGTCGAGTATTCTTCAGGAAGTTATATCATTTCCAGAGAGAAGAAAAAAAGATGATGAACATGGCATGACATTTCTGTCATCGCTGAAAATAAACCACACACTCAACACTAGACTCATTTGCATAGAATGAAAGTTTACAACTCCCGACCAGTTAGCCTCACCATCTGCACCATTGATCGAAGTGTTGCTCATTAAGATTCTTCATTTTCTTGACCACTGAGGTATTCACTTGTTCCAAAATAATCAATTGTAGAGTCCAAAGAGAAGAGAGAATTGTGCATGCATTTGCTTGATTCCGCAACTGATTGCAACAAAATGCGCCACGTTTAATAAGCCTCTTCAACAAAAATACGGACATCAACATAAACTCAATTACTGGTACACCAGTATTCCATCAGTATTCAGCTTGGCAAGAAAGTTGAACTTATTGCTAAAACACCGGAACTGTAGATAGATAGATAGATAGATAGATTTATTAGCAAATTCCTTGCAGCCGCCGAAGCGGCTGAATTACAAAATACTTTACAATAAAATTTATACTATACAAGATAAAATATTACAACCTAATTATAATTGAAACTATGGTTCATAATGAAAGTTTTCCTAAACCTATGTGTCTTACAGATCGGTAGCTCAAAGTATCGCCGGGATCGTGTGCAGTAAGTGGACTCGTTACGTGGCGGCAGTAGATCATGTAGCTTATGGCTTGGGTCTTCCATAATTTGATCGAATAAAGTTTCGCTCAGCACCTGTCTTCTCTCATACAGTGAAGTGATGCCTGCAGCTACTAGAGCTTCAGCATAAGATAGGTCAGGATATATTATCCGCAATGCACACTTTTGCACTGCGGCAACGCATTATGAAAAACTGGGCACGCATACTCTAAGACAGGACGAATGCATGTTGTATAGAACAGTAACATATCCCTTGGACTGACCTTTGCGCGTTTTAGCTGCTTTAGGAAATACAGGCGTGTTGCGGTCTTTTTGCAAATATGATTAACATGCACATTCCACTTGAGGTCGTCTGAACTTAAAACTCCTAATAGCTTTGCGGACGAAACAACCTCGATTTGCTTATCATTAATAGTGATAGGGTCTACAGTTCTAGGTGAACTAGAAAAGGATATTCTCAGTTCTCTACACTTAGACTCATTTAGCTGAAAACCATCAGCTTCAGACTGTCGAACTAGTTCATCAACGCATGACTGCATGCAACTGGTTTCGTTCTTGGATACTGACTCGGGGAGAGTGGTATCATCAACATATCTCCAGAGAGTTGTATCAGCTATAGAGAGATCGCTTATCATTATAAGAAATAGCCATGGGCCCAGTTTGGTCCCCTGTGGGACCTCCGCAGGGACAGCCTCCCACTCCCAGACACAATCGCAGCTGAGCTTCACCCTTTGCTTTCGATCCATAAGAAAGTCTATAATCCAACACATAAGCGGTCTTGGGATGTCATATGAGGAAAGCTTTCGCACCAGAACATGATGGTCGATCAGATCGAAAGCTTTGCGAAAGTCAAAGAGCATAACCCTCATAGTCAATCCATTGCCATCTGTTGATTTCGCCCAGTAATGCATCATACTTATTAACGCATGCGTAGTGTTGGATTTGGGTATTGTTCCAAACTGTTGTGGATCGATCTTTTGGAGAACAGCAGGCTTGACGCAAGATTCAATGACGTACTCCTCCGCTATCTTTGATAGAATTGGTGTCAGGGAGATGGGTCGAAGATGTTTGTTTATGTGCTGCACAGGTTTTTGCTTGGGCACTGGGACAACGTCTGCCTCTTTCCACAATGGAGGGAGGCGACCTTCACGATAAGATGAATTAAGAATGTCTGCAATTGGCCCTGCCAAAAGGTCTGCATTTTCTTTCAACACCCACCCTGGGATTCCGTCAGGACCATGCGCTTTAGTTTTGTTTAGTTTTATCAATTTCATAAAAACTGATTCTTTTGATACAACAAGACCTAGTTGCTGGGTTGCACTGTTGGCAGGATCTGTGACGTAGTCAGCCGGGATAGGTGTGAAACTACGCATGGGCGAGAGAAAGGCCTTGTTGATGATGTTGGCAAGGTTGACGTTATCCGTAGGCCCATATAAGTGTTGGAGCAATGTAGTGACATAGGATCTTTCCGTAAACGCCGGAGAACAGCCGCTAAGCTTCTTAACTTCGGTCCACCAGGCAGACGGCTTACACTCCTTTAAGTGCTCAACCTTCGCTTTGAAGTATTTAGCCCGACACGCTTTCCTCTCACGATTCACACGATTCCTAAATTCGTGAAAATGCTGGTTGTCTCCACGGGAAAGGGCGCGTTGGCGTGCTTGAATCAGTTCTTTGAGAGTGGAGGTAATCCAAGGAGGCTCAGTAGAATGCACCCTCCGGGATTGAATGGGGAGGATGCGATCGAGACCTGTTGTCATAATCTCTTCTAAGAGCGAGACTTTTTCCATGCACGTCTCCAAGGCGCTGGTCATGGCGCACACATCCACCGCCTCCAAATAGGAGCTCATTGCATGGCGTTTACTAGGGCGCAAATCCCTCGCTTTGATAGTGATTGTAGTTTGCTTAATAAGAGCTCTTTCCTTCGGCTGAAGTTCAATTGTAGCGTGGTCAGATAGGCCGAAAGGGGGGCGTTCAATGGGAGCCTGGTAGTATTCTGAAATATTGGTGAGGATTAAATCAAGTGTTCTTCTTCTGCGGGTAGGAAAGTGGACTATTTGCTCTAGTTGAAAATTGTTCCGGAGGGGTGTAATGTCTAATCTGTTGAAATCCCCAAGAACCAGAAAACCGCAGTTTGCAAAGCGTGATTCAATAATTGATAGGCACTTGGTTAAGTACTCCATTATCGCAAGGTCACTTGCACTTGGTGGGTGATAAAGCGTTCCTACTACAATGGAAGTACATCCCCTTGGGAGACGTGTTGGTCTAAGTTTGATCCAAAGCATTTCGAAAGATGGATCGTGTAAATCATCCAGAATTGTAAACTTAATCGTATCCTTGACATACACGCACACACTGCCGTGCTTGGATTCGACTCTGTCCTTGCGAATGATATTAAATCCTTTAAGAGCAACCACATTGTCGTGGATATGACTTCGAAGCCAAGACTCAGTAATGCAAACACAATCCAAATTTGCATTTTGTAGAAAATAGCGTAATTCATCAATTTTTGGAGCCAAGGACATCACATTTGAGACCAAAAAGGATGGAACGTAGGCCGTAGTCGATCCTTTCGTCGGGCCTGCGAGGGTCGTAGTGACAAGTGTCAAATTTGCTGGGTTTCGAGTTCTCTGGAGTCTTGCTACCGTAGCAACACAGTGAACATGTCCTTGCTCGGGATCGTTAGTCGGCCGATATTTGGAAATGGTAGGGATTTTGCGTTTTCCACCCTGTTTACCTCTATAGCGAAATAAACCGAAGTCCTTTAGAGTGGAGAATAACTGAGTACGTTCGCTAGGAAGCATAACGCTTGGTTGGCGGCGGATGGCAAGAAGTTCGCTTCGAGAGTAATGCATTTTCCCTGCAGCAGGAATTTGCATACTACTTGTTGTTTTCATAAGCCTTCCAATAGATATTATGGCTGTGTTTTCTCCATTTGTAGGGCCGGGTTGGTGGTGAACATCCATGTAAATCTTAATATCTATCGGTGGATCATGTCCAGGAACCAGCAATGCAGTTTGGCCATGTTTAGTCCATTTTGTAGCTGGAATATTTGAAGCAAAGACACCGGCGGGTGTCAAATTCTGCGTCGTCAGCGAAGGTCGATGATGCCAGGCATAAGAATGCTGCAAAATACCGGTGGAAGTCCGTCTCCAGCATTGGAACTGCCCATAATAAAATCTAGAACCTCCTAATAGAGTTTTCTGGTGCAAAGTAAGGCAGTCAGAGCGGTAAACTGCGATGTAATAAAGTAAAATATATGGAAACAAATTCAGCATGGCAGCCATGCCTGGCGCCTGGGTCGTACGACTGGGTCTTACGACTGTGGTCATGTTACGGGTCAGTCATGTGTTGAGTACTCAGTTTGGAGACAATCATGTGGTGTGGTCTGAGGCCAACTACTATACATTACTGTACTATTGGCATTTAGCTACAATGGAGATAAACCCATAAACTTGTGTCTGAATAAAAAGTACTCGTAAAATTACTTTCATCAGCCTTGCAATGCAATAACCCAAACTACAGCAAACCTTATCACGACACAATAACAAGAATATATTTATAAAGGGAACTGCCAAGAAAACTAAAACAAATTCTCTTTTGATTGTACTAAATTATGCAATGTGAAATTTTTAAATAATATTTACTATCAGTGATATTTGTTTCCATATCCTGTCTCCCTTTCCGTTTCCATTTCTGTTTCCGGATCCGGATTTCAGATTGCACCTGCATAGGTTCATGAGAAAATACAAACTGTTACCCTCCATACCAGGATGCAGTTTATACTCTCCCCCCCCCCCCCCCCCCCCGATGGAGGACATCAGAAATTCCAATGGGAAGAGGGTCCAAGAGGAAGCAATTTCCATGGGGGTGGGGTCAGATTCTCAAGGTCTTTTTTCCAGGGACTCTGAAACAAGAATTATTATTTTATTTTTTTTCACAGCTTGCCTGTATCATTAGTCTTCATGTATCTAATATGAATGTCATCAGCTCATGAATAATGCCGGTCATCCAGCTTATTGCTTTTTAGTAAAATCCAACTAGTGGTCTATTATCAGTGCTGCATTCTGATTGGTTGAGCTACTACTAGGCTATATGTTATAGCCTACTAACTAGCGAAAAGTGCAGGCTTTTTGGTGGCAAAAAAGGATTTAAGACTAGCTTTAACTAGCTAAACTTTTTTTATTCTCTATATTTGTGACCAACTAGTTGGATTTTACTAAAACAATAATTATTCCTCTCGCCTTCATGGCCTCTGAGTCAATAGCCCATTTGGCCTTCAGCCTCATGGGCTATTGACTCAGAGCCCATTCGGGCTCGAGGAATAATTGTTAAGTATTTCACAATAATAATTATTATAATTGTGGTATGCACTGTGTTCACTGTGGTATTCACTGTGTTATGCCTTCTTCTAACTTGTGTTTAACTGAAAGGAAGTAATTGTTTATTGTTTACTGGTTCTTTCGTAGATGCTCTCATTGTACACTGGCCAAAACTGTTCTGGATTGATGTTATGATTTATTTATACAAAAATATTTAACAAGCTTAAAGAACTTCAATTATATTTTTCTCTTTTGAAGTTTATCAAATTCCACACATGGCAAAATATTTTTGTGTTGATCATTGCAAGGAGGACTTCCATTACAGTGTATCCAAACATGGTAACAAAATCACAAAGGTATGCAAAGTCACGTAATTTCTAAGAAAAAACAAATTAAAAATTTTAGGGTTGTTGTGTTAAGAATGTCACAACATTTTTGTGGATGTTTTGAAAAGCATTCAATGGGAAAAGACAAGGAAAACTTAAGGACAGTCTACAACTTATTTGACCACTGAAATATAGCACTTTCTTAAGACTTTCATCATCTTAAAACTCTTCTTGCCACTGGATCGATCTTCCTTCTGTTTTGAAGGTGGCCGGCTGTTGCTCACGCTCCATTCCAGCAGCCACAAAATGCTGCTGTGTTAAAGCGTAGTCAGCCAAGAACTTTAGACATTGTTATTTGGGCCTCTCTAATAGTTGCTGGACCATATTTCTTGGCTCTTCTCCCAGGTCAGCTTGCCATTAATTTTAGTCCCATGTTGTGTTGCTCAACAGCTTGAATCAACTCTGTGGATTTGTCGCATGGCCCTTCAGTGGTAGCACATGTATCACAGCTTGAATCTTTTACTCTCTTAACTACTGATGTATCAAAGGATTATACTGCTGCACGTCAATAACTTGATCCATGTTATCTTTGCTGCAAGATTTATTTGGAGACAACATTCTAACATGACAATTATACTTCTTTTTCATAAAAAATTACATGATTTTGTGTACCTTGGTGATTAATTTTTGTAACCAAGTTTTGATACACTGGCTGTAAGTTCGCAATTCCTCCTTGTGTGATATCATGCAACATGAAAATATTATTCCATGTGTGGAATTTAATATTGTTAATATTTAAAGGACAAAATATCATTAAGGGTCCTTATGGCTTGTTTTATTTTTTATAATAAAACGTCAATCCAGAACAGTTTTGTCCAGTTAATTACCATGTGTCTTGTAAGGTATTACCTCCTTGGTTGTCAGTGACATACCCCTCTACTCATTGTTTTAAAAATATTATTAACAAAGAATGACCTTTACATGCAAGAGAAAACTGAGAACTTTAGACACTGTCTTAAGATGAATAAAAAGATTTTTTCCTCTCTTTATCACAGAAAACATACAATTACATGTACATATATGTATCTTCCGCATTAAAGTATAGTGCAACAGCATTTTTGATGAAAAGAGTATTGTCTTCAGGGGAGTCCCAACCAAGTTAGATAACAGAAAATTTTGCGGCATGCATAGGGACAAGCACTTCTAGAATGGAAATTATAGGGGTATGGGTGGTCTAAAGTAAAAGTGCTCTCCATAGGGTGGGGGGTATTAATACTCATATCAGTGCAGTCAACTGTAAGTTGTGAGTGAGGAAACAAAATAACCCTTGTTCATGTTTTTGTGGTAAAAGTAGTGTACATGAAGTATTAAGAAGTCTTTTCAATTTTTTTAAAACTTTTTTGTAATATTATTTTAACTCAGTTGCTTTAACTGTCAGAAAGTTCCCTGAAATTGATTTTTTTGAATCGAACCCATTACAGTCTAACCTCTCTAATATGGACACTGAAGGGACAGTCAGCGAAGTGTCCGTATTAGAGAGGTGTCTGTATGAAAGAGGTCACTACGATGGCCTCACTTTTTATGACTCCACTTACAGTTTTAAGTAAGTGTTCAGTAGCTAAAACCGTATACACTCATCTTTAAACTGCATTTAAGTTTATTAATTCACAGTACAAAGGCACTGTCTTCCAGTGGCATACAAAATTGTACATATCAGCTACATACATGCAGTTGTAGACAAATCACAGTGTTTTAAGATGAAACGAGCTAACAGCGCAATCGCTGAATGTAAAAAGTTGTAACATAATGCACAATTCTGAAAATGTCTTTCACTATTTTGCAATTAACGTGCAGTAAACAGTAACTTAGAGAGTACAAAATGTAATAGAAAAGATCTTCATGCCATCTGTAGTTAATGAAGCCTTCAAAAAGTTGGTTATGTTCCTTGATCTGTACACCTTTTGCCAATTAATTGTTTGGTATACAGCGACTGGGCTTTTGAAGTCACCTTGCATAGCTCATCAGCCAGACTAGATTGGATTTACCCTTCTGTGCAAATTCACCCAATCGGGACTCGGAATTCACCTGATCACTACAGCATCCATAATAAAAAGGTTAGGTTTATATTAATAATTTCTATCAGGCCAAGATTTAGTGTACGTTGTCTGCATTAGAGAGAGTCTGTGTTATAGAGGTTCTTTTTTAAAGAAAATATATGAGAATTTTGTCGGGACATTGCAAACTGTCCGTAATATTGAGGTGTCTGTTTTAGAGAGGTGTCCGTACTGAGAGGTTCGACTGTAGTTTAGTTAAGAAGAAAGAGAAATCCATTTGGTTGTCCTCCATAACATGTGTTTACTTCCTCCATAAAATGTCTGCTGACATTTGAAAACTCAGTGAGGCTAATATTTATATTATCATTAATTGTAAATTGAACATAATTATTGTTGAAAATATTTTGTTCTTCTCTTTTTTGCCATTTAAATGGAGTCAGGAATTTGCATTTTGGAGGGTATACAGCGTACTTGCCATCCATAAAAGTCTATTCTTGTCAATTTATGTGATTTTTCAAGAACAAGATTTTACTAGACCAATTGAAAATTTATGGTATAAAGATTTACAACAAGTTTAGAAAGTTAGAGCAAAAGCTAAGTTGGCCAGTGGCATATTTTTTATTTTTACTGAATCTACAAATTTTGCAGTTTTTTTAAAGTATTCGAATTCATCAAAACACAATTTTTCACAAAATATTTCAACACTATAATGTGTCAACATTTTGGCACAGCATTGAGAGGGTGCAACAAAAGTGCTATCTGATAGCCCAGGGCCAGTGAAGCAACTCATGGGGTGTCCAGTGAGTAAACAACATTTGCCAAGATAAAGAGTAATGTGAAATTATGCTACAGGAAAGGGGTTGGTTGTCCAGCATGAATGCTGTACTGTGGCTACAACAACTTCAGCAACAGTTTGCCCAAAGGGCAATAGGACAATCACATGACTTTTGGAGGGCATATAGTTTATTTGTTGCCCGAGTAGCATCATTTGCGCCCGAGCGCGAAGCGCTCGGGCGCAAATGATGCTACGAGGGACACAAATAAACTATATGACCGACAAAAGTCATGTGATTATCATTATTATCAATACACAAGGCCAAATCGTACAAACTCATTTAATAAGAAAAAAATGCAAAACACAACGAAAACCAAATAAACTCAACTAACTTCTCCGCATCTTTCCAAACGCCGTCCGTGTTCTGCCCTTCCATGAAGTATCGATTCAATTTCTGCATGTCTCCTGACTGAATGGATGATTTGTGTTTTGGTTTCGCATTGTTTTCTTTCGTAAATGGCTTGGCCTTCGCTTCAAACATTTTGTTGGCAGACATAAATTCGCTGTCTTGCAAAATGTTTATGTTTCGGCTGAGTGGAGCACAGGTTAGATGGCGATGAATGGCCGCTCTAATTCCAGTCAATGCACTTGGAGTTAATGCTTGGCCTTTCTTTGTTTTCACTTCAGCGAAGAACTTTCGCAGAATTTCACTCAAGTCCGTTGCACTTACTGTTTTGAGATCCACTGCAATTTTTCTTTTCTCACACCATTTCTCGAACTTTTTTACTCCCCACTCAGTTGCTCTCTTGGTGTTTTTCGCTTGAGCTTTTTGCTCAATCTCATCCAGTTGCTCGTTGTCTAAGTCCGAGTTTTGACTAGAAAAAAGCTGAAAATTTGGGAGTTCTTCCATTTTAAAAATGAAATTTCCAAACGGCATACGTTCACTACGCAAGCTGTTCGCACCTGAATGGTTTTCGCGCGTCAATAAACGTAACCTGATTGGTTAATATTCATCCGATGATGAACCGAGAACCAATCAGCTGCAGGGCCGTTAATACATTAACGGCCCGCTAGGAGTCATTTGCGGCCCGCAAAGCGCGTGTTTTCAAGAGGGCGGTTTCAATTTGGCCGCGTATATTGATAATAATGAGTGTTAATTTTCATCTCATTCTGATTCAGGTACCTATCAGTTAATCTTCTCAGTAACAAAGGAGATGTGATATTTCAACAGTAAGGGCAGATTTAGGAGTGGGCCAAAGGGGGCCTTTTTTCCTTGAAATTATTTTGTATTATTTTTAATTGGAATTCTCAGAGCAATAAAATGTTTCTGTATAGCTGGCAAGTGGGCAAGTGTCCCGGCCACTCTTTTCTGAATTTTCTGGATCCACCCCTGGTAGCTGCTGGTAAGGTGAGTTCAGGAGAGATTTCTCCATTTTTGATAACTTATTTAGAGGCCAAAAACCAATTCCAGCATACAGCAAATAATACAAAATGTACATGTATGTATTGCATGCCATTATAAAAATGGAATAAATTATCCAAAAGGTTCCAGTTAAATTAACTCAGTAGCCCAGAGAACTCAGGTTTGTGGAGACAGACCAAATGGAGAGATCTAGATTGGGAGATACATGAGAGAGAACTAATAATTTTTGTCGTCAGGGACTTAACTGACAGCCGTCTTTGTGTATTTCCCTGCCGTAATAACAGTTGCTTATGCTTGTCAGTTGATCGATGACAAGCAATAATTGTGGTTTCATCCGTTTTTGTAATAATTTATTTTTTGCTCCTGCTCTTTGTTGAATTACCTTTCCATGTTGTTTTTCCAGATCTAAAATCTGCCAAAGGCTGGTCCACAGGATGTAAGATTTTTCGATTGTTTTTCTTCCTGTGGTGCTGATACTGTGTAAGCTTTCCTTGGGTTTCTGAGGTTGAAATTGAAATAGCAGTTACAAAAACAAACTGCATGTATACTGCTAGTTCAAAAGTAGTTCAAGAAACTTCCTCTTCTTGGCTTGCTTTTATATCTTTCTAAACCACTGTATGACTGTGATTTCTCTTTAGGTCATGTGTATACTGTAAAGTCCTATTTCATTATACAGTACCAGTATGAAACTCAACTCTTTTTATTATTGGGATCTGAAATATTATTTATTGAGGTCCCCAAAATCAGCAGCCTATGTTATATTTGCTATATCATTTATGGGTACTTTAATTTTGGTTTCATAACATTCTCATAGTTCTCTTGCCCTGTCTTTTCGGTGAAGTTAAGCTCTGTCCGGCAGGGTTAGCACTGGGTTAGGTGAGACCTTTTGGGATATAACATGTAATATACTTTATTGACTTAAAGTTTATTTTTCAAACGAAAGCAGTTTCATTGTTTAAACATGATTATAGAGCATGATTGTTATTTCATTTAAATGTTTTAGAGTCAGAAGAAATTTGCAAAGGACTTTCTTTGATCATTTTGGTGCGTTTATTGTAAGTAGCTAGGGGAAGTGGCGAACAAGAGCTGACAGATAGTGCTGCTTTTTATATCATCTGGCTTGTTTATAGCCTGCAGTGCGGACGGCCCTCGTATTGTGTATAGATGTAAAATTATGAATAAATCATATATGTGAACTGCGGAGTGAAGAATGCGATGATCTTCCTTCAAATGATAGTATAGATATAGTTGGTTTAAAGAAGGTTTAAAGTGTCTGCGGAGCAGGCTAGCTTGGTTATAGTACAGTATTGTTGTAGAAAGTGTGCACAATGAACCAATCAGAGCACTGCACCCAATGACAGTCAGCCAATCACAAGTCATGTTTACAACGGCAGGTGCCCATCAAAAACAAGATATTTCTTTATTTCTCAAAGTGACACCGGCCCAAGTGTGTTTGTAGAGAGGAGAAGTCGTTACGTCTCGTTGCCATGGTAGCAAAGATTTTATTCAACTTCATTTGATTTGTCAAATATTGGCGAGATTGTTGGGGTTGAATCCGAAAGAACGGTATCTAAGTTTACAAAAAGGAAAAGACAATTTTTGTGTTGAGTTCCCCTGCTCCATAAAGCGGGCGCACGTAAAATGACGAAGTTTCATGTCGCAGTCGTGTAACGACGGCTAGGAAATGTACAAAAAAGCGTGATGCACGTGCAAAGTTGTTGTTTTGCTAAACCTTTTGCTTCATTCTCGTTGCCGTCGCCATCATCGTTGCTTAAGCTCCTTATTGTTGTCATCCAAAAATTTTGCTACCATGGTAACATGACGTCACACTTCTCCTCTCTATTGCGCTGATAATATATAGATTTCGCCAGGGCTAAAAGCGAAGCTCCTATTAACTCGAATTTATGATTTAAATCAAACAATAAACTTGTATTTCACAATTCAGTTAACTTTAGAACACATTCATGTGACTAATTTGAGGGAAAGGATAATAAGTGATTTTAGAGAACAGTAATTTGCAAACAGTCCAAGCTAAGAGTGAACTTAATCTTACATCGAGTTGATAGCCTTATACACCCAAAAAATAGCAGTCATCTTCGATCACATTTAAGAGCGCGGGCTCTTGATCACATTAGATAAGGCCGGAAAACAAATCAGGCGAAATTTTTTGAGTTCGACAAATTTACTTTAGAAAATCTTGCCAACAAGTCTGGGGACGTGCAAACCAACCTTTTATACTTTTTATACATCACATCTGAGGTGAAACAGTACCATGAGGCGCTGTTTTTATCACACAGACCTCGGACAGAATGCAGTATTTCACAATTTTGCAATACAAATTGCACTCACTCAATATTCAAGACGATCGAAGCACGTGTGGGCTTTTAGCGAAACCGTTAAAGAAATTTCCAAAATAACCTATACGGCTAGCCAGTTCTCACTTTTGACAAGCGCCAAAGTCGACTGTTTAAATTATGATTAATAGAGTTATACGCTTCAACATAATAAAGAATTTATTATGTTTATTTTTTATTTAATGTTTTTATAACGATGTGTAATCTCTTCAAAAGCGTTTGATACGCGCGGCATTTTGACTACTCCTGCATGCAGGCGATGTTCATGAGCGACTGAAGACAAACGGCACAGCGATAAAAATTGCAAAAGAGACTACCAACAATCAATAAAAGGACAATAATTCGGTGAAACATATACAGAGACAACAATTTTCATTCACGAAGACAAGTATTAAAGTGTCTCAGAAAATCCTTGTTTATGTTTTTCATTTTGTAAGCCGGCTTCCCGGTGTTTGCTTTTTCAAAGATGAACTCGAGGCAAGAAAATCGCTCAAAGCTTTCTTTTACAGCCACAATTATTACGAAATATTCTTGGGAACGTTTTCTTTTTATTCGCGGTAAGAAAATGACTAAAGGCTTTTTAAAGTTTTATAAGCTTATAATCAAACCTGATACTCAGTCAGATCATTGTCTCAAATCTTACAATTAAAAACGTGCATAAACTAAATAGCCGCGTAAACTACGCTCGACTTCATTAAATTAGATATAAAGAACAAACGTCAAATACAATAATCACTCAGGCTTACCATTCGAGATGCACTGAAAACTATCAAGTAACGCCAGAATCGCCTCAGACTTTTCAACCCTCTCACGCATCAAGCAAGGTGAAAAAGGAAAACGATGCCATCCGAAATCGGATTTCCGACTTTAACAAGCGACGTATTTCTCAACCAAAAACCCAATAAACAAACTAGCCATGAATAACAGAAGACTCTTGATAACAGCTGAATTTCATTTTCATTTTGTACATTCAGTGGAAAAATACAGTTAAAAACATAACAAGTTGACACAAAACTC
Source organism: Porites divaricata (assembly GCA_038088405.1). Classification (NCBI taxonomy): domain Eukaryota; kingdom Metazoa; phylum Cnidaria; class Anthozoa; order Scleractinia; family Poritidae; genus Porites; species Porites divaricata. The sequence goes on along the minus strand of JBBMOI010000006.1, from coordinate 30,313,128 downwards.
TGTCAGCTTCAGCTGTCAAAGTAAACAGGTTTCAAGATGCTGCATAAATTTTCCGCATGAACTCACCTGTCAAATTTTGACCAATCACAGCATAAAGAAAAGTCAAAAAGCAACTGGCATGTCTTCCCTGCCTGTAAAAACTTACATAACTTACACATTTAAGATTACCTAATTTTCCGCCCGAGAAAGAACGAAAATACATCGAGGAGCACTTTAAGCATATCCCGTTAAAGTGAAATTAAATTTCATCGCTGCGACAAGTGACGTCTGGTATGATCAAAAAAGCTGATGCAATCACGAAGTGGTTATTGATTAAACAAACAAAAAGCTCATTCAACGCTGCGTGACAATAGTTGACGTGTGGTTGATCCTGATGCAATCACGAAGAGGTTATTGATTAAACAAACAAAGGTACAACTGACGTTCCAAGGTAAGCTTTTTTGAAAAAAGTAATTTCGCAAAAGCCTCAACGCCTTGCATCCGATACATATTTACAGTAAACTAACCTCGGCAAAAAGCAAGCTTAAATTTGAAGATAGCCGGCACTTACCATCTCCTTCCCGCTCGTCTTCCTTCAGTCGACGCCTTTTTGGCTTTGCTGCTTCTCGCTCCGTTCTTCGCCGCTCGTCGCTAACTCGGCGTCTATTTTCTCTTGCTCTCTCTCGTTCATTCTCCTGTTGCTCTTCAGCGAAATTTTGTCCTCTTTCCCTTTCTCTTTCCTGCTCTCTCGCGCGTTGTTCATCAGTAAAATTTTGCCTCCTTTCCCTGTTTCTTTCTTGCTCTCTCTCGCGTTGTTCATCGGTAAAATTTTGCCTCCTTTCTCTATCTCTTTCCTGCTCTCTCTCGCGTTGTTCATCAGTAAAATTTTGCCTCCTTTCTCTATCTCTTTCCTGCTCGCTCTGCCGTTGCTCGTCAGTTAAATTGCGCCTCCTTTCTCTATCCCTCTCACGCTGCTTGTCAGTAAAATTTTGCCTCCTTTCTCTGGCTCTCTGCCGCTCTCGCTCTCGTTGAGCTTGGCTTGCTTGCCGCCTACTTTCTCGTTTTCTTTGCCTCTCCCTATCTCTATGTTCCAAACTAGAGAACATAGTTGATAAAATATGTAGAAAATACGGATGTAAAAGCAATTTCCGTCAACCGATACGAAAAATTTCTTTTTGTTCTGAGTTGATTTCGCTGGACTGTTCCGCTGGACTAAGTTGTTTTTACTTCACAAAACGCGGGTGGCCGTTCGTTTTCGCGCCAAAACAAAACTTATTTGCACACAGACTACCCAAAATTCATTGGTATGCCTGCGGTGCGGACGGACGGCGGGCGGACGGCGGGCGGGCGGGCGGTCGGTGTACGGTCACGTGATTACCAAATTTTCTGGGATGGGTAGATTACCTTAGCTATGGGGCTACGTCCACGCGCGCGCTTCGCGCGCGCGAGGAGCTCCGCTATTAATTCAAGTTAGAAAAATTTAGTAGGTTTCAATAAATTGTATATTGGACTTAAAAAAAATCAAATTTTTTTTGAGCCATTACCCCGTGCAGTATATATATGCTAACAACCTCATCCATGTTGGTTTAATTGAGCAAACAGTGTAATTGATCATCCTCTCTTTGGGGCACCTCCATTCAGGGGACACAAAATTTGGTCTTTGGAAATGTGCACATAATATTTGAATCTATTACCTCTATTAAAGGGACGAGTGACCTCTATTCAGAGGAAAGCGACATTTTTTCTGGGTCCGGAAACCTGGGTATGTTTTAACCTCCATTATTTCAGGGAACAAGTTAGCACTCAAAAAGTGACTGACCACAAAGAGGGCTGATATTATCTTTAAGTCATATTAATCAAAGATGGAAGCTTTCACAAACCGAATTATCTTACATAAATCAATGAAATGCACTTGTGTGAATTCAACATAAAATTATTATAGGGAGTTTAAGATACCATGACGATGACGGCCACGAAAACATCGCTTAAAAGTCAATTTTCGTTCTATCAATCTCTGTGGCAATTACTCCAACTTATATACTTTGTCAAATGCAAGCGAAGTCTTTTTGAGCCGAATTCCTAAGAATCACATTCAAGTTCGGGAAGAGAAAGAAACTTTAGCCGTCGCTTGTGTACGTCCTGCATAAAACGCGAAATCTGGCATTTTCCTGTCGTCGTAGTCGTGCAGTGATGGCAAAAAAAAAAAAAAAAATGTGCGAGAAAGCAAGATGCACGTGCAGAGTTGCTGCTTCGCCTATTCAGTTCAACCTATTGCTCTTTTTACGTTCTCTTTGTCGTCGCCGTTGTGGCATCTTAAAGTCCCTAATGATAATTTTTTTATGCTGGCCAGTCCCTAATGATGATTTTTTTTATGCTGTTTTATGCTGCCCAACCTTTAATCTGGGGGAACCTTTATTCAAGGGACGCTTACTTGGTGCCGAGGGTGTCCCCTGAATAGAGATTTGATTGTTTTTGTTTATCTATTGCTTCAAGTTTATCTTTTTACTTTGAAAGCTCACTTAATAACTTTCTGTGCTTTGAACCGTGCGCCTGTCGACTTTCTTGATCGATATTATTAAAAAATGATGCGACAATGGCCGCTATTGTCAAGTGAAATTTACCCTACGTTATAAATTTATTTTTCAGGTATCATTAAGCCAGTCCGATAATGAGTTTTTTGTGTGTCTTGCATAAAAACAGTGATCATCTTAATATTTTTTTACCACTTATTACCCTTCTCTGTTCAAATTATAATATTTCATCTGATGTCGGGGAGAAAAGATGTTGCCTGACTTGCTCATGGTAGGGAATTAAGGGAGATGTGGTGTTGCCCTCCTCCTAAAGGTCTGGGGACGAGCCAGGGAATCCAAACAAATTAGAGGTTGTAAAGAGCTGCAAGGCTACGGTTTTGACAAATGATTTTGAGTTAAACATGTTGCACAAATTTTGCTGTAGCTGATGGTGTCTTGGTTAAATTAACCTGCGAAACGCATACAGTGTATGTATGTCCGGTTTTTCGAAGGGAGCGAAGCGACGACCGGAAATATGTCTGCGTTTCGCAGACTGTGGTTAAATGGGGTTTGAATATGGTTGTTTTCAGTTGTTATTTTATGGTACCGGAAACGCCGGCTGATAGGAAGGTCCCTTTTTATTGAAGTAGGTTCTTGTTCTTAGGGTACTTATTGGCAATTTAGGCTAGGTAGGATCTTAATTTGGTTATTACAAGTAATTTTTATGAAGGACATAATAGATCGTTGATAATGAGAAAAATGAATAAATTTTCTCCTTATTCACAATTATGATCACCCTAACAACACTTATCACCGAATATCATACAGTTTAGTGCAGTGTGTTTTTGTTGTACTTAAATTTACAACTCAAAGTTACACTCCTTTGTTAAATTGTTTATCATAATTTACCTGTAAAAATTAACCACATATAAGAACCTGCTTGATTTAGCTTGCCTAAACAGGTTCATATATTCTTAGGTATTAAAGTGCAGATTTCTGCCAGGAGGTTCTTAACCACAGGTTCTTACTATTAGCAGGTGTTTACTGTAACTGCCTGTATAGTCAAACCAGTCAAACCTGTATTAAGCGGACCTCTATAAGTGGTCACCAAAGTCCTGGAAATAGCTTCCCTTAATTATTGTAAAAACTGATCTGTATTTAGCAGTTACCTCTATTAAGCAGCCGTGGTCACCTGTTTTCGAGGTCCCAATGAGTAATTTGTTATTGTCTTTACCAGTCTATTAAACTGTCCCTTTGACAAGATGTGGCATACTAGTGCGAAAGCATACTCTGTGTAGCGTGTATAGTGGTCTTGTACAGACTTACCAACCCCCAAAAGGCAAAGAATGTGAGATTCTGAACCTAGAGCTAGGAAAAGTAGTGTAGAGAAATGGGTATAAAGCGTCGGGCCATAAATTATGGGGCAAAACAAGGATCGTGTTTAATTTTTAACCACATTCTGGTACCTTGTGTGTCAAAAAAGATGATGAGGGAAAGGATGAATCTTTTTGGTTTTTTTTGGTCCGTACATTAAGTTGAGGACCGAAAATTTACCAATCTAGAAAAAGAAAGATAAGTTATGGTGAAAAAAAGAACGAAAATATAAATATGAGCGGTCTCAACAAATAATTTTGAGCAGAACATAATTGTTGAACTCATTGTACCGTAACTGAGGGCGTAACTGTTTATCCTGTAGCAAGTGAGATTTGAGTGAAATGGGCTGTGAATAGTTGTGTTTAGTTGTTATTTTACAGAAACTACTGCCCGCTATAGTCAATGTAACTTAAATTATATCATTATCTTTCCTTACCGTTTCAGTTTGACATTCTGCCTGAAACTACAATGAAGGTCACCAAGGATACAGTTACGATTAGAGAACTACAACAATATTGGGGTCGTAAAGGACAAACTGTTCAACTAAAAGATGCTGATCCAAATGAGCTTCAGCTTTTTATTGACAAGATGCCCGCCTTTATCAAAGGTAAGAGTGTGAAATATGATTAAACTTACTGTATGTGCGTTAGTTTAGAAACAGGTAGCTCAAGCTTATGACGAGAGTAGTTAGTTTGGTATTTTGAATTGAGAAGCATATGGTTAAACCCGTACATTTGTAAGGATAACCGGGCTTAAATATTTAAAATTGAATTGATGAGTGAAATATCCAGACTTAATTTCCTAAACATTAACGCTTATAATTTTGGTGAACCCGCACGAGGGGTAGACTACTAGAACACAATTTATCTACTAGAAAGTAGCAACGCTTGTAGGACACGATATCGGGCTGGTCCCAATTCTAGTGATTAGGAGTCAAGAAATCAGATCATATTTAAGACTAAATGAAAGCTTAGAGTCAAACATTAGTCTGTAATTCAGATATCAACCGAAGCGAATTTTTTCCTCGCCTCATTCTTCTCTTCTCGCGCGCTGGTGGTTCTGCCGTTAAAATTTTTCCTGAGACCCTGACTCGTTCCCAGTCTTCTCTTATCATTTGTAAGCGATCATGAAGCGGTCACGGGAGAATATTACGGCATCTCCCCGCGCGTCTCTCGTTTAAAAATTAACAGGAGACTGAGAAACGACTGGGGACGAGTCAGCCTGAGACACACCATATCAAAGTCTGATGATGGCAAGAATTATTAATTTGAAAAACATTTGTCTCTCTCTCCATTCGTTCGTTGTGTAATTCATCGACCAGTAAAAATAACCATACGAAATGGATCTGGGAAGAGCTACATGTATTTTTTACCCCTTCTACCCGTTCTTCTAAAAGCCGTATCTCACGGTGGCCCCAGTTGTTGAAAGTTTGGATAACGCTATCTACCGGATAAATCCCATTCCATTGGATAAGTATAGTTTGGAAGCAGGAAATTTCTACCACTGACCTGAAAGATCAGCCCAATTGCGTTATCTAGTGGATAGAGATAGCGTTATCCATCGATTGAACAACCGCTGCCTCGTTCTCACATGCTTGTGCGCATGTTATCACTACACTGTATGGCTTTAAATTTTTTTCGAAGGACATAATAGATCGTTGATAATGAGAAAAATGAATAAATTTTCTCCTTATTCACAATTATGATCACCCTAACAACACTTATCACCGAATATCATACAGTTTAGTGCAGTGTGTTTTTGTTGTACTTAAATTTACAACTCAAAGTTACACTCCTTTGTTAAATTGTTTATCATAATTTACCTGTAAAAATTAACCACATATAAGAACCTGCTTGATTTAGCTTGCCTAAACAGGTTCATATATTCTTAGGTATTAAAGTGCAGATTTCTGCCAGGAGGTTCTTAACCACAGGTTCTTACTATTAGCAGGTGTTTACTGTAACTGCCTGTATAGTCAAACCAGTCAAACCTGTATTAAGCGGACCTCTATAAGTGGTCACCAAAGTCCTGGAAATAGCTTCCCTTAATTATTGTAAAAACTGATCTGTATTTAGCAGTTACCTCTATTAAGCAGCCGTGGTCACCTGTTTTCGAGGTCCCAATGAGTAATTTGTTATTGTCTTTACCAGTCTATTAAACTGTCCCTTTGACAAGATGTGGCATACTAGTGCGAAAGCATACTCTGTGTAGCGTGTATAGTGGTCTTGTACAGACTTACCAACCCCCAAAAGGCAAAGAATGTGAGATTCTGAACCTAGAGCTAGGAAAAGTAGTGTAGAGAAATGGGTATAAAGCGTCGGGCCATAAATTATGGGGCAAAACAAGGATCGTGTTTAATTTTTAACCACATTCTGGTACCTTGTGTGTCAAAAAAGATGATGAGGGAAAGGATGAATCTTTTTGGTTTTTTTTGGTCCGTACATTAAGTTGAGGACCGAAAATTTACCAATCTAGAAAAAGAAAGATAAGTTATGGTGAAAAAAAGAACGAAAATATAAATATGAGCGGTCTCAACAAATAATTTTGAGCAGAACATAATTGTTGAACTCATTGTACCGTAACTGAGGGCGTAACTGTTTATCCTGTAGCAAGTGAGATTTGAGTGAAATGGGCTGTGAATAGTTGTGTTTAGTTGTTATTTTACAGAAACTACTGCCCGCTATAGTCAATGTAACTTAAATTATATCATTATCTTTCCTTACCGTTTCAGTTTGACATTCTGCCTGAAACTACAATGAAGGTCACCAAGGATACAGTTACGATTAGAGAACTACAACAATATTGGGGTCGTAAAGGACAAACTGTTCAACTAAAAGATGCTGATCCAAATGAGCTTCAGCTTTTTATTGACAAGATGCCCGCCTTTATCAAAGGTAAGAGTGTGAAATATGATTAAACTTACTGTATGTGCGTTAGTTTAGAAACAGGTAGCTCAAGCTTATGACGAGAGTAGTTAGTTTGGTATTTTGAATTGAGAAGCATATGGTTAAACCCGTACATTTGTAAGGATAACCGGGCTTAAATATTTAAAATTGAATTGATGAGTGAAATATCCAGACTTAATTTCCTAAACATTAACGCTTATAATTTTGGTGAACCCGCACGAGGGGTAGACTACTAGAACACAATTTATCTACTAGAAAGTAGCAACGCTTGTAGGACACGATATCGGGCTGGTCCCAATTCTAGTGATTAGGAGTCAAGAAATCAGATCATATTTAAGACTAAATGAAAGCTTAGAGTCAAACATTAGTCTGTAATTCAGATATCAACCGAAGCGAATTTTTTCCTCGCCTCATTCTTCTCTTCTCGCGCGCTGGTGGTTCTGCCGTTAAAATTTTTCCTGAGACCCTGACTCGTTCCCAGTCTTCTCTTATCATTTGTAAGCGATCATGAAGCGGTCACGGGAGAATATTACGGCATCTCCCCGCGCTTCTCTCGTTTAAAAATTAACAGGAGACTGAGAAACGACTGGGGACGAGTCAGCCTGAGACACACCATATCAAAGTCTGATGATGGCAAGAATTATTAATTTGAAAAACATTTGTCTCTCTCTCCATTCGTTCGTTGTGTAATTCATCGACCAGTAAAAATAACCATACGAAATGGATCTGGGAAGAGCTACATGTATTTTTTACCCCTTCTACCCGTTCTTCTAAAAGCCGTATCTCACGGTGGCCCCAGTTGTTGAAAGTTTGGATAACGCTATCTACCGGATAAATCCCATTCCATTGGATAAGTATAGTTTGGAAGCAGGAAATTTCTACCACTGACCTGAAAGATCAGCCCAATTGCGTTATCTAGTGGATAGAGATAGCGTTATCCATCGATTGAACAACCGCTGCCTCGTTCTCACATGCTTGTGCGCATGTTATCACTACACTGTATGGCTTTAAATTTTTTTCGAAGAAACCACGGCCCGGAGTCGATCGTAGGTTGGATGTTATAGCCCGTAGGCGTCACCAACGCTGGTATAATAGTCATGATGTATACCTAAGTTTTATCCAGGTTTTGAGTTCTTCATTGCAGGATATAGATTTACGATTCATTTTTTTCAGTTTGCGTAAAAAGGACATAATTTTCTGTTTTTAGACACACCTTATCTTATGTACCTTATGGCTTGCGATAAAGAATGCAACAGAATACCGCCAGTATATAGTCCCGGACTATAAGTTTTATCTGTGGTTTGAGAGAAATGTTAGATTTACAACTCGTTTTTCCAATCAGTGTTAAAAGGAAATAATTCTCTGTTTTTAGACGCCCCCTGTGTACCTTGCAGTAAAGAATGCGGCACGTTTTTCTTAGACACTTTTCAGTGGTGATTCTTATTAAAGGATGAGGTATACAGCTATTTCAAAAAACGTTGTCGGAAGAAAAGCAAAGTCTTAAAGCCAAGACCGCAAGGTAATGTGGGTGGTTTCAAATCCGTCTTTTGCGGGTAAACAATCACTCCACTAAACTTGTCGCTGATTTTTAGTCTTCATTTATACTGAACCATACTTATCATTTTAGTTTTTAAAAAAGCACAAGGTAAAATTACGTTTCTGCGAAGTGCACTCTTGCTTATTCCTGGCCTGAATTTCATCCGATTACTTCGAGTCGTTATTACTCCCTCAGTAACGTCTGAATCGACCGGCCGTTAATGCCGTCCAGTGACGTCACTACTCCTTGACCTTTGCTTTAATTCATGCAAAAAGTAAAACACGATTTTCAAGTGGCAACCCGAGAAATATCGTTTGGAAATGTTTGCATTATACAGAATCGCTCTATTTTTTTCGATCATAGTTCATGTTTAACGGTTCAAACTATCAACTGCAAGCAGTACAACTCTGAACCGGTTGTACTGAATTCTATAATCAAACTCACGCAATGCAATAAACACACACGGAACACTTAGTTCAAAAACACAATGATTTGCTTTAATTGAAAAGAAGCTATTTGGTCCTTAACGAAGAAAAAAATCAAAGAAGACAGAAAAGAAAACCTAACAGAATCATTACACTTGACGGTAAACATAGCAAGAAGGTCGAATTGTATCATTGATCTCAGAAAACTTCGTGTAAACAAAATCACCGGCCTCCGAAACCACATAGCGGCTCCAAATGAAAAACCTACCGACTCTCCGCAATGATTCTTCATTCGCAGTTCAATTTAGAATTTCAGTTTCAAGGACAAGGGCAATTTTGCTGTTTAAGATAAAGATTAAGCTTATCGAAATGTTTGAACTACACCAAAGAATGACAGGGATGCGATCCGCTGAATATCAAGCGACAATCCCGCTAAAATTTAGTGTTTTGTTTTTTCCAGGCTCCTGTTGCACCTGCAGCAACTATGAAAGGTGTCCCTGCACTACCAGTCAACTTAGCAGATGAACTTAAAAAATCACTAAGTGAGTATTCTAACCTTCAGAGGCAATGAATCTGATGTCAAAGCTCTAGCTAATATTATTATATTAACTTTGTCGGGCATGGTGGCGCATTTTGCAGGCTAAAATTGAGAATTTTAGAAATGCGGGCTGATTTTGTAGTTTGTAAAGTACGATGTACAGGCGCGCGAAACCGAGGTTTTCTGCCTTCTTCCCCTCGCCTCCTCCCTTATTGTTGACCTCAGTTCAGCTTTTGCGTCACCTGAGATCATGCTCTATTTTCATTTCACTCAGTAATTAAAAATCCGATGTGCGGCACGTAAAAAGAGATAATGAAAGCTGTTAGAATTGGCGCTGAACTCAGGTTACTTTCGCGCGGCTATATCTACTTTACGAATCACAAACGAAAAACGCACCAAAAAACTGCATGCCACGCAGGCTTCTAGAAAGAATCGAGAAGCAACCGACTTTTGTGCTAGAAAGGAGCTGATGGAAGGTAAAGAAGGTTGTATATGGGTATATCTCAACGCCTTGACAAATATTGCAAGATTACCGGCTATGAAAGGATGCGATTCACTTAGAGCGGAAAGAATACCGAAAATTATTCTAGCCTGTCACCCTTTCTCCAAACAAAGAGCCTGTTTACGGGCTAGAGTAAGTCGAGATGCACGCTAAGTTTGAGATTCTTTTGATTAAGCAAGTGGGAAAGCGCGAGCCAAAATGAAGATTATTGAATATGAGCTTACTTTTCCGCGTCCAATACCTCAACTAACCGCGTCATGCATCAACTAGCCACCAAGATATACAACGCTACTGCACTACTAACACATCTGTAATACGCATAAAAAGCTTCACATACGCCTAGTTCAATGACGGGCAAATATATGCTCCCACAGCCTCTTGTTGTTTATGTAACTGATGGGCCGTTTACATGAAGCGAGGAAGATCCTTTTTTCAGGACGATCCTGGAAGGCGGAACAACTTTACGTTGCCCAAGCAGAGGAGGTTTGAGAAAGAATTAAAAATGGCGTGCGACAAAAACCAAAATTCAATTTGGGCCCTTCTGCTCTCTTTACTGGCGTTAATAAATACCTACAATAATCAGCTCGTGGTAACGCCAAACGAATTATTGCTGTGATTAGCCACTAAACGACCCGCCGCCATTTTTGTCTGGTTTGTCCCTAGTACTAGCGAGGGCAGTTTACGTGGTGATAGAATCATTCTACCTATCCACTAGGAAGATTAGAGCGCCAGGGACAAGTACAACCCTACCCGTGTAAACCGAATACAGACAACATGTGGCGCTAAGATAATGCACCTTCTAGGATCTTCTAGGGGCACCGAACGACGGGTTCCTCCTTAATACATTGAAAACACTTTTTAGCCTATCCAGAGTACTTCAAGATCTCTAGAAAAGCATTCTAAGAGGTTCCATAGGTCATCCTAGGAGAACTTATAGTATTTTAACGCGAAATTACCAGGGCTTTAGTATTATTTTCACGAAAATTTTAGATGCAATTTAGCGTCTTACGAAAGTAAGAATTTTGCTTATTCCTTTGTCCGTCACATTTTTGAGTCCGAAAATTTTAAGTGTCCTTTTTTCTACGAAAAATATAATAACGTTTGCAGTTAAATGTGAAAAATTAAACTTTAGAAAATCCTAGGGAATTTATTGCATAAGCTACGATAATTGTGCATGAATGGGAAGGACGACATCTAGAAATTTTTAGCCATCCTCAAGTAATAGAAAATTTTAGGCTACATGTACTTCTCCAAACAGATATTTTTCAGAAAACAGTCGTTGAGTGCCCCTGATCTTCCTCCCTCCAGGTAAACAGCCTCTGATGACCTGTACCTGTAATTCAGCCCTAAGCTGCAAAATGTGTCAAAAAACAAGTCATTCAATCATTCATTCTATCCATATGCTACGGTTGTACGAAAGCCAAATCTAGCTACCCTTTTACTAGCCTGATCTACAAGTCGATTTGATATAACTTAACCTGTTTTATTATTTTGCGAGTTGACTTAAAGATACGTGCAAATGGACGCAGCAACTCTCAACATTATTGGCCTAACAATGTCGGGAGTTGTTGCATCGTTTTGCAAATAGCTAAACGTTTGACTGGTTTCAAACTTTTCGCAGCATTTCCCAACAACATGCAACAACCTGCAACAGGATCTGCAAACGGACCCAACATGTAACATCGAACAATGTTGGGAGTTGGTGGCGAACAATGTTGCGTGCGTTTGCACAGGGCTTTAGGTTTAAGCAACTTTTGTTTTCAGCCTCCGGCGTAACCTACTGTGTCAATGCAACGTAAATCTATTAAAACGCGTACAGTTTTAACGATGAAGCGCGAGTAACGCACATTTCTTATCACGGTTAAGTTAAAAGATTTTAGAAAACTTGGTAAATTTTCGTTTTGATAGCTGTGATAACACCAGTTAAAATCCCAATTCCTTTGTCAGTATAAGTGACAGAGAAGAAAAGATGTCGAAGGTATTGGCGCGTCCACAGAAAGAAGTACAGTAAAAACCCACATATAAGAACCTAGAATTTACGAGGTCGGCCTGAACAAGTTCTTATATTTTAGGGTAGTTTTTCACAATTCAGACTGATTAGGGTCTTGAAAGATTCTTATTTTTCAGATGTTGTCATAGTGTAAGCATTGGCAGAAATATTGTGCTACTAATACATAATGGCAAACATTCAAGGTCCAAGAAGAACGTCAATACATTTCCTTTTTCTAAAATAAGATATTAAGATTTTAAACGTCTATATTGCACGGTAGCTTTATGGAAAACATACTTCTTCCAAACAAATGTAAATCTAAGAAAGCATGTACACAATAATCTTTTGTCAAAAGTTTCTCACACAATTAAAATCGAGATCGAATTCTGACCATCAAAATTGGAGAGATTGTTTTGTATAAGAACCTATTTTTCTTCGCCAGCCTGGACAGGTTTTTATATTTTTGGCTATTTAAATGCCAAATTTCAGTCTGTAGGTTCTTAAATCACGAGGTTCTTATATGCAGGTTTTTACTGTATCGGATGCTACTGATCAAACATTTAGTCTGTGTGAGTAAACCAGTTCTTAACTAATGGCAATTAATGCCAATAATACAAAGTGATGATAGCGGAGCTCTCGCGCGCGCCAGCGGGGCACCATGGGTAAGTAAATCTACCCTTCCCATAAAATTTGGTAATCACGTGACCGTACACCGATCGCCGACCGTACGTCCGCACCAGTGGGATACCAATATTTACTCTCACACTTTCTAGTTACTTTGGGAGCCCAGGAGAAAACTGATTGCACATCAATATTGTAATCAATTGACAGCTGTCAAAACAAGGTATCCGCTGACCAGTATCACCTGACCATATCGCGGGCTCAGGTGTCGACCCATCCTGGTCGTTGGTTTTAGTCGCTTATGAACATCGCTTGCAGGAGTGCTCGCGTGTCAAACGCTTTTTAAGATAACACATCGTTATAAACCATTAAATAAAAAGTAGACACAATAAATTCTTTATTATATTGAAGCGTAACTCTTTTAATGTTCACTTCAAAATATTTTGGTGCTTATCAAAAGTGAGAACCGGCTGGCCGTATAGGTGATTTTTGGAAATTTTTTGAACGGTTTCGCTAAAAGCCCACGCGTGCTTTGATGGTCCTGAACATTGAATGGATGCAGTTTGTCTTGAAAAATTGTGAAATACTGCATTTTGTCTGAGGTCTGTATGATAAAAACAGTGCCTCATAGTAGTACCGTTTCACCTCAGATGTGATGTATAAAAAGTATAAAGGGTTGGTTTACACGTACCCAGATTTGTTGGCAACATTTTGTAAAGTAAACTTGTCGAACGAAAAAAATTCGGCCTGATTTGTTTTCCAAGAATTTGTTTTCCAGGCCTAATCCACTGTGATCAAGAGCCATTATGGCTCTTAAATGTGATCGAAGATTTTTTGGTGTACATATAAGGCTATCAACTCGGTGCAAGATTTGTTTCACTCTAAAATCACTTAGCCATTCCCTCAAAAGTCACATATGTGCCCTTAAGTTAACCGATTTGTGGATTACAAGTTTATTGTTTGATTTAAATTATAAATTTGTTAATGAGAACTTCGCTTTTAGCCTCAGCTAAATCCATATATTAGAAATACCATAGTGCATTGCAATTGATAAAAGCATCTATAAAACTTTTCAGCCGAAATTCTCATGTGGAAACGTATTGGTATCCAAGCAACAGCATGATACTTCAGGTAACTTTTACGATGCATACTCCCTGCAAGCACGTGTCGTAAATTTTGAATGTAAAATACCCTTTTGAAAGCAGAAAATGAGAGCTTGCTCAAAGAAGCTAGCAGTATGTAAGACATGTTTCACATATGAACCTAGTAAATAGCTCAGTAGCCTTACCATCAGTGACTCTGTATCATTATGCAGTACTCTTTCATCTTTGAAATCGCAACCTATGTCTACTACTAGATCTCGTTTGTACCTACTCAACGTCAGAACTGTCAGAAAAAATGCACTGTAACATTTGACAGTAACCATTCAGTAATTCTTTTATTATTAGATCTTTCTGCGGCTTTCGACACTGTAGATCATTCTATTCTGTTATCTAGATCATTAGACCGATTTGGTGTCAATGGTACCGTCCTCGCTTGGTTTGAGTCTCATTTAAAATCTCGTAAGTATTATGTCCAAGTGGAGGTAGGGAAGTCGACTACGCATACCTTAACATGGGGGCTTCCTCAAGGGTCGGTCTTGGGCCTTCTACTTTATGTATTATACACCGCGTCTGTCGCTGACATTATTAAGCCTAATAATCTACAGTACCACTTCTATGCTGATGATACACAATTATACGTCGCCTTTAAGACCAACTGTGATGTTAATGCTCGCATTTCAAGGTCAAGGGTTGAACACTGTGTTGCAGAAATCGACAAATGGATAACTAATAATAAGCTAAAGCTCAACGAGAATAAAACAGAGCTACTGGTTATTATAAGCTACAAGTATCGATCAAGACCAGTGTTCATTTCTATTCAAGTAGGAGTTGAAACCATTAAACACCAGCCTTTGTAAGAAATTTGGTAGTGATACTTGACCAGGATATAGGAATGGATAAACATTAGGATGATATGTAAAACCTCCCAACATCATCTTCGAAACATAGGGAACATTAGAAAATTCTTAGATCAAGGTTCTGCTGAAACCTTAGTTTACTCCTTTTTTACGTCTAGGATTGATTTATGTAATGCTCTTATTTTGGACTACCTAAATATCAGATCAATAGGCTGACATTATTATTGAACACTTCAGTGTGGTCACTCTTGCTCGCAAATATGACCATATAACTCCTGTAATGAAATCGTTGCACTGGCTACCTATACAACGTATTACTTTTAAAATTTGTCTATTAATTTATAAAGCTCTGAACGGCCTGGCGCCTATTTATCGGTCGGACCTTTTGGCTCCGCACTGTTATAAGCGCTTACTTAGATCTTTCTCGCAGGAGCTTTTAAGTGTTCCACGATCTAGAACTGTGACTTACGTAGATAGGGCGTTTTCCGTTGCTGGACCAAGGCTTTGGAATGAACTGACAGTTTCCTTAAGAAAGGCTGCCGACATCAATGTCTTTAAGCGTCAACTAAAACCGATCTCGACACGAAAGTTTGCCTTTAATTTTTTTTTTTGCCTTATTTCATCTGTTATGTCAGGATTTTTAATTTGTTAATGATATGTAATTAGTTTATATATCTGGAGTATTCATTGTAATCAGATTCTTTAATAGATTTTGTAGCATTGATTTTGCATAATTATTAGTAAAGCGCTATGAGCCGTTAGTGAAATAATATACACTTAATGTCAGTTCCTGAGGGAAACAGTTAGTTTCCTTTTTTCCGAGAGTCCTTCCTGATGTTTCCCTTGACTTCGTCTCGGGAAACATCAGGACTCGAGGGAAAACAAAACTCTCTGGTTTCCAGAGGGAGCTGACATTAGGTGTCTTGTTATATTTTTATACTTTCACGTAACAGCAACAAAAGAATAGCCGGAGCGAACCAAAACAGTCGACTCGGTACTTATAACAACACAAATTTAATTCTTAAAACCACTGAATGAATAATTTAGAAATTACTTTCCTTATATCATCTCAATCTTTTTCCTCAACTTAAGCTGTTGTTTCTCTTCTGGGATGACTTTAAAAATCGCTGCTTTTTAGGTTGAGGTTTTGTGTTTGTGTTCAAGTTGTGTTCAATCATGAAAAAGAAAACTGGCAGTGTTTTTCCCGCCTTCTGTCACACCACTTTCCACCATGCTTTGATCACGTGATGTAATGTATCCCGAGCGGGGTACATTGCTTAATGTAT
>JBBMOI010000006.1:30287500-30290000 GCA_038088405.1 Porites divaricata | reverse complement strand
TACACATGAAATTTTCAGAGTGTTACCTGTGTTTTCACGATTCTTGTGAAATTTGACATTTATTTTCTCGGGCTCCCATGAGAAATAGTCTTTGGTGTTAATACAGATAACTAATTATATACACCTATTTCAATTAAGGTTGCTTCTGAGAAGAATGATGCATGATCCATGTTTCATAGCCCGCGATGAATTATTGTAGCAAGTCTAGTAAATTATGTCCCCACAACGAGCATATAAACCTAGAAAGCAAACGCTGCTGACTCTTCTATGCTATGTCAGTAGAACGTTAAGACAATGTATTTCAAAACACTGAATCCTAGGCTTTTTAATTTAAGACAGTGATTTGAGGTTAGGTTTTTCTCTGTGGTAATATGCAAATACTGCAAATTTTCAACGACTTTGCTTGCGTCTTTCACGTGGGAATTTTGGATGGAGTTAAATGATAATCAAATTCAAGGCGTTTGTTGAACAACAATAAATAACTTGACATTACGTGTTTATCTATTCTTGAGGCAATTTTTTAAAACTGAATGAAAAAAATAATAGCGTTGATTTGCTTTATTGAAATAACCAGCTTTCTCAGTGGCCCATGCAAAAACGCAGCTTAATCAGGCGGGCCTATTCATTTAATGTTGTTAAAAGAAGGGGCTTCTAATTTTTTATTAATGAGATTTTAAAACTGAAATTTTTCAGCTCGCTCATTTTTAAGCATTATAGCAGCCATTTGACTTGAAAGCTCACTTGAACGCCTTTTCACAAATGGCCTCTATTATTTCAATGAACGTGAACAAGATTAAACTTCCCGCTACAAAAGGGTGTATTACCATAGTGCACTGCAGGCTATGAAACATGGTTCACGGGAGCAATTGAAATAGGTGTATATCTAGCCAGATTTATGAAAACCGCACCAGCTGGCCATGGCTCCTCGAGGCCACACACCTTAAACTGACTTAACTAAAGTGAATATTGCCAAGAAACTGAGCTGTTACCCATGGTTCTCTTAAGGTGACTCTGACTTTCTATCCCCCCCCCCCCCCCCCCCCCGTAGCCTAGCACGTGCTTGAGAGCAATGCTTTTATTGGCCAATGGGCCTCAAACATTAATAGAATTTGACATGACAAACTAAAGGCAGACATGACGAGTGCACTGACTCTCCAAGAGCAAGACTAACGGATAGTACCACGCTTTTGCAGCACCCTACCCCCCCTAGGGATTGACATGGAGGCCCCTTCTCAACCCATGGCGAGTTAGCTCAGGGACTGAGCTTGACAATGAGACGAACCAGGACACCAATTCCCCTATGTTTATTCTCACTACAGTGAAATTCTGGGCCACTCTGAGGTATTTTTGCAAAAATTCGGCTGGGTATAGTCCTTGAAAAATTTAAAACTGAATGCGATATTGTTTTCATTATTCTGGTACATCACTCAACGCTCCTCCCCACAAAAGGCTGCCGAGAATCGAAACACATTCCTTTTTGCGGTAGCCAATTAGAGTACAGCTCCAATGTTTTGGAAGGTGTTCGCGCCACGTTTGTGCCTCCAATCAAAGCTTTGCTTTCATCGGTGCCCCATGTGTGAATGACAATCAAAATCGTCGCGTGAAAACAAGCAATCAGCTATTCAAAATTTGAGATAAGCATCAGCAGCAATCAAGCGGAGAAAATGTGATGCACAAAATGTATGTGCTTATAAAGTTGCCGGGTAAAGTTTCGGGAAATCGCTCATCAGTAATTTGAATCAGTACCCTGATGATACTGATTGGTTTGTTCGTTAGACTACAAGCACAAAGGGAAAGGAACGTAATTCGATTTTCAGCAGCCGTTTGTGGAGAGGAGCGTTACGTGACGACACTAAAAACGGCTGTGAAGCAGGATTGAAATTGAAATTGAAATTGAAATTACTCAATTTCCTCAGTTATGGATTCTGTCTTAAAAATTTCCCAGGAAATCCCCCAATGGAAGGGAGTTACTCCTAATGATGAGCTGTGTCATACTTATGTGAGTTTCATTTTGTTGTTTTTTTTTTCTCCTCGTACTGTAAATTTTCTGGAGAACCCTGGTACAATTCACAAAAAAGGAGGAATATAGTCAAACCTCCATAAGCTTCTCCCCTTGAGGAAGACATTACTGGCCTCTTAAGAAGGTTGTCTGCTTTTTGTTTGATACTGAGAGCTAGTCAGTAGGAGTCATTTTCAAAATTTTGATTGGCTTTAAGGGTCATTTCCCAATAACAGATCATTAACTGGAGGGGGGGGGGGGGGGGGTTCATTTTAATAAATGTCATGAAAACAGGTCAAAGCGGTAATGAACAACAACTGAAATTAAATATTACAGCTGTAAATAGTTAACATGGATCGTGAAAGATGGCTGCAGATAAAGTATGTGGTGGGGTGATGAACTTCGGCACGATTTGTTGCTGAAACATTCGTAGTTTCCACAACAGTCGGGTACTCAAGAAGAGTTCAAATGTATTCTTAATTCCAACAGTTTTCTTGCTAT
>JBBMOI010000006.1:30222500-30285000 GCA_038088405.1 Porites divaricata | reverse complement strand
TGTTTATTAATAGAATTGATCGCATTGATCACACAGAAACTTACAATTTCAACTCAAAAACATTGGTAACTTGCGCTTGTCGCAAAATCTCGGCAAAAATGCATCATTCTAAGCCCATGGACACTGCTTTTGACTGAGAAACAACTTTACGCCATACAGTTCTTTGTAGCGACTTGCAATGTTTACCCCCCTGGCGATTCCAGAATCCTGTGCGTATAACATAGGTCTCCTAAATCTGAAAAATTATTCATTTTCGAAGCTTATCTTACTGATAAATTCCCTGCGATTTTCTGAAGTTTGATTTTTCACATTTCACACCCCAGATCAGGCTTTTTCTCGTAGGAAAAAGGAAGCCTACAATTTTCGGATTCAAAAATGTGATGGAAAGAGGAATCAAAAATATTTTCTTTTTCGTAATCCGCTAAATTGCATCTAAAATTTTAGGAAAAATAATACTGAAGCCCTTGTAATTTAGAAAAGACTCAAGTTCCCCTAGGACGACTGGACAGATATAAATTATATAGCGCCGCGTAGAATAACCTGATCGAGATCAGGCCCAATTTGAGCGGTTCTCATACCTTCTCTCTAACGGCTACCGCTAAAATTGGGCCTGATACAAACTATTGCAAGTTTGTGCTCGTTACGGCCAGATTTTGGCCGTAACGCTGATTGGCTGTTAGACAATAACACAAGATCTGATTGGCTGTCGGAAACGTCGGAAGTGAAAGCGCAAAAGTCCTCGCGCGGTTGTTTTCGTGAATGATTCGTCGTCGGCGGAGAGAAGGATCGATTTTGCTGTCTTTTTTTATTGTTCTATGGTCTTATGGTAGGAAAATATGCCCTAATATGTGCCATGGAAATTCAGAAAATTCATATGGTTGTTCATATCTTCTCAGGATTTGCTTTATTTACGGAAAGTGAGTGTATTGCGGAGTTGAATCCCTCTGCAAGTTGTTGACCGCTAACAAGGTGCCTTTTGATTTACCAACAAACGGGTGCAAATCGAAATACTGTCCATCTTAAAACTGGTTTCATTTGAAAGTTTAGCCGAGAGTGACTTCTCTTAACGGGGTACGCAGGCGGAGGCTCACTGCGAAAGAAACCTCAATCGCCAACTGTGAAGTATTAGACGAAAAATATCGCATCGCTGTTCAAGGAATTTTCAGTGTGCTAACAGACTGGTTGTTTGCCTTCGCTTTTTGTAAAAAGTAAACCAGGAAAACTGGTGTCCTCGCTCGTTGGCTGTTTGCTTTTGTTTTTAGAGATTTATATACTGAAAATCGGGGGAAATTGCCGAGGATCATATCAAGACAACGGAAAAATAGAGATTTTTAAATTCCAGAGCGCCTAGCCAAAATAATAAAACTCGTAGAACATCGTGTCGCCGTCTTTTCGAAAACTTTTTACCTTCTACGCCTACAGAAGTAACCTTCGAGATCTCCCTTAATCTCGCAAGAAGTTAATTGTGCTGACTGTTTTTTTAGCTGAAAAAATTAACAGATAAAAGTCAGCTAGTCTGCATTTCTCCCACGCGTGAAAAATTGGCATACTAGAAAAACAAGAAACGGAAGTAATTCTGATTGGCTGATTCGGCAAATGTCAATCAATCAAAAAAGTGGGCGGCAGACTTTTCGTTAAAGGTTTGTATCAGGCCCTCTTTTCGTTTCACCATGCCCGCCGGAATGTAATTTTCAAAGCGAAACGAAAATAGAGCCTGGTCTCAGGTTACGCGTAGAATGTATTTCCAGACGTCTAAAATACTCTGTACAGCCTAAAAAGTGTTTTCAAAGAATTTGGGAGGAGACCGTCGTTGGGTGCCCTTGTTGGTTAGCGCTATCTACCGGATAAATCCCTATCGACTTCACACTGCTATCGGACATTGACAATAGAGAACTGTCAAGATAGTCGGGAGTAGTTATGCTTCAGCAAACTTAACCGGATTTAGGGATAGATAAAGATAGTTTAGGGATAGTCTATGACGTCACCTATTGTTATAACTTAGGGAAAAAATGCGTTCCTCCACACTAGTTAAGTGCCTAGTCAGTGTCTAGCTAGCTAGGTAGAAATTCACCTTCTGAGCGTCAGATTTCAAGTGTAGTTTCACGTGACTTTTGATGACCTCAACAAACCCCCGAAGTTCGGACATCCGTTCTCTGCCACATACTGTACTTGTACGAACTAAAACTCGCTATTTCAAGTTCGCGCTAACTGTTAAAATTAATGTTATTTCCCTTTCGCTGTTTGAAATTCGAAAAGTTTAAGATCCAAAAATGTCTAAGCAGAAGAATAAGAGCGATTTTAAGGCCAAGCATGGCAGAACTGCCGGAACGAGCAGTGCTTGTGGTGGAAATTCCCGCCTTAGCAGCTGAAATGGTTTTAACATTGAAACCAAACGGGTAAGACTAATCTGAGGAACTGCAGACACCGGAGCCTGCGGAACCGGCGGAACCTACGGAACCTAAGGAAATGACTGTTTTATTATAACTGTCTTTAGTTAACGTAATAAAATAATTGGTTACAATCAATTATAAATGAAAGTAAAGAGTGATCATCGCAGTAAATTTTCCAATTTAAGCAATTGGAAAGAAGAAGCCTGAAAAAAAATCAGGGCTTCAACGGGATTCGAACCCATGACCTCCGCGTTGCCGGTGCGTTGCTCTACCAACGGAGCTATGAAGCCTCACATTGGGAGCGAGGTCAATTTATTGAGTTCATGTCTCCCGTGAGGGGTGAAATGATGTGAAGTATATGAAATAATTCATATTTGAACTGCGGTTGTAGATGAAAGTAAAGAGTGATCATCGAAGTAAATTTTCCAATTTAAGCAATTGGAAAGAAGAAGCCTGAAAAAAAAAAAATCAGGGCTTCAACGGGATTTGAACCCATGACCTCCGCGTTGCCGGTGCGTTGCTCTACCAACTGAGCTATGAAGCCACACATTGGGAGCGAGGTCAATTTATTGAGTTCATCTCTCCCGTGAGGAGTGAAATCGCGGAGGTCATGGGTTCGAATCCCGTTGAAGCACTGATTTTTTTTTTCAGGCTTCTTCTTTCCAATTGCTTAAATTGGAAAATTTACTGCGATGATCACTCTTTACTTTCATCTACAACCGCAGTTCAAATATGAATTATTTCATATACTTCACATCAATCAATTATAACTTTGATAGACTGTTCACAGTCCTTTTTTTTCCGTATGATCGTCAAGATCGAGCGTTCACCTTCAAATTTACCGAGAGAGCGGGCCTCGAGGTTCCCATACTGTCCCCCGCGCTTTAAAAATGGCCGCCTGTGGCTCTCGTTCTCGATGGTCTTGCGGAAAAATAAAGGACTTTGATTAGAAGTGCATAACACCATAACATTAATCGAGAGCTCTGCTTCCGAACGGGAAGTCCACTAAGCGAATTTCCGGCTTGTTAGGACTTAGGAAGGTAACGAGAGGTGTATATTAGTAGCACAAAGTTGGGAGGATGAGAGAATGTAAATGTGCTTGTGAAAAATAGATGATATTGAGCGAATGGCTGAGTGGCATCCGACAACTAGAGGGATACGTGTGGGTGAGTCGCTTGTGTGATTATGTGTGATAGTATGAACACGTTGTATCGCCTGGCTGAGGAGTCTGAGATTGTACGTCTTGTTGGAGGAACATATACGTCGTATTCTCAGGGCAAGGCTGAATGGAGGAAAAGCTCGTTTTGTGTGTAAGGGGTGACATCATGAGCGTAAAAGGTACTGATGTTCGGCTGTAGGTTTAGTATAGAAAACAGTTTCAATGATCGATACCATCATTGAGGCACACCTTGATGGATAAAGGGAATTAGGTAAGAGATGGAATAATACGTTTATAGTGAGAATAAATTTGAGGAGGTCGGAAAGATTCTGTGTGTATGGTGGATGTGGAGCGGTCACCAGAGGTGACGGCAGGCGCCAGTAACACCCTCATTGTTCTCTCATCCTACTGTGTTGTATTCTATACCTTTCATTTCATTCCGACGACTACTTACAAGCCGGAGGTCCGCTATTCGAGGACTTCTGTTTGGGACCAGAGCTCTCGATCAGTGATACTAAACCGAAATCGACAACAGTTTTCAATGCTCTGTACTGTTATCGACAATAGCTCTCGACCAATCAGCGGGTGAGAAATCGCCCAGTCATTGTAAATTATTAAGAGTGATTTTCTGTAAAATTCGAACTTCGGCCTGACACGGTACCTCATCGATTTGGCTGATTTTTGGCATGTAGTCTTAGAATGGTGTCTTAAATACTGAATGCATATTCTAAGATTCGAATTCTCTTTGGTTTCAAAGATAAAGGAATGACAGTTTTGACGAGGCCTCGAGGGGCCGCCATGTTGGTGAACTGAAAGAGGTTTGCTATAATTAATTCTAGCCTTATCATCGAAATAACTTAATCGTGACTCATACAGTCACAAAGAACTATCCTTCCTCATTTCATTTACCTACTATTATCTGAAGCCTGAGCTACAAACGGCTATAACTTCTCACGGCACTTTTTCGGTACTTAAAAGGTGCACAAATTTGGTAGAAATTGGAAGGTCAATATCACCCATGCCACATCGATTTAGACTAAGCCATTTTAACTAAACATAGTTTGTTTATTGATAAGTTAGACTGCTGAATAAAATAATTGGGTAAATGTAATGTAGCAGAACTATAATTGCATGAATGCGCAATGGTTCAGCCATTTGGCCGCTAAAACTTCCAAACGAAATTCGGTGAATATTTGAAAACAAAATTCTTAAAAATTGATCGTGCCTCTTAAAGTCTATCTATCGCTTAAAAAACCGTCACTTGTAATGTAAAAAGATGATCTTTTGTTTCTGATCTTGCGAAGAGCTTGAAATATGCGCTAAAATGAAAATTATACATTTTGTTACACACAGTACAAGCTCAAGTTCGCTCTTCGATTTGCCAGTCCAATCGGGAGCCGCTCGTGTGCACAGTTACAATTTTCTCTGTAGTATTTCGCTGTAGAGAGCTACAAATTACATATTTTCTCAGGCAAAGATAACGTAAACTTTGTCAGTTTTTATCAAAAGGCTAGAAAAACAAACCGTGCACTGCGGCTTTACGCAAATTATATGGTATTCGATACTACACGTGTAAACAGGTACCTACCTTTGCTTCTATGTACATTTGGCAGATCTTTCCAGCGTAAGATGTAAAACTAGTACATGAAATGAAGTTAAAGAACTCATCAAGTCAAATTACGTGATCGTACCGTCATTACTGAATAAAAGTTGGAAAAATATGACATGGAATGATCGGTGGGAAACGAAGCTATTTTTAGGAGGTCAAGCGCAACTGCACGCTGGAACGGAAGTGAAATGAACAACCTTAATCCAGTTCAGTCTTCTTGACGCTATTAAACGTTTCACCCGACTTTGAACAGAAAGTTTTTTTATTATTATTTTTTCTCCTTCTTGCGTGTATACTGCATTTCGCCCAGTATTTTCTCGTACCTTTTAATTTTCTAGCAAACTAGAACTGTTAAGAATTCCTTCCCCCACCCCTCTCGCCCCCCTATTTGAGTGAACTTTCACTCAGTCTGATTCACAATAATTTTTGAACGGTCACAAAGTGAAATTTGAAATGAAATTTTATTTTGGTATATTAAGCCCCTTCTTTTTTTTCCCGATAGCCAGAAATGTTTTGAACGTAAAGGCTAAAGTGTCGGTGTTTTTCAAGACTCGGCTTGTGGTCTGACCTCACCACCAGTATTACACCACGGACATAAATTCTGATTCCGGAGAGGGTCAAAAAGTAACTGATGGGTCTCTGAAAAGCAAAATGCAGGTTGTTTACCATTTACTACAAATTCCCGGAAATTCTGGTTGGGATGTAAATGGTAAACGATTTTTTGGTTCGTCCCATTGGAAAATTCTCGGGACAAACGGAAATTCTGAAAAGGTAGTCCCGTTTTCCCGATCGGGATGTTCCGAATGGAAATTCGTTTACCATTTACAAGTTTCTTGACTTTCGTACCATTTTCATGTTGTAGCTCGAATCCAGTCTAGCGCGGCGCGACAATCCGGAAATTTTAGGCAAATGGTAAACGGCACGTACCGTTCTTACCGACCAAAAATTCTCAACCAAAATTTCCGGAATTTTTTTATAAATGGTAAACAACCGCAGTCACCTTGGGGCGAGCAGGCTATATAGATGATGAACTCATTGTTTATATTAAACTCCATGACCGTATCCCAAAAGTCGAGCCAGCCCGGCGCGAGCGAACACAATTTTGGCGCCACTCCACGCCAATATGTTTGGCGGGAAATTGGCTGATTAGTCAAATCTCCTAAACTCCATGACCATGCACCTTTCCAAATATTGCCCTTCTAATCATTGTATAGTTAGGGCCTCCCTTAAGCATTTGCAACTATTTTGATTTGTATATAGAAGACTGTTTAACAGTTTCCATATCTTTAATGTCTCGTAAACAACACGTGGTGGATATTCTGATCTCTGCAATCTTCGTGTTAAAATCAGTGAAACACACCATTTACATGGCGTACATTTTGAAGAACATTTGAAAACAATTTGGATTCCTACCCGTATTCCTTTATTAAAAATTAAAGTTGGGTAGTTTGTTGTTTTCTAAAAGTAGTTTGAACAGCCGAACGACATTGTTTGCACGGAGTGGGAAGGCAATACTTCACTTTTCCCTTGTAAGGTAGAAAGTGTCAGCAAAACGTGAGAGTTGTCCTTGAGGCCAAAGTGTCTACCCTAATTTTCTCACCGATTGCAACTGCCATTTCATCCACGCATAACCTCACCTAGTTAACAGAATTGGCAAATGTAATGGCACAACGTTACAAGAGAACTAAGTAAGAAGTTAGGGTAAGTTTTGAAAATTGTGCGCAGACCTGGAAAATCCTGGCTACGCTCCTGATAGAGACTTTTGCTGGAGAGAAATTGAAACATGCTCGCTAATATAGTGAAGACCAGAAAGGAAAAACCATAGGATAGTTGTAGAAAACCACCCATTAAAATAGATCATGAAGTTGTCGCGGCGGAGGATGAACTTGAAGGCTTCTGATCAAGTGCAATTTTTCAAGGGAGCCCAGACAAGGTTATGTACGATGGGCACAGCTTGTTGGACGTCTTACTAAAAAGCACATTACTACTACTTGTCTTCAGAGGCGTTTTGAGTTTACGAGCAGAGAAAATTAGGCTTTGACGGTTAGAAAATGAGGATGCCAGAGTGAAGACGCCTTTCGTATGATGACGTCATCGTCCTACAGTAAAAAGCGTTCGTTTTTTACCACTGATATTACATCAATCGGTACACTTATATTGTGGAAAGGTCCGTGAGCATGGTGAATGATTTTACATTAAACTGCAGATACATCTTCAGTCACTCCGTGAAAGAACACCCTTACTATTCGCGATATCGGATAAACACTCTGATCGCTAACTGAATTTTCTTTGCTGTTTCCTTTATTTAGAATTAGGACTCTCATGAGTTATCCATGCATGGACTAGCGATGTTAACCTTTTTCAAGAAAACTAAAATCTGGAATTATCCCTAGGGTGGGGCATTTGCGCACAGTTTTGAAGTCCCTTGGTGGGGTGACTGGGGTTTTCTTATCTTCTGTGATCATCCCTCATTCTTCTCAACCTCTTCCAAACCAATTTTCCTGTTTATCACAAAACACTTTATGGAAAGACCAAGAATCTCCTCAAAACGGGTTGCGTGATTGAAACAAAATAACTGAAACTGTTGTTAATGGTGTACAAGACAGAATGAGTCTATTTATTACTTTGCTACGCCCAATTTGCAAAACCGGGAGTAATGATGTTTATTTCAAGGGCTCATGTCTCATGACTTTTGACTGAATCTTCAAACGCTGTAAATACATGTAGCTGGAACTATCATCGCATCCTCGCTCACTAATAATGATAACTTATATCAATTCCATTATTTATTGCCTGGCTACGAGTTTCACGGATTCTTCAGTTCAGTTGTTTGAAACCAGGCGGTTTCACGTGAGTTGTAACGCCATGCAAGGAACGTGAAGATCGACCCGCGATATGCGTGGGAAAATATTACTTTTTTTCGATCAAGGTGGAAATTGGCATCTTTGTCGTCGAGTAAGGTAACACATTTCAATTTTCATTATTATGGTTAACTTTAAAAGCTCTGTTTTTGATAAAGGAACTGGAGGAAAATCAGGAAAATTCCAGTTCGACTGGGATGGCTGCATTTTATTTACGCGTCGTAGCATAAATATAACAAATTCGTTTTCCTTTTCCTTATACACTCTGCCTTTTTATACTGTTTTTCGCAGCAGAGCTATCGCTTATATTACAGAGGCTAATTTTGTTGTATAGACCACTCAGATTTAGTGACAGAATTTCTATTATCGATTGTAATTTTGGCAACACCTGGCGCCGAGTAATCGGTGTAAAGCTCGACAAAGTCGCTAAAGCACTCTTCCATTCATTACTTTTGTTTCTGCTCCATTAAATTTGCCCAATTTTCTTTATTAACGAACTAGATTTAACTACAAACGATGAGTATTCAGGTTGAGTGGCAACCTTCAAAACGATGTGGCAATAGAGATGTACGCCTTTGAATTTCTGTTAATTTTACGGGTGTAAAAAATTCAAAAAGTATACCCACCAAAAGTTTAATCGATCGTTGCGAAAATGTTGTCATTTTCGAAGTAGTTTCTAAAAATACAATAAAGAGGGATAGTTCTTTCAATGTGTATCGGCAAAGGAAGATGAGCTTTGAAGACAGGGTTGTAGTCGAAGGCTCAAAAACATCTTCTATTAACCAATATGGCGCCGTTCCGAAGCACCCCAAAACCGGCCGTGTCGGTAATTTCCGAAATAGGAGGAATTAGAACCTAAAGTTACCTATTCCTTATTAAAGACCCCAAATCAAGTCTACATGCCAATTTTTAGCCAATTCGGTGAGATAGTGTGGCAGCGACTTTTCAATATAGTTCGAATCTTAAAGACAACTGCTCTTAATGGCAACTAAAATTCAAACTAAAAAACCTATCCATCCTACCGAGATTTCACTTTCACGATGCATTAGAGCAACTGAAAACTAATTGTCAAACAAATTTTCGCTTCAAAAGGGTTCTTGGTTTTGTGATAGAGTACGCTTGAATTTCTAAGCTTTTGCGTGACGCGGCATTTACATGACGGCCAAGAGAGCTGTCATGTAGGTTAAAAAAATGACGTATTTCAGGAAATTTTGCCATCTAAACAGTTCATGAGCTGGAAAAAGTATTATCTTAATGTTTATGAGTATCTCGAAGAATAAGTTCACGCTTTTGTAGCAAAACTCGGTAACAGATGTTTCTGTTGGTTTCCGTCCGCCATGTTGGAGCTCATCCAGGTGAGCACCAGCATGGTGTCTCCATACAAATCTCTAGAAATTTGGGTAAAACATTTCTTCGGATATCTCGTATGTGAAATATTCCTCTGACCTGAATCTTGGCGAGGGTCTTTGCATATGTACCTCCATTCATTTTCCAGATTCTGGATTTTATCTATTGAATGGTTTTGATTTTTATTTTCATCTATTTTGAATAGCGTGACACTGAAAACCAACAATTGTAATTAAACAGTCATTTCTTTAGGTTCCGTAGGTTCCGCGGTTCCACAGTTCCGCGGTCTTCCACAGATTAGTCTTACCCGAGCTAAACCTCGAAAGAGGTAAAACTGGTGATGTGGGCAAATTTCATGATACATACACAATTCACATTTTAAAATTCATGATCACACGCTATAAATTTCCAATCCATTTTCACCAGAAAGACCGTTTGGGCATTTGTTGTTTGACGTTTTCCTTTTCAATTGTATAGTACGGTATTGAATATTGAATACGGTATTGTATTGAATCGTCTATGATCAATTATATGCCTACCTAGAAGAGCACAATATAATCTGTAAATATCAATCAGGTTTCCGTGCTATTCACTCAACTGTCACGGCTCTCCTTGAGGCCACGGACACTTGGGCGTACAATATTGACCGCGGTAAAATCAACGCCGTTGTTTTCCTAGATCTCAAAAAGGCCTTCGACACAGTTGACCATGAGATCCTTTTATCAAAATTAAGCAATTACGGCATATATGGTAACGCGCACCAATGGTTTAAGTCACATTTAGAGAATCGTACCCAAATGTGCTCCATCAACGGATCGCTCTCTCAAAGCTGTTTATTAAGTTGTGGTGTTCCCCAGGGGACGATTTTAGGCCCACTACTATTTCTGTTATACATCAATGATCTTCCAAATTGTCTTTCAAATTGTGAGCCGAGAATGTACGCTGATGACACCCACCTTACATACGCAGGTGATAATGCAGACAATATTCAGTTGCATCTAAATCAAGATTTAGAAAACGTTCATAATTGGCTGAGAGCAAACAAACTTACTCTAAATATGACTAAAACCGAATTTATGCTTATCGGATCTAGGCAGAGGCTAAGTACTCTCACAGAGTCCCCGAAATTTGCAATTAATGATTTTCAAGTTAGCCAGGTGACTACTGCAAAATCGCTTGGAGTGACCATCGATGACAGACTTGACTGGAGTGGCCATATCGAGAAGGTAACAAAGAAAGTCGCTTCTGGTATTGGGGCCATAAAACGAATAAGGCACCTTGTCCCTCAGGCGACCTTACAATTAATATATCAAGCTTTAATACAGCCACACTTTGATTATTGCAACATTGTTTGGGGAAACTGTGGGATAACTCTACGGAATAAGGTTCAAAAGCTACAAAACAGAGCAGCCCGTGTTTTGACCTACTCAAGCTATGACGTAGATGCTGGTTACCTTTTCAAACTTCTAGGGTGGAAAAACCTAGCTTGCCAGCAACAAATCACAAGAGCTACGATGGTTTACAGGTCTCTGCACGGGTTGGCTCCAAACTATCTTAGTTCTAAATTTGAAAGACGAGAAGTTGCATATAACCTAAGGGACTCTGAAAATAAACTCAATGTTCCATTACCGCGCACAAACTATTACAAAAACAGCTTCAGCTATAGTGGCGCCATTCTCTGGAACAGTCTTCCTAGTAACTTAAGGGAAGCAGAGTCCCTTGGGCAATTTAAACGATTACTCAAAGAACTGTAAGGCACGGCATTCGTGGAAAGCAGCTTTTTATTTTTATTATATTAGTATTAGTATTAGGTATTTTTAAAGCTGACGAATTTTGTACCGTGGATAAATAAAGATTATCTATCTATCTATCTATCTATCTATCTACGGCAAACAGGGACTCGACACTTCTGATGACGGTTTATATGTTGATGGTATTTACTAACTGAAGTTGAATCAAGAGGATGTTCACACATTTGTAGCAAAAAAGTGCAGGCTTCTGTGAACATGTACTGGGTTTGTATTTAATCGTGTAGAGACAAAAGAAGGCAGTGTACTATACTTCAGGCCAAGATGGCTAAGCTTACTTATAGCAGAGCTCCTTGCGCGCGCGAGCGGAGCACCGTACATGTTTAACGTTGAAACTGTCAACTGTATGCGTTACTCTGAACGAATCTGTTGTTATTCAATGATCAAAGTCGATCGCAATCACGCAATGAAATAAGCGGCTTAAATATATACATTCGAACACGTCGAAAACACAACAATTTGCTTTAGTCGAAGAAAGAAGCTATTTAGTACTTAACGAACAAGAAAGAAAACAAGAGAGAAAAGCTAGCAGAAAACTTCGCACAAACAAAGTCGCCGCCGAAACCACAAATAGGCTCTAAATGAAAAACGTACCCATTCTCCGCAGTGATTCTTCATTCGTAGTTCAATTTAACATTTCAGTTTCGATGACAAGGGCGATTTTGCAATTTACGATATTTTTTTTTTAAATCCACGCAAGCATGCCAGAGATGCGATCCGCTGAATATCAAAGGACAATCCAGCTAAAATTTTTCATAATTATGCGAAAGTTTGGACAGTTAACCAATCAAAATCACTCCCGGTTTTTGTGTGGTGACGTCACCTGACGGCAAAAACGGCCGGTGGAATCGGACGTTGCTGAGAGGAGAAGACGACTCGAAGTAATCGTCTTAAATTCAGGCTACGAGAAAAGCGGCTGCAATTAAATAGGTAATGGCGTCATTTCGTTGTTATGACAACCTGATCATAACAAATTTTCGCTTTATCTAATATAGCTGTGCAGGTAATTTTTCCAAATCTTTGTTTATGGCGACGTATTTAAAGCAAAACTTGGGACCCTGAAAAATCCAATCGAGCCACCTTAAAATGCTGAGGGCACCGACCATCTATGTATTTCCTCACAAGGAGGCTATGTTGATCAGGCCTTAGACTTGGTCATTTTAACATGTTCGTTCAGCTGAGGTGTTCATCGCAGATAACACCCAAATATTTAAACTCAGTAACGCGCAACCTAGAACACTGCATTCCACCACCTCACTGGGATTATCGTCCAGTTTGAGGATAAATAACAGCCCTAGACTCCTGTGGTACTCCAACAGACACAAGTTCAGCAGCACTACACACACTTCTATTCAATTAGAGCGCGGTTTGGCAGATAGTTTCTGAACCACTCATGTTCACCATCCGTCATCCCAAGTACCTGCTGTTTGTTCAGTAGCTCTTCGTGGTTGACGGTATTTTAAATGCTTTCAATCAAAATGGCGAACTCGTAAATGTATTGTAGAGTTCATGCGATGAAAGTAAAGTATTTATTTTAAGTTGAAATGGTCATGTGATTATGTCAAAACACCATTCACGTATCCAATCGAGTTCATTTTCTAAAAATATCGACTTTAAGGTTCAGCTTTTGTAATCTACAACCCCAGACAAAACTGTTGAGACAATTCCATCTATTTTCTAACTTTTGCCTTCTACTCCTGTCTCCTCTAAACAGAAAAAGTAAGCCCCCTGCCCACCCCCTATTCAAAGTTGTCTTGGTCTAAAAAAACCAACGTGTATAATTGCTAAGCTATCCTAAACAACTTTGGATAAGGGGAGGGGGGAAATCGGGCATTCATTTGACGGAGGTTTCAGTTTTTGCCAGGATGGCAGGAAAAAATAGGCATTTTCGCCATTTGTCTCAACAGGTTTTGTCCGGGGTTGTAGTTTCGATATTTTTGGTTACTCGTTATTAGTATTATACCAAAACTGCGGGCTGATTTTTTAGTTTGTAAAGTACGATCGATGTACAGGCGCGCGAAACCGAGGTTTTCTACCTTCTTTCCCTCGCCCCCTCCCTTATTGTTGACCTCAGTTCATCTTTCGCGTAACCTGTATTTTCGTTTCACTCAGTAATCAAATGCCCGATGCGCGGCGCGTAAAAAGAGACAATGAAAGCTGTTCAAATTGACCCTAAACTGAGGTTACTTTCGCGCAGCTATATCTTCTTTACGAATCACAAACGAAAAACGCACCAAAAAATTCAAGCAACCGACTTTTGTGCTAGAAAGGACCTGATGGACGGTAAAGAAGGTTGTATGTGGGTATATCTCAACGCCTTGATAAATATTGCAAGATTACCGGCTTTGAAAGGATGCGATTCACTTAGAGCGGAAAGAATACCGAAAATTATTCTAGCCTGTCTACAGGCTTTCTGTTTGGGGAAAGGGTGGAAAAATCGAAAGAGGATTGTTTCACCCTTTCCCCAGACAGAGAGCCTGTTCACAGGCTAGAATAATTCGGGATGCACGCTAAGTTTGAGATTCTTTCGAGTAAGCAAGTGAGAAAGCGCGGGCCAAAATAAAGGTTATTAAATAAAATGAGCTTACTTTTCCTCGTCCAATACCTCAACTAACCGCGTCATGCATCAACTAACCACCAAGATATACAACGCTACTGCACTGCTAACACATATCTCCAATACGCATAAAAAGCTTCACGTACGCCTAGTTCAATGACGGCCAAGTATATGCTCCCACAGCGTCTTGTTGTTTATGTAACTGATGAACCGTTTACATGAAGCGAGGAAGATCCTAGAAGGCGGAACAAATTTACGTTGTGTCTACATGCAGAAATTTCGGTCTGCGTTGTGCCCAATAAGAGAAGGTTTGAGAAGGAATTAAAAATGGCGGGCAACAAAAACAAAAATGCAGTTTGAGCCCTTCTGCTCTCTTTACTGGCGTTAATAACTTCCTACAATAATCAGCTCGTGGTAACGCCAAACGAAATGGTCGGCCTTTATCGCTGTGGCCACTGAACGAGCCGCGGCCATTTTTGTATGGTTTGTCCCTAGTACTCAGGGCAGTTCACGCGGTGCTAAGATCATTCTACCTTTCAGCTAGGAAGATCAGAGCGCCAGGGATAAGTACAACCGTCTCCATGTAAATCGAATACGGACCGCCTTCCTGAATCTTCCTCGTGCTAGGATCCTCTAGGGGCACCCAACGACGGTTTCCTCATTAATAAATTGAAAGCGCTCTTTAGGCTATCCAGAGTACTTTAAGATCTCTAGAAAAGCATTCCAAGAGGTTCTATATAATGTGTATCTGTTCTGTCATCCTAGGGGAACTTGAAAATTATATTATTTTAACGCGAAATTGGAAGGGCTTCAGTATTACTTTCCCGAAAATTTTAGATGCAATTTTACGTATTGTGAAAGTAACAATTTTGCATATTCCTTTTTCCGTCATATTTTTGAATCTGAAAATTTTAGGTTGCCTTTTTTCTGCGGAAGGAAATTTATTAGATAAGCTTCGAAAGGTGTACGTGAATGGGACGGTCGACATCTAGAAATGTTTAGCCATCCTAATAGAAAATTTTAGGCTACATGTGCTTCTCCAAACAGAAATTTTACCGAAAACAGTGGGTAGGTGACCCTGATCTTCCTCCTTCCAGGTAAACAGCCCCTGACGACCTGTACCTACAATTCAGCTCTAAGCCGCAAAATGTGTCAATAAACAAGTCATTCAATCATTCATTCAGTCCATCTGCTACGGTATTATGAAAGCCAAATCTAGCTACCCTATTACTAGCCTGATTATTAGTTTGCCAGTTAATTTAAAGATACGTGCAACAACTCCCAACATTGCTAGTGGCGTCGTTTTGCACATAGCTAAATGTTTGACAGGTTTCAAACTTTTCGCAACAACTCCCAACAATACGCAACAGCATGCAACAGGATCTGCAAACAGACCCAACATGTAACATCAGTGAGTGTTTGAGCGAAATTTCTAGTCTCGATGAGTGTGGTCTTTGATGTTTCAGAAAGTTACCTAGCAGCCCGTAGGATCCTGAGTTTGAATTAGTAAATGGGTTAGTAGTCTTCCCATCAGTGTCTCTATATCATTGTACAGTACTTTTTCATCATTGCTGATCCAAGCAGTGTGTAGAACGTGTGTCACATATGAACCTAGTAAAAGACTTAGTAGCCTTTATCAGTGTCTCTATATCATTATACAGTAGTCTATCATCATTGCTGATCCAAGCAGTATGAAGGACGTGTGTCACCCATGAACCTAGTAAATAGCTTAGTAGCCTTAGCATCAGGGTCTCCGTATCATTATACAGTCCTCTCTCATCATTGCTGATTCTAAGCCGCATAAATGACGCGTTTAACGCATAAACCTTGTATGCAGCAGTTTTTGTTTATTCTCAGGTATGCTTTCTGCCTTAAATAGTATACTTGACTTTACAGTTTTCTTTTTTTCTCTTATTATTTAATTGTCATGAGACGTACTCCTCTCCTCTCCTAGGCGACTTTGAGTGGTTAATTTCCTTGTCTTAAACCCTTACAGAAAATATGCAAGATCTACGTGGAGCAAGCGTGCAAACTCCTATACTAAGGCCATCAAGAGAAGTGCGGCAGGACGAACGAGATTTAGAGAGGCAGCTCAGAGAGATGCGGCAACGCGAAGAAAATTTGCAGAGACAGTTGAGGGAGTTACAGCAGAACTCGAAAAGACAGCACGGGGAGATGCAGCAACGCGAAAGAAACCTGCAAAGGCAGCTAAGGGAGACACTGCAACGTGACGAAAACTCCCAAAGGCAGTTGAGGGAGATGCAGCAACGTGAAGAAAACTCCCAAAGGCAGTTGAGGGAGATGCAGCAGCG
The DNA here is from genome assembly GCA_038088405.1 of Porites divaricata. Classification (NCBI taxonomy): domain Eukaryota; kingdom Metazoa; phylum Cnidaria; class Anthozoa; order Scleractinia; family Poritidae; genus Porites; species Porites divaricata. The sequence goes on along the minus strand of JBBMOI010000006.1, from coordinate 30,268,957 downwards.
TGAAGAAAACTCACAAAGGCAGCTGACGGAGATGCACCAACGTGAAGAAAACTCACAAAGGCAGTTGAGGGAGATGCAGCAAAACTCACAAAGGCAACTCAGGGAGATGCAGCAACGTGAAGAAAATTTGCAAAGACAGCTGAGGGAAAAAGACCAGGAAGTGAATGAACTAGAGTTAAGTCTTTCCTTAGCTCAGCAAACAATAAGTGAACATCGCCGACAGGAAACATGCGACTGGGTTATTTCCCGTAATGAAATTCAGATGACAGAGAATTGCCTAGGGAGGGGAGGTTGGGGAAGTGTCAATGAAGGTACCTACTGTGGCTGTACTGTGGCAGTGAAGCAAATCCACGACCTCATTTTATCCCGCCATAACAGGCTTTTATTTGAAAGAGAAATGAATATTGCTTCAGCTTGCCGCCATCCCTGTTTGCTACAGTTTATTGGCGCCACAAATGATGAGGGAAGTCCGTTATTTGTGACAGAGCTCATGGAGAAAAGTTTGCGAGCTTTGTTTGAAGAGCGGCCGCTTTCCGGAACAGAAATACGCGTCATTTCTCTGGATGTGGCTCGTGCTCTTAACTATCTTCATCAGAAGAAACCATCACCAATCATTAACCGGGACGTCAGCAGTGCCAATGTGTTGCTCTGGCGACAGGGCGACCAATGGAGGGCCAAAGTGTCAGATTATGGCACTGCTAATTTTATGCAGCAAACCATGACAGTGGCTCCTGGAGCTACGATTTACTGTGCACCTGAAGCACTTTCGTCAAATCAGACTCCTAAGGTTGGTTATCATTTGTTTCAGATCTGAGTACTGCACGACTATTTGATAGCGGCACAATTTGGTGGACTTGGTTCATTATTAATTATTCCAAATCAGTTTGGTACTTTTACGGTTTCCGGTTCCTTTAGACGAAATTTTGTTTTCGCATAAAGAAAGGGAAAAAAGCTGTATTCGCGTGAGGGAGATGTCCTGTATTAAGAAAAGAAGACGTTGGTTTGCCTGTATCATTGAACCAGGCGTACTCATAAAATCACCTGAGGGGGTGTTTACATGAGAAAACTCGCACCGACGCGAGTTTCATACCGCGATGACTTTTTAATTTCGTATCGCGTTTACATGATGACTGGGTCATTTCACATCTCGTTATTTGAAGGTACACTTCATGTTGATAAGATAAACGTGTGATTCAAAATCGCGAACATTACGCATGCGCTACCCGTTCCAGTCTACCGGCAGACCGATTTCACACCGAAACGGGTGGTCGTTTCGTGTTTACATGATACCGTTGCGAAATTTCGCACCGGAGTGAAATCTCGCCCCAGTGCGACAATCGGAGTGAACTCACGCCGGGGCGACTCGCGCCGGCATGACATTTTGTGGTGGTATCATGTAAACAAATGTAGAGCCATGAGAGGGAACCGGAGTGAACTCGCCGCGGCGCGAAAGTCGCCCCGGTGTCATGTAAACACCACCTGAGTTGCTAGGATTGAATCGACGCAGTGTTATTTTCACGAGAGCTTACTGGTCATTAATAAGAACAGAGTGGAGCTAATAACACCATTACATATCTATATTGTTCTTTTTTAGGTCGACGTTTACAGCTTTGGTGTTCTGTTATGTGAAATGTCTATCGGAGAACTTCCAGATCCTGAAAGGCGTGACGAGCAAGTTGTTCTTATGTCGAACCGCGCTTTAAGAGGCCTGGTACGGCGGTGCCTGCAGACAGATCCTGAAGCGAGACCAACCATGCAGGAGATAATCGATGAACTATCAAGAGTTGTGTAACAGCAGTTCTTTCAGTTTTCGCTGCTGATAGAATGGGCTGATAATCTATAACAATGTATATTACGGAAAGTCAGGTCGCATTGCTTTTCCTGACAAGGTAGTTTACAAAAGTATTTCTAAAAAAAATAACAAACTAAGGTTAAAAATCGTCGTATATCATGAAAAATTGGTGTTTTTGTCAAATCAGATTTACACTCAGCGAAGTGTGTTTATTTCATATCGAAGAGAAAGCGATGTCTTTATAAAGTTAAGTATAATCATGCCCAAAAGCCATATTTTTTGCATTTACTATTGTGGGTGATGGCAAATAGATGCTTAGAATTAACCTTGGTAAAAGAAGTAAGGCCTGCGAAAAGATCGCTGAGACGTCATTTCGATATCCGAAGCTTGCTTTTTAGTCGAGCTTGCGTAAGCAGAGCGAGACTCTTAAAATGCAGTCGTTTTTGTTTTTTTCCGGTGGGACCTAGTTTGTAGGCCCCGCGTTCCTAGCGAAGACCGTGGAAACTGGGGATAAGAATCGTGACGACTTTTATTGTATGGAAATGAGTGTCGTGATGAGAATGCGGTTTATTTTCAGCGATGACTGAAATGACGCATGTAAGTTTGGCAATAATGTAATTTTCCTCGAATGGAGGTCCTTGATTTTCGTGTAATTATGCACGACATGCAGGCACTTTAAAAAGGAAATATCCCCAAGCAGGATGAGAAAATATTATAGCGGGAAAATCCTAAGGATTTTGTGGCTTTTTAAGGCGTTACGTTTCTCAGAATATTGTCGCAATTACAGGAAATGTACGGTTAAATAGATTCACTTTGTTTTATGTATTTAATTGATAGATTTTCGCAGTTGTTAAGATGTGAAGTCGTGTTGCACTTCATAAAAATAAACCGTCACGGAGACAAGTATATCAATCGACGACAGATAGATTTCGATTAAAGCGCTCTTGCTCCTAAAGTCTTCAACAACAGTAAAGCGTGGAAGGGTTCTACAGCGACGTTGATTCCTGTATTTGAAGGCAATTAAAAGCGTATAAATATTTTAAATTCATTTAAACCGCTCAAATGCGGCTGATCAGTATAAACCGTGTGAAAGTGTGTGTTAATGCTTAAATTGAGCGTTAAAATCCCACGGCTACAACTAGATTACAACAAAGCTATGAAAAAAGCTTTGAAAAGTATTTTAAACTTTGTGGAAACAAATAACTCAACTTGACGTCGTAAGTAACTTCGATTGCGCGCGCCAGAATCGCTTCCGATCCTTAGGAACAAGTAACCAAGGAAACGAAATAATCCAAACAAATAACAGTTTTTTCAACTGGTTGAGGCAAAGAAGAGAAAATTGCACGACAACTAGATTTTCCTAAACAAATTAAAGAAAGCTCTAACACTTTAATTTTGAATGAACAGTTGACGCAGTAGTTTGATAACTTAAAGGCAAAAGCAAAGTTAGTCTGGGAAAATAACGATTTTCGCACGCGCCTTGTGCTTTTGCTACAAGCTCACGCCATCAAGGAAAATATCGCGAAGTGAGCAGATGTGAAAATAACACAAGTTTTACCTTCGTCGCTGAAATTTCCCGAAGCAGTCGAAGTTCTTAACATTGCTAGGAGGAAAATTATGTCGATTATAAACGTTTTCATGTTGTCAAGAATAACTTTGCTCTTCCCAAAGCGCAACACAACTAAACTTGTTTAGCGACGTGGAACGATAAAAAACGCGACGTCATAAAGACAAAAGAGAATGTTTTCCTGCGCGCGTAAAGTTTATGAGACACTTCTTTATCCTCCATATATTGAATTACATTGACATCACTTACAACTGTTCATTTTGTTGATAACAATGACACGTGAAACGTTACTCTAAAGGCTACATTTACGCTAGCGTCGATTTTTCCGGATTCGTCAACGAGAATATGGAAACTTCAGATACCGGATTCGTTTTATAGTTTACACGCAGATCCCCCGACAAGAGCGGTGCACTACGTGACCTTATTTGGCCCTATAAATGGGTTTGTACCGCTGAACAGGGTATGGTTTTCTTTCACAATCTTGAGTCTTAAGAGTCTTAAAATTGTCAAATCTGATTGGCTGTCAACTGCCCTGATTTCAGCCTTAATTGGACAGTTTAATAGGACAGTACGCGTCATGCCTAAGTAATTGGACAGTACGCGCCATCACGCGCGCGCTTACATGGCTTTTTTTTCACTGCTAGCAAAACAAAATTTCGAATTTCTTGTGTTTTGATTTAAAAAATAGCCCATTATATTACAAATTTTGTTAAAGTTATGATTAATTGGTAACAGAACTTCGTGTCGTCCAATTCGGTCTGTAATCATACTCGTGATTAAACAAATCAGACTGCCGCTACGCGGTCGTCCGATTTTGTTAATCACTCGTATGATTAGTAATGGTAACAGGACTGAGTGGAGTCCAATTCGGTCTGTAATCATACGAGTGATTAACAAAATCGGACGACCGCGTAGCGGGAGTCCGATTTGTTTAATCACGAGTATGATTACAGACCGAATTGGACGACACGAAGTTCTGTTACCAATTAATCATAACTTTAACAAAATTTGTAATATAATAGGCTATTTTTTAAATCAAAACACAAGAAACTCGAAATTTTGTTTTGCTAGCAGTGAAAAAAAAAACCATTTAAGCGCGCGCGTGATGGCGCGTACTGTCCAATTACTTAGGCATGACGCGTACTGTCCTATTAAACTGTCCAATTAAGGCTGAAATCAGGGCAGTTGATAGCCAATCAGATTTGACAATTTTGTTATAGTTATGATTACAGACAGAATTGGACTCCACTCAGTCCTGTTACCATTACTAATGCGACGGTTTCCGATGATTAATCTCCATATGTGCTACAAACAGTTTTTATTCCAAAACATTTAATTCCATAAAAATAATGTATTTTTGTAAAAATATATTATACAAAAATAAAAGAACGAATTAGGGTCATAAAGTAGGGTCTCTTTCGTTGCGAAATGCACGATTTTTGTCTTTAACCGGGGTCAAGGTTTAAAGGCGCGCCTCTGCAGCACACCTCTACAAAACTTCCCTTGAGTACCTCACGGAACAGAGTGTCTCAATGGGGTTATAGCTTTGACGACTGACGGTTAATGTTTACCAATTTTGATAGGTGTCGGTCAAATTTTAAATAAGCAAATAAACAAATAATGATTTGGAGATAACACATCCACAATTACAGTTGATTTTTATATCCATTTTGACGGTTGACAGTAAAAAAAAACTTTTTTTGACAGTTGATAGTCGCTGAATTTTTAGGCTATCTGACGGTTGATAGTAAACCCCATTGAGACTCTCTAGATAGGGGTGAAAGTCGCCTATCTCACAGCACTTTCACATGCCATAATTTGACTCTGTGGGACGTAAAATTAGTGGCTCTATTTTCCATGTATGGAAATCTAATTCATGCAACTGAAAGCATATGCTTTGGAACGACAGGGCTTAAAAACGGCTGGACATGCGCATTAAAACTCTGGCGTTCTTCCCGCCATTCGATTTTGAAAATGGCGGACGACGAATGAAAATTCTACACGTCATTGGGACGGCTATTTGCGACATCTTGCTCGCCCAGGGCCTTCAAATTCTGCGTTACTGAACGCAACGAGGACTGTTGCTTGGATTTGAGCCACGATGGCAGACATCGGAACGGTGTAGTGATTTTAATGAAGCGATCAACGCAACGTCCTCAAAAGCAATATTTCACCTTTTCAGAATTCAGTCAAGGTACAGTTTTGCCGTAATATAAGGTGGTCTCAGCTTGTATAAGGTTTTAAAGTGCATTTTCTTGTAGCTTATTTATTATTGTACAAAATATCAAATATGACTTTTTTTTCGTTCTGATGAAAAATTTTTATCGCTTCTTGTTCGTGGAAGTCGTTGACATTGCATATGGAAGGAAGGAAAGCGCACCTCGTGAGTAGAGAACATTGTATTTTTCTGTTTTTTATGTCTTTAGCGTCTCCTCTTACGGCTGAATAGTAAGCAAAACGGAAATAGGAGTCCGCCGACAGTTGAAAGATTAGTTCATCTTTACTGTATATTTAAAAAGGGCGTAAAAAGTCTTGTACACACGGCTGTTAAGCATAATTTTGTTTTGTAAGTGATGGCGTTCGGAAAACTTGAAATTAATAAACTTCATGCGACTTCAATGTGTACCTTGTTTTAATTTTCTGTCACCGTGAGCTACACTCTGCGGCTGGCCGCGTGCGTCTCCCTCCAGTGTTAAAGTTATGACGTTATTTGAGTTTATAACCAGCCTGTCATCGGCCTATTTTTACTCTTTTTCGTGATGTTTTGTTTTCATGAGAAAAGGCTAGCTTCCGGCCTTTTGGGGACGTGTTTGTATATAAGGGTGTAGAGGGACGATTTTGTGGTTTTGTTTGGAAATTTATCTGTTTGCAAAAGTACCATTTGGAGAAAACTAAAGACGTCACTAAAGAAAACAAACGAAACTGCTGCCCATGAACGTCCACAGAGCAGAGCTCAAAGTATGAAGAACTGAGGCGGAGAAAGGATTGGAATCCTGGAGAAGGAAAGGGACCTTGAAAGAGAAAGAAAAATGATTTAAATAACACTTAATAAAGGTGGCCACTTTAGTTTTCGTACACTATAGCAAACAAAACACATGCATGTGCAGTTTGTACCAAGAATGATCAATAATAAATGTAAAATTTACACCATTACTGATGTATACAAAAAGGCATCCAATCACTGTATCGAGACTTTGTTATGTATAAGTTCACATGCAACAGGCATTTCTCAGCAAAATTGGTCAAATCCACAGGAAAAATGAGGACCTTCTGGACAAAATTATAATATTCTAAAAGAGAAAATTGAAAGGTAAACACTTCTAAAAGTCCTTTTGACAGTGCCGATCAAATATACCAATTGACTGTAAGTTTATCTCTGTAATACATAGGGAATAGTCTCAAGTAAAATGAAAATGCCAACAGTTATTGTAAAATTCTCCTCCACAAGAGGACACATTATTTAGCACACTGTTTCTACAATTCCACAAGGCTCTGATCAGACACTACAACAATGGAGGAGAAACTCCATGACCCATTTACGGTGGAACATTTTTGTAACAAGCATGTATGTACCTGCAACTTAACAAGTCATTTCTGATGCAAGATTCATTGATGAAAATCACACCCTTTCAGAGAAAAGAAGAAAGCCACAAAAATCAAGGGTTGCAGCAGTCTTGAATAGTTTGAGTTTCTTCCAAAACCAGGTAGTTTACTACAAGAAATGGCCAAATATTTCAATAGAGCCAAGAGGTTTTTCTAAAATAGGGCTATATGTAAAAAATGCAAACTGTACATGAAGTACAAAACTACAGCAATTATGTCTTTACTGAGTAGTCAGGGCTAAAATAATTTTTTGACTGTTGTTGGTCATGCTGACTGGCCAAAGAAATTTCAGCTCAGTTAAGTCTATTGTTTGACAGGTCATGTCCAAAATATTAAAAACAAACAATAATTTTTTAAACCAGGAGCATAATTTTAACATAGTAGCTAAACAAGCAAAAATATAACTAAATTCAAAATAATGCAAATACATTCAAATCCATTTACAATATTAAAATAACTGGCAAACCAAAAGTTAATCCAGACAAAATGGTCATCTTGGCCAGTGATTGTTTATTTACTGGTGGCCATTTTGAGCCTTGGTGGTAACCATTGAAACTAAACAAGACATTAAACAAGCAGTCATTGAAGCCAAGAGAGTGGTTGGCCAACTACAAGTAATGGCTGGGCAGCTAGACCACTTGGCCGACCAACTCTTAAGACAAGCCAGAAAATAATTTTTTAATGTGAAAATAACAATAATTCAATTTATTGAGCAGTACTAATGATCTACCAAAAGACAGAAAAGGACATTAGTAGTGTACATTTAGGTGAAAACTGCAAGACAAGGTACATTGTGTATTACAGAATAATTTTTTTCTTTGGTCTTTTGGATCATTGCGTTCTACTTCTCCTGTTTTGCCTCTCTTTTCGTTATCAACTGCTCCTCTTTATTATGCACAAAGGCACATCTCTTCTCCACTACTGTTTCTTTATTGAACTATGCAAGAGAAAAATTCCCTATATCTGCTGCTCTTCAAAGCCGTGTACTCTTGGACTTTTCTTCTATCTTCTTCATAACTTTCTGTCGAAGCATAAATAAATGTTACCGGTAATCAGCCATAATAATTTTTAAACAGCTATGCAAATAAAGACCACTGCCTCCATGCCCCATCCCCTCCACATCCTTCCCAAAAGAATTAAATAGATGATTTAAATTCCTTGAATTATTGCCTGTAGCACTGGGCTGCTGTATGGTTTGTGAATTATTGTGATTATTGAACTGGTATGTGGTTATTGGACTATTATTTTTCCAGGACTTATCAAGATAAATGCCATATACAAGACTATAGATGGCCATTCACCTAGAATGGAATGTCATTAGCTTGTGTATGACTGAACTTGTGATGTTGTTGCTGAACTACTTGTCTTCACTGAACTACAACAAAAGTAAGGAATGTTCCTGTGTAGGCACTGCCCAACTGAAATAAGAACAACAGTCCATGCATTCAGTGGTAGAACAATCGACAATACCTTTATTGAATGGTCCCTGATCAGTAAACAAGTGCAAGAGGAAGGAAAAATTTGGCTGCACTGGTATTTTTGGCAGCAGAATTTTTTACAAACATCTTCAGTGACGTATGGACAAAGCAGATTGAAAACATAAAACATTCCCAAAGTAAGAAAAAAGTATCAGGTATTGAAAAGATAGATTATAATATTTATGCTGGTATTATTTAAAATCTACAGTCGCTGTATCTGTCCCTCAAGAAATTTCTTGTCAAGTAAACAAAGAACTTAAGTCAAAATTGATTCTGTTTAAATAACCTGGCCAAGCCTTGCAGATAATTTTTTCATTTTCATTACTTTTTCAGCCCTAGGCTACCATTTTCCAGTTTTTCATGCCAATTTAGACCAACATTGCCTTCCCCTTGGCTATGCTTTTCCTGGCCATGAGCCTAATCTTTGCCTGAAATGTGACATGCAAACCTGTGTACACAACAGGAGCTTTGAAAACATAATTCGATTGTGCATAACACAAACCAACAATCCACAGACAACAGTTATTTCCGGATTGAGGAAGTAAACTGCCGCACATGTTACCCTTTGTTGGTACAACGGATGAAAGAACTGGCTCAGTCATTAATAAAAAGAAATGTGTTGTTGAACAGTGTTTCCCAACTATCTGATCTTGAGACTGATTGTTGTAACAATGAAAATAAAAAAATTGTTGCATAAATTTTGTATAAACTTACTATTCATGTAAAAGAGAAAGCAATAACTTGAACAACTTCAATCGGCGCGTGATCATTGGCACAAACATTTAACATAACCTAACCAAAAAAATTATTCCCAGATACCTTGCATAACAATGACGATCATGCCGATGAAGATGATGACGAAGGGGATTTGTTCAACCAGAAAGCAGACGATGATACAGAAGACTTCGACGAGGACTGTTTAATATATATCCCACTTCGCGCACCTTTAACCGTATAGTACGAAAATCAAACGTCAAGCTTGAGGGGCCGTCATCAATCCATGGAAAAGGTCTCTGCGACACAAAATGGCTCTTCTAGAAGCCACTCAATTCAAAAAAGGCAATGACCAACAGTCGGAGACCACTTGTGTTGAACGTTAAGTTGTTGACAGTTTATTCCCTTCAAGACGTCTGCTTGCATCAAAACATGTTTCTCTTTTATCTATTGATTAAGTAGCCGAAGCACTATGTTTTGGGTATCAAAAATTACAAACTGAAAAATATCATTTAACAACACGTCCTGATATAGTAAGAACTTTGAAAAATGCGCCGAAATACAGCTCCGAATCGGCCACCGATCGTCCGCCATATTGACAACAAGATCATACATTCTTAACTTTCCGCATGCGCAGTAACTGCGAGATCACTTTTTTACGTCACAACGTCTCGACCAATCAGCCGTTCTTAAGCCCTGTCCTTTGGAACTAAAATGACTGCCTGTTTCTGCACTTCAACAATTTGAAAAATGAAGAAAGGTTTGTAAGACGAACAGGAAAACTTTCCGCGCGATTTCTTCGCCAGTTTGAACAACAACTAGAGGAAAAGGCATTGTTCAAAAGTAAATTTAGTCGTGAATTGGGAGAGATGTAAGAAATTATCTTCACAATACAGTGGAATCCCGATATACTGACGATGTTCCCGGTATAACGATGAATATTCTTAGATATGCCCCGGCAAAAGTTACAATAAAATGTATGGGACAGAACCCAAATATAACGATCTTTGATATAACGATGAAAATTTAGCTGCCCGAATTCGAAAATCTTTCCCGATATAACGATATTATTAGTACGCAGTCACAATTTAAGCAAAGCATTGAATTTAATTACTAAAATAACTTTTAACGTTATCGAGTAATCTCTAACGTTTCTGTCAATTTACCTGGTTTACTTGGGCTATATATAACTCTGAGAAAAAAACCATTGCAATAAAAACGACTAACGAAGGACTGTTGCAAGCTAACGTGTCATGCACAACAATGCATTACTTCAAAAGTAGGTTGAGTTTGATCGTCCGGGTTAACGTAGTCCTGAATAGGACTGTTGTCGTTGACAGTGACTGACGTTTCGACAACCTGTGCGGTAGTCATCTTCAGAGTCAAAGTGAGTTGTATCACGTCAGTAGATGGTATTATATACTCTGGTTATTGATCTGATTGGTCAATAAAGTCAAGATGTTATTGGTCGTCTGTCAGTGAAGCCGCGATGTCATTGGCTATGAAGACTCGTAATCAGTAATTGGCGCGTTTCGATCCGTCTATTGTCACAGTTAAGCAGTCGTCTATTGTTAGTCAAATTGTCAGTTCTCCAGTCGATCTCTCGTAGTTAGTTTCGCTTCATCCCGTCAATAAGTCGTTTGTACGGCGCTGGTAACTGTTGGCTACGATTCAGTGGCGTCTGTTCTAAGTTAGTGAACCAGCTTTCCAAAGTAAGACGTTGATGGTAGTCTGTAGAATACGTTATACATGTCGCAGAGTCCCAGTCAATTTGATGTTTCGTCTGTAAATGATGCTCAGCAATGTGATTGTTGACGTCACCATTCCTCGTTGCTCGTTTGTGTTCGGTCAGTCGCGTGCTAAGGTTTCTGCCGGTCTCACCAATGTAAGAAGCCTGGCAGTCGCAGCATTTGATCTTGTATACTGCTCCCTGTCTGTCCTCCGGTTTGTCTTTGTCCTTGACATTAGTAAGCAGGCGTCGTAAAGTGGTTATGGGTTTGTGTGCAACACGTATATTGTAAGGTTGTAATATACGTGCAATAGTTTCAGAGGTACCTCTGATGTACGGTACAGTAGCTGTCGTAACAGGGCCAGAGTTGACGTTCGTCTGAGTGTCAGTGTTGCTGTGGGTGTTCCGTCTAACAAAGTCCGTGTTGTAATTGTTCTTACTAAAAACGTTGTAAAGATAATCAGTCTCGTCTTGTAGGCTGTTAGGTGAATCGCAAACTAGTTGCGCTCGCCTCGTCAAAGTCCGGATAGTAGTAGCCTTGTGAGAGGTCGGGTTGTACGAAGACTGGTCTAGTAATCGGTCGGTATGTGTCGGTTTTCTGTAAACAGTCGTTTGTAGTTTGTTGTTGTTGCGAGTGACCAAGCAGTCTAGGAAAGGTATCTTACCATTTTCTTCGATCTCCTTGGTGAACTGTATGTCCGCGTTCTGTCTGTTAAGGTGTTCGTGGAAATCGTCGATTCCGTCTTTGTGTACGGCGGTGAATGTGTCGTCAACGTAACGTAACCAGATGGGTATAGTTCGCGTGTAGGTAGCTAGGGCTTGTTCCTCGATGTTTTGCATGACAATTTCTGCTACAACAACAGAAACTGGAGAGCCCATAGCTGTACCGTGTAACTGTTTGTAGTGTTTCCCGTTGTACTGAAAATACGTCGAAGTTAAACAGAGGTTTAGTAGGTCCATGATGTCGTCTGTAGGTAGTGGTAGTACAGCAGTAGAGTTCTTAATAGCGTTCTCAGTACAGTCTAGAGCCAATTGAAGTGGAATACTGGTGAACAGTGATTTCACGTCAAAGGACACTAGTTTGTGGTCGTCCGGTATCTGTATCGTCTTAATGGCGTCAATAAAGTTCTCAGTAGACTGTAGTTTATGTCTAGATTCCTCCGTCAGTGGTTTCAGTACGTTAGTTAAGTATTTAGACAGTTGGTAGGTCGGGGACCCACAGAAAGAAACTATGGGCCGCATAGGTATGTTCGGTTTATGTAGTTTTGGTAGTCCATACAGCTTGGGTGGCTGCGGAACACTACACCTCAGTCTGTTGTAGCGTCGAAAGTCGATCTTGTCGGTTTTCTTCAGTGTAAGCAGTTTGTTGTTAAGTTTGCGTTGCAGTGCGGGTGTCGGGTCTCGTTTGAGTACTTCGTAGGTCTGTTTGTCGTTAACAAGCGAGTCCATTTTGTCGTTGTAGCTTGTCTTGTCCATAACAACAGTCACTCGTCCTTTGTCTGCGGGCAGTATGACTATGTTCTGGTCTGTTTTCAGTCGTTTAAGAGCTCTCTGTTCGTCAGTAGTCAAGTTACTGTTTGGTAATGAGGCTGATTGTAAGGTAGAGGTCACTCTACTTCTGATGTTATCCTTGGTCGATTCTGATAGCTCGTGTTGGCGAGACAGAACGGCCTCAACGCTAGATACAATAGCCTCCGTAGGTATTTGTTTCGGCGTCACTGAGTGTTTAAGTCCGTAAGAAAGTACTTGTGTTTCGGTCTCGTCTAAGGGACGGGAAGAGATATTCCTGACCCAGTTTTCGTCGGGTTTACGTCGTTTAGCGTTTTTTGTGTCTTGCAGTCGTGTCAGTTTTAGTTTCGTTTTCGCGCGGTGCTGTTCAGTTGTCTTGTCAGCGCGTTTGTCCGCAATAGTCTGTATAGTACTAAGTAAGCTAGTCGGTAAAAGTTGTTTGAGTTTGTCAAGTCGATGTTGTAGTTTGTTGTTGTAGTAGCTGAGTCTTCTGTGACAGTCGTTTATCCGCGCCCGGATCAATCGTCGACAGGTGGCCTTGACGATTTGAATGGCCTCTTGTGTGTTCAACGGGGACTTAAGTCTAAGTCCTCTCGGAACAAGGCCGAGATCTTTGCAGCGATGGTTGAACCAGAGTTGTTGTCGTATTCGTCTGACGTTACTTGCGTAACTGATGTAGTCGTTAGCAAGTCGTTCGCTCTGTCGTCCAAGTGAACGTAAAACTGTGAAAGGTTTGAACCCAGGAGTCATTTCAAAAGTAGGTTGAGTTTGATCGTCCGGGTTAACGTAGTCCTGAATAGGACTGTTGTCGTTGACAGTGACTGACGTTTCGACAACCTGTGCGGTAGTCATCTTCAGAGTCAAAGTGAGTTGTATCACGTCAGTAGATGGTATTATATACTCTGGTTATTGATCTGATTGGTCAATAAAGTCAAACGAGCAACGAGGAATGGTGACGTCAACAATCACATTGCTGAGCATCATTTACAGACGAAACATCAAATTGACTGGGACTCTGCGACATGTATAACGTATTCTACAGACTACCATCAACGTCTTACTTTGGAAAGCTGGTTCACTAACTTAGAACAGACGCCACTGAATCGTAGCCAACAGTTACCAGCGCCGTACAAACGACTTATTGACGGGATGAAGCGAAACTAACTACGAGAGATCGACTGGAGAACTGACAATTTGACTAACAATAGACGACTGCTTAACTGTGACAATAGACGGATCGAAACGCGCCAATTACTGATTACGAGTCTTCATAGCCAATGACATCGCGGCTTCACTGACAGACGACCAATAACATCTTGACTTTATTGACCAATCAGATCAATAACCAGAGTATATAATACCATCTACTGACGTGATACAACTCACTTTGACTCTGAAGATGACTACCGCACAGGTTGTCGAAACGTCAGTCACTGTCAACGACAACAGTCCTATTCAGGACTACGTTAACCCGGACGATCAAACTCAACCTACTTTTGAAATGACTCCTGGGTTCAAACCTTTCACAATGCATTACTTGCCGGCCAGAGTCGGTCCTTTTTTTCTTTTTTAGGAAAAAAAAATTAACACAGAAAGTACTTTGTAAACTTTCAAAACTTCTAGTGCTTTGCAAACTTTGACATTGCTGCGTGCTTCAATTACTATGATTTCATTTGTTAATCATTTGATACTAGGTTTACCCCGATATAACGATATTTTCGGTTATTTTACGGCTTATATCGTTATATCGGAAGTCTCAATATAACAATTCCTCGATATAACGATATACTTTTACTGCTCCCTTTGCATATCGTAAAATCATTGTTCCACTGTAGTGCAAACGATGACTGCCTACCTTTGAATAGCCTGCGTAGGTGGCGGTATTTTGTGGATGCGAGATTAAAGTTTTGGCGGCGGAGCTGTCTTCCAAAAAAAGGGAGTAGGGACGAGGCTAGTCACGGCTCCGCCGTCAAATCTTACGAGACTATTTTAAAACGGCTCCGCCGCCAAATCTCACTCGACTACTACACAATACCGCAAGCTACGCTGGAAGTCGGCTGGCAACCGTAAACAACAAGATTTTCTTTTTAGCTAGATACTACAGGGGTGCTTGTAAGAAAATTCACATTGTAAAGACATGTGCAGCATTTTTGCTGGTTGTGGGAATATTTTCAATGAAATAACTATCACTGTTTGGTTCCTTTGTTTATTGTAAAATTCCTTTGTAATAATGTATTGGTTTTTACATCTAAGGCTTGTAGTATACGTAACATCATGTACGCCATTTCTTTTTCTGAACTGATTTGCCGTTTTCAAAAGTACCGGTGTCTTAGGCCATTTTTCTCCAGAAAAACAAGTGGTGAATATTTGTTTATGAGCAAGTTCAATGATGTAATGTAGCAAATAGAAATAAGAGTGATGTAGCAAAATACAGAAAGCATTCCCCAAACATCATTTAATTTTGAAAAACGAATATTATCGAATAAGCGCCACCAAGAGCCATGCCCCGTTATAATGAAAATCAAAAGACGTTAATTCTGTTAGTTTAATACGGGCAAATAACAATATCATAGTTAAAACAATTCTTTGTCGCTTCCAACTTTCAAATAAACCCCATGAGTGCCGCGGCGCTTATTCCAGTAAATATGATATGCTAATTAATGTCGGACAAATTTTCGAATATGTCCTTTGAAAATAAAGGTTTGAGAGGACACATGTCCTTTCAAATAGGAAAAATTATTTCCATCACTGCCGCCTAATCTTAAAGCGTCCTAAAAATCATTGAACTCCCGCAAAAAAGTGTCTCCAGTAAAACGCATTAATAAAGGCACTTTCTGTTTCATTTGTTTTTGTTTTTATCGAAACAAAATAGTTTCCAAAACATATCCTTAGCGATTTTTTAGAACGTCTGTATCGAGCAACCTAAAACTCGTTAGAAAGTTACAGGCAGAATTCGGAATCGAAAATATATGATATTCTGTTTATTTGGACAGCTGTCGTCTATCTGGGACGCAGCAACCAAACATAAAACTGCTTCTTAACAAGCCTTTATAAAGATTTTAACAATGTCTACACCAGATCATCCCTTTTTGTTCGTTACATACATTCATACACTGTTTACAGGCAGCCATTACGATACCTGAAGGAGGATCATGAGGTTATCGCTACAGATAACCCACCCGACCCAGGAAAGGTTAGCCACACCACTAGGGTTTATAACGTCCCTTACTCTTTTCAAATAGTGGTGTCGGTTCTTTTACGTCCCACAAGAACCAGATTAGTGAAAGTGCTGTAAGAGGGACCTACGGTTTTTCGTCCTTATCCGAGAAGACTAGAAAGTGTAACCGTTTGCAGATGTCATTACAAAGGCAGCACTTTCTTCTCAGTTATTTAAAGACCTTGAGTGTTGGTCCGACCGGGGTTTGAACCCGCGACCTCCCGCCAGGCAGACCGGCGCTCTGCATACTGAGCTGCCCAAGCGGAGGTTTCGTTGAAAGAACCTTTGCGTAAAATTGTGAAAATGGAACGACCCAGTTTGCTCAGAAAATTAGAGAAGACCCGAAAATGGAAAGGAAAACCATTAGTGTAACAGTAACTTACCTTTTGATCTCAAAAACGGGCAGTTTAGAGTCACGCTCTGAACTGTCTTCCATGGCAGAGTTGACCTGAGTCCAGGCAGAGTGTGCCAGCGTTACATGAAGAACCTTTTCAATACCAGGCTTGTTTGTGGGGAAACAGGACGATTTACCAGGTGAGCGCGGAATCGTAGGCGAAGCAACGCACGCCGATTTTTTTCGCGCAGTTCACCTTTTTTGGTTTATTTTGTATTCTTTTCTCCAGTTTCTTTCTTTATTTTATTCAAAAATAGAAAGCTGATCATGACTCAACTACTTTATATACTTGTTTTCTCTCCGTTGATGGATATCAAACTATTATTTATAATGATCGGCATTTACATATAACAAAACCATAAACGAAAAAACACATTGGTAAAATTTATATATCCAAAATATTATTATTATACTATTGTCTGCAATTTTTTCTTTCCGCATTTTTCCATCCGCATCCGCATCCGTCATCCACAGGTATCCGGTCCTCCTTTTACAGACACCCGTGTCAAGAGGGGTAGACTACAATAACATTTATCGACTTAAAAACAAAAACGCGCGGCGTAGAACATGATATCGGGCTGGCGCCACTTCTAGTGATTTGGAGTCAACAAATCAGATCATATTTAAGACCAAATGAAATCTTAGAGACAAACATTAGTCTGTAGTCCAGAAATCGATTGATGCGAATTTAGTCCTCGCCTCATTCTTCTCGCGCGCAGGCGGCTCTGCCGCCAAAGTTTCCCCTGAGACCCTGACTCCTCTTCAGTCTTCTCTTATCATTTGTTAGCGGTCAAGAGAGAATAGAAACCTTTAGCATCAGGTTTTTCATGGGAAACCGCAAACCTGAGAATATCATGTGACCACGGTCTTGCTGTCGCGTTTGCCGTTTGGAGTTCACGTTTGAACGGCAGAAAGGGCTTTTTTCGCGGTTTTTTTTTTTTTTTTTTTTTGCCTCTAAAAATTGTACAGCCTCGCTTTTAAAGGCACGAATCAGCTTTCTATATCTACCTGTGATGTGCTACTTAGTCAAGTCAGCTCAACAGAAGACTGAGAGATGACTGGGGACGAGTCAGCCTGTGACCCGCCATATCAAAGTCTAATGATGGCAAGAATTATTAATTTGAAAAATATTTGACTATTTCTCCCTACACGTTCGTTGGGTAATTCATCGACCAGTAAAAGTTACCATACGAAATAGATCTGGGAAGAGCTACCTGTATTTTGTTCCCCTTCATCCCGTTCTTTTCAAAAGGCGTATCTCACGCTCGCCCTCCACTAATGTGGCGCAAGTTCGAATCCTGGCTTCGACGCCATATGTCGGTTAAGTTTGTTGTTGGTTCTCTCCCTTGCTCCGAGAGGTTTTCTCCGGTTCTGCGGTTTTCCCCTCTCCTTTTTGTTGTCGTCTTTTTTTTTTTTTGATAAATAATAATAATCAACGATTTAGAGGTAGCTCATCCACTAGGTGATTCTGCGTCTACCTGACTCGTGGTCGAATTGGAATTTGGAAATGTTGGCTTTTGAGGAAAGGGGAAACCGGAGTACCCGAAGAAAAACCTCTTGGAGCAAAGGAGAGAATCAACAACAACAAACTCAACACCCACACGGGACGTCGACGCCGGGATATGAACCCGGGTCACATTGGTGGGAGGCGAGTGCTCTCACCACTAAGCCATCCTTGAACCCCTCCCCCCCCTCCCCCCGCAAGTAGAATTATTTGGATTTGGTACTACTTACCAAAATTATGATCTGTATGAGTGAACCAGTTGCTAACTAAAGCCGATTAATGCGAACATACATTGATGAAGGTGTCTGAAGATTCCAGACTCCTTTCCTTATCATAGAACCACTGTAACCGACACCAATTCCTCTGACCTAGAAGTAGAAAGAGAAATCCGAGCTGCCACACCGCATTCGATGCCCTAGTACCGGCCAAAATTAAAAATTGACAATGCCGCTGTACTCCCGTCCCTACTCAATGCAATGGCGGATCCAGACCTTCAGATAAGGGGGGGGGGGGGGGTGATCCAGACCCTGAGATAAGGGGGGGGGGCGGTCTCCAAAACATTTGTTTCGGCCCTTCGGGCGTCAGTTTGATCTAACAATAAGGGGGGGAGGCTCCCCTAGATCCGCCACTGCAATGCAACTGAATGGTCATGAAGAAGCTGACAAGTCCACTATTACATTATCTACTAAATTCTCGGCATAGACGGCAGGACTTCCTGATGTAGAAGTGCTCAAGAGTATGGATTCTTGACTCTGTTGCTATAGTATAGAAGCTCCCATTATCTCATACACCTCTTCTCAGCTTCGTTGGTTGTCAACGGAATAGGTAACTTAAGTCCTCCAAGAGCAGTATTTTATGGTAACCTGTGTCGGGAAGGAGAACACATGACGGCCAGCCGAGAAACTGCCTTTTATAGATATGTTATTGCAGCAATTGAAGGGAAGCGACGGAAGAATTATCAAACGGTAAACGAAAGGAGAGTTTGCTTAACAGTCTTACATAAACGAGATATGTGCACATTGCCATTGTTTGTCACAGCTGATAATCATCAGAGACGATGGACACCCAATACACTTTGCTGATGTGAATGTAATTGCTGACTTCAGTTGTTAATTACCCAATAATCTGGTAAATGTTTGTAGAGCAGCTAAAATTGATCGTCTGTCAAAGTGCTTTTGACAGTCAACTATTACATGAGAGGAAGGAGAGAGACCTCTGCCGGCCCTCGACGCGTTTCCTATCACGCATGCTGTAGCGTTTCCTTAGAAAGCAGCAACGTTTTAGTCACGTGGGACATAGCTTACAATGTGGATTCAGAAATTTCCAGCGTTTCCAGCATCTCAACAGGGCATGCGCATTCCGCATTAAACGAGACCGAGTTTAAAAACTAGTGAAACCTGGTTAGCGGCTTAGTAAAAGAACGGGTGAAGGCCGGCAGACGTTTCTCTCTCTCTTTTTCCTGTCATTTTTCTCTCGCAGTGAGAGACCTCTGCTTGCTGGGAGAGAAAAAGGACGTTGATATTAATGATTAATTCTGTCTATAGTTCATAGTGTAATGTACTCCTATTTGCGTATTGTGTAATTTAGTCATATTTATGAATTGAATTTTATTGTTTTGTCCTTTGGACTAAATTTGTTTTTTTCAACGCAATCTATGAAGCAACTTGCTTAACTTGACCGGCCTTAACTGTTTTGAGCTATTTGCGGCTTCCTACTTCTATCTCCTTAGTGGAAAGAAATGAGGTAAATCGTTGTTGTTGTTTTAATGTTAAATTCTTGTTATCATGGTGACTTTATTTGTTGTTCTTTCTTTTTCTTATGGAAACGCTTACAGCAAGAATGCAAGAAAGGCAGTTACAGGAAATGCAGCAACGCGAGGCAAATTCGTAGAGGCAGTTGAGAGAGATGCAGCAACGCGAAGAAAATTCACAAAGGCAGTTGAGAGAGATTCAACGACGCGAAGAAAACTCACAAAGGAACTTAAGAGAGTTTCAGCAACGCGAAGAAAATTCGCAAAGGCGGTTGACTGAGACGCAACGACAGCAGGAAGACTTGCAAAGGCAGTTACAGGAAATGCAGCAACGCGAAGAAAATTCGCAAAGGCGGTTGACTGAAATGCAGCAACGATTAGAGAACTCCCAGCAACAGGTGTCCACCTTAGAAAGACAACTGAGAGGCAAAGATCGGGAAGTAAATGAACTAGAGTTAAGTCTTTCATTAGCCCAGCAAACGATAAGTGAACTACGACAGGAAACATGTGACTGGGTCATTTCCCGCGATGAAATTCAGATGACAGAGAATTGCCTAGGGGAGGGAGGCTGGGGAAGTGTCAATGAAGGCACTTATTGTGGATGTACTGTAGCAGAGAAGCAAATCCATGATCTGATTCTGTCTCCTCACAACAGGCTTCTATTTGAAAGAGAAATGAATATTGCTTCAGCTTGCCGCCATCCTTGTTTGCTACAGTTTATCGGCGCCACAAATGACGAGGGAACTCCCCTGTTTGTGACCGAGCTCATGGAGATGAGCCTGCGAGCTTTGTTGGCACAGCAGCAACTTTCCGAAACAGAAATAACAGTAATTTCTCTGGATGTAGCTCGTGCGCTGAACTACCTTCATCAGAAGAAACCACATCCCATCATTCACCGGGACGTTAGCAGTGGCAATGTGTTGCTATGGCGACAAGGTGCCCAGTGGAGAGGCAAAGTATCAGATTACGGCACGGCTAATTTCATGCAGCAGACCATTACAGTGGCTCCTGGAGCTATGATATATAGCTCACCTGAAGCATTAACACCAAACCAAACAGTGAAGGTTGGTTATTACTGATTTTAGGGCCCAGCTTTTTCATAAGCATATAACACAGTTTGTGCGAGCGTGACCTGCGGAGTTTGAGTGAACGTGTTTGAGGTGGGATCGATTTCACTGAGTCATTCAGAAAGTATTTTATGTTTAGAACTTTCTTCAGTTAAAATGACAAATCACCTTTTAGCATTAGAGCAAGAAAGGTGGATCAAAATGTAGATTTCTCAAACGTAAACTCAATTTTTCGTCTTAATTTTTTTAGGTCGATGTTTATAGCTTTGGTGTTTTATTGTGCGAAATGTGCATTCGGGAACTCCCAAATCCTGAAAAGCGTGACGAGCAAGTTTTGTTGATAACGAGCCGTGTGTTAAGAGGCCTGGTACGGCAATGCCTGGAGACAGATCCTCAGAGCAAGACCAACCATGCAGGAGATAATCGATGAATTATCCGGTGCTGTGTAACGTCCACCAAATATGTTGTGAAAATGTTTGTTGTTAATAGAATCAGTGAATCGTTAAAAATGTTTATTGCGGGAAGTTCTGTCCAATCGTTTCTCGTGACAAAGTAGCTTACAAAAGTGTTACTAGAAAAACAATTACTCTGGTTAAAAACAAACAACTTATTGGACATAGCAAGGCTTTCTCTGTAACATATTAGTAATGATACCAAAGCCATAATACTGTATATATTTTTCATGTTCACCATCGTGCGTTGTTAAAAACAAGTTAATTAAGTCTGGGAGAAAATCACAGAGACGTTAGTCTATGTCCTAAGCTTGCTTTCTAGTTGATGGTTAAATTGAAACTATAAAAAATAGATAGCTTTGTTTTTCCATATGCCATAGATTATATTACTTGTAAGAAATATTTTGACATTAAATTCAGATATTACTCCCTTCTGAAGAAGTTCATACAAATGAGGTAGACAATTTTTTTAATACTTTCATAGTAGAATTGAAGATACGAGTAGATATGGCGCTTATTAGAAGTAGTGGAATATACAACTAAATACGCGTAGTAGTTACTGAATAGCAGTTATGTTACTGGAGTAGACATGAGTTCCCTATGCCGGTAATAAGTAGTTTATTCATAAACAGGGTTTACTTCAATTTCTAAATGTACTTCCTTATATGACGTAGGTTGTAGACGTAAAATTGACGGAAGATACCAGCAGATATGTCGCCTATATTAAATTCAGTTTAGGATATACCGTCAATCCGTCGCGTAGTAAAGCCCATTAGGTATTTGTAATAAAAGTTTCCTACCCAAAAGGTAACTTACCTGATAAATAGAATTTTACTTAAATTTGTACAGTTGTAGTTATCTGCTTGTGAAGTAGACAGTGATGAAATAGACAATATTGAGTAAAGAAACAATTATATCAGTTAGTATATGGCTTATGAAACCTTTTACGATATACGATTAAATCAGCGGAGTAGACGATTATAATTAGAGTCTCCTATATCCAGTAGGTAACTTACTTGTAGAAAGGAATATACCATAATTTATAAGTTACTTACTTATAAAGTAGGTCATGGAAATGAAATAGACAATGTTAATTTGACAATATTGAGTGAAGACACAAGTATGAATATTGCTCATGAAATGTTAAGGATATACACTGTAAGATTGAACCTGCATACATATACACCTGGATGCTCGCGCATAGGACGTAATTTACCGTCACCTGGTCTGAAATGGGAAAACGAAACATACAAGCTAAAAAGGTCTATTGTAACCATTAGTTGTAACATCCATCAGGACCAATCGTATCTTGCATTGTAACTTCAAATCATAAGTGTCTCACCTGTCACTGAACTAATCAGTGATCGAGATCAATCGAAACATGCCGTGCTCTCTAAAACCAGTCAGGCAGTTGTTCATTTTGTACGGATTGGTATCCCAAATCTTGAACAATATTTAAATCGTCAGGCAAATCTTCTGATGATGAGAGGAAAGTAGAACCAATATCCTTAGGAGATTGTCCAGTACCTTGTCCGAAGAAGACTTCTGCATTGCATGCTGGGATGCGGCTGTGTGAGTTGCTGATGTCATTGCTGCCAGTATAGCAGTTATTACTAGATGACTGAAGATTATAAAGTGAAAAGGAAAATATATAACGAACAGAGAAAGAGGGTAATAGCCAAATATAATTATAATGTAATGCAGTAGACAGAGTAGACCTTAGTAGACTTAGTAAATAAATAGGTAAGTAAATAAATAACTAAACTAAGTTTTAGAGGTAGCACTTCACAAATTGAATCGAAATTTTTAAATGCTGGTTTTTGACCGTAGTGTCCGGAGAAAAACCTTTCGATCGGGGCAAAGGAGAGAACCAACAACAAACTTAACTCACATATGGCGTCGACACCGGGATTTGGACCCGGGCCACATTGGTGGGAGAGGAGTGATCTTACCACTGCGCGGGTAAAGAAGATTACATAAGAGTAGGGCTGAGAATATTCAAAACAGAGAGGTAAGCTGAGCAGAGCAGAGTAGAATAGAACAAAAAAAGAAGTGCAGTTAGAAAAGACAGGATTACCTTAAGGATATCAAAGTTTATCGACTAAGAACTGAGTTTTAGACGGAATCCACCAGGAAATTGAGTAATTTTAGTGGAGCGACACAAATCGCCTGAATTGTAAGTATCCTGGAGAGTCGTCCCATACAATTTACTGTAACAATATTACAGTAAGTTGTATGGGACTTTTAGGGCCGGTTTACATGAAGGTGGGGGACCCCGGGTAGGTGCGGTAACATGTGGCAAGTTACCCCACCTAACATGTAAAGGTGATCACATTAAAATGAGAGAATATATGGACAGGCGGGTTACCCCACCTAACATGTAAACGTGATCACATTAAAATGAGAGAATATATGGACAGGCGGGTTACCCCACCTAACATGTAAAGGTGATCACATTAAAATGAGAGAATATATGGTTAGGGTTAGGGTTAGGGTTACCCCACCTAAGGGGGTTACCTCACCTACCGGGAGTCCCCCACCTCCATGTGAACAGGCCATTAGAGCACCTCTAGCCGTACCCGAGCGAGGCGTTATGACACGGATTTGCAATACAAATTCGTTTACCGGTCTATACTTGTCATCAAGTTGTAATAAATTCGTCTCAATTTAATTTTCGCGAGAACAATGAGGTTCGTGTTTTTTTACTGCCGACTGGTTCGCAGCAGCACGCACTTTGGAAAACAAGATAATTTAAAATTATTTGACTCGAAATTGACTGTGAAGACTCTAGATGGAAGAAAATAGTCTTAGTTTATTGTTCTACAGTCAATCCAAATCTTTTGTTCAGGCCTTAGAAACAAAATCGAAATTTATAAAATTTGCAATTGTTTTGTAATGATATTGAAAAAAAAAGAGAATTCTTTAGAGACAAGAGACAGTTATTACAAGTTTCGATATTTTCGTTTCTTGGCTTTGCAAAATTTACAATTAAATCAACCACCGATCAATTGGTTAAATTCTCCTTTTTAAATACTAAGAATTAAAAAGAAACATATGTTAAGAGTAAAGATGTCACCCAAAATAATTATTTTTTCAGTTTATTCAGTTGGCGGAAAATCAACAAATTCTAATTAATTCCTATTTAAATTCTCAGAATCGTAATTTTCGACTTTCTGAGAATTGAATAAATTGATGTTAAGGTCTATTTTCATTAATATTTTTTCCGTGGGTAAATTCTCGCTTTCTTTGTTACAATGAAGTTTTTTTTTGTATTATATAAAAACTGTCAAGAGTCGTTTAAAGTGGATCGGCAGATCGACTGGCCTTATAAGTGGTGGGAAAACGCTAGTAAGTTAAAATTCACTTTTTATTTGTATTCTGCGTAATTCTACTTTAAGGGAAACTTACATCAAATATTCAAATTATTAAAAAAAATTAATACCCGGCGTGAAACACACATTCAGCTTCTTATCATTGTAGACAACATAAGCAAGGAAAAAGTACGTTTTAAAAGACAAAGGAAAAAGGACTTGAAATAACTAGGGAGAAGGGGATGTATGGTAATCGCCTCGTAGCGGAGTAAACTTGTAGTTTGTGGCATCACTGAACGTGTTCAGGACTGAACGCTAGTATTCTGTACTTCGATGCTAAAAATAAAGAGAATATTTGAGAATGGTAAGGGTCAAATATAAGCATACTGTGACTGGTCTCCTTTAGATGTTCAACAAGCAACTCCCTTTTCACATGGCAGTTCACTGAAATCCCTCACTTTCACAGTTGGGTGAGTTGGACACTTGGCTTTCGTAGATTAATCAGTTTGTCTTGCTGAGAGATGTATTTCACTTTTAATGGTCAACTAAAAGGGGAAAAGGTTTTCTGGAGGATTTTTCCTTCTTCTATGTGTTCGTTTCTTTACTTGAATTTTTCAGGCAATTCAGCCCTTATAAAATGTTTCTAATCGCTCTCCATCCTTCCCTGACACAGTATAAGCTTCAGACGAGGATATTTAGCCAGTTTTATTTTGTTTCGCTTTCACCGTAGACTATTTACACCGTGACTTAAGCGAAACGAGCAAACCGTACAAGAGAGAATACCTGAAACCTGGCCTGACAGATTAAAGAGGATCACTGACCCCAGACGTGACATCACGCGTTTTTAAAAAGAAAATAGAAACTGTGGTTGGGTAAATTCCCCGTCCCAGCCGTTATTCTTCAAACCTGTAGGCTGCAGCACCTTTTTGGCATCTGATCTGTTTTCAGTCACAGAATTTCTCTGGAGTATGATTTCTATGAACCCATTTCTCGTTTCTTGGACCATTGTTTTTTGAAGTTTACTTTTAAAAGTTCTCAATGTTTGAAGTATGCAGAGGAGGCGCTGCTATGTCGACTACTGATGTAAACTTTGCTCGAGCGCGGAGCATTTTAAACACATGCAGGAAAAAAGTTACTTTGAATGGCCATTTTGTTGATCTAATATAGGTTTCCACAGCATGGTAAAAAAGAACAAACGAAATAAAATGAAAAACACCTAAGCGCACAAATCCAGCCCATAAGTCCTTGCGGCAGCAATTTCGTACCCAGAGTCTTCAGGCTTTTTGGTCAGCGGAGCAACGCCAGGTGTCAGTAGGATGAGAGCCTGGGGACGAGGTGCACTTCCAATAAGCAAAATGGACTGGCTCAGTTGGTTCAGTCAGTTGGGCTATACACAGCTTTGTGTTGTAAGTGGAACCGTCTTATTGCGCGGTAAGAAAGATGGAGCAGGAGAGCTACAACTTTGGTATCGTGCGATGTTCAACGATTGCCGCATTTTATATGCCAGTAGGGTAGCGGGGCATGACGAGATGGTATGTGAGTTATCGATGTTTTCACTCTTTCACTTCCAAGAGTGCACTGATAAAATCAGCAAAATCAAAACGTTATCAACAAAGAAGTCGAAATTTCATTTCCTCCATGATACTAAAAACAAATAGTACCATGTGAGGGAGAACTGATAAAGGGGTTTCGTCCAGGGGCTCAATTTTTTAGGTCATGACTCTGGGAGTGAGAGGTTTTAAATATATAATTTAACGATACAGTTATAATAAACTGGTTCAAGACTTCAGAGGCAGTGCATCTTTTTATTACTACAGCTCTGTTTCGTGTGGCCAAAAGATGACCACACTCATGAGGTAATATCAACGACTGACCGTTAGATCATCCAATAACTGGCTAAAAAAACTGGCATATAAATCATGGGGTTGCTCTTTATAATTTAGGAGATTGTGTTACTTTATCGTATAGTTCCGTCAGGAGGTACATTACATCTGTCTGTCTGTCTGTCAAAAAAATATGTAAATATGTCTGTCATTAAAACCTCTATGAAGCCCCGGGGGGGTTACTTCCTTGTAGGAGGCTAATGGGAATGTGCCGATGGATGGGGTCGCATTTTCAATAGAGTTACTAGAATGGGGTCGCACATTTTCGGGTTTTTGGGTTAAGGCAGTTCTTTATATTTACGGTCAGCAAACGTACTAGAATGTTTGTATTGTAGGTGAAAAGTAAAGTGTTATTCATTCAGTTTAAAAAATGGTTCAATTCATAAAAATAGAAAGTGACTAAGATGGGATCACGAAAATTACATAATTATTTACTCAAAGGTGACTAAGATGAGGTCTATAATTAATCACAGAATAGACTATAATGGGGTAGGAGCTCTGAGAGGCCAGCAGCACATACCGAGCCAAAAATTAATTTAGCCAAGTACCCCCCCCCCCCCCCCCAGGTATTAAGCGGACACTTTCGGAACCTTCCCAAATGTCCGCTTTTTATAAAGGTTTCAATTGTAAAAATTGCTCAATGTTTGTTAACCGATTAACATTCACGGTCACTCTGTACTGTGATTAAGTTCCATGTTGTTGAGGAAACTAAGGAAGCTAAGGAAACTGTGCTGTACTTTGTACAAGACTTTTAGGTGAAATTTGATCGCGGATGATGATTGTACTGCCGGATATCGGTGTAATATACAGTTTGTTGACCTCTACTACACTACGTATTTCAAGGAAGTAATCCAATACTCTTCTCTTAGTTTGTAATTATGCCGGAAACTACGAAGAAGGTCACCAAGGATACAGTTACAATAAAAGAGCTAAAAGACTGGTGGGGTCACGAAGGACAAACTGTTCAACTAAAAGATGCTGACCATAACGAGCTTCAGCTTTTTATTGACAAGATGCCCGCCTCTATCAAAGGTAAGACTAAGAGTGTGAAATGTAATTTCTAAAATTTTGTTTAAGTTTTGGTTTTGGAATAAAGAGGTACGTGGTTGAACCTCTTTACATATGTATGAAAACAGGCAGATCAAGATTAATATGGTGAGAGTCGCTATAGTTTTTTTGGTTTTGGTTTTTAAAAATGATGAATAAGGTTAAAAATACTGTATTTACGAAGGTTTTTAAAACAGGTAGCTCAAGCTCATGATGGCGAGACTAGTTAGTTTGGGATTTTTGAATTGAGAACTGATATGGTTAAACCCGTACATTTGAATGAATAGCTGGGCTTAAATATTATAATTTATGAGTGAATATCCACATAGAAACATAAACGCTTATAAATTTTGTCAACCGGGAATCTTCGCGTCAAAACATTCTTCGCAGTTAACAGTGTCAAGAGGGATGGACTACTAGAACAACATTGATCTTCTTAAAAGCAACAACGCCCGCAGAGATTGAAATCCGGCTGTCCCCTATTCTATTGATTTGGAGTAAAAAAAATCCGATCATATTTAAGACTAAATGAAAGCTTTGAGTTATACATTAGTCTGTAATTCGCAAATCGATTGATGCAAATTGCTTCATCGCCTCAGTTTTCTCGCGCGCTGGCGGTTCGGCCGCCAAAATTTCCCCTCAGACTCTGAATCATCCTCAGCAGTTTTCTTATCAAAAATATAGTTTACGTCATAGAAAGTGCTTTGTACAGGGTTATATTCACGAGCTTGTTTGTGTCAAAACCCGAACGTGCGAAATAATAGCGAGTGAGAGCCTGTGACACAAACAACTCGTGAAAATGATCCCGTACAAAGCACTTTCTATGACGTGAGCTGTTTATAATACAAATCACAAGAATTTTCACCGAAATAGTTTTCTTAATGTAACACATAAGCCTATCACTAAGAGCAAATCACAAATACTGAGATGCAAATGCGCAAATTTAATAGCAGTGGCAAATTTGGCAGCACATCCTTAGTCCTCATCGTGCAGAACAGAAAATGCACCTTAATACAGATTAAAGTTTAATCCAGTATGACGCGTACGTTACAAAAGACAGACTTCAGCGGCGATGTGGGCTCGTACAGAGGAGTTCACGCTCATAGTTGCATTATAGGTAATCAGAGCAAGATGGAGGGAAATTCAAAGATTAGTATTGGAATTCAAAGCCCGCTAATTCTTCCTGAATTCATATATTTGATGCTTTCTCTTTAAAAAGAGCAACTTACGAGTTCAAAGAAACAATACACTAAATCTAGAGTGCAAAGAAGTCCGGGATCAGTTTTTAGAAAACCTTGATTTTGCCATACATTTTCTGTAATTCCACAGTATCAAAATAACAGAAAACGTATGGAAAAATTGAGGCCATTTCTAAAGCTCATCACGGACGTCTTTGCTCTCCAGATTTAGTGTGTATTTTCTTTTTTTGAATTCGTAAGTTACTCTTTTTAAAAGAAACAAAAGTTGAAGCATTTTGCCCAATGTAAGG
This sequence comes from Porites divaricata, assembly GCA_038088405.1. Classification (NCBI taxonomy): domain Eukaryota; kingdom Metazoa; phylum Cnidaria; class Anthozoa; order Scleractinia; family Poritidae; genus Porites; species Porites divaricata. Next base: position 30,240,451 of record JBBMOI010000006.1, on the reverse strand, counting down.
AAATATAGGCTTGAGAAAGATCATCTTGGAAGGAAAGATAGATGAGAAAAGGGGAGATGAGGACCGATAGAGTAGAGGGGACGGGACATACGGAATGTTTTCGACATCATGTCACTACCAGAAGTAGGAAGATTGGCAGTTGATTAAAACTGTTTCCGCTGTGCGGTAAAAAATGCAACGTCCTATGGGATAAGCAGTTAGAGTAAAAATGTGAGCGTGATTTTAATTTCGGACTGGATCGTGTCGAAACGTTTTTACATGATTAAATCGACTGATGTATCGAAACTCCCAGTAAACGTTATTAAGATTCATCCATGCGAAAAAATGAGAGCTCGTTCAAAGAAGGGACTAATCTTGGACACACACTTCAATACTTTGCCTTAGTTTATAAGCAAGCAATGTTAAGTGACAATCGGAGCGAAACGGAACTCTGAATTTCATCTTCTTTATCAGTATCTCATTTATGCTAATGTGTCGCTCAGTTTTAAGAGAGGAACACAGGCCATTTAAAATTTTCTTTGAAGTCAAAATTTTTAATTTTTCTTTTTCAGGTGACACTTAATAAGTTCGGCCATGTTACTTGGGTCATTTTCCTGATTGCCTTGTTTTGTTTTTGAACATGAATGATCTTTTCAGAAAAAATGCAAAATCTACGCAAAGCAAATTCGCCAAGGCGAACCTCAGAATTAGAAAGTCAGCGGAAGGATTTTCAGCGACGTGAAGAAAACTTCCAGAGACAGATACGGGAGATGCAGCAACGCGAACAGGATTTACAAAGGAAACTCAGAGTGGTTAAAGAACGGTATCAGGACTCTCAAAGCCACCTAACGGATATTGAGCAACATGAACAAAATATGCAGCGACTTTTGAGAGAGCTTCAGGAACGAGAACAAAATTCTCAAAGGCAGTTGATGGAGTTTCAACAACGTGAAGAATATTCTCAGACGCAGATGAGGGAGTTGCAGCGGCAACTGAGGGAGATAGGACAACAGTTGACCAATTGCCGAGGACAAGTTTCTGAACTACAGTTAAGTCTTTCAACAGCACTGCAAACAATAAATCAATTGCGTAACCAGCAAACGCGCGACTGGGTTATTCCCCGCGACGAAATTCGAATCACAGAGAAATGCCTTGGGAGGGGAGGATGGGGAACTGTCAATGAGGGAGCGTATTGTGGCTGCACTGTAGCAGTAAAGCAAATACATGATCTTATTCTCTCCCCTCATAACATACATCTTTTCGAGAGAGAAATGAATATTGCATCCAAGTGCCGCCATCCTCACTTACTACAGTTTATCGGCGCTACAAATGATGAGGGAAGTCCTCTGTTTGTGACCGAGCTGATGGAGAAAAGTCTGCGGGCGCTGTTGGAGCAGCAGCAACTCTCCGAGACGGAAATAGCCGCCATTTCTCTGGATATAGCACTTGCTCTGAACTACCTTCATCAGAAGAAACCAGAGCCCATCATTCATCGTGACGTCAGCAGTGCTAATGTGTTGCTATGGCGACAAGGTGACCAATGGAGAGGCAAAGTGTCAGATTATGGCACTGCTAATTTCATGCAGCAGACCAAGACAGAGGCTCCTGGAGCTATGATTTACAGCGCACCTGAAGCACTTACATCAAACCAGACAGTAAAGGTTAGTTTTAGTGAATTTTCGACAATTTCAAAAACTGCTGAATTTACAAATGTACAGCAATGCTAATATTGGCATAAACATTTGGTCCGAACCAGTCATAAACGTGTTACGGCTCCGGCAACATTTGCAAAGAAATACCGGAGTTTTCACAGGTCCACAGGGGCCTATGGTCTTACAAAAACTCTAGTATTTCTTTGCCAAAGTTATTGGTACCGTACAACGTTTTTGACTGGTCCGGAATCAGTTTTTATGTAGAGTAGAAAGAGCAATAACCCTAATATGCACATCCCATCACGTCCTGTCCTGTCCCTCTACCAGTTATCGCAGGCTCCCACCGCATTTTTGCGTGCTCAAATTCTCCCTCTTCTTAGTTTTGAGTCAACTTCTTAAACCATCGCTTAATCGCTTGTGGTGTACCTTTAAGGCGTTTAATTTAGTCATTATAACATGAAGATAGTCGAAAAAACGAGACGCTTAAAAAGTGTTTTTTTTTCCTTTTTGCCCCTCTATGGAGCCTGGTCCCAGTCTGAGATTGGGAGTCTTGTCGTGAGAAAAATAAAAAAATCGCTAAAATTGTGACAAATTTGAGGATGTTACACTGAGAGGGACTTTAAGATCCAACAACGCGACCGCCACGAGAACGTCGCTTAAAAAAGTGTATTTGCGTTCTTTCGGTCTTTATAAGGATTATTCGTACCTTAATACTTTGTCAAATGTAGGCGAACCCTCCTGAAGCTGAATTTCAAGGGACCATATCGAAGCTCAGAAAGAGAAATATAATTTCGTCGTTGCTTGTTTACGTCCTCCATAAAACACGAAATTAGGCATTTTCACGTCGTACTCGTGCAAAAAACGGGAAAGAAATGTACAAAAAAAGTGTGATGCACGTGCAAAGCTGTTGTTTTGCTTATAAAACCTATTGTTTTTTGGACGTTCTCGTCGCCGTCCGCGTCGTTGGATCTTAAAGTCCCTAATAACGCGTAGTAGTTCGGTAGCCATTTGTAGTTAACGTTTGCTCTGCCTGTAGTAGGTAACTTACTCATAAAGCAGGGTTTACTTTAATTCCTACGTTACATACACGTTGTACATATGACGTGAAATAGACAAAAAATTCAATTGGCTGAACCGTTAAAGCTGTCGCGTAGTAAAGTCCATTAGGTACTTTTAATCAAAGATTCCCACCCAAAAGGTAACTTACCTATAAAATAGAATTTTTTTTATTGATTTCATAGCTACCTACTTATTAACCAGGTTACACGCGTGAAATAGACAATGTTACTGAAATAGACATTATTGAGTGAAGACACAAGTATATATATAATGGCTTTTGAAACGTGTTAGGATATGCAATTAAACATGCGTATCAATAAGCAATTGTAATAAGAGTTTCCTATCCAATAGGTTATTAAAGTCGATTGAAAATCAATTCAGATACGACTTACACGTAAAAAAGACAATATTATTAATTAAATTAAAAAAGTATGTTTTCTATTCAACAGATAACTTGACTTATAAAATAGGATTTTACCCAAATTCTTGCTACTCATATAAAGAAGGTAATGCACTTGAAATAGACAATATCGAATAAAAGAAACGAGTACGAGTAGTTATCTCGCTTACTGCAAGTGTTATATGCCATTTATCTTCTGTTGAGACTGGATGTTATGTTTCTTGTCTCGTGGCCACAATGCATTTACGGCCAATAATTCTGACGAAAACAGTGAAATGCTATGTACAGCTCCACACTAAACACATCGTTTACGCTTCGTTAGTGGCCATGCATTTCTTGGAAATTGAAGGGTGTGAGTTCACTAATTTTTATCAAGACACTTGAAATTAAACCAGAGCATCCAGTACCTGGAATCCAGAGTCCAAAACTGTCTTAGATTCCCTTATATGGGGCGATAGGACTTTACTGACACTGTTTGCTTGGCCCGGGTCAAATGCCGTACTTCTCATCAATTTAACCTAATGCTTATGAGTAAAGTGTATTCTGACAGCCCTAGAGTAATAGAAACTGGAATAATCGTAAGTAAATACGGTGCTAAGTGTTTCGTTTCGGACTTGTTTCTGAAAATTAGTGGTTGATCAAATGCCTAAGAAAGATTTTGACCTGACAGCAGCAGGGAGAAGGTATAGGCTTGGTTGTCATGCTACAAGCTGTGAATCAATGATTCCTAGAATGTATTCACTTACGTGGTAAGCTTTCATATTAAACGGGAAAGTGAGTTTCTGGGAATCTTTTAGATTACATTTAATATAGTACGACAATTGCGTTCGTGAAATGATTAATTGACGATATCCTCGCTAGGCTACCTAGAGGAAGACGAAAGTTCCCCAAATAAAATTGGAGAGGTCTTCTTGTCCCTTATAATTATGGTCATGTTACATGGCTCGCTGTCATTCACAGTAATGATCGCCTTTATAATCTTTTATTGAAGTGCAATGGGCGGTCAATCCAAACGTGAACCTTTAATGTTATTACTTATTTTCTCTCCCAAACCCGACAGCAATTTTTCAATTTATCAATTATTCAATATTTTGAAAAAATTGTCACGTGATAAATCACGTGACTTACCGACACAATATTTATACTTTAAAATGTTAAGAACGATGAGTTATTCGTGCGCCAAATTTTGATTCAGTTCCATCTTCTTTGCCGAAGCTATTTTCCACAGATAAAACCGTCGGACCCAGGACTGTAAGTACTTCAGTATCGTTAATAACAATATCATTTTCTTCATTCAGGAGTACACGCGCGAGTAAGATGACCTGCCGTATCATCACATGTCTTTTCTTTATCGTCTTTACCTTTCCCTGTACTAAAGGCAAGTTCTCTAGAGTTTAAACATCCCTGACGAGTCTGAAAAACAGGAAATGTTCTCCAATCCCAAAAGGCTTTAGTGCGCCATGCGGTAGCGGTGGAAACAGAGGAACTTGCCAGGAATTGATCATTCGTGATTGGACCTTCAAGTACAGTAATAACCAACCTTTCGAGAAAGACAACGAGCGCCGTAACTGGCCTTGTGCTCTTTACCACAAAACGTGCAAATGCTTACAGAGTGCTAAAATAATAAACTTGCTGCTATGCATTGTGAAATGACTTGAAAGGAAACGACGTCCCTGTGCGGACGTCGTTTTTTTAAAACCTATAAGTATTAAAATTATAACGAGTGTAAGGATATGAGGTACAGCTAGGCGCTGATCTAGGATTACTACTGCGCAAATAATTACTGGGTCAGTTTGGTATATTTCTTGATTTGTCTTTGGCATGCATATCTCATACACGCTGATTGGTAAATCTGTCAGCCGCTGATACCGTGGCTGTTTTTCTGTTTTCCGTGGAACACTGCAGGGCTTACACAAGCCAGCAGATACCAAACCTCTGTTTCGCAGCCTTGTATTGAACCAGCTTGAGTCTACTGATGGACTTGTCTTCTTCGATCAACATTCCTTCAACAAAGGAAGGAAACACGATAAACAGAAAGGAGATTTGAAAAAGAAACCACACACAAAAAAATATAAAGAGCCAGGCCTGCCCAATGGAAAAAAGAAAACAGAAAATCATACCGAATTCTCTATTTCTTCTCTCTCTTTAATCATAACGTACTGGAATTATTTCATGACAGAAGACCTCTTAAAGTTAATTAGCTAAACAACTAACCCTGCAACCGTTTCAAGGCAACTTAATATAAAGGATGATTTGATACCAAGGTCTAGAGTGGGAAAACATCTATATCTCTGTATATCTTTTGCTTAGTTCCTGCTAGAGAATATAAGTCTAAGTTTTGCAAGGCTAAAATTAACCAAATGTTTAGAGTGCAAACTTATCCTGTTCAAGTCACCTATGGAGCGATTTTCGTATGGAAAAATGATTTCGGTAACTGTTCATAATTTGTCTTATCAGCCAATGGATGAAAACATTAAAACATGGACCTTTCGTTTTCCCGTCAAAAAAAACCCTCTAATACGGAGAAGGCATTTTTGGATATGTTGGCCAATCGTGTTGCAGTATGACGTCAAAGCGATTTGTAAAATGTTATCTGACATGAAGTTTTTTCACATGAGCGTTCGCTTAACCAACCAAAAGCCACGCGCGTTTGTATTCGTTCGATAAACCAGTCCAATTGCTCTATTTTAAGACTCAAGATCCTAAACACCATATCCTGTTCCACAGTACATATTTGTTTAGGCCATATCAAGGGTACTCCCTCCCCTTCCCTCAGATGAAACTATCACTTACCGAGCCAGTTGTCTTTGAGGCTTTTAGAGACACCCTTGAAACATTAACTGGTGACGCTTGTGCCGTCCATTCATTCTGTTTCTCGTCTTGTTGTTGCCTTATAAAAGATACAGCGCTGGATTTTATGTCCCATCCTACAGTAGCAGCGCACCGTTTCCATATCCTTGTTGGAGGCGAAGAGGTTCCAGTTAAGCGTCTAATAGCAGGGGTGATGAATGGTCCATTAAAATTTTTAACTGCTCGCAAAATTTTACCTTTGCTCGATTTGCTCGCAAAATTTAAACGAGTGCTCGCTTGCTAGTGCTCCCCAAATTTTTGCGTTGCTCGCAAGCTCGCAAAGCAAATTTTTTATTTCTGCTCGTGCTCGCAAAAAAACCGCAGTGCTCGGCATGCTCGCAAAGACCATTCGTCACCCCTAATAGCCTTCCTTATGAAGTGTCTTGTTTCCTTGGAATTTGATATAAAATGAAAATTGTAGACAGAAAAATAATAATCAACACTAAAAATATATGAAAAAAAAAAAAGATATTAAAAAAAAAAGTTCCCCCTTTCGGGCGGAGCGTCCCCTCAGCTGTCCCCGTATAGGCCATTATAGGGAGTACCCCCCGGGTCTTTAATACGACCAGTTTCTTGTACAGACAGACTCATACAAGCCGTCCATCGCGGTTCATTGTCTTTGTTGGAAAAGAGATCTGCATTCTGAAAAAAAAAAGAAAATCAACACCGCAATAATTTATTTCAAATATTGAAATAAAAAATCAATAAGGGTGAAGTTGATAATACAACTAAGGGGTAATAAATAGCATTATCATTCGATGCAAATGTTTCTTCCTTTTCATTGGCAGAGAGCCCACCACGTGACCTGCAAATAACTGCCTACAAATAATGGTGTGCTCATGCGCAATGTCGTTCAACTTTTTTGGGCTTAATTTTTGGGCTGCAAATACTATTCTGCTCATGCGTAGATGAAACCACGCTTGCTCGTTGCTCGTTTATGTGATCTCTGTCATTACTCCTGGAAAGCAGCGCGCGCTAACCGCTTTACGAAGATATTATTTATTAAAAAACAAACTCAGGGATCGAATGATAAAACAATTATTGAACTCGGTTATCGCAAAATATCGTGATTTGTCAGTGTCTCGCAGATCAATTATTTGCCTCTGCTCGCCACTGACAAATCACGATATTTTGCTCAACCTCGTCCAATAATTGCTAATTATTCATCGCAGACAGTTTTGTATCTGTTAACGATGTCATTTTAATAACACCCTCCAATAAACTACCTGGTTCAACAGCAGTATATATTTTAAAAAAACATATAAAATTATGCTGAACAGTTACAAAATATTCTTTTATTTAGTGTACTCACCACCTCAACAAAAAGTCGAGAAAACATTTTGTTTTTGAGATTAGCCTGTTCACAGACCCTCTATACCCTCTCAAGGTCCGTCGAGCGCGGGTTATAAAATATAAAACGCAGGGGATTTATTGACCGTCAGAGCAAGGGCTACCCCCTGTGAACAGGCTATTTTTGAGATTGATTTCTATGTAAAAAAAAACAATGCATTTACAGCAGTCAAAAGGGATACAAAGTTCTAAACAAGATATGTGGAAGGGGAACCATTTGTCACTGATCGAAGATATACGAAAGGGGAACCTTTTTCGTGAAAAATGGTATATAAAACGGTAAGGGGTTGGATTTTCTTGAGGTTTTTTTTTTGTTTTCATTCTGGTTTGCATGAATTTTTTCAACAGTTTGGCCTGTATAAAATGTTTTTACTTTTCCCACCCTTCTCCATCATTTAATTGTTTTAACTGTCCGTTCCTAAAACAGCAGGCATCGGACGAGAACATAACCTACACTTAGACAATTTTCGCCTGGGTAAGGCGAAACACAAAAGAGAAAATCTGCAAAAAGTGGAGTTGGTCCGACAGGTTAAAGAGAGAGTAGTAATCCCGGTCGCGACATCACACTTATGAAAATTGAAAAGAGAAAACCGTGGCCAGGAAAAGTCCCTGTCACAGATGTTTATGTGCCTTGTTTACGCTTTTTTTTAATTAAGTGTTTGCGTCCGCATTCAGTCACACTGAGAATTTCTCTATTTGCCTATATTTGTCAGCATAATTTTACTAGAGCGCAGAGCATCGTTTTCAAACATTAAGAGCGGCCGTCCGTAAATATCGCCTGGGGGTGTGCAAAATGAAAAAATCGAAAATCCCCAAACTTTGTCAGAATATAGGTCTAGGTAAACTATTTCTAGAAAAATAACTTTTAGTTTGATTGGATTTTTATTTTACGCGTACGACGACCGAGTCGGTTCGGAGGCTCTCAGATCAGTTTTCACGGGTTCAAGACCATATATTACTTAAAAATCGTTTAAAAATTAAAGAAGTAAAAAACTCTGCCTATGAAAATCTTAATAGAGAGAGTAGAACTTAAGCAATCGTTTCGATGTAAAATTTTCCTATTCGACAGCAAATCTAATATTTTTCGGATTTTTAATAATTTGACTTATTTTACCGATTTTTGACAGGCATAAAATTGGCAAATTTCAGACAAAAAAATCACTACTTGGTATACGGCTTTGAGCCATAACGTACCTACCGATAGAAAGAGCAAGGTGTCTTCCTCAAATAGATGCAATAAAATTCTTGGGCAATCCTACAGGGAAAATTTTTCAACGCCAAACAAAAGCGACCCTCGCGGTCAAAACACGCCATTTTGTCACGACATTCGAAGGCGGTTAAATCAATAAAAATGCTCTATTGGCCAGATCCCTCCAAAAGCTCTATGCTCTTGAGCAATATTGATTAGACTCGACTTATCTGTACTTCTTTTGCCTAATTATTTCACTTACAATGAGCCCGTTGGCAGTCGAAAGCCTAATTTTAACCGGAGGTCAATGTTTAACAGCATTCGGATCACATGTTTCAAAACCCCAGGTTCAAAACTTACTACCAATTGGATTGATGCACATAAAAAAACAGATTTACCGACGTTGGCTTACATAACGATTGATAAAGACTAAATATAATACTTATCTCTTAGGAAATGAAGATGTTTTGGAAATACATAACCGGCTATTGCGGTCTCCTCACATCACTGATCACCGTAACTGCTCGGAGCGGGAAGGAGAATGCGTTACTCACGTTTGTCCTTGGGTAGGGTGATGCCCCAGAGGGAGGGGGAGGGGAATGTCAGCAGCACTGCGTCGGAAAAGTTATGGTAGGAGTAAGTAAGATTTGTGCTGCATAATGCACTAAATCCTTCCTAAAACTAAAATCCAAAAGTAAAAGAGACTGATATGTCAGTTGCCCACCAACAAATGGGTGGTGCCGGATCTCCCACTTGTAGACCTGGAGCAGTACAATTAAACTTGTAGAAAAATATAAAACGACAGACTGATCCTTACGGCAAGGCGATGAAGAAGTAAACAAAAGGATAAAACAAAACAATATATATTTAAAAAAACTGGCAGGTTGAAAGTACGACGAACTGATTACGAAACATTTGAGAAACAAAACATTATGCCACATGCGTTATCTATTATTTTGGGATATCTGGTCTGCTGATCCTAGAATGCTTATTTTAGGCCAAAAGATCATCAGATTATAGGAACACCCCATTGAGCTACAATCTTGGACAAAATCTTGAAGAATGAAGCAGGAAACCAACCCCCCCGCCCCAAATCATGGATGAACCGCGCAAAAGCCAAAATGCACTATTTTCCCATCCTGGTTTGGAGGGAAGGAGGGATAAATTTCCTATGTAATTCGTACAAACATCGTGCGGAATGAAATTCCTGCCCCAGGCAACTCAGTACCACGGACATTTGTGAAGGCAAAACCACGATGACAAACTAGTTAGCGAGGGCCAGCGGGATCTTTAGTAGACCTCGATCAGTAACATCTTCAGTACTGACCAAATTTTAAAATTAAAACAATAAACTGGTCCTTACGGCAGGAAGAGTGACAGAAAAAAGAAAGAATAAAAAAAAAAACGGCATTAGAACCCCGTGGTATAAATCAACGTGATGAACTCAGTAAATGACATTTATCCTTTATAAGTAGCCTATCATTTTCTGTTTACTATGTATTCAAATCTCGCATGAGTAACCTAACGTTCGAATTCATCTTGCATCGATCTGTATTCATTTTTTGTTCTTTTTTATCCCCCGTTGAAGGTTTGTGTTGTAGACCGAAATATTGGCCAATATAATTTATCATTTCGATGATCAATTCTTCCTAAGTTCTAAAACTGGGCTTTATTTGAAAGACTTACGCACAGCCAGCGATCGGCATTATCGGTATGCCCCCTGGGCCCCCGGGGGTGTGCAAAAAGGAATGCAATCGAAAGCCAGCTCTTTTTTTGTCCAGTTCAAGGATGCGTAAAGAAGCACCTTTCAGCGCCGGGACTTACACAAGAGAAAATATCAGTTTCTCGAGAAGCAAAGACTTTTGGGAAGTTTATCCCAGCTGACCGCCCGGGCAACTCTCTATGATAATAGCGTATACGGCAACTGGCTCTGCCCGAAAGGGGTAGCTAAGGTTTCAGGTATGTTGGAGGGTATCGAATTTTAATATCAAAAGTACATATGAAAGGTTTAGAAAAGGACGCAAAAGGAAGGATTAAAAAACAATATGCAGAGAAAATATCTCGTTTTTTTTGTCATCTATTCATGCAGTTTAAAAATAGGTAAAAGAGCGGGACAATGCATTCAAAGCGGGATGCAAAGAAAAGCGACTTTTTATGGGACACTATTTTTTAATGGAAAGTACGCGAAAGAGGACACCTTTTCAGTGAAAAATGGTGTATAAATGGGTAATGGGTTCATTCCTGGGGCAGTGACTCCCCGTATTAAACTTTGTTGGGTACCCCGTGTCGTTGGGCGCGTCAATGTTGCGCTTGATATGCAGATCTGGAAAACGAAGAAAACTGACCGATGAACGCGTAAAATCGTCTCTTGTAACTAATTACTGCGATTTTAAGCATGTCCACCTACTCTCTTCTAACATTTCACAGCACAGTTTCAACCGTGGCAGTGTTAGCTCAGTCGTTAGAGCGTGTCGACTGCAGAGCGGGAGGTCGCGGGTTCGATTCCCGGGGCCGGACCAATATTCAGGGTCTTAAAATAACTGAGAAGTGAAGGTACACCCTTTGCAGTGCAAGCGGCGAGACCTTCGCGTGGCTCGGATGACCACGTAAAATGGCGGTCCCGTCATCAGTTGGAGACGTAAAATACAAAGAGCCACTAGGGAGAATACTTCATAGTAAAAGGTGTCACCCTCTTAAAATAAAGGTTCTTTATTTTTTTTATTTTTATTATTTTTTTTGCGTAATAACAGAAAATCTGGTAAGCTGATAAGAAAATTTACCCTTTTGGGACTGAGTAGTTGAATGGCCTTACTGCTAACTCTCTTGGCATCCAAGCTAACGAGGGACTGTGTCTCACGGCTTGTGCGCGTGTGGAGGTAGGGTGGGACAGGGAGTCGGGGTGTGGAATTGGGTTTATGGATGTTACTGACGCTAACTGTAAAACACAACCGAAAGAAAAACAAAGTTTCAGCTAAATTTAAATCTAGGCCTAGACAGATTCTACTCGGTAACTTTTAAGCAACTCGTACGATTTTGAACTTCTTTTTTCTATACTGAGCAGCTTTTTGGAGAGTGAGCCACTCTCAAAGTAAGCACATTTTTGGGATATTTTCACTATTTTAAAACTACATTCATAAATAATTCATATTTGAACACGTTTTCTTTGGAAATTCGCAAGAAATTTCACTAGAAAATTTCTTGCCTTTTGATCGCTTGGGTATCATATGTATGTCCCAGATTGACCTCATTTCCATAACGGATGGGTATCCTGTGATTATATTCCAAATATGTACAACACTATGTACATTAAAGACAGCACGTTGCACGCCTCTGCTGTCCGTTTCAGGTTGAAGGATTAAGGCCGAATGCTGTCTCAAATTTGGCAGGAGACAATGAGTTAAGATGTTCTCGTTGTGGATGACAACATTATAGCAAACTTAGCGACAATGCTTCCTGCCAATCTTGCAGCTGCTGACGGCGTCGCGTCGTGTACTCGAGTGATACACGTTGCAGTAGTCCTCGGACGTCTCAGTTTTATTTTCTCAATATTTTAGCTGATTAGATCTTTTTTCTCTAGAGATCAAACGATGGCACCCATCACGTAGGATCTTTGTCCACGGCTTTTGCAGTTTATTTCTTAAACCGGAAGTGGAAGGTTGTCAAAGTGTGTTCAGTCAGTCAGATCAGTTTATTTTCTCTCATGTTTTAACTACTGATAAGTTAGAGCCTTTCTAAAGATTGTTGTTTACAACTATAAGGCCTGCTACTTAATTTTTTCAGTGAGCTTCCGGTTTGAGGTGCATAGCACTTCCTGTTCTGTGTCACGCAAACGTGACATTCCCGCTCGGTGATATACAAGTATTCGGCACAGGAAGGGAAGACAGTATGCTGTTGCATATCTTTGATAGGCTTTAAAGAAATGGTAGGTGTATAAATAGGGTTTCTTAGTATCATATTAAGAAAGTTGCAATTCCACGTTGAATTGGGTGAGTTATTTTGAGTTCTAAAAAGCTATGACGTTTCAATGGGCTTTCGACCGCGACAACTTACGAAGAGTATAGATATTGCAAGACGCAAAATGTCACTTGTAAGCAAACGTTTCCTAACAAAATGCACGGAACAAGTAATATAGCTGTTTAATAACAAATTGTCTCAGCAAATGGAAAGAGTTCCATGCGGAAAAACGCATTGGTATCTTGTTAACCGGGAGTATCGTTGTTTTTACACTTCGGTTGTCGTGACAAAATGGCGTGTTTTGACCTCGAGGGTCGCTTTTGTTTGGCGTTCAAAAATTTTCCCTGTGGGATTGCCCAAGAATTTTATTGCATCTATTTGAGGAAGACACCTTGCTCTTTCTATCGGTAGGTACGTTATGGCTCAAAGCCGTATACCAAGTAGTGATTTTTGTGTCTGAAATTTGCCAATTTTATGCCTGTCAAAAATCCGTAAAATAAGTCAAATTATTAAAAATCCGAAAAATATTAGATTTGCTGTCGAATAGGAAAATTTTACGTCGAAACGATTGCTTAAGTTCTACTCTCTCTATTAAGATTTTCATAGGCAGAGTTTTTTACTTCTTTAATTTTTAAACGATTTTTAAGTAATATATGGTCTTGAACCCGTGAAAACTGATCTGAGAGCCTCCGAACCGACTCGGTCGCCGTACGCGTAAAATAAAAATCCAATCAAACTAAAAGTTATTTTTCTAGAAATAGTTTACCTAGACCTATATTCTGACAAAGTTTGGGGATTTTCGATTTTTTCATTTTGCACACCCCCAGGCGATATTTACGGACGGCCGCTCTTAAGCATTTTGAGGACAATGGAAAACGTCACCTTGAATGTGCATTTTGTTGATCTTGTCTGAGTTTTCTTTCCACTGACACTACAGTGGCAAATAAAAACAAACGAAAGAAAATAAAAAACGTCTGAAAGCACAAATGCAGCCCATAAGTCCTTGCGGCAGGTGCGATTTTCAGTAGGATGAGAGCCTGGGGATGAAAGGAACTTCCAATAAACAAAATGGCCGTCCGTGCCTGGCTCAGTCGGAATGTTTATACACAGATTTGTGTGGCACGTGGAATCGTGTCATGGGGGAGTGAGGATGATGCACCAGGGGAGCTACAACTTTGGTATAAGGAGGAGATAAACAAATACCGCATTTGTGCCGAGACAGCGGATTATGCCCAGGAGGTATGTAAAGTTATTGATGTTTTTACTCTTCACTTCCAAAAGTGCACTGACAAAATCAAAACGTTATTAACGAAGAAGTCGAAATTTCATTTCACCCAATACTGAAAACAAATAGTACCATGTGAGAGTGGACTGATAAAGTGGTTTCGTCCAGGGGCTTAAGAGTAAGAACTAAATTTTATAGATCCGTAATTGACTCTTCAGGAGTGAAAGGATTTTAATAAATATATACAATTTAACAATTATACTGAACCCTTTTTATTTAAAAAGACAGCATATTTATATGCTTGTGCAGTCACTTTAATGTATCTGTTGTAGTTTGTTTTTTTATTATTTCATGTAATTTTTTGTTGTTTTTCCTTGTGTTTTTGGGTATGGTACAACTGTACAAAAGTCATGTATAATTATACACTAATGAAGTTGAAACAAAAGAAAAAGAAACATTACCTGAGATAAAAAAATTAACTACAACATATCCACTTATTATTTTATATGCTTTGTTCTTCATGAAACATCTAAATACATGTAAACGCCTGCCAATAAGAACCTGTGGATTTACCTTCTGGCAGAAATTGGAGCACTTTAATGCCGAAAAATACAAGAACCTGTTTAGCCTAGCCTGCACGTGCAGCCGACTTAAGCACTCATGTAAACCATTTGTTCAGTCCACCTGTGAATAAGTGCACAGAAGCTTAATGTTCTAATATCCTGCAGAGTCGCAAAGACTTTTGTGAGTATTTATGATAGGCAGGTTTCTTACAGCTTTCTTATGCGCCTCATGATTGGTCTAATTCTTACGCATGTGAGACGGTTGGGCACAGTGACATGTCACAATTCACAAAAGGGAGTTGGCAAGGATTGTTTACAGTTTACAGCAATCAATGAAAGAACAGTACAAAGACTAAAGAATCTTCTGCACACAAAAAAAATTAATGCTTTGAGAGAATTCCTTCAAGCCAGAATTAAATTTTTGCTTGTAAATTTGACAACTGGTTTTCCAGCGTCTTTCAATCCTTGCAGATGCACTGCCACTTATTTTGCGATCTAGCTGACAGTTCTAGGCTTCCAGCATAAAAAAAAAACAGGAAATCATGATGTTTATAATGGCTAAAAAAAATGAAACACAATGCCATGTACAGCTATTCAGGTCCATGCATTTTGGAGAAATGAAAGAAACTATGCGTGGTTATTTAGCCACAAGAAAAAAGCTTCAGTCTTTAACAGAGGTAAAAGAAAATCATGTCATGGTCAACTGCATCTGTGATCAAATCCTGTCAGAAAAGATTTGCAGAAACATAAACCACAGAAGCTAAAGCGACAAAAAAAAAATTGCTTAGACAAAGTGTAGAATACTCCATGCACTGCATAAACTACACAAAAAAAGGGACCAAGGAAAACCTCTGTTGTTCAAGCTCATGTTTCATACTATCATGGGCTCAATCTCTCTTGTCATGAGCTATTAGTCGTGTTTGGCTTGTCAGCACTTAATTCAAATTGTACTAATCACAAACTGTGTAAGAAACTAGCCAATAAAAAACAACAACATATGTCCTTGCGACTCTGCAGGATTTGAACACAATATTATGCACTACTTTGCAGACGCTCTATAGGTTTAGAGAGTGTCTCAGTGCAACGCAGGAAAGTTTAGCCAAGAAAGATCATCATTCCGAGTAAAGCTTAAATTATGATAAACAATTTAATAAAGGCAGTTAACTATGAGTTGTAAATTTAAGTATTCATATCTCGCTTGCTTTCTCGATGGTTGAGTATTATTCAGGATATTTACCTTTTAATCGTATTTGACGATTTGTTTCTGAATTGATTGAGTACATGTGTATAAATACAGAAAAATTAAGGGCCTAGATTCGAGAGAAATTATATCATTGCCAGAGAGCAAAAAAAAAAAAACATGATGAAGATGGCACGACATTTCTGTCATTGCTGAAAATAAACCACACACTCATCACTAGACTCATTTGCGTAGAATGAAAGTTTACAGCTCCTGACCAGTTAGCCTTACCATCTGCACCATTTATTGAAGTTTTGCTCATTAAGATTCTTCTTTTTCTATGGCCACTGAGGTATTCACTTGTTCCAGAGTAATCAACACTTTCAAGCGATAAGAATTCATGGACCAACCTGTTCCGGGAAAGCTCTACATCTTTTGCATTAACCTTTCCTAAGCTTTCTTAACAAAACATGCGTGGCTCTAGTCATGCCGCGATTCTTAAAAGTTAATTTATCTTTCCGATTTTAAATCAACAATCTATCTCCTTCATACGTAAAAATAAAGAACCTATACATAGCCTTAATTGCTAATTATAAGTACCCCAAAATACAAGAACCTTATAATAATTATGGCAGACTTCAAAAAAAGTAGGTTCATGAGGAATTGAAGTGAGTGAGTTCACTTGATTCATATATGTAAGAACTTTTACTGAGTAAGCCGGTGCTGTGTTTATATTTGATCATTTGCCAATTTACTGAGAGGTTATGTTAAAATGGCTTTCATGTTTAGTGTCAGTGGAAAATAATAACAATATTACTGTTTAAAAAGTTTAAGGAAAACCTTGCAGTAACTCCAGGAGCTGTTACACTTGGATACAGTTCATAAGAAAATGGAAACTATTACCCTCCACTCCAGGATGTGGTTTATACTCCCCCTGCCCCCTGGAAGGCATCAGAAATTCCAAGGGGAAGGGGGTTCAAGAGGAGGCAATTTCCAAGGGGGTGGGGTTAGATTCTCAAGGTCGTTTTTTCCAGGGACTTTGAAACAAGAATTATTGTTTTTGTTGATGATCTTACATTAACAGGTAACTGAATGCTTTTTTCACTGCTTACATAATATAGTCTACATGTATGCAATATGAATGTCAGTCGGCTCATGATTATATAATGCTGGTCTTTCAGCGCATTGCTTTATTTCACAATGAATGTAATTACAAGTGGTATTCACCGTGTTATGGTTATGTTCTCTTAGCCTTCTTCTAACATGTTTTTAACTGAAAGGAAGTGATTGAGGTTTACTCCAGTTCTTTCATAGATGCTATCACATGTGTCTTCTGTAAGGTATTGTCTCCCTGGTTGTCAGTAAGATACTGTTAATAATTAACAAAGAAAGACCTCTACATGCAAGGCATAGCTGAGAACATTAGACTCTGTTTTAAGATGAATAACCAGGGGTAATCATAGATTAAAAGTGCATTCGATCAGCTGTTTAAGATGCGAAGTGAGTTATAATTTCCGGCCAAACCATAGATTTTTACAGGCTTCTATTGTAGAGTTAGTGTCCATGGAGAGAAAAAAGTTGTTGCATGATGGTGATGATGGTTAACATATATTGATGATAAGAAAGATAAAAGAAAAGGTGTTTGTTAAAAAACAAACAAAATATTATTAAGAATAACTAAAAAGTTAATTTATTTTTCTGATTTTCAATCAACACTCTATCTCCTTCATACATGTAGTTTAAGTAAAAATTAAGAACCTAATTAAGAACATACATAGCTTAAATTGCCAGTAAGTACCCCAAAATACAAGAACATATTTTGCCAGACTTCAAAAAAAGTAGGTTTTTAATCTGCTGGTGTTTTAATACTGTACCTCATTTACAAGATTTATGTAAATGATTGGCCAGGCCATGGTAGCTTGATGCACCAAAACACTAATTAGTTCATGAGGAATTGAAGTGAGTGAGTGCACTTGATCGATACATGTAAAAACTTTTAATGAGTAAGCCAGTGCTTGTGTTTACATTTGGTCATTACCAATGCACTGAGGTTATCTTAAATGCCTTTCATGTTTAGTGTCAGCAGAAAATACATGTACATTTAATGGCAGCACTAAAACATGGAATCCGGAATCTGGAAACGGAATCCCGGAAACAGAGACAGAAATGGAATACAGAATCCGTGAAAGAAGGTCCCAAGCAATTGATTTGAAAAAAATATATATTACCAATGACAATAAAATAAATAAACAGATAAAAAAAAAGGTACAAATGAATAAATTAGCTGAGTAAAGGAGACTGCTGTATCACTAGAGGAGTCGATTCCAGTGAAAAGACTCTAGATACCACTTCTGGCAATGAACACAAATTCTCATGGGACAGGAGAGCGAAGAGAAAAACGTCACTGACAAAAACTAGTACGTTCCTTAAGAAAAAGATAAGTTTTATGGAGACAGACTTTGTTTAAATTGACAGAGGCGTTGTTTATTTAACTGAAAGGCGTAGCTGTCAAGTTTTTCCTTCAATTGTCTTTTCTGGGTTGTCTTCAAT